>CM029658.1:2436399-3036399 GCA_017311315.1 Dendrocalamus latiflorus
TGTTAATAGGGTCTCTGTGAACGAAAAGAGTTCGGACCGAATTAGGGTTTAGGGCTTGGACCTGAGGTTTGGGTTGGCTGGCTCGAGACGATTGAATAGATAATATGTTATACATATTTTTGAAATAGAGGACAGATATTTAAGAATGGACGGCTGAAAATGTATAAAGCCCTTCATACGGGTTTCGGTGAATGGCGAACAGTGTGATTGGCCTTGGGTTCCTAAAAGACGTATATGGGTGTTGGACAAATTTTGAGAATAAAAGATAGAAACTTAGAGTTGGATAGTCACTCCTTGAACTGGACGGATTCGAAAGTTATCCAGATTGAATTTGGCGAAATGGGGAATTTTGATTTTACGGAGATGTGAAATCTACGACATTTGGATTTGGCAAAATGGGCAAATTCAAATTTAGTAAAATTGAATTTGGCAGAACAGAGACCAGATTTAAACTTAGAATATTTTTCTGGTTAAAATGATGTATTTTGGTATTTTTGGGGCTTGTGGATTTTTCTGGGATTTTTGGGGATTTTTCTGGATTTTTCTACTCTCTGTGAACAGTAATGGGCCCGGCCCGATGAACAGTGCGGCCCGGCCCGTGTACACAGTGCGGCGGTGGCCGAATTCCCGCGCGGCTCGGCCGGCCCATTGGCCCGGCTCTGCCTTCGGCCGAGCAGGCCAGAGCCCAGGCGCGCGCGCGAGCGTGCTCTTGCCGATGGGCGACGCGTGGGCGGTGCAGATGACGCGGATGGGGGCGGGGCGATGCGTCCGGGCGCTCGGATGGAGCGAAGGCGCGAAGTGAACGGCCAGGATTTGAAGGGGAGGCCGACGCTCGGATGAAGCTGGATCGACGGCCGAGCGTCGTCGTCTTCCTCCAGCGTTCCCGACTCGGCGGGAAAACAAAGTGCGCTCTCCAGAGCGGGGCGGCGAGGGCAGCGACGCTCCCGGAGAACGGCCGTAGCCAAGAGGTGCGCCTATGAGAGTGGTTTCCATTTGCGGCCTTTTGGGAGTAGTGCGGTGCACAGAGGGGGTCGCGGGCAACTGGGAAGGTGATGACGTGCGCGGCGACATTGGGGAGGTCCGGCGGCTTTGCGACCCGATTTGCTGCTGTTCAACCATCTACGGGATCCTAGGGACACAGTGGTAGCGGTGGTTTAGCTCGGGGGAGGCTCTAATGGGCTGGCCACGTCGACGGCCTTACGGCCGGCGGTAGGCTTGATGGCCTGGCCACTGGGCAAATGCCCTTGCCCCGGCGAGGGTTCCATCGTGCCCAGGGGTTAGATGCACACATGCCAGAGGAAGCAATTGGATTGTAATTGAGTATATCGCTGGATTGCGGTTAGGGCTTACCAGGCTCAGGGGCGCGGATTGCCGGCGGTGGAGGCGGCGAGAGCGCAATTGCTTGGACGTGGAGGGGAAGGGAATGGTCTGGAGACGATTTACAGTGCTTCCAGGCTTTTATTTGGCGCGCACAGCTGGCGCTGCTTGGAGGCGGCTCGGCGGCCTTTTCCGCACGAGGAGAAGAGAAGAGGGGTGAGCTGGGGCTGCGCCGAGCGAAGGAGGGCAAGGTGGCGAATGGGTTCTGCAGCACTCGAGTGCTCCTTCGTCCTCAGAGGGAGAGAAACCACGGGAAGACTTGCGCTGGCATCGGCGAGGGCGGCGGGCTTCCCGGGAGTCCTGCGCGCGGAGAGAGGGGCAGCGACGACGTCTCTGGCATGCGGGACCTGCGTCCTCGCGGGCTTGAGCTGGAGGGCGGTCTCTTCTATCGCGCTGGCAGGGAAACGGCGACGTGGGGCGTCGGCGCCTTCGGGAAGGAGGGCAAAGCAGCGTGCGCGCGAACGGCGCCGGCCCAGAGCGAAGGCGGAAGGGAGAAAAAAGGAAAGCGGGTTTTCCATTCTTTTGCCAAATTGAGAAAATATTCAAATCTAATTAAATCTCCAAAAATTTTCAAAAAGGTTCAAAATTTGGGGTGTTTCAACCTACCCCCCTTAAGAAGAATCTCGACCCCGAGATTCATCCAGGTTAGAAAATGGGGTGTAAAACAAAACTTGTTGCAGTTCTGATTCCTTTCCATAGATCGTATTTCGTTTAGGGTATTGTTTAGGTTACTTTTTTCAGCAGGGATTAGTGACTAGTGTCTTTATTGATGTGTTGTTCCTTCCTGGTTCTCTGGATTCTCAAGACTTCATACGGACTTTTCCCCAGGTATGAAGGTGATTCATGCTTCTTGGTCTGGAATAGTTCTGTTTGGACCTTCATGTAGTAGCCCAACCATGGTCAGGCAGAGTTCTATTCTGTCATCCTATATTGATACATCTTTATGCCTTGTTTGTTCACATCTGGGTCCCTTATACCATTGACTGCCTGTACTTGTATATCATCCTTGTGTATTATAGGTTTATGTATTTCTATCTCATTGCACTTGTGCTTCACTTGTTTAAGCCTTCAATGCTTCTATCTGGTATTAAGACTCAGATCTGGTGTATTTGATTTTAGCGCAACACGACCTTCTTATTCTTTATACTTTGCATATACATATTTCGTACACTTCCATGGTTCTGTTGCCTGCCTTAACTAAGGTAATTTACAGACATTCTCTCCAACTGCCTCGAATCTTACACAAAAGTGTGGACTGGATTTTATTACACTGGTTATTTCTAACAGTCGATAACATAAAACCTTCTCCCTTCTGTCCATCTTCTCGCCATCTGATTTCTTGTCGCTCCCTTAGGGTGGATCTGTTCCTTCCTCAGTTCTGGCTTTTTTTTTTTTTTAAGATAGAGTTCCTCTTCTTCTGGGCATGGTTGGTGTGACGTTGACATCTGCTTTATTGCTTGTTTCTTGGCTTCTTCGCTGGGTAAGAATTTCAATGGGCACTGGCAACGAATATGTCCCTCTTGGTTGCAGTGAAAACAAATGGTATGTGCCCAGGTCAAGGGATTGCTTCGTTTGATAATCTTCACATATCCTGACATTTGTTCTTCCACCAAAAGGGCTTGATCGACTAAGGTTAGAAGGTTTGGAATTCCCATAGTTGTATTGTGACGTTGTATCTCGGGTTGCAGGCCTTTCATAAAACATGTCATTCGTTTGGCTTCAGTGTTGATATCTTCTTGTGCATACTGTGACAGGTGATGGAACTGCTGCAGATACTCCATAACAGATTTGTCTTCTTGTCGGAGATTGAGAAACTCTTGATATTTTTCTGTAATGACCTTAGGGGAAATATAGGTCTTACGGAATCTCTTTACAAATTCTTCCCATGTGATATCTTTCTTCTTCGGGTGTATCCACTGGATGGAATCCCACCATGTACTGGCTGGTTCTGAGAGTTGATAAGTGGCAAAAAGAACCTTCTCCTGGTTTGTACACTGGATAGTGTTTATCCTTCGCTCAATATCTTGTAGCCACTTATCTGCACTTAATGGCTCTGTTGTTGTTGAAAAGGTAGGTGGTTGAGTCTTCAGGAAAGTTGCAAATTTCGTTGCTATCGCACTTGACGTTGATGTTGATTCTTGTGGTGACATTGTGTCAGTAGACGGTTGTTCTACACTCTTGAGTTGCATGCGTTTGTCTTTAATCTGATTCTTCTTCGTGACACTTTGGGCTTCCATCACTGTAGATTGTCTTTTAGAACTTCTTTTCTTCATGTGACATGCCGCTAAATTTCAATCCGCTTAGTAGTATTCTGCACCCATTATTTAGGAATCAGTTCTGTAACATTTTTGGGCTAGCAAGGGAAAGTAAGACGAAATCAAGATAAGAGCAACAGGTAGGGAAGGAATTGCTTCGGAGACCATTAAATAACTTTCCTGATCACTTTCTATAATACTATTTCTCACTTCCTATATATTTGCAAGGGTAATCCAATTTCGTCTGACATTCGACGCCACTCATAGAATTAATTCAACCCTATTTTATTCTTACTTACATAGTTACACTCTAATAATTGTACTGATTCTGCTTCCATCACCTACTATCTACCTCTATGCTACTTCTTTCTGTTGATTGCTCTTAACACCTTTGTTAGCTAAACTCTAAGCATTCATTTTTATTTAGTTAATCTTTCTATTATATATACCTTTTAAAGTTATTAATTACATCCTGCCTATCTAGTTTCAACCTAACTCCCTTTTTCCATCATAAACCTACAGATCTGACCTTAAATTTGTCGTAGTCCAGCATTTTTTTTTATTTTAAGTCTGTCAACACTGCTTACTTCAAAACTATTCTAGAGTTTTGACTCCTCCCACCATTGTGTCACAATCTTGTTAGGCTCATTCAATCATCAACTAAACTCTTATTACCTGCTTCTAAATTAATTCACTATCCTTTGTATCCACCGAAAATTGAACATAGCATCATGGCTAGGGTTTTAATCCACTTAAAATTTATACTATTGACTCATTTTGTTATTCAAATACAACTTCTCTAATATCTTTGGTTATCTTTCACGTCATAATTCAATCCCTTATGGACTTATCTATTTCCTCCCACTTATGACTCTCTTAGATGGAATTTAACCTATTCATTGCAATCAGGAATTTGCATTTAAGTTTCTCCAAGATTTAGAGCTTGATAGATAAGAGGGGAGTCGGAATAGAAGAAAATAGATACAAGCTGAGACGAAGGAAGGTAAGAGTAGAAAAGTTTTCCACATAAGTTTTTCTTAAAACCAAATATTCAACTCTTTGCACAAATTGCTTATATATAGCAGCCTACCAGGCTCGTAGTGCAATTTGGCTACTGTTACAATCAGAAAACTTCGTCTACTCAATTGGTTTTACCCGTTACATCAAGGGAATTAAACGGACATGATGTACTATCTACTCGGACGGTGACTTCAACTTTTCAAAAGGAAAGTTTTAGTCAGGGACATTCGTGCTATTCTTCTTAACACCATCCTTAGCACTTCTACTAAAGTTAGTCTTCGTTCCATTTGGTTAAAGACCTGCAGCAAGAAGTTAGTATAAACGACTACTCGTATTTTTGAGCTTTTAACCAATCCAAACAAAGTTTTTTAATGCATGTCTAGGAAGGATAAGGCAGACATAGGAAGAGTGAGGCAGCAATATTACTTATGATTTTTGTAACTCTTTTGTATCATAAATTTAGATTTTGTAGAATTGTGTTCCTATCGAAATCAAACCTATACTTAGGGTTACATCCTACAGTCAAGCATAGCTCTGATACCATTTGTAACGCCCCCAATTTTTGGGTACAGGGACGTCGTACGGCCTGCAACAGCCCAGGAGTTCTGTTGCGGCTTAACAGTGTATCATGCCTGCTTACAAGCCATTTAAAGAGTTAATTGGATTAAAGTAAGACCTAATGGCCAGCTTTAATGACAATACGGCATTCAAGCCCAAAACTTAACTTACATACAAAAGAGCCGAAGAAAACTCCACAGGAACGCTTGAGTGCGGTCGTAACCCTAATGCGAAATCTTGAATTGCTTCCTTTTTCTTCTGGTATCTGTTGGGGGAAAATTCGGCAAGCCTGAGTACTCCCACCCCGTACTCAGCAAATCACATGTGGAAATACTATATAACTAATTGCCAGGGTTCTCGGGTGGAGGGTGTATAGTGGTTTTATTATGAAGTGGATGCAGTTTTATTTGCAAACAATTAAAAGTAAAACATTTTCTTCTTAAGATCAGGGGTTTTCTGTTATCAGATAAAATCTCATCATTACTCAATTTAACAACATCAGAAACACTACTTATGCCTTGTTTTTGGAATCACCCAATTAACACAGCTTCATTAACCGGAAGCACGGTGTATTCGAATACCATTCATTTCACTCTGCAGAGCTGCCCTGCTTTACCCACAAGATTTCTTAATTCCACGTCTGACATTAAGAAAACATGATTTTTCCGCTGCTCAATTCTTTATATAGCCTCTACCCGGTAGGGACGAGGCAACACAGGCAGTCGGCATTCCGCTGGCCCACGCAGAAAGTCGCACATCGACTCCGTGTAATCCTACCGTTGTTGAGTATGGTCTCATTGTTTCCATACCAACTTTGTGTACGCGGGACATCCCTTAATCGGAGTCCCCGAAATGAGTTGTAGATATTCAATCGATTTGAGCAGCTACTAAACCAGGTTTGACGAGTCAACGCTTGTGGTTGGGCGATGTCTGTGTCTTTTACTTGGCATAAGGTTCTTGCCCTTATACTTTTTCCTGAGGTCCGCAGCCTCAGGCTCAGGGTAAGGTCGTGGCGTAGATCACCGCGTGATTTCCCACAGTACACCCTTCCCAGTCTCAATTCCCCTAAGGTAAAGTCGTGGCGTAGATCACCGCGTGATTTCCCACAGTACACCTTTACCTTAGTATCAATTCCTCTAAGGTAAAGTCGTGGCGTAGATCACCGCGTGATTTCCCACAGTACACCTTTACCTTAGTATCAATTCCTCTAAGGTAAAGTCGTGGCGTAAATCATCGCGTGATTTTCCACAGTACACCTTTACCTTAGTATCAGTTTTCAAATCCTACCGGCCCACAGCCAACACCTTAGAAGTACATACCAGCATCACCGGCCTAGGGTACGGTGTCCCATACCACCCTACCCTCTCCGGGTTTTTCAACTCTACCGGCCAACGGCCAGAGTCACTTAGTAGTGTAACATGTTGAATGAAATGATATTGTATACATTTACATCATATATTAATTCTTACTAAGGTTGTCAAGGTGAATATGGCCATCAAGGTGAACAGGGCTATTTATCAGTGGTAGGATTATCTAGATAGCATGCCATTCTAAATCTTTGTTTTAAGAAATTATCAGTTCGCAACTATCAATAATGAAAATACATTAAATAAATAATGTAATTTAATGGGATTTCAATATGATCAAAAACATGTGACTTGCCTCTTGGTCCTTAGTCTCTGATTATCTTCACTTGATCTTCGGGGTGAGCATCGATTTCTTTAACTGCTCTTGTAGTCCTTCTGTTGACCAACTCGCGTGATCCGAGTACTAGCGTAGAAAAACGAACACACATCAGTTCCTGCTTTGCAGAATGCAAGCTGGGAACAAAATATAAACACACAATCCAAAAGGACGTCAAGAAAATAGGCGGGGTGGCCAGGGCTTAGGTGGTGAAGAGTTTGGCTTAACGGGATTGAACTTAGGCTATGGTTTTAGGATAATCGACAATGCAAAAAGGCATTGTATGGATTTCGATGAATGATAGAGTGTATGGATGGTGTCGGATTCTTGAGTTAGAATATTTCTCAAGGTTGTTTAGGACCTGAGCGGTAAAGCGAGGTTGGGAGGGTGTAGATGTGCTTAAGCTAATAAAAGGCACAACTGTTAATAGGGTCTCTGTGAACGAAAAGAGTTCGGACCGAATTAGGGTTTAGGGCTTGGACCTGAGGTTTGGGTTGGCTGGCTCGAGACGATTGAATAGATAATATGTTATACATATTTTTGAAATAGAGGACAGATATTTAAGAATGGACGGCTGAAAATGTATAAAGCCCTTCATACGGGTTTCGGTGAATGGCGAACAGTGTGATTGGCCTTGGGTTCCTAAAAGACGTATATGGGTGTTGGACAAATTTTGAGAATAAAAGATAGAAACTTAGAGTTGGATAGTCACTCCTTGAACTGGACGGATTCGAAAGTTATCCAGATTGAATTTGGCGAAATGGGGAATTTTGATTTTACGGAGATGTGAAATCTACGACATTTGGATTTGGCAAAATGGGCAAATTCAAATTTAGTAAAATTGAATTTGGCAGAACAGAGACCAGATTTAAACTTAGAATATTTTTCTGGTTAAAATGATGTATTTTGGTATTTTTGGGGCTTGTGGATTTTTCTGGGATTTTTGGGGATTTTTCTGGATTTTTCTACTCTCTGTGAACAGTAATGGGCCCGGCCCGATGAACAGTGCGGCCCGGCCCGTGTACACAGTGCGGCGGTGGCCGAATTCCCGCGCGGCTCGGCCGGCCCATTGGCCCGGCTCTGCCTTCGGCCGAGCAGGCCAGAGCCCAGGCGCGCGCGCGAGCGTGCTCTTGCCGATGGGCGACGCGTGGGCGGTGCAGATGACGCGGATGGGGGCGGGGCGATGCGTCCGGGCGCTCGGATGGAGCGAAGGCGCGAAGTGAACGGCCAGGATTTGAAGGGGAGGCCGACGCTCGGATGAAGCTGGATCGACGGCCGAGCGTCGTCGTCTTCCTCCAGCGTTCCCGACTCGGCGGGAAAACAAAGTGCGCTCTCCAGAGCGGGGCGGCGAGGGCAGCGACGCTCCCGGAGAACGGCCGTAGCCAAGAGGTGCGCCTATGAGAGTGGTTTCCATTTGCGGCCTTTTGGGAGTAGTGCGGTGCACAGAGGGGGTCGCGGGCAACTGGGAAGGTGATGACGTGCGCGGCGACATTGGGGAGGTCCGGCGGCTTTGCGACCCGATTTGCTGCTGTTCAACCATCTACGGGATCCTAGGGACACAGTGGTAGCGGTGGTTTAGCTCGGGGGAGGCTCTAATGGGCTGGCCACGTCGACGGCCTTACGGCCGGCGGTAGGCTTGATGGCCTGGCCACTGGGCAAATGCCCTTGCCCCGGCGAGGGTTCCATCGTGCCCAGGGGTTAGATGCACACATGCCAGAGGAAGCAATTGGATTGTAATTGAGTATATCGCTGGATTGCGGTTAGGGCTTACCAGGCTCAGGGGCGCGGATTGCCGGCGGTGGAGGCGGCGAGAGCGCAATTGCTTGGACGTGGAGGGGAAGGGAATGGTCTGGAGACGATTTACAGTGCTTCCAGGCTTTTATTTGGCGCGCACAGCTGGCGCTGCTTGGAGGCGGCTCGGCGGCCTTTTCCGCACGAGGAGAAGAGAAGAGGGGTGAGCTGGGGCTGCGCCGAGCGAAGGAGGGCAAGGTGGCGAATGGGTTCTGCAGCACTCGAGTGCTCCTTCGTCCTCAGAGGGAGAGAAACCACGGGAAGACTTGCGCTGGCATCGGCGAGGGCGGCGGGCTTCCCGGGAGTCCTGCGCGCGGAGAGAGGGGCAGCGACGACGTCTCTGGCATGCGGGACCTGCGTCCTCGCGGGCTTGAGCTGGAGGGCGGTCTCTTCTATCGCGCTGGCAGGGAAACGGCGACGTGGGGCGTCGGCGCCTTCGGGAAGGAGGGCAAAGCAGCGTGCGCGCGAACGGCGCCGGCCCAGAGCGAAGGCGGAAGGGAGAAAAAAGGAAAGCGGGTTTTCCATTCTTTTGCCAAATTGAGAAAATATTCAAATCTAATTAAATCTCCAAAAATTTTCAAAAAGGTTCAAAATTTGGGGTGTTTCAATATATACTTGGTGTAATCAGTTATGAACGAGAGTTATGTAGTCCTTTATCTCTAACCCTCTGCTCCTAATTAAATCCTTACCCTCATGGGTTGTAATTCTCCTCTCAATAAAGAAAAACCTTTTTCATGTGAGCTCGCCCACCATTGACCTCTCAAAAATAATAATCATCTTTTAGATGTTGCCATTTTTAACCTACATTAACTATTTTGATCATGTACCAAGATTTTAATTTTTTAGTTCAAATTCTTAATTATATTTCTGAAACTGATTTGGATTAAATCGGTTTGCACCTTTTTACTAAATTTTGTAGCTTGGATTCTTGATGGTCAAATCGGCCTCAAATTGATTTGTCTTGGATTGGTTGTCACATTTTCAACATTAAGGCATGATATGGTATACACCCTTTCCAAGTTAACATCATCGTACATGCCTTTTGAAGTTAGCGTGCGAACTTATATTATTCGTCTTGAATTATCAAAGTTGAATTTTGGAGTTCAGATTCTTGGTGATCAACTCAGACCAAAACCAGCCTGTCTTGGGTTGGTTGTCACATTTTTAGCAACGTCTTGAATTATCGAGGTTGAAATTAAGCTTGGTTTTGTTCTCTTATAGGTGTGGCTTGCCTAGTGATCAACTTATCCCAAAACCGATTTGGTTTGGGCCACTTCTCACACTCATAGGTACACCAGTACATCAAGGATTCCAGACCGCCATACCTAGTGCACAAATCATACTCGAGTCAATGAATCGTGTATACATGGGTATGGTGAATCTAGTAACCATGACCACACTTTTAGTAAGATGTTTGTACTCGTATTTATCTTTTATAAGTTACTGATTTAACTTACGTTAAACATCTTTAATATCTATCAAGGTTCTGAGTCCAGATTCTTATAGTTATCAACCCAACCCGAAAACGACTTGATTAGACCGGTCGGCACATTCCTCATTGAACTCGCCCTGGAGCAGTTTTGGCTTGCATCGGTTGTCATATTTTAGCATGGCATATGGTACATGTCCTTTCGAAGTTATCAGCGGTGTCCCATAACTTTTTCAAAGTTGTTGCATTAACTTATATAAATGATCTTGAATTATGAAAGTCTAATTTTGGGTTTCAGATTTTTGGTGATCAACTCAGTCCAAAACCAATTTGTCTTCAATGGGTTGTTTCACATTTTTAGAATCGTGTCGTACTTATCGTTCAAAAGTTAATAGGTTCATCCACATTAATCATCTTCAACTATATAGAGGTTGAATTAAGCCTTGGTTGCAAACCAATTTATCTTGGGCAAGTTGTCGCACTTTTGGCGCACTTTTGGTAAGTTGTTTTGCATATCATTTCGAAGTTATTATCTGCACTGTACACATCTTTTTGGAGTTATTCTGTTAACTTGCATTAGTCATATTGAATTTTGGATTGTAAATTCTTAGTGATCAACTCAGTCCGAAACTAATTTGACTTGGGTCAATTTTCACACTTATAGCAAGCAGACGTTGTGCGTTGTTGAAGTTCTCGTGTTAACTTGCATTAATCATCTTTAACTATCAAGATTGAATTTTGGAGATCAGGTTCTTAATGATCAACATGGCCTAAAACCAATTTGACTTGAATCGGTTGTCACACTTTTAGCAAGGTGTTGTGTCTTTACGAAGTTATTACTAGCATCATACATGTAATTTCAAAGCTATTATGTTAGCTTACATTTTAATCATCTTGGATTACTAAGGTTGAATTTTGGACCTAGGTTGTGGACCATCTACTAGTGCTTGTGTATATTCTATTCTGGCTCATCAACAATGACCCAGCATATGTTTGCGCGTATCTCTACTCCTTAAAAGAAAGAGTTCAAGGTGATGGTGCATCCTACACTTCCTTCTCTTCGTGTGGGCCCACACCCCGAAATCCGTGCCCCGGCCCCCCATCCGTGTGGCTGCCTGCCCCCACCTCATTTCTTCCGCCCTCCCCTCCCTCCTCCGCCGCCGCGCCGCCCTCGCCTTGTCCCCTCCCTCCTCCGCCGCGCGCCCTTGCCTCCTCCCTTCCCTCCTCCGCCGCCGCGCCGCCCTCGCCTCCTCCCCTCCCTCCTCCTCCGCCGCTCCGCCCTCGCCTCCTCCCCTCCCTCCGCCGCTGCGCCGCCCTCACCTCCTCCCCTCCCTCCTCCGTCGCTCCGCCGTCGCCTCCTCCCCTCCCTCCGCCCCCGCACCGCCATCGCCTCCTCCTCCCCCGCTCCGCCGCCGCCTCCTCCTCCCCACTCCGCGTCGCCGCCGCCTCCTCCTCCCTACCCCGCGCCGCCTCCTCCTCCCCTGCTCCTCCGCTCCGCCCTTCACCTCCTCCTCAGCCACTGTTAGGGTTCTGATCTCCTTTCAAGGAATAGGTGAGTCCACTACATTTTGCGCAGTTCATTTCGATTCATACGCCACCGTGCACTTCGGCGCCCGTGCTGAGACACCAGGCCTCCGCAGCCATCGCCGATTCGACGCATGCGCCTTTGTCATGACCCCACGCTATCACCTATTTGACTAGCACTAGCTGAATGCCCGTGCGTTACTACGGATTTAAAAAAATTAGAACATATTTATATGCACGTTCCAACAAATTTTACCACTCGTTAATTTTAGAACATGTAGTATGATAAAATTTTAAAATCCGTAGCAACGCATGGGCATTCAGCTAGTATGTCCTCAAGAAAGACAAATTACTTGCTTTTTTTGACTCAATAGTGGGCGTGTCCTTTTTGACTGCGGCTTGTAACTTTTGAACTGTTTATATGAGAGATTACAGAGTAACAGAAACTCGCGTGCGGGTTTTAGTGAAATAAATGAAGTCAGTAAAGTATATACTACAATTAACTAGTAGATATTATTTTAAAAAGATATTCTGTGCAAAAGTTAATTATTATAAAAAAACCGAAAAGCAATTTTTAGAAACTAGAAAGAACAGTCCACTGAAGTTGTAGAGATGTCATTTTGGACTGCATAGTTATGGTTATTATCTGTGCTCTTTCTCTCTTAAAGCGTCTTTAGGGGAAAAAATATCGTGTGCGTGTGCACGAACATGGGTATACGTGCACGCAAAGGAAATATTGTTTCTTGAGAAATCCATTCCTGCATGACCATCATACAGTGGTAAGAAACTAAGCTCTCGTCGGTTTTCTAACCTCCAGCTTGGGCATTCATGGACAGTGCGATTTCTGACAATGGTGGAGTACTGCCTCCCTCATAAAACTTTCCCCAACATAAAGTGCTTGTTTGATTTTGGACTGAATTTGACCGGGAATTCCTCTAGGAAGTGTGAAATTTGACCGGAAATGTACACACCATACAAACGGCCTCTTTCCACGAAGAAGCCACAAGTCATGAGCCATGCATACATATACACTTGCAAGGAATGCGAATTCTTGCAATGCTTGCGTAAACTACAACAATGCATTCCATTCTTTTCTGCGAAACACACGGTCATGATCATCTTCCATGCGCTTTCTTTCCCGTGTTGCTGACACTTCGGGAGGGGAAAAAAATGGAGGTTATGGACGGAATTAAGGATATCCTTGTTTGTTATGGAGTTCCGACGTGTCTTGTTGCCAAGAATAGTTTAGCTTGTTGAACTCAACATCCCTTAGCTACCACCAAGTTTCCTAGTATCTGCAAGAAAGCCGCCGGTTTCCGTATCTGAATATCTCTACGCGTGAATGATTCTCGGTATGAACGGCCACTTCCAGAATGTTAGTTGGTATGTTGGTTATTGCAATGCATCACCTTACTCGACAGAATGTCAAACATGAAATTGTGGTAACGGAGCAGTTAGAGAACCATATATCATCGGGGGAGCTTCCAACGGTATAGTCTTCCCTTCCCCCCCCCCCCTCCCCTCCCCGGTCGGTCTGCTTCCCTCCCCCTCTCCTCCTCCGCTGGTTTGCCTCCCCTCCCCGCCATCCCCTCCCCTCTCTCTCATCTGGTGCCACAGCGGCTTTGTCTCCCATTCTCTCCTCCACCACCACTGACTGACAACGACCTCGCCACCTTGCAGCGGCACCATCTTGCCCTCCCCTGTCTAACTTAAAATTCATTACACCATGCCTCTCCGCCATCGCCCACCGCTAGACCACCGCCTCCCCCTCCTCTCTCTCTCTCTCTTCTCTAGCGCCGTAGCAGCTCGCACCCCTCTTCCACTCCCCATCCCCTCCTCCAACACCGGCAACCGACGATGACCCCACCGTCGTCTCACCCTCCCCCGTCTAACATAATATTTAGTATATTGTGCCTCCCTCTGTTGTCACCCACTGTCAGACCACCGCCTCTTTGGCCTCCCTCTATGTTCGAGGGGAACAATGAACCTGTCGATGGTGGTGCCTCAGTTCCTCTAGTTATTGCTCCTTTTCCTCATATCCGGTGGCTCTCCCTCCTCTTCTTTGCCATTGATGACTGGATCTGACTCAGGACGACCAGATTCAACAGCATCGTGGTTGGGGATGGCGAGACACGACGGCGTCGTGGCCAGAGCCCAGATACAATAGTTCGACGGTGGCTGTGGGCTGTATCTTAAGATCAAACGGTCGATTGCTATGCCGTCAGAAACGCTATGAAAAGTATATCTAGTTTTTCTCTTGTGGTAACTAACTACACCAACTTAAGGTTTTGTCCTTTTCGGTTTTTAGTGGTTCTTTGGTTTTGACTTTTTAATAATTATTATTCATTAGCCTAAAAGAACGTGCTTCAAGACTAGCTAAAGCTTATAGAAGAAAAGAAAATCAGCTTTACTACCTTGAAGCGCCTTCCGTCGTACCATGCATATGCACTGTAGAAAAGTGTGACTAACATAACACTTGCCTGAAACAAAACTTCTAGCCTGCTAAAGATGAACTAGACCTACTAATTTCATCTCATTCTATTAGTAAATCATCGTTTTGAGAAGGACAACAGATAGACCTTAATTCCGCGAAAATTCGGGGAATCAACATAGAGGAGACTCGTGCAGTCTGGACGATTGTATTGAAAGAACGAAGATAGTAAAGCCTGCAAATTCTACGAAGATTTACTCTGAATCACTTTGAGCCGTTCATTTGGGCTAAAAAAATATGATTTATGATTAAAATTATATTGTATTTGATGGTGGTTTATTTAACATAATTAAATTTAAAAAATTTAAAAATAAAAATAGGTTAACACATCACGGACAATACAAATAAATACGGGGAAAAAGAATCGACAAAAAAACCAAAAAACTAAAAAGTCAGAAAAAATAAAATTTAGAAATAGTAAAAAATAAGCCAGAAGGTAAAGCCGAAATAAACGGGCCTTTGCTCCTGTACTTGTTTGGAAATCGACGAATGTATATTGAAATTAATTTGTATAGCAATTGAGAGTACGTACGCACTGGCAGGTAGACTTTGCTAACAGCAAATATTCAGCGTTTGGCACATTAATAATGGAACTATGTCCTTACAATCGAATACCATGTAGGCCTGTTCTTCTTTTATTTCGATTTATGTTTTTAATTATGATTTTTAGTTTTTGTTTATTTGTGTGTGAGAGTATAAAAAGAGAGATTCACGTACTATTTTGATCGATATAAATAAAGTCGCTGTAATCTCTACTACAATCAATTTATATATCTCAATTTTAAAAAAACACTTCATTTGAAAACTAATTACTGTAAAAAAACGATTTTTAGAAGCTAAAAAGAAGAGCTCCAATTGTCTTCTTTTCGACTTATGGCTTTCGATGACTTCTTCACTACTATTTCAAAATGGTTTATTGGCTTTTTAGTATTTAATTTATTTTTTAAAAACACTATATTAGAATAAAAAA
Source organism: Dendrocalamus latiflorus (assembly GCA_017311315.1). NCBI lineage: Eukaryota > Viridiplantae > Streptophyta > Magnoliopsida > Poales > Poaceae > Dendrocalamus > Dendrocalamus latiflorus. Next base: position 2,451,498 of record CM029658.1, read on the forward strand.
CATAATCTATAACTAAAAAGCATGAAGCACGGTCGAAAAGACTCCACCCGCCCCCACCCGCCTAAGCTAGCTAGGCCTCGTAGCCTTTGCTTTGGCTTCAGCCATGCCAAGACGAGGAGTTAATTAACTGCACCAAACAGCGAAGGTGGCATGTGCATACACGAAAGACGTGCTCTTGTGGTCCAAAAAATGGCTTTTTAACACGTTATTTAAAACTCGTTAATTTTTAATATAATTTTTCTTTTCTTTTTCTATTTTTCCTTTCACTTCTTTTCTTTTGCATTATCCATAAAGGTATATTGGAGTTTTTTTTTCATCTTTGTCTATTTTTATTCATTTTCTAGTAGGGGTAAAAACGGGTTGGATAGTTTTTCACCGATCCGGATGAAAACAAATACGGATTGTGTCGGATCGGATTTTCTTTGGATAATTGTCAGATCAGAAACAAATACGGATTTTTTTTGTCGGAAACGAATACGGTAGACATGATATCCGGCGAATACGGATTATCCGGATAATATAGATTTGGATATCCGAGATTTCAGCCCAACATTGCCCAGCCCAAGCTAGCCTCTCTCATCTTCCCTGCAACCAGCCCACTAGCAAATATTTATGTTTATTAAAAATAAATTTAGTATTGTCGGTAGATTAAAATTTGTACCGATTAAATTGATGTACTGTCGTTTAAATCATTCTGGTGCAAATTTAAATTCTTAATTAGTTTATTAGTCACATGTAAATGGTAGAAATCCATTAAGAATTATTTAGGACTTTAGAAAAAATTAACTGTCATTTGAAGATTTAAAATCTGTATAATGGTATGATTATTGTAGATAAAAATACTTATGTTTGTTCAGATTTCATTAATGTTTTGACAAAATAAACTATTTATGTGTTTTCATTGATTTTAGATGTATGGTTTAAGGGGTTTTATGTTCCGATAAATATTTGTAACCGTATTCGTTTCGATTCGTATTCGCTCCGTATCTGTTTTCGATATTATTCGTTTTTGTATTCGTATCCGTATCCGAGAAAAAATATGAAAACAAATATGGTAAAAATATTATCTGTCCGTATTCGATTTGTTTGTATCTCTATTTTCTAGTGCCATTTTAATCAAAAACAAAAGACCCCTGTACTTTTAAATAGAGCCTAAAGATTCCATGCCAAGCTGTTCCTGATCAACAAGATTAGCGACGTAAACCTCTATATAAAGCACAGTTATATAGCTAGGTTGAATTGGACAACACTGTTAATATTTCATAGCGTGTCATTGGATCCCGTTCCACGCCGGGATAACTAACAAATTGCAGGGCAGCGCTCCAATGGGCTTCAGCTGGGCTTGGGACTTTTTGCTTTCGGCTAAAATTGCATGATAGCAGCTCTTAATTTTTTTAAAAAAAAGAAAAATAGAAAAAAAATTAGTTGTATCGCCATGGGCAATATAAAGGAACGCGGAAAAAAAGAAAAGTAAAAAAGCCAAAATATATTTTAAAAAAAGTTAAAATAAGTCGAAATTAGAAGTCGATACGTTCTAAGTAACTTTGACTTAAATAAGCTGAAAACTATAAAAAGATCAGAAACCGATACTGTTTGAAACGGTGAATATGTTGGTGGCGATACTACTATTTACTCATGCCCTCTCCAAAGGAGCATTAGCAAATAGCAAAATTTAGCGTTACCATACATGCTTGGACAACATCCCGTGTGCACAATAAACTAAAATAAAATAAAATACTGGCATCTAGTTACCTATTCGTGTTTGAGTTTGTTGCCGATTCAAACTTCAAAGCCGCCAATTGACGTTAATTTATTAATCGCCGAATCCACGATCGACCTTGCAAGTTCAAAGCCGCCCATGCCATTTGAACGTTCCAACACACGCAAACGTAGCGCCCACTACTCTCTCCATGGTTAATTGTTCAAACTACGTATATGCAGCGTGGGGCCGGTACATACATCTATCTACACGCATCATGCTTGCAAGTGAAGTTATTTCAGTACAGACGAGTGAACCTTGTCATGGGCCAGCACTTTTGGACTGCAGCTTATAATTTTTTTTTCTCTACTTCAATAGGTTTTAACTTTAATTTTTTAGTTTTTAACTTCTTAATTTTATCATTTTCTACATTTTGACCTATTTTGGGTTTTTTTTTGTCTTTTTTATTTATTCATTTGCATTGTCTGAGATGATGTAATATTTCCCCCTTTTTTCATTGTTCTAAATTTAATTACATTGAAAAATCTAACAGCGGTAATAGTACAAAAAAGAAGCCTGAAATAGTACTAAACAGTAAAATAAGCTATAAGCTTAAGCCTAATAAAGCACTACTTTTTGCTATAGCTTATTAATCTAATAAATAATAATTGTTGAGAGGAATCAAAAACTAAAAACCACTAAAAAACAAAAAAAAAATTAGAGTTTCCAACGGCACATACAGATCCCGAGGAACGCCTTACCTGTCTTGGTCTCTCTAACACACCGTGGGGGCACGAAAAAGAGAATTTTGGAGAGCCAACCTGTTCAAACTTCAAATTGCCGAGAGGAGGCCAGCATACACACAAACACAGAAAAACACGGTACTAGCTGTAGGAGTACGTACTTCATTTCAAGATCTTGAAAGTTCAAATTCAAATGTCGAAAGCAGTGGTGGAGCTACCAACTTCTTCCTGTACAAGCTGTAGTTTCTTGTCTTCTCTTTCTTCTCTGAAAAGCTAGCGCGAGAAAGCAGCAAAAACACCGGCGTCACCCCCAACTAGTTGATTGTCCATCCATAGCTACGGGCTTTTTTTTTAAAAAAAAATTATATTCCATGTTCTAAAACCAGAAAATAAAACCATCACCATAGCTAGCTTATCGAATCATTTCACCATTAATTTCTTGTCATTGTCAGAGAGTTGTATATGAGCTTACAAAACTACAGTTTCTATGTATTACTCAGCTAATTTTTTCAAAACAATTCAGTCAAAATTTAGGGCGTATGATGCGGATCCAATCACCAAGATTGACACATACATTCCTCTCCATCTCCAGCCCTATCATCTCTCTCCACACCGATTCATCCATTCATGGCTACCGCCGCTGAATTCCTCCTTGGACCATGACCCACATGGTGCCTCGCCGATGCCAGCGAGGCTCGCCAGAGCTATGTCATCACTGCCTCCTCCTCATCCTCTGCTCAACTCTCCTCCATGCTCGTCGTTACCGCCCCCTCCGACGCCTTCTCGAAGCCACTGCTTCCTCTTCTTTGTCTCAGGTGTCCTTCCCCATGCCACGGTCGTCAAAAACCAATTTAGAAGATATGATCAAATGGGCGACTTGCCTGATCGTGTTTCTACTCCCACCAATTTGTCAAAATCAGAAATGAGTCCTACGTGTCCTAATCTATTATTGGAATCGACTCCTAATGATAATTTCTGAATTTTGACAATAAATCACTTTTTAAATATGGTGCAAAAATCATAATTATGCATGTTGTTCAATTTTTCCTAATTTGTTTCAAGATAATTTGCCCTTTTTTGTCTAGTCATTTATTTATTTTATGTTGAATTAATTGAGGTGTAATGTATCAGGAAGTAATAGTTGGATAAATACATAAAACACAAAAAACAAGAAAGAAGAGAAAAGAAATACGACGCAAAAATCCTAATTAGGCATGTTGTTTAATTTTTTTCTAATTTGTTTCAAGACCATTTTCCCTTTTTTGTCTAAGGCATTTATTTATTTTATATCGAATTAATTTGGGGTGTAATGTATCGGAGAATTAATATTGAATAAATAAATAAAGCATGAAAAACAAGAAACAAGAGAAAAGAAAGAAAATTCTTCAGCTATTTTGGCCTAGTCAACTGGCCCATTTGGCCCAGACTCAGTCGGCCTCAAACCCCTAACCCTAATCTTATCTTCCCCTCACTCCTTCCTCTCAATCCCCATTTCCTATCCACCCGGCCGCCACTCCCACTCCTTCCCCTCCCTTTCTCTCTTTCTCTCGCTAGGCGCCGCCCTCAGATTCGTCAATAGTGGTGACCATCCCACCACCGACGGCCTACCCCACCTTCCCCTCAGTCTCCTCCTTCCCTCCCTTTGCCATTGCCGCCCTCCCTCTTCCTCTCTCTCTCTCTCTCTCTCCGGTTGGGTCACCTCTAAATACGCCATCGCTAGTGGCTTTCTTGGCCATCGGCGGCCTCACCGGGCTGGCCTTCTGCCTACTTCATCTCGCCACCACCTTCTCCCTCCCCTCCCACTCCCTATCTCTCCCTCTCTCTCTCCCAGGCACCATTGGCCCAACGTTGCTTGATCTGGCGCCTCCTCGTTGCTGGCTACCCCCTCCTCCTCTCTATCTCACTCCCCTACCCCCTTCTCTTACACCGCTGAGCTGCATGAGCTAGTCCGCCAATGTGAATCAGAGTCTGATCCCATAGCTGAAGTGTGGGACCTCAGATTAATTGTTCGAAACCCTCTATGATTCTACTGCATTATTCTCTAGATCAGCGGATAGTGTACACAGATATATTGCTAAATATCAATTACTGTAGGATCGAATGACACAATCAGAGGGGGGTGAATGATCACCTCCACTTTTTGATACTTGTAAAACAAATCTCAAACCAAAAGAAAAGTAATCTAACTTTACCAGTTGTAGATTTCAATTATAACACGCTCCACTGCTTGCATAGTGGCTTGCTTGACCTTTTTACTCTCACTCCATGAATGCTTCGATTGCTCATCGTTCGATCACTTGCTTCGATCATTGCTGTGATCGCTCGCTACAACCACTCTCTTGACCTCCTTTGCACGTAGTCAAACTCTCCCTCCACTCAAAAGCTTTGGTCGCTCGAACGCTTTGACTGCTCGAGTGAGAACACACCAAAGACAACACCATGCTCGTATCATGCAACATCAAGATGTGTTAGCATGCCGATGCCAAGAACACAAGAAAGACGTTGCTTGAAAACCACACCATGCTTCGATTGAGACAACAAGATGATGTCAGTAGTGATTTCTTTTCTTTGAGATCAGATCTGATATTTTACTTTTATATCATGTTGTGGCTACAAAGCGCCCTCATGGCACCCCTAAAAACTCTAGCATAAAAAACACCACAAAGCCACGGCTAAAACCCTTAGCCTCTACCTGTTTTTATATGCTAGAGCCCTAAACTATATTCGACTTAAACATGAACATTAAATCGTATCTCTTCCTCAAATCAAGGCACCTGAAACCCTTCTAAACATGGTTTTTAATCAATCTCTTAATCTTCTTAGTTATGGACTCTGTCCATAACTCCTAACTCAACACGTGATGAAGCCGTCAGGATCACACCTCCCGTATCTTCACCACACCTCATCAATTTCTGTATCGAAGATAGTAAGAATTAAAGCACTCTTAACAACCATGAAGTCAATGAGTACAGACCATGAAGCCTACGGTAACCAATCGTAAAAGCCTTCAACTACCGATCGTGAGGTCTACAACAACCGATCAAAAAATCTAAGACAACGACAGAAGACTATAAATTTTATGAGTACTGATCACAAAGTCATCAACAATTGAGTACCAACCAGTAAAGACCACGACTATCGAGTACCGACCAGTATAGTCCATGACTATCGAGTACCAATAATAAAGTCCACGACTATCAAGTACCGACCAGTAAAGTCTATGACTATCGACCAGTTACTGTAGCTACGACCATAACAACGTACTGTAGCTATGACCATCGACAAAAGCACTATAACTTACCACCTTTGACCAGGTATGGTTGTTATGCCGTAGTCGATGTTCCGTGGTCGAAATGTCATGATCGAAGAATGACGAGGTCGAAATACCATGGTCGGATTGTCGTGGTTGAAGTCGGATGTGGTCGAAGTATGCGATGGTCGAAACTGCAGCGGTTGACTTACCGTGGTAAAAGCTAGCCATGGTCGAAATCTGCCGTTCGGACCTACCGATCGGACCATCCATCACAAGGCCGATCCGACTATCGTACGATACTCCAAAGCTACTCGAATGCCCTCTGATACTCTAAAGCTACTCAAATACCATCCGATACTTTAAAGCTACTCGAACATCGTCCAATAGTACAATGCTACTCAAATGTCATCCGATCCTACATGGATCCGATTGAAACCACTCGGAGCCAGCAAAAACACTCAGAGCAAATCAAAACCACTTGGATCCAAAACATTCAACTGTGATCAACCAAGACTTTCACAAATGCAAATTCAAAAGCAATCCAAATGTCAATTATTCCTGATCACTAAACTCACAACCATCCACATGGTCTAACAATCTCCCCTGTGATGAATACGTTGACAACACTTCCTTCTCAAATGAGTTGAACTTGAAAAGAAAAACAAAATTTGTGAAAAGAAAGTTTCATAGCTACAGAGGCGACTCGAAGAAAGTTCGGACAAACTCGAAAGCACTAAAGCTCAGACAAAACTGAATGCACTTGAAAAACACTCGGAAGCTCGGACAAACTCCCCCCACAACGCAAGATAAGTCAATTTTAGCAAAATTCTCAAATTCTTCCATTTTTCTCCCCCTTTGGCAATATAATCATCAGAAAATTCAGAGAAAGGATAATTATAAGAAGGAGCCATGAGAGTAAAAACAGGAAGCTTTGTAGATTATACAAGTCACTTTAAATTTATTTAATAATTTAACCAGTCCATCTTTTTTAGCAGAGCTACCTAGATCATATAAAGCAATATAGCACATAGCACTGTCAAAACAGGTCTTTAGCATGATTAAGCGATTTATATCAATGACAGACATCTCAACAATGACCAACCAATTATAAAGAGCATAATGATATAACACACTGAAGAGTCAGAGCCTAAAAGTAAAGCAAACTTTAAGTCTAGACAAGTTAGTAGTCTCATAAAATAACCTATTACTCTACACTCAAATCTTAAGCATGTGGTATATTTGTAGCATACTTCTTTTCATGATGACATATTTGTATCAAATTTCTTTTAAATAGTGGCATGCTTGAAGCATACTTCTTTTTTATTTATGCACTTTTTGTGCTTTTTCTTTTGTTTAACCACGGCATGTTTGAAGCATACATCTTTTCAACCTTCCCTTTCTTATTTTTTATAACATGCCAACTTGAGAGAATAAAAGATTGCAATGTGAAATATACAAGCCTCATATCCAAGATTTAAAATAAGACTCACAATCAAGCTAATCATTTTAGATGAACATCGCAAAGTACCATTTATAATCGATCTAGTTAAAGTATTCCACCATGTCATGCTCTAGTTCAAATATAGCAAATTGATTATAACTAGTCATAATTAAGGCTACACAGCATATGAGTAAATATAATAAAGAGAGCTATACTCTTATTTGATTTCAAAGACTGGGTCTTGCTATATTATTTGACAAGTATAATAAACAAAGTTTTCAAAATTTTAAACACCAAGCCCCCCTCAGAATAATCCTAAATACAACAATACACCCAACTCACTTCTCAGCCGAGCACAAAGATAAGAAACAAGCAGTTAATAGTGAAAACAAGCAATCTAAAAAAGGAACTATAAGAACCACTTGTAGGATAACATCACCTTTTTCACACGGTTTAACCAGAAGATGAAACTTTTAGATGCCATCAAAGGGAGTGAAGAACCAACAAGTATTCCAGTCAAGTAATGATGTAAAAGACTGGAACTCACTCAAGCGCATATTCTTCATCCCGCGTTATCTGGTCTTACATCATAGAAAGCGTCGATCTCACAATACTGAGGTTAGTGAGATAAGATTTAAGAATCCAGTACTGAGCTACTCAATGAACAGAAGCAACAGTAGGTAATGCTAAAGATTTAAGTGAAGAGTTAGCCTCTGTCAATTTTCGATCAGACAGTTGTTGAAAAGCTGGTTTGACCATAGGGTGGTCTGACCTCCTTAGCAGAGTTGGTCTGACCACCGATCAATCAGATCGCATGGACATCGCTGGTCGAGGATGATCTTACTGACTGTGTAAAGCTGGTTTGACTCCCGACTGGTCTAAATGAGCAGTAAATCCTATTCGAAAACGATCTAACCCCTTACGCAAATTTGGTCTATCTCCCGACTGGTCTAATCGAGCAGAGAATGGTGGTCGAAAATCTCTCGAGAAGCTGGTCCGACCACGAGAAACAGCTGGTTGAAAATCTCATTCGGCCACTCTGGTTCGACCACGAGAACCAGCTGGTCTGATCACTTGAGATCGGTCTGACTGCATCTGCAAGGCTGGTCTAACCCTCGACAAAACTGATCGAGTAGAGAGCACTAGTCGAAACACTAGTCGTTGAAGCACTGGTCGAGACGTTGATCCGACCACGTTATCCTACCATGAGAAAAAGCCAATCTAACCAGTCATGTTGTGCAAACTCCCGACCCTACAGAAAGATGATTAGAGAGAGTAGAGCGACAACCTGTAAATGATTGGTTAGAGAGAGCAAAGAAACAATTAAATAGTTAATTAAAATATGGTATTAGTTATTTAATCGATTCCTTTAATATTCTTAACTGGAGACACACCTAAGTGGTTGATAATTAATTAATCGTAGGGTTCACGTGCTTCTAGATAAGATGTAAACTCTTAATGGAGTTGCATTTTGACATGACTACCTTTTTAAAGTTGTGCTTTAAATTAAATGTTGTTGATACTCTAATTATCCTTAATTATCATCTAGCACAAATTAACTTTAGTTAAAATCTAAATATGTGTGACCTAGCTTGTTATACACATTACTTGAATATATATTTCAAGGGCATCATTCATGACATAGAGCTCCATATACACAATTATATTAAATTCACATTTAAAAGTTAGGTGCTAGAGGTATATTAGTAACTTTTATATCATTAATGCAAAGTTATACAATGTCTTCAATTGACATATAAGTTTCTAAAACAATATTGATGACGACATAATTGACCTCCATTTCTATCAAACAATTCTCTAGGAAAAGCTTTAATTAAAGTGAATACTTTAAATTAAATTCTAATGATCTCTAAAGAACATATAATTATATTTCAAGGTAATATTTAATTAAATTCCTATATTTCCAGTTGAACTTTAGTGGCATGCTATTTAAATCAATTACCCTAATTATTTAATCATTATTTGCAAAAGAGCCCTCATGACTTTTGAGATATAATAATAATATTTTTTTACATGGCTTAATCCTACCCTAATTATTTTTAGCCATTAATGGATTCACTAATCCTTGTTGAAATGCAACTAATCAAGATTTAATATTTAAATATTTTGAATTTACCTAATTCCTTATTCTAATTCCACAATTATTCTTGCACTTATTTTTATTTATATTTATAACTAAATTATATTATATTTGAGTTTGAATTTTTTTTCTTAATTATTTTGATTTCTCTGGATTATTTTCTAAATGAAAATAGAAGCAGACAATGACAGGTGGGGCCATGAACAATGCTTGGGCCCCCATATTATATATACACAGTGAGGGAAAGCGGACCAGAGAGGGAGCATTTTGGCTGCAATAGAGGTTGAAACAGAGAAGGCATGGCACATGGTCAAGCGAACTCATCAGCGGTGAGGCGACCACAGCGAGGTGACATTAATAATGAAAATGGAACCAAGGGGGAGTAAGGGAGCCAAGGGAGGTGGCATCGGGGCTTAGGCGGCACCGAGGCGAGTCGGCGGCGACGCTTAGCGGCCAGGCATAGGGAGGAAGAAGGGGCAACGACGTCGGAGAGGGAGAGGGAAGAAAAGTGGGGATGCACGAGCATAAGGGAGACAAGGTGAACTTACTGGGATGGTCAGCGAGGGCGAAGAGGAGCCGAGGCAGGCAGATGATGTGAGCCGGGGGCAGCATGGTGAGGCTTGTGGTGGTGGTGGGCTAGGGTGAGAGGGTGATCAAATTGAGGAGTGGGAAAGCTAGAGGGGGTTGAGGAGATGCTCAAGTGCAAGGGAATCGAAGAGAGGATTACCGAAGCAAATTGGCAGTGGCGGTAGTGGTTTTTCGTGGACACAAGGAAGAAGACGATGTAGTGAGCTCTGGTGAAGAAGTCGTGTGATTGATTGGGGGAAATGCAATTGGAGGTGTGGAACACACTGTGACGTGGTCAGATCGGGAAGGGGCCCGCTGGGTTGGCTGGAACAGCGAGGGGATGCAGCAGTCAGCATGGAGCACATGGGCACGAGCTCGATTTTTGCTCGGGGAGGAGAATAAGAGAAGGGAGGAAGCAGGGGGTGGAGGAGGTTGAGACAAGCTCGAGGGCTTACGGTTGTAGCTTATATAGCTAGGATGGTGATGGTGGCGCTGTGCGCGGCGACCAGGCAACAATGCATGGCATGGGCGCACATGGCTCGTGCGGCGATGCGGAACGATAAGTTGGCGACTTGACGCGGGCACAGGTGTACATGGTGGGGCCTAGGTGATGCGCGGTGATGACGTCGATGGGACAGGAGCAGTTGGTGGCTGCAGCGTGATGTGGTGAGGTGATGGGAGTAGTTGTGACACGTGTTGACGCAGCTGACACGATCAGCAAAGGCTGGCTCACGCGGCGCTTGTGGTCGCAAGCAGGGATGGCTTGGCGTGGCATGCCACGGAGCAACACATATCGGGGCGTGAGCGCACAGTGCAGCGCACGTGGCATTGGCGCGAGCGTGCGTGGCTTGGGCGCTAGTGGGCACGGCTCAACGTGGGCTCAGTCATGGGCGAGCCAGGCCGACGTGGGTGCTAAGCTTGTCATGAGCGAAGCGGCGCAACCAAGCCGACTTGGCTTGAAGCAGAGGAAGAGAGAGACAGTGGGTCGATGGACTGTTCGGCCAATGACGCTGGGCTGGGAGAAGGAGAAGGGAGGGGGAGAAAAAGGATTGGCCAGCCCAAGACAATTCTTTCTGATTTTTTATTTTATTTCCTTTTATTTGAATTTCGATTTTCAGTTTTGAATTTAAGTTTGAATTCAAATCTAGATTTCATTCTTCTTGTTGCTTTCAATTTCTCAAGGAATTTATCCTAGATTTACATTTGGTTGTTCTTTTATTTGTGTTTCCTTTTTATCATCATTAATATTATTATTTATATTTTATTGTGTATTTCTCCTTATTTTATTTTGCATAACACATATTTTGGAAAACCCCAAATAAATTTCAAGAAATCCAAATGCCAACAAAATGTATTGAAAATTTTTAAAAAATTTCATATTTTCAAACATCCCACGAAGTCGAGCGAGGAGAAGGGCATGGCCGGCCGGTCTCGAGCTCGAGGATGCGGTGCCGCACGGGAGCAGGCAAAAAGAGACCGTTTGGGCCTGGGGTCGTGGCACTGGCGCGTGGGGCCGCGAGTCACTCGAACGTTTTGTGGGCTGGGGCCCCGCGGCCAACGGGAGGCGGACGCGTCGCGGCGAGGCTGCGGTGAGCTGGTGGTGTCACTCGGGACGGGACGAGGCGGTGGCCTGGGCTGGCGCCTGGCTTGCGACAGACGTGCGCTGCTGCGAGGCGATGGGGGGCCCACGGACAAAAGTCCAGAGGCGAGTGGGGGCGTCGATCGAGCGTGCATCGCCAAGCGTGTCCGCGCGTGTATTGCTGTCGTACAAATATCTGGGGATTCGTTCTGTTTCAGGATAGGCACGCATGCAGGCAACGCAGCAAGCAAGCTTGTGTCACACACGGCGTGTAATCGTGCAGCAATGAAGTCATGAGGATAAGATTGAGTTACAGGCGGCAAAATGAGTAGCCATAAGGGATTCCAATATTCCAACAAAGCTGGTAGATGCGAGGTTCCATGCCAAACCATTGCCTGATAAATCAAAGACATATTTTATTTTTGTTGTTCTCACAGAGAATTATAAGCTGCCGACATAACAGGCGTGTTCGTTCGCTTAACACAAGCGTCAAGGTCTTCTACCCTTACTCTATAGTACACCAAAATTTTCTTTGCTAAATCCACCACCCTCAACCTCCCCCACAGTCATGCCTAATCTAAGTCCACCCAGATTTGTGTACCAAATAATCCAACTTCATACAAATGAATGGCCTGGATCGCTCCTCAAGCCTTCTTCTCTTACTCATTGAAGATCCTAAGGCCAATATTATTTGGATCATGCACATCATTGAACAACCCCCCAATCGGTACGCCCCCCCGGTGAATCCGTGCGCCGCCTCCCCCACCTCATTCTTCCGCCTCCCTCGCACGGAGCCATCTCTCCTCCCCTTCCTCCTCCGCCGCCGCGCCACGCTCGCCTCCTCCCCTTTCTCCTCCGGCGCTCCGCCCTCGCCTCCTCCCCTCCCTCCTCCGCCGCCGCGCCGCCCTCGCCTCCTCCTCCCCATCCCGCGCCGCTGCTGCCTCCTCCTCCGCCTCGTCCATCCTCTCATTCTCCGACCCCCTCACAGGCGACGACGCAGCGCAGGTATTTCCTCCCCTCCCCTCCCCAACTCGCTTCTATGCTCTCAGCTCTCCAATTGCTACAATCCGACCTCCAACTTCTCACGTGCCTCAATTCAATCCGCTTTCTAGGGTTCCCGATTTCGTCTACATTCTGGTTCCAGTCACGCGATTTCATTCTGGGGATTACCAACTGTCATCTGGGTAATCCATGCTAGAATTTGGTTTCTAGGGTTCGCGGTTTCCATCAAAATTTTGGTTCCGATCATGCAAATTCTGTATTACCTCGTTCTTTTCAGGTTGGTTTCCTTGGCTTCCGCAGTGATTATGTTAAACACTCAGCTGGGAATATCCTGATTGCCATATCTAATCCTCTAATGAAGTTTGTACGCTTCTCATGCTTTTGTTCCTTTTTTTTGTGCATGCACTTCTCTGTCAAATTAATTATTATTCCATTCTTGTTGCTGTATTCTTAGGAAACTGTTTGGATTCAGTTTGTTGAGCTGACATGGGCAGCTATACATACAGTATCAACATGTGTTCATAATGCTTTACATTCTACAATTGACTCCAGCAGTTGTTTTGGAGAAGGGTCAATTTGTTGTTCCTCTGTTGTGGAAAGCGTAAGGCACAACATTACTATTTCAAGCACCAGTATCACAAGCTTCATGGCAGTACTTCAGCTACGGTGTCTCAATATTAGTGGGCAGACGATGGCCAGCCTGTTTTGAGTATTACACGCTATTTTAAAGTTTCTTAAACACAGTGACTGTGAATTGAAATGCGACTTTATTTGTCTATCCATTCATCATATTCAGAAGATTCGTTGGGATTCTTATTATCAACTCAATGCTAGAGAACTTGTAAGCCTTGTCAAGGATGGCAGATTTAGCTTAAGTAATGATTCAGCTCAGTTAGGAATTCTGTCAGGCAGTCTCCTTCAGCTGTTGTGCTCTTTAGTTGAGCAAAGTGACCTGGAAGACACAGATGGACGACATATGTATGCGAAGCTTGTAGATGTAATTCCTACATTAGCGGCTTTCTTACAAGAGCAACATGATGTCCCAAAAAGTCTCTCTCAATATTCAAAGCACAAAATTCTGGTAATTTCAGACTTCAGAGCTCTTCTATTTTTGCCGCATGAACTTTTTGATTGCATCTATACAATAATAATGAACTAAGCACAGTTCTTTGTTGACCAGTGTGCATATCAAGGTTTTCTTCATGAAATTAAAAAAATCTGTAGTCACACTCATCAGTCTGTCATTTCTTTTTGAATGCAGATGGTAATGATGCGGCTTAAGCCTTACATGCAGCAGATGGTCATTTCTTCGTGCAGTTGCTTCAGCCCTTTCTTGACGACATACATGCCATAATGGTTAGCACTTAGCACCGCTTCTGAATTCATATTTACAGCTCAAAAATTTCTTGCTATTGAATTCATATGATACCGTCACTGCATATTAATCTCTGATGGCCCATCTCACAGGCCAAGTTCAGACTGGACAGGCTGAAGTCAACTTGATGGCAAAGCTAAACAATCTTTCCGTTTTGTGATTACTGCCTTGGTTTGGCTGTGTAAAGATTCCCTTTTGTTAGTTGCCGTAGTTGTGTACCTCAGACCTCCCTCTGTAAACAGAGGTCTTCTTGTAGAGTAGAACTGTAGATAAAATACAACAGGGAATAAAAGATAAAATTTATTCATTAATAGGGTTTAGGTACTCCGTCCGAGACTCCGAGTGTCCCTGTTATAAAAAAATCACCATGTCGTAATTGTTAGTTGCCGTAGTTGTGTACCTCAGTCCTCCCTCTGTAAACAGAGGTCTTCTTGTAGAGTAGAACTGTAGATTTGCAATTGCAGGGCACTTGTGTAGTTGTGTCCATCGTGTTTAAAGATCTAGTATACTTGCTACTTTATCTGTTCTGATCTACTGTCTTGGTGTGATTTGGTGGGGTGGGGCTATAATCTGGTTAGGTAGAGGGGAAATGTGAGATCCCTGGTCTGTTTTCTTCATGGAGATGTCTTGTGGGATGATTTGAGTTGTGAGGTTTACATTACAATAGATTGGGATTGGGGGTGTCTTTGTTGTTACTCCTATTAGCTATGTTCATTTAGTTTACTGTTATGTCAAAATCTCATGGTGCTTAGTCCTGTGATCTGGGTAGGTAGAATGTGAATTTCACGTGTTCCAGATGACTGATTGATCACCAAGTTGAATATTGCCTCTTTACAGTGGGTGCTAGAAATGTGATGATATAGATGTACCATTCTTTGCAATGGCCCTGAAGTTACATTCTTGTGTTTCAGCTTCAAAATTCATACTGGCGCTGGATTAATCATCCCTGTTTTCTTGAGTTACATATATGTATAGATTCTAACCAAGTCGTGGTTTTGTCGAAATTGATAAATATATAGAAGAGATTGACTAATCGACTCCATGAGCTTGGTAGCCGAGATTCCCACATCTGTTTCAGCCCCAGAATTAGCTCTCTTGTATGCTTAAATATTTCAATTCAATAACTAGGCTACCCCCAGAGCATGTAAGTTTGTTCATTTATTTGACTACCTTCTTAAATTTGGCTTCTATTGGCAAATGAAAACCTTATTTTGTGGTGAGGGCCTGGCAGCTGAACACTGGTTGTCATGCATCATAGAGGGCTAGAGGCGCGCTCTTATGAGATAAAAACTGGAGAAATTATCTTATTTGAACTTGGAAATGTTTAGAAATATTTTACCATAGCCTTATTCCTTTTTTGTTTTGATCATTGACTCTTGTGTTTATGTTTTCTTCAGGTGTAAGAAGTTTGATTGGTGTTTTGAGTTATCCAAGGTTACACCGCAAAGATGAGTACTGTTAATCGCTATCAACACATCAAGTCAACCAATCCTATTCTAGGTGCATAGCGTATCCTAGCTACTATATTATATGCCATGTGTCATGTAGTTATTTTAGAACCATGGGAGGTGCTGATATACCAGTTTCAAGTGTTTGGATAATATTTTACCATGTGTAGGCAAAGCAAGAAAGTTGAAGGATCTCATGATAAAAAGTGACAATAGGATATGTGTTGATTGTGGTGCACCTGATCCCAAATGGGCGTAAGTGGCATTTTTACACAGATAAAGGCACCATTTATATATAAGCAAATATCTTGTTTTCCATTTTAGAACAGAGACAGTTTTTCATGGCTTTTCTACAGAAAGTTTCTTCATTTTACATAGATAAATTGGACAATAAATTTATTACGTGAAAATACAGCAATACACACGTAGCTTTTCTATCGTAGCCATGTTGTGTAGTACAATAACCGTACACTGAAGCAAGTCAAGACCCTTTTTTCGATTTTGCGTGTATTCTATCTTAACTTTATATAAGCTTCATTTATTGTGCATTTCAGGTCTGCAAATATTGGAGTATTTTTTGCTTAAAGTGTGGAGATGTTCACAGGGCCCTTGGGCCAGACATTTCAAAGGTTATTTTAACATTTGGAAATTTCTTCATCACTTCGAGTTCTTCCAAAATAATTATCCCAATACGCCTATATTGATTTTGTATGATTTTTCCTCAGACTGTACCTAAAATTAAATATGTGAACGCACCTTCAATCCATCTTCATTTTTCCACTTGTTCTTGGTTTTATCTGTGACTTTGGATGATTGGTCTGATAGCGACATTGACTCCATGGTTGAGGTTGGTGGAAACTCATATGCAAATTCAATTTATGAGGCATTTCTTCCAAAAGATCACCCAAAACCCAAATCGGATTCAACGATGGAATATAGGACCAAATTTATAAGGTTTGATAAATCGTTCCATTTCATACTCTGTATGATGTCATCAGAATTATTTCAATACTAATCTTTTATCCTTTTAATACACAGAGCCAAGTATGAGACACAAGATTTTTTGAAGCCAAGCTTGCGCATTTCCTCAAAGTCATCTTTCAAATCTACCAATTCTGTGAAGAGTGTAGATAGCAGTTTCTCTAGCACTTCAAGGAAGGATGTCCTTGTAAGTTGTTATGCTGAAACATAGGTGATACAGCTGTAGAGATTTATTAATCCTTTTATTTTCTGGGTTGCAAAGATTGCTGCATAGCAATTGCAAGGGGGCATATTTCATGAAAGCTGCATAATTTTAGTGTTTCAAACAATCAGCCTTACCCTTGCAGAATGGTCACAGGAAGATACAAGAGAAATTGTTGGAGCGCTCAACATTAAAGTGGTAAAAGGTACCCAGTTGGCCATCAGAGATATGCTAACAAGTGATCCATATGTTATTTTAACACTTGGAGAGCAGGTATCTTTTATTTCATTCCGGACATACATAAATAATTTGTGTTTGTTATGCTGATGTATTCCTGAAAGCATTCAATTTTTTGTCCTAATTGGAGAAAGCTCAAACAACGATTAAAAAGAGTGACCTGAACCCGGTATGGAATGAGGTGCTGAAGCTATCAGTTCCTCGAAATTATGGACCTTTAAAACTTGTAAGTTTGATTGAATTTATTTGCATTCTGAAAATTCTTTTACTCCTTTCCACAGGCAGCTAACTCGAATAATAGTGATAGTAATGAATTATAGCACCTTGCTTACATGTCTCTTCCCTGATTTCAGTTACAAAATAAAAAAGGGTTGAACAACTGCAAAGCCACTTAAAACACTATTATGCACATAATGCTGAAATTCAACAGAAGGCCATAAATATGTGCCCTTGGTTCCTACTCAGTTTCCTCTGAAATGATTGTATCGCAGTTCATGATTAATAAAGCTCTCGACTTTCACCTAAACAAAGAAGGCCATAAATAGTTGGCTCGATTACATTGATCATTCCCAGATTGCGAGTGAATAACCACAGCAGCATATTTTGTTGAGAAGCGTGACTTGCATCAATATAAGTTATGGCTTGCAACATACTGTACTGCTAGAAAAGGAGATGAAGAAGAGCATTTCATGGATATCATCATTTTCCTTGAAATTTCAGTGTAGCGAAATCTCACTATAACGATCCCTCTCTGATGCCCTTTAAAAAAACTACTTGGGCTATCATGTTCACATTCCATATCTTTGGTTCCTTAGGTTTTCAAATGTATAGCTCACATGAGGACAAGGCTTGATTGCAAGGATCTCATGAAAGATATGCAGTGTTAACTGGGAACAAGTGGAGGTAATTCTTAATGATTTGTTTGCATGGTCGAGATAATATTTTCAGACGAGATAACCTCCCGAAAACTCAAAGTGTTAGGGCTGATGCCACTTGTCTATACTGATGTGAAAATGACTTTGTGTGTGTGTAGCTGATAAGCAGGTCTGGATGGAAATATATCAGAGATAGCTGGTAAGAAAATTGGTGAAAACTTTGAATCTGCCAAGTGGTGGCTTTGTTACAAAAACCATGTAGTTTTGAATATGGTTACTACTGCTGTATTTTGGAGTATTTGGAAAGAGAGGAATGATTTTGTGTTTTCAATATAAAAATTGGTTTGATTTGCAGGTTTTTTGGAGATTACATCAACATTAAGGAATTGGCGGCTGCTCTGCCAGCCTGCCAGGATATTCAGCTGCCAGCAATGGATCGTTGTATCTGATCGTTGGAGAACAAGGAGGAGCCAGTCACGCTTGATGTGAAGATGATGTATGCTGAGAAGAAGATGGGTGCAATGAAGGGGGACAATTTGGGAGGAAAGAATGGAAAGAAGACTACAGGAGAACATGAAAGATAACCAGACCATGCAAGCAATGCTTCAAGGGTTTAAATTAACTTTCGACAGGAACGATCCTATATGGCAACATGTAGGCTGTGCCAGGAAAATATAAATAGAAAAGGTTCTTTCGTTTATCTAAGAAGATTATGAAAGCGATGGAAATAGTAACCATTAGACAAGGTGAACTTGTTTAGTAATTACTTTCGTTATGTGACATTTATTATGTGATAAAAATATTTGGTTTTACAATATATGAGACGTGAATTTTAATGAATCTAATTGTTCGTTTTATTTTTTACAAATTTTATCTTGTTTTGTATTTTACCGTAGTGTTAGTACGGGCACGCTACTAATTAGGTAAAGGCGTCAAGCCGCGGTTTTGCAGGCAGACCCAAAAGCGTGCGAGGAGCAACCGTGCGTACGACGAGGTCCATAACGTCCGGGCAACCCTGCAGGCGTCCATCTATCTGGGCCTCAGCCGGAAGCCCGGAAGCCTTGCAGTTGCAGATTTGCAGGCCCATTGC
This sequence comes from Dendrocalamus latiflorus, assembly GCA_017311315.1. Lineage (NCBI taxonomy): Eukaryota > Viridiplantae > Streptophyta > Magnoliopsida > Poales > Poaceae > Dendrocalamus > Dendrocalamus latiflorus. Next base: position 2,470,091 of record CM029658.1, read on the forward strand.
AAATCGAGCAGCTTCTGTTAATTAACCCCTGCTTGGCGCTAGCTCATTAAGCTGCCCTGTCAGATGCCACAAGCCTTTCAAGCCGCTACGAAATGCTCATGTGTAATTACGTAACATGGGCAGGTGAAAGAGAGGCAGCGTCCGCTGCAGCAATCGGTAGACTTTTTGACCAGGTAGCACATACATACCAGGGCAATGACGAAACAGAGCTCCGAATATACACCATGCATGTATGTAAAATATGTTAGGAAGTGGGCGCTAACGACCAGGCCAACCCTGCAACAAACCCAGGACGCATATATTTAGGTTCCCAAATGCAAGAACGTCCACCGAACTTCTGTAGAATCAAATCCAAATTAAGTCCAAAGCCCTCCCCCTAGGCTTCGTCTCCCAACCGATCATGGGAGCCAAGGCGGCTTCGCCCACCGTAGCAGCCACCATCCTGCTGCTTCTCTTGGCGGCGGCGGCGACTTCACGCCACGCCGAGGCGACGGAGTACACGGTCGGCGACTCCGAGGGGTGGACCATCGGCCCGAGCTACCTCGCCTGGTCGCAGAAGTACAACTTCACCGCCGGCGACACGCTAGGTACGAGACATACGCGCAATTAATATCAGCTAAGCCAGTACGAGATCACTGGAACAACATGTAACTAGAGACCACACGTACAAGTAAGCTTGCTTGATGCCGCGATGCGCGTGTGCAGTGTTCAACTACGTGCAGCGGCAGCACGACGTGTACCGGGTGACCCAGGACGCGTTCCGGACGTGCGACCCGGCGAACCAGACCATGCGCGTGTGGGCGTCGGGGCACGACCTCGTCAACCTCACCGTGCCGGGGGACTACTACTTCATCTGCAACGTCAGCGGCCACTGCCTCGGCGGCATGAAGTTCTCCGTCACCGTGGGCTCGCCGCCTCCGCCGCCGCCGCCGCCGCCTCCCCCGCCGGCTTTGCCGATGCCGCCGCCGCCGCCCACGAGCTCCGGCGCGTCGTCACGACGGTTGGCGTGGCCGGACGTGGTGCGGATTTCCTGCCTCGGTGGCATCGGCCTGTGGATTAGCCTAGGATTTTAGTTTGTCCTTGTGATATTGTGAGGAGGATGCGCGATGTGATTTGTCAAAAATGTTTATGATGGTTGACCTTGACCATTCCTTGCATTGATTGGGAAGAGCTAGCCCTGGCGTGGATCTATCTGTCGATGGATCAGAGCGTTGACTTTGTATTCGACTTGCATCGTATGATTTCGTTCGTTGCTTCAATGTTGACACGTACGGGCCGTATCCGTATGGATGGATCAGAGCGTTGACTTTGTATTCGACTTGCACGTACGATTTCGTTCGTTGCTTCAATGTTGACACGTAAGGGCCGTTGCCATCAGCTCAATCCAGATTTTCTGACTACTCAAGTTCACTAATGAAGGGAAGGCGCGCATCAGTTACTGTTCGTCAAAGGAAGTCTATTTCCTGTAGCTAGGACATTTCAGTCACAGGCAATCCAAAGAGAATTAAAAGATGGTATTGCTTTTATCTTTCAGTAAATCGCTTTGGAATACTCGACATGGGAGCTAAGGATTCCAATCCAATTCTAGCCACACATGCGTAAAAATCTAGTGTGAGCCAACGGTAGTATAAAGTTGAAACCGCGATTAACTGTAGCAGAGCGCATGAACACGGACATGAACTCTGCCCATGGGAGGTAACGGGGTGCGAATTTGGATTACAGTCGTTAGTCATGCCGCCTTCGCGGTGTTAACATGTGTAAACTGTTAAGCCGTTTAATAAACGTGGTAATTATTAATTAACTTGAGAAATGCTGCCAGATTTCAAGATAAAACGACCAATGATCCCTCCTCGCATTGATAAGCAACTCGCAGCCTCGCACTGAAGTTCACATGTTAGCACTGGGAGGGAGGTTGTTACCTAGTATATATAATTCATTTCCTAAGCAAAACTGGGAACAATTCGACTTTTAATTCACATTCATTTACTTATCAAATACGAAATCAAGACCAATCACCAACGGCTTCGATCACACATGCATATGCGTGCATGCACCCAGCAGCTATCTCATCACGCCGTCGCGCTGGTGCTCCTGAACCAGCCGAGCGCCTTGGCGGACTTCCCGGCGGTAGAACGCCGCCGCGGCTGCGCCGATGAGTGGCCCGACCGAGAAGATGCATCCACCCAGTCGAATAACAGAGAGTTAATCCCAGGACTGATGATTTCGAATGGAACAGTGACTACGTCATGTACGTTTAATTAATCATGGATATTCTTGCGAGCTCTTTCCAAGCTTTGTGCTGGTTGTACGGCGGCGGCGGCCAGGCTCCTCGCCGGGTTGATGCCCGTGCCGGTGATCGGTACGGTCGCTAGGTGCACCACGAACACAGCGAACCCAATCGGCAGCGGCATCAACACCTGTATCTACATGCACAGTGAAACACGAATTAAACATGCGTGTAACCAAAGTTAATTAGGCCGTCATGTTACTCATGCATATTCATGACAAAGAACGACACATACGGGGATGAAGGAGCCGCGCGCGGTGCCCTTGGGGCTTGGGGTCGGTGGCGGAGAAGACGGTGTAAACGAGGATGAACGCGCCGACGATCTCCGTGCCGAGGGCTCCCCCGGCCAAGTAGCCGTCGGACACCGAGTTGGCGCCGCCGCCGAGGGAGTCGTACGGGTGCTTCATGATCCCCTTCACAATGCCCACGCCGCAGATGGCGCCGAGGCACTGCGACACGATGTACAGCACGGTGCGCACCAGCGACAGCTTCCTCCCCACGAACAGCCCGAACGTCACCGCGGGGTTGATGTGCCCACCTGCACCCCATACATGAGTGCAACAAGCTCATCGTTACAAACGTTCATACATCAGCGTACAATTAATATATGTGACTGAGCAAGCAAGTGCCTGAGACCCCGCCGGTGCAGTAGACGAGGACGAAGATGGTGGCGCCGAAGGACCAGGCGACGCGAGGTAGCCGACGCCGGTGCACTTGTCGATGGTGGAGGACTGGTTCTTGGTCCCGATGACGGTGGCGATGCTCACGTAGAGGAAGATGAGGGTGGCTAACTCGACGATGAGAGCGCGGTACAGGGACAACTTGCCCAGCTCGCTCGTGTCCAGCAGCGGGTCCCAGTACGGCGCCTTCGCTGCCGCCGCCTCCGCCGTGTCGGCGGCCACCTCCTCCTGACCTCCTTGGACATGGTTTGATTGATTCTCCTAGCTAGAGAATTTTGGTTTAGTGCCAATAAGGCTACAACTAGGTTTCTTGACGCGAAGAGTGGAAGGCGTTGAGCTAGGTTTAAATAGAGAAGTGAAGTGCTTGCAGAGGGTGAGAAGCTAGATATTTGTAGGTGGTGGTTCTTTTCTTCCAATACACTGCTTTCCTTAAATTTTGCCCCCTTTACTACGAAAAAAAGACAAAATTTTGCTGCCAACTTGACTATGTTGACGTGAAAATTACATGATTCAGAACCCATCCATGATAAAGCGACGTTTTGGTGCTTATGTAATTAGGTAATGTTTATGCAGAATAACTAATAAGGAGAATGATCCATAATACAGCATGCATATTCAAGTTTTGGATGTGCATGCCTGTAACTCTCGAGCAAACTTAGCATGCGACGGGGTATCTTTTCGGAAGTGTGTGAATGAACCGAAATGACATGTTTTAGCAAAAAAGCAGATAAGGTGGAGATCACAGTTGGTACGATAAAGCTGAGAGGCAACATCTTTGTAATTCCTTGTAAGGTTCTACGGGTAGTTATTTCTAATTTGGAGAGGGGAGGGGGATTCCATAGAATGTGATCGGTTCGGCTGAAAAGCTCATAGTTTATGGCTGAAAACACTGTAGCTGGCTGAAAAAAAAACACTGTAGCTGACAGAGACTTATTTAGCATAATTAAATTTAAAAAATTTAAAAATATAAAAAATATGTTAGCCCATTACGTATAATACAAACAAATACGGGAAAAAAAGAACCGGCAAAAAAGCTCAACAAAAAACCAAAAGTTCAGAAAAAGACGAAACTTATGAATAGTGAAAAATAAGCCAGAAGCCAGAAGCCGAAGCCGAGTTAATCAGGGCCCGATGGGACTCAGTTCTGTTTGCTGGATCAGAAATGAGCGAGCACGATATCTGTAGTGCACAAGTTATTCGAGAATAAAGTAACTCTAGCTATATGAGCTGATTAACAGCATGGAGAAAAATGGCATATGGCCTTTGTATGTACGTATACATACACATATATACATATACATATACATCATATATATTCATTCTCACTGAGCATTCCACATCAACTTGTCCATAAACTAATAAATACCTCTTCTATAGTTTAATCAAGGAAAAATTGAAAGCTGATGGTCAGTAAATGATTCTAGCTTCTTTTGGCAAATATCACTTGAAAAATGCACTAAGACATCAGAATCCTTAAAGGTTAGTGTACATTGCTGACGCTAATGATCAATTGCTCACGGATCTACATATATAAAGCATGGACCAAAGTGAATCACAGTTCATCATAAATGGGAGGGGCAGTAGGAGGATTCGCTAGGGCTGGACACCAATGGAAAATTCATGATCCCAAGTGAAAAAGCCTCTTATAGCTATATGTACAGAGTTTCCTAGAAAGCTTGTGGTCAAGTGTAACAGATATAAACACCTTCCTATAAACAATGCGTAACGCATAATAGTTAACTAGAAACCTACACCAGTTTGCTCTAGATGCCAACTGGCGCAGCTAAACAGAAAGCTCCTTTTTCATCTCGAGTAGTCCCAAACGCAACCTGGAAACAAGTTAGGAATTGGTTTTACGCAAATATCTTCTAGCTGAGTAATTTCCATTTTCCCAGCAAATGTAATCATTGATAAGGTAAATATTTGAGCATTTGCAGTAGTGAAAATTATTCCATGTTGATTCAGTTAAAACAAACTCTTCTTCCGGACCAGGTAGAAAATATGACTTATCAACAAAAAGTTCCCGAGGAAATCTATTTTCAATAGTTCAATCGAAGGTGAACCCCAAAATTAGTTTGCAGCTCTTCATAACAAAAGTTCATGAGGAAATCTATTTCCAATAGTCTAAAATTAGTTTGCAGCTCTTCATACTTTGTGGACCAAGGAAACATAGCTTTACCTTACTAAAAGGTGCACTGTTAGATCTTGGTGTTGAAGTTGTCAGAAATGGCTAGGAGCCTTGGATCGAACCAACTGTTACCACTAATTATAACGAGGGAGGAAATCAGCAGGTGGCTGGGGGCGGACGTGGTGGATCCAGGTGGCTGGGGGCAGATGTGGCATCTCCTGGCGGATGCGGTGGAACCCACAGCTCCTGGCGGCGGTGGCGGAACCGAAGGCTCTTGGCAGCGACGACTTGCTCTGGAGATTAGACGGTGGTGGCGGAACCCTAGGTAGTGTGCAGACGCGAGGACGAGGTCGCGACTCGCGAGCTCACACGGTGGCAGTGATTAGGTCTAGTCTGGTTAGGGGCTTAAGGCAAGTCTGAAGACGTCAAGGAGACAAGGCATGAAGCGTCAACCTAGGCCAGCGGGCTAGGTGTTGTGCACTATACTTGTGCGCTGCCTGCGCTCCACTACTCTTGGGCCCTTGCGAATATCTGTCTAGATATTTATCAGATTTACTGAATACCGAGCTATTTAATCGGATATCTACGATATCAAATTTGCTACTGAATCCACCTACAATTATCCAGATACTGTACCGAATCTGATCAGATATCTATCCGGCTTACCAAATTCGGTATCAATCAGATTCAATTCTAAGTCGATCCATTTGCACCTCTACCTAGAGCCAGTGCATGCACGCTGGCCGGACAGCTCTCGTCCATGATTAGCCCGGTCATGGGCTGTCACTCGCGTTAATCTTCCCGTAAGGGCATCTCCAATGGTTATAGCTAGCAACTAACTATAAGACGTCCACATCATCTATATAGTACATACTAAAGCTAGCATTCTAAAGAACTATCTATAAGGATAGCTATTTGATGCTTACATGCACACAGAGAATTTATAGAGGCTGCCTCGTTTGGCGTTATAGACTAGTGCTTAAGGAAGAGCTGGCTCGATTTTTTTTTGCATACTCTCTTTCCTCCACATAGGATATATGCTGAAGTGTACATGCATATAGCTAGCTGACTCAGACCATTGGAGATACCCTAAGCATACTCATGGACTCCAGTTGTACGGCACCGCCCAATTCATTCATTCGTTTCTTTTGCTCGAGGATGGATACATGTTGATAAATACGGGTGATTGATCTACGAGTCATTTATGTAAAGGATTAAATAATAACAAGTTAATTGTTGATTTTAATATCCATAAATCAAACTAACCATCGATGAGCACAGCCTTTCTATTGTGCCGACAACAAGTGAATTCTTTTGAGCTATGTCATTATTTTTTTGGCTTATCCTTTTGAATTCTATCTGTTCGTAAGAGACAGTATATAAAAAAATTAATCGTATATAATTTTAATTGGTATAGTTGAATTCAATACAATATCTACTATAATTTACGTATAAATATGTCTTAAAAAGATACATCATTTAAAAACTAATTACTATAACAAAAAATAATAAACCAAAATCCAAAGCCCAAACTAACCCACCCGTTACTCCAGGAGGTCGCAGCTCCCAAACAAGAACGGGATCGGGCCGATCGGCCCTGCTCAGGAAGTAGGCCGTGCCCGTGTCGCCCAGGCCGACGCGATGTCTTGTCTCTTTCTTGGATCAACGGCACAACAAGTCTTGGTTAACACGGACGCGACGATTGTTAATCGTATCCTTGCAGTCGCAAGTCTTGACCAGGCAAATCAGAAATATGATGTGCACTAATGTGATGATGACCAATGTCGCATCATAATTTGCAAGTTTGGTGAGTGAATAACAAAACTTGAAGCCGTGTTAGGTGCAAGTGCAGGTGTGCAACCCGGCGATGCGTTGGACCGCTTCGGACAACCATTAGAGACGAACTTTGGTTTGTGAACTGTGATGATGACAAATATATATTAGCATTGTAATCCTCTGAATGGTATGATAATCAAGCTATGCGCGTGAAGAGAGTAGCTGAAGCAATAATGTGCGGTAGAACTACTACTTGGAACGAAAACGAGCTATAGCAACTGCTTTGAAATGGTCTCTACTGTACTAAACGTAGTAGTTTTTTTCTGACGCATATGTATTCTTCTGTGTGGGGTACGTTTGGAACGGCAGAATTTCACAAGAAATCTGTAAGTAACAATGCAAACTTCCATAAAAAGTAGTATGAAGTTCTCGTGTTCCAAGCAGGCCTGACTGTTGTGCTGGCGAAAGGAACTGCAGCTGTTTCGTTGAGCTCCCATTACTACAATTCAGCAACGCTCGTGTCAAACCTTCTTCTTTTTTTTTTGAAACTGTCAAATCTTGTTTTACTTTTGCAAGTAGCTCGTGTCAAATCATATCGATACAGAGTAGTAGTTTGCACACGACCGTTTGTTCTCTGATTGATCAGAGCAGCAGTGGTTCTAAACAGCGGCAAGGTTTTAAATGGCTGCTCAGCTTATGCGGCCGTTGGCTTTTTTTTTTTTGCTAAAAGTGCACTATAGTAGATTAGTAGTTGATATCTTTTTCTGAATTATTTAATTTAAAAATTTAAAACAAGAATAAAATAAAATAAATCGTTACATTGTTACAGACAATACAAAAGAATTAAAGAAAAACTAAAAAGGTTAAAAAACTAAAATTAAGAAGCTGATACGTTTCAAATAACTTCTGACAGTCGAAATCGTTTGGAACAACACCTAAATCACGATTTTCGCAGCTTCATGGGTGCTATAGCTAGCTATTTATCAATTTTCGTGGCTTATCGTCGAAGGAAAAAAAAACTATAGCACGATAGCTATTTTGAACCTTGAACAGCAGACACGTGTCTCTCTGAGCACACGCACACTGCTTCGTCGGCACTTTCCATGGTCAGAACAGGAGAACAAGATAACTTCTCCAATGATATTAACTTTTAGCACATAGCTCATAACATGAATAGTCCCACATGACATCCTCATATAATCTTGTAATGTGTGTATGAGACTAGCTCTTGATCAAGAGCTAGCTTTTCTCTCTCTTCTATTAAAATATAAAATAATATGTTTAGAGCTAGCTCATAAATCACCATTGGACATGCCCTAATGGCTGTACATTACAACCGTTTGTATTCTGACAATCAGTAGAATGGACCACCGCATCGATTCTTGGCAGAAAGTTCTTCGGGACATGCGGGCCCTGTGAAAGTGGTGCTTAGTTTTATCATGACATATGATTTTTCTATTATAATTGATTTATTTTTTTTATTGTAACTGATGATACTTTATTTGATATAATTAAATTTAAAAATAAAAAAGTTAATCCATTATGAACAATGCGAAAAAATACAAGGAAAACAGATAAGAAATCTTAAAAAGCTAAAAAGATAGAAAAACGAAATAAAGAAATAGAGAATTAGAAATTAGAAGCTAGAAGCTGAAACTGAAATGAGCGGGACTTTCCAGTCGGCGAGAGCAAAAAAAAAGAAAGAAGGAAAGAAAGATGGTGGGCTTTCCTCGCTTGCATTGCATGCATGTCCAGTGGCAATGGTGGAGCATCCGTTGACCTAATGACTAGGAGCAATGGAAATAAACCGATCGTATCTTTAATGGATGTCGAGACGGTGCCCGGTTAATTATCGTGTCGTCTGATTTACACATGCTCATTGGGAAAAAGTTCTCAGCTAAAGCTTACTAGTAAAGCACTACTTCTAACATCTCCAATACTACTATTTTAGCTATCTCTTAACTATACCATGCCAGTAAATTTTTATGTGGAGAAAGAAGGATATGATAAAAAAGAATATGATATAACGTAAACAGTAATGAAGTGAGAAGGAATATGGTGATAATAATATATTATAGTTAGATAAATTAATTTTAGAGATGAACGGTTGAAAATACTATCTCTAGTATTATCTTTAGGTTAGACGAAAATTTTAAAAACCATCTTAAAAACATACTACTGTGAATACGTGTGAATACCCTTATAGTTTTGTCGTCCGTCGGCACTCTCCCACTGCTAGTGGTCTTACCGCCTGATCAGTGAACCCGAGAAGGATTTGACGCATGAGTGCCGAAGCAAAGCAAATCCAACGGCGGAATTAACCGGCTAATCCAGAAAAATTAGGCAGGACGTTGATGTTTACTAGATCGCAGCCATCCATGCCTGCGAAGAGGTGGGGAAAACGCGAGCAGAGCCGGCGGAGGTGGCTCGGGTGGGCCTCACACCGGCACGTCAACAAGTCCAGCAGTAGCCCTCAAAACAGGGTCCATACTTTTTATTTGAAGGCTCTTCTTACTTTTGAGGGCTCTGTTTTTTGAGCTACACTCCAGCAGGAGCCCTCAAAACAGGACTCTCAAATTCATTCTTAGAGGGGATGACACATAGGACCCACCCTCATCCTCATCCTACTTTTGAGGACCGAGGGGCAAAAAACTCACTCCAGCAGGGCCCCTACTTGAGCCCTCAAAAGTAGGGGCTCCCTCCAGACCCCAAGAATGAGAGCTCGAGGGGGAGATTTGAGAGCCCCTACTTTTGAGGGCTCAAGTAGGGGCTCTGCTGAAGTGAATTTTTTGCCCCTCGACTCTCAAAAGTAAGATGAGGGTTCAAATAGAGACTCTATTGAAGTTGCTAGGCAGAGCACCACCGTCCCCGTCGGCCCCCACTTGACAAGCAGGAATCGGATCGGATCGAACAACTTTTGACCGGACTTCCACACGGGAGACCTTTCTTTCGGCATGCAGCGCGTCAAAGCGAATTTGATGCATGCATGTACCGGCCGAGCGTGTATCTCCTGCTTAAATATGACGGTTCTTTTTTGCGGTTACTTCGAATGATTTCTAAGTTTAAAATTATACATCTCATTCGCTGTTATTTTAAAAAATTCAAACAAAAACTATCAATCGTACCTAAAAACTATTATCCGTAGCTTAAAAGAAAAGAATAAGATATTACGTAGAGTACTAAGTGGTGAATGTTTGTTCGGTCGGTTGGTCTGTTTCTGCCTTTGTGCATGGTGCCGAATCGATTCAAACCAATCCTGTGTTCAAACGTAAAATAAATTCAAACCAATCCTGGCAAAGACGGACCAGTACATGGCAACCCTTCATGCTTTTGCTTGACTCATTGACTGTACAAATCGTAATTATTATGGACCACGTACTTGAAAAATATACGGGGCAGCATAACTCTTGGTTTTTCTTTTCTTTCTCTGTTAATTCTTGAGGGACGTCCAAGTCCATCATCGAGACATGCATGCAACAGGAGACGACATCCGGCTTCTCTCTCTCTCTCTCTCTCTCTCTCTTGCCATGTGCTGCCACTGCCAGGAGACATGAACTCGTGAACGAATAAACAGGGAGCTCGCTGCCTGCCTGCCGCTTGCTGGGCAGTGCAACGAGCGATTGTCTCGATGCCTAAACAAGGTAGGCAGGTCAATTAGGAGTCTCGCCAACAATTTGTACGTTGCAGGGCCTGTTTGGCAACGGCTACGGCTTATGACTTTTGGCTGTTTACGGTACAAATTACGGAGAGACAAACACTCACTTGCAATTTTATCTGGTACAGATGTTGAGCTTTTAACGTGTAGATCGTTTAACTTGTAGACCTCATTTTAAGAAAATACTCCATTTGAAATTTAAGTACTATAGCAAAAATTAAAAGTCGTCAGCTTTGAAGGAAAGGAACAGGCCACTCAATTAGTATTATTGCAGGTGATCTTGGCTTCTATCGCCGAGACGACATTGTACAGGCGCAGTCTGAAAAGCACCTGGGTTGACCGAGTGCTTGACCTGCTTGATGGTGCCAATTAATTGGATAGCTGCCACGCGGCCTCTCGCTGACCGGTGGGGCCCGGCCGGAGCCGCCGACCAACCTCACGCGTGACACAAGCGCGCGCTTGCAAACAACAGGCACAGTCGCGTCGACCAGCTCGACACGCCAGTCTGATGATCTACTCTGCCAAGAACCAACCGTGCCACTCTGTTAGTAGTGTGGCGTTAATTAGCCGGTTGCGCGTGCTACTACTGCTTGTGTACAAAATGTAGTCAAACAATACGGCGATATTTGGAGGCATCGAGTCTGGATGTCTTTTTCAGCGTATAGTTTATGAACCTGTTTTTCTCCGTCGTTGTTTTTAAAAGCAAGTATAATAAGAGGTTGTTAGTAGGGGTGGATATCGAGCCGGCTCGGCTCGGCTCGGCTCGGTAAGGCTCGTTAAAGAAACGGCTCGGCTCGGCTCGGCTCGTTAGAGTAACGAGCTGAAATCGAGGCTCGGCTCGGCTCGGTAGAAAGCTCGAGCTCGGCTCGTTAGGCTCGTTAGGCTCGTTTATTTACAGTTCATAAATACTAGTACTCCAGTACTCCATTCAAATGAGAAGATTTAACACATCCAAATCACATCCAAATAGCAAAATATAAACACATCTCAGCTCCTATCCACATCACATACTGGATGTAATCCGTCTCACGATTCACGAACATCTAGCTGGTCGGTGATCCTACAATCCCAGAAAATTGTCTTAGTACCTCAGTCCTCATCACATCAGCACTGGATCTAGCTAAAACATGGGGAAACAATCGCAACTCACCACCGCACGAGTGCGATCTTCCCGGTGCCGCCATCGAGGACGGGGTCGCCGCCGTCGCCCAGCCGCCCGTGTCGGAGTTGGAGTCCCCGAAGTTGTAGATCCCAAACTCCGATAGGTGACGACGACGCCGCCGCCGCCGCGCTCCACTTCCGCGGGCCCAAGGCCAAGACCAACTTCCCCATCGCCTCCGCGCACGTCCCGCTGCCCAAGGCGCTGGCTATCGGCACCGTGAGCCCGAGCAGCAGCACGGTGGATTCTTCCTCTTGGGACTCTACCGCCGCGGCTCCGCCGACTGCGGCACCTGCGGCCATGGTGGATATGAGCCTCGGGATGCCGGCGTCGCTGGATTTGAGCCTCGGGATGCCGGCCATGGTGGCGGCGCAGCAGATCTTGTTCCTGGATCTCCGTCGCGGCGCCGGTGCCTCGCCGACCAGCCGTGGCCAGCGGCAAGAAGGCGGCAGATCGTGAGGAGGCGAGAAGGGGATTTCTGGAGGCGAGGCGATTGTGTCGGTGCGAAGACTGGAGACCGAGGCGACTGGGGAAGTGGCGAGAGATAGATGGGCCGGGCGTTGAGATTCTTGAGAATCGGACATGGGCCCTCGCCGGGTCTGACCGAGCCAATCGAGCCAGCCGAGCGGCTCGCGAGCCAGCTCGGCTCGGCTCGTTAAAGAGACCGAGCTCAACTCCTGGCTCGGCTCGGCTCGAAAATTCCACGAGCCGAGCCAAGTCGAGCCGAGCCTGTATCGAGCCGAGCCGAGCCGCGAGCCACGAGCTTTTTGTCCACCCCTAGCTGTTAGGTCATATCCAATACAGTGCTTATACCAGGCGCTTAGGTAAAAAAACTGCCTTGATTGCCAGGTGGACTGCATTGCATGCAGTAAACGTCCAAGGCGCTGCCAAACTTGGAGGCCGGTGCTTCGTGCGTTTCGCTCGCATGGAATGGAATCGGTTCTTAGGCCAGGTGCTTGTACAGCTGAGCAGTTGAGGTAGTTGAATCGGTAACATTACGGCCAGTAGTGATTAGTATTTTACAGTGATTAGTTGAGGCATGCAGACTGAGTATTCTATGCTACCTTTTGCTTTCTATATAAACGTCGTAGTAGTGTATGCAGATAGCACTCCAAACCACAACCTTTTGCAATAGCACTCCAAATGGATCCTCCCCCCAAATGGCTTTGTAAATTGGTTAACTTCCCCCAATTTCCCATACGAAAATCCAAAAAAGTACTCACATTTGACATATCCATTGAACTTATCCTAACCCCAAATGTCCCAAGACCATCAATCATCACATAATTTATTCTCTGGTGGTTACACTCCATACTATGAGAGACCTTCAAATCCCAAGACCAACCCAAGAAACAACAAACTTAAATATGGTCCAGGTACTACATCCGAGACTCCACGCACCGCTGGCAATGGGCAAGGAGACGGTGGCGACGACGACGAAGAAAACCGAGGCCGACGCCTATCCTGGACACAAGAGGACAATATCAGACTGGTTTGTACTTATTTTATGTAATAAAATTTTCTATTGCTTGGGTGAAGAATCATGTACCAATATAGTTGTCCTTTGGATGCAGATTAGCGCTTGGTTAAATAATTCAATTGATCCTATTGATGGGAACAACAAGAAGGGAGAAGTCTACTGGAAGAACGTTGCTCCAGACTACAACAAGAATAATCCGCTCAATCGAAGAAGACTAGCCAAACATTGCAAGGACCATTGGGGAAAGGCCAACAAAAAGGTTGTATGTTTTAATGGTATTTGGTGCAGGCTGAAAGAGGTCTATGTCAGTGGGCAATCCGATGACCAACTCATGGACAAAGCCCACGAAATGTACAAGAAGGAAACAAAGCAGTGCTTCACACTTGTGTATTGGTGGAGAGAGGTCCGAAACCAGCCTAGGTGGACTAGGAACTACGAAGAGGCCAATACCAAAGAGAATGAGTCAGTCGAAAGGCAGATCGCAAAGGAAACTCGTCCACTAGGTACAAAAGCTGCGAAAGCAAACAAGAAAGGGAAAGATGTAGAGGACTATCCTTTTGGTAGTATATCACATGATGATATCCAACTGTACTATGATACACAAGCTTTACGAGCTTCAACAGCAAACAAGATGGCAGATGTGCAGCTTAGGCTCTCAAAAGAGAAGCTTGAAGCAGCACACGCAAAGGAGAGAACGGTAATGGTGAAGAACTACAAGGAACTCTTAATTGCTGACACTACTTGCTTCACTGAATTTCAAAGAATGGAGCATGAGAGAGCAATCAAATATTTTAGTGATAAATTATTTGGAACAAGTAACACCAATTAATAATGAGTTTAGCACTTTAGCTTTCACATCGCTCTACTTTGCAGAAATAAATGGTATTAGCATACCAAATTAGCATTCAACAAATTAAATTGTAATTTTGTACTCCCAAGTTAATGTTTACCTTCCAAAATAAAATTGTTCTTCATGCAATGTTGTACATCATGCTTATTGCTTCTACTCATAAACATGTTGTGCCTTAGTTATCTATTGCATGGAGCAGTGCATGGAGCATAAACTTCTCCGTTGCTTCCATTTTTTTTGTGGGAAAAATAAAGAAAAAGAAAAGACATAAAGATAACTTCTTGCAGCTAATCATACTGGATTGCATGTTGGTTTGTTGGTACGAACGTTCTGTTACACAGATGAGAAAAATACGGGCATTCTCTACTTTGTAACAGAATGCTAATGCCCATCAGTGTACACCGGGCATGTTGGTTTGGTTTACTTTTTCCACAATGCACAGATGCAAGTTTGGTTTGGTTGGGTGACTTTTTCCAGAAAGCACACCTCAGATCAAGTTGGGTTCATCCTCAGATCAAGTTGGGTTCGTTGATGATTTTTTCCACAAAGCATTGTGTATATTGAAAGCAGTACTCAAGGTATGTCCCAGTCTACCAACTCCACATCTGATAGCTCTGACGATGATGCCGCAATTGTATTCCATGATCACATTGCCGAAGTGATGGAGGATGATTTTGATGTGCGTTTCACTGCTGCAATGGATGCTCATATAGAAGCACGGCTTTTTAATACTGGACGCTGCCGCCGCAGTGGCCGCCGTCGCCGCCGCAGCGCTACGAGGAGGTACATCGAGAGAGATCGTGAAGCAGCCCATGAACGTCTCGTGTCAGACTACTTCTCTACTACGCCGGTGTACACTGATGGTATGTTCCGGCGTAGGTTCCGAATGAGAAGGCCCTTATTTATGCGCATCGTGGAAGCTCTTGGCAAATGGTCACCATTTTTTCGCCAAAGAACAGATGCCTTAAATAGACCAGGATTCTCGCCTTTGCAAAAGTGCACAACAGCCAGTCGAATGTTGGCTTATGGGTGTTGTGCTGATTCCGTTGATGAATGCTTAAGGATCGGTGTAAGCACAGCAATACAGTGCCTAGAGTATTTCGTTGAAGGTGTGAACAAGGTATTTGGTCCACAATATCTTCGACGACCTACATCTGAAGACATTCATCGACTGCTGCAAACAGGCGAGGCTCGTGGCTTTCCAGGCATGTTGGGAAGCCTTGATTGCATGCATTGGGAATGGAAAAATTGTCCGGTTGCATGGCATGGCCAATTCACTCGAGGTGATCATGGAGTCGCTACAGTGATGCTTGAAGCAGTGGCATCTCAAGACCTATGGATATGGCTTGCGTTTTTTGGTGTCGCTGGATCAAACAATGACATCAATGTGTTAAATCAATCACCATTATTCACCAATGTCTTGCAAGGGCAAGCCCCTACGGTTCAATTTACTGTCAATGGAAGACAATATGATATGGGCTACTACCTTGCGGATGGAATATATCCTGAATGGGCTGCATTGTGAAAACAATCCCTCTCCCTCAAAGTGTCAAGCATAGATTATTTGCACGTCATCAGGAAGGGGCAAGAAAAGATGTAGAGCGAGCATTTGGAGTTCTACAATCTCGTTTTGCCATTCTGCGTGGTCCAGCCCGATTTTGGCAACGATCAACCCTTAGTAAAATCATGTATGCTTGCATTATAATGCATAACATGATAGTTGAGGATGAGAGAGATTCATACAGTGTCCAATATGACTTCAACTACAATCAGGGGAGAGATCCAATACCACCAACAGAACTCACCCATGGACCAATTGATGGGTTTGCCGGTCTTCTAGACAGAAATGCTTCTATTCGTGATAGATCGAAGCATATCCGTTTGAAAAAAGATTTAGTCGAGCACATTTGGCATCGATTTGGAGATGGTCAGATGAACAGTTAGCTATATGTTTATTTTACTCAATAAGATATGTTTTAGTTTTCTTAATAAAGTAATGGTAATCCATGCACTTGCATTGCTATGTACGCATTTTTTTATCCAAGACATTTTCAGTAGCCAGATCTTGATTCTGCCATACCCTTTGCCAGATCTTGATACCAAGTTATATACACTAATTTGGCTTTATGTCAAGAAAATAATAAATAGACAATGTACTTTGGGATGTACAGACAACACTACAGAGTGCAGGTATGAGGTAAAGACACAAGGATAGGATATCACTTTCCAAAAATACCATCATGGTAGCATGGAGACATTTAAATCAATGGTAAGAATCATGACTTTGCTATTATTTAGTAGTGGCATAATTAAAACATAAATTATTCGGTTGCTTGGCTTCAACAAAGTAGCTAATAAGAAAGAGACGGCCAAGTTACAAATATGATACTTTATTGGATGTACTGTATGTTACCTGGTACATTGCCAAGCATAATTGACAGAGCAACCTAGGGCATTACAGCAGCAAAAGAAACAGGATTTTCAAAGTGTCTTTACTTTAGCTGTCGAGTTGGCTTGAATTTAAATCGAAATGTCAGGACAGGGAAGAAAAACCTTTTAACATATCTAAACAATTGAGTCTTTTTCTTCTAAATTTGTATTAATACAAAATATTTATACACTGTTGTTAGAATTATGCCAATACCCAAAACTAGTTTATTCATAGAATTTGACATGTAAAAGGAATTTTATTTAGTGCTCTCAGAAGGCTAGTTGCACAAGTTTTATACTTGGCCCTCTCCGCCATGACAAATTCACTCTTGATTATATATGATAGTTGCATATTTAAATCTTGAGCTAATACCAAACTTTGCTATTGCCAAAACAATTAACAGATCAAGAAATCAGTAGGTTTATTCACTGCAGAAGCATATGTAAATCACTCTATCAATCCTACACAGAGATCATCAATGATTTAACAAAATGATAGCTTCGGCACAGACCAGAACAGGGCACAAATTGCACTGTCTAGAACTGAATATAGACCACTAAAGCATGCACAGTAGGAACAAGGACAGCAGTATTAGCTCAAGAGTAATCTACCGTCTCAATCATATATAATTTCAGATTTGTCTTAATTCATCACAGAACAATTATATCACAGCATCTATCTTTGCAAATTCCCACTAAACAGTCTTCACAGATATATAGAATATATCACCGAATTGCAAAGAACAAAAATCGGAATACTCACTGTAGTAATGATACTCAAAATCACCGTGAAGATAACAAAACGGGCAAGGCACGCTAAATATGAACCTGTTGTTCATCTGGCAAAGGGTATAGGTCACCAAATATTGTAACACGCGCATTCGACAATCCACTCCATCCAGGTACCTATGAAGGAGCTCATGCTATTGTTAATAAGGAACGTTCATGCTCCAGTAAAACATATTAAGCATGTTGAGGAACTTACATACCTGGACAACAAGTGTGCATCTTGGGTCAGAGAGCAAGTTTCTAGTGTGGATTTCTAAGGGTGACAGCGAAAATATTGGGTCTGCACAACACATCAAAACCAAGCAATCAACTATAGGATCTAACAGTGTGTAATTTTCATCCAAAAAGTAACCAAGTAGCTAACTTACGGCCCATTGAATCATTAGCAAAGTCGACAAGTGAACCAAACGGATATCCAGTACGTCGATGATGCATGCCAGACATGACAGTGCACATATCAGGCTCCATAGGTTTGTTGGAAACAATTAGGAGAGTTCACAATGCAAGAGTTAGATGACGACGAGAGAAAAACAAATTTAAATTGATAATGTACACAAACCTACGCTGAGTCAACTGGTTTTGGACTTAACTTAGAAACGCCCTAACTCTTCTATTGGTAAAAAAACTAGTAGTAGTTTCTTTTCGTCTAGCTGCAAATGAGAAACGCCCTGAAATCTCAATCTACCCATAAACAACATTTCTATCTAATCTAAATCAACTTCAAGAGAGAGCAAGCAATCGAATCAACCATGCGAGGGCGGGGGGGGGGGGGGGGGGGGGGGGGGGGGGAGGACAGGACGAGAGATCCTCAGAACCATGAGCAATCCCTCACAATAGGGAGAATCAAAAGGAAATAGCAGGTGTTGCTGGCGCTGTTGCTTTTACCTCACGGTTGAGGAGGCAAAGTTTGATGCGCAAATCGGAGGCAAGACGAGGCGGCGGAGCGGAGACGAGAAGCGAAGGTCTGCGTTGCATCTCTCTCCGTCACAGCGTACCCGCCTTGATCTGCTCCCTCTTCTCCTCCCACCGTGGCTGTTGCGCTGGGTGGAGCACCACCGGTGAGGACCCGCTCACCTGTTGTCGCTGGTGAGGAGGCGGGCTGCCGAAGGAAGGGGAGGGCGCCAGATCTGGGGAGGGGAATGAGTGGTGAGGCGAGACGATGCGAGCGAGGCGAGACGAGACGAGGGGATGCATCTAGTTGGTGGACGAAAGTGGCGAGCGAGTCGAGACGGGGGATGCTTCTGGAGGTAGCCAGGTAAATGGCGAAAAAGGTAGGTGGGGGAGTGTGGACAGTGTCAAGCGGTAGTTAAGTATGTTTTGTTGCTGTTGTTTTGTTGCATGTATAGTTTGCATTGGAACAAGTAGACGCTTAAATAGACTCTTAAGCTTCCTAAATTATCTAAGCATCTATATAATATTTATCTGCATTGGAGACTATGGCTCTTACATTAGCTGTTTATAGTCTCTCTCTTTAAGCATCTATCTAAGCGTCTTTGCATTGGACATGGCCTTAGTAGGCTGTATGCTGAGGTGGAGGAGAGAGAGGAGGAGAGAGAAGAGAGGTGGGCTGTAAGTTTACAGCTAGCTGAAGCACAAGAACCAAGAAACTTTGTGAGAGAAAGGGGTGGGTCATACAGCCTTCAGCTGGCTGTAAACTACTATATGAATAGGCTGATAAGTGGGCTGTAAGTGTCCATACAGCCAGCTGAAGGCTGTATTATTAGCCTTGCTCTAAGCGATTTATAGGAACAGCGTTTTCGAAGCGATTTATCAGTACATCGACATTTAATTCATTCATATAGATATTTATATTAAGCTAAAAATTATAAGCCGCTGTCGAAAAGAAACTACCAATTAAGTGCTCTTTTTGAAAACTGAAACTGACGAATGCAAGCCGCAAACTAGTCATCATGTGTAGCCGTGTAGGATCAATCGTACACAGGTCGATGTAAAAGATGCAAAGCTCGTATGTATCAGCAGAAACTTCGCAACGTTACACTCGAACGCTAGGCATGAGAGGCACGCAAAAATGGTAAGAGTAGTTCAGGGTTCGTGTTGGACCGTTGCCTGGCAATTCAACCTGTTTCGCACTTTCGCTAGCGCTTCCTTCGTGAATGGTCTTGGAAACACCAGTTCGTCAGATGGTTTACTGGCCGTAAAACAAAATGGAGCACTAGTAAACCTTTTCTTTTCACGTATGGTGCAGACTTTTTAGACCCGCTCCGAACGGTTTCCGATTCAGATTTCTAGCTTATGGGTTTTCATCCTTTTTAGCTTTTTTTCTTATTTCTTTTTATTATCCATACTAATATAACTTTTTTCTATTTTTCATATTTAACTATGTAGAATAAGTTAATAGCAACTACAATAGAAAATAAGTTATATGCTTTAGTTTATAAGTCACTTAGACCAGACATTTACTCCTCTTTACACACTAGCATCCAATGGGGGAAAGAAGAGTCAACATATTAACAACAAATTATGAAGCAATTTTTTTTACCGTCGTGCTGGCTTTAGTTTCACTTTCTACCTCAACAACCAATAGCGAAAACCGTCCTTTTCCGTTTAGCTAATTTTTCCTCTGAATTTGGTAGCATGCTCCTTGAAAGTTCACATTTTACCTTTCCCCCCTATAGTTTAGACAAGCCACGTTGCTGGAGAGTTCACTACCAAACAAGGGAAGGCGCAACAGAATTCCTCGTCTTTACTCTTTAGCGTAAATTTATCAGAAATACCCCGCGCGTTCCTCTAATTTCCTCACATAACCTCCCTCCGCCACTGCTCTCCTCTCCCCACTCCTCTCCTGCCTCCTCGTCTCCTCTCTCATCTCCTGCCTCCTCGTCTCCTCCATTTCCGATTTCATTGCAGCCAAAAACCCCAACCCGCGTCCGCGCTCCGCGCCCCATCGCGTTGCCTCCCCATGTCTCCGGCCGCTGGTGGCACCGGACCCACGCAACCGGCGGCGATCGCCGCGCCGGAGCCCGACCGCGCGGCGCCGCCGTCGCCTCCGCCGCCGCATGTGAATCGCCGGGATCCGCCCGGCCACATGGAGGGGGCCGATCCCGGCAATGCGGCTGCGAGAAAGACGGCGTGGAACGTGCCGGCGCCGCCCCCCGCTGCCGCGGCCTCCGGCGGCATCATGGGCGGCGACGCGTCGTGGCCGGCGCTCGCGGTGTCGGGGCGCGCGTGGCCCAAATCGGCCTCGTCGGACTCCCTCCCCGATGGGTCCGCTCCCTCCGCATCGGTACTAAATCTCGCGAACTCTATATTTCGATGCGAATACATCTAGAAATTCTCTCCCTTTTTTGTTATCCAGTATAACCCAATGTTTTTATCTGTTTGATGAATCTACTGATGCAATCAGGAGGATTTGATTGTTTCATCGCCGCTGCCGCATCCAGTTGCTAATCCGATCCCCACTGGCTCAAACCCTACCTCTTCGTCTCCTCCTCCCAATGACACCGCCGCGGCCTCTTCGCACCACAATGGCAGCACAAACCAACCAAATCCAGTTCGGCATGGTGGCGGCAGCGGTGGAAACAACGGAGGTGGCAGCGGTGGCGGTGGGAGCAGTGGTGGCCGCAGCGTTGGTAATAATAGCAGTGGTGACGGGAACAGCGGTGGTGCGGGTGATGGCAACTGGAACAATGGAAGCATTGGTAGTGGCAGCGGCTGCAACAGCGTCTATGGTGACAGCAACAGTAGCAATGGTGGTGGCAGCAGCAACCTGAACAATAGTGTCCATAGCGGCGGCGCTACTGGCAGTGGCAGTGGCAATGACAGCAATAGAAGGGCTCTTGGCAATAACAACTGGAATAGTCATGGTCGTAGTGGTGGTGGCAGCAACCATAATGGCACTGGCAGTGGTGATGGGAGCAATAGAAATAGTGGTGGCAGCGGAAACCTCTGGAACAATAATGCCCAAAATGGTAGTGGCAGTAGCAATGGCTTTAGCGGTCGTGGTGGTCGGAATCGCCGTGACCATGAGAGAGGGGGCAGTTTCACCCCTAGGAACTATCCTCGATCGTCGCCGGTTCGGCACCAGCAGCAGCAGCCGGGCATCTACCAGCCTGGGCCTTTTCACCGACCACCACCGCCACCACCCCCTGCCCATTTCATGGTGCCACAGCCTTTTGTGCCATATGCTCCACCCTTTGTGTACCCTGGTGAGCCTGAAATTCATCCTGCCACTATTTGCAATAACTTCCCATCTCTTTGTTGTAATGTGGTTAGTGTGGTGTGGACAGGTGATGTGCAAGCCTATCCTTTCTACCTCACACCAATGGAGCAGTTCCAGAACATGCATCTTGTCCGGCAGCCAATGCAACCTTTATGGGTTCACCAGGATCAGCAAAATCTCCAAGAGGATATTCGCCTGCAGATGGAGTTCTATTTTAGGTAGTGAATATGCTTGATTTCTCTTGAAGTGCTATTGCTGGTTCTTGCTGCTAATTGCGTGTTTCACCTGCTATGTTGCTAGCACTAATAATCTGTGCCACGACACATACTTAAGGAGACTTATGAATGATCAAGGATGGGTACCTATCAATCTAATCGCTCAATTCAACCGGGTTAGTTATTTCCATTTATGTTTTGATTCTTGATTTCCTGTGGTTTCCTAGTTTTTCTCCAGATACGCTAAACACTTATGTGCTTCTTCTGCCGGCTTTGTTTATATAGATAACTTATGTTGCATTCTCATAACTTGGAAATTTTACTTGGTCTGTTGTAGGAAAGACAAGCATTTTTTCATAAATGGCTAGATCATAATGATAGTTAGTTTTCTGCATAATTTGTGGTTCTCAATGTTCGCAAAAAAGTGACAATAGTACAACGAGGATGTTATGCTTTTGTTGAGCAAGGCAATAAAAGATACTTCTGTGAAGTGTTAAGTTACAATTCTTGATTCACTGTACCTTGCGTAATAGCATTGCATCTGTTCTTGCCTTTGTTCCAGTTGTTTATTTTTCTTTCTGGATTGTAATTTAGGCTAGTTTTGCACAACATTATTATGACTAGCTACACCTGCATTTGACCAGCCATTTCTTTCTAGGTAATAGATGAAATAGGTACGATATTGCAAGACGGTACAATCAGATGGTATTTCAAAGATGGCATCTGGTGTTAAGATTTTTTTACCTAAGTAGCTATCGCCAAATTGCTTTTTGAGTTTATAAGATAGAAAATGCGATGAGAATAAGGAACTGAAGTTGGTGCTTCGGAATAAGTTCTTAGCAGTAGATGGCTAATGCCAGTATCCCCAGAGGTTATCTTTGCATTGTTGTCTTGAACTAAATTTGCATTTTCTTATTTATTTAGAAAAAAGAAGTCCAATTTTCCTTTGTAAGATGCATTTGTGTTGGAACTTTGTAAGATCACTGAGAGTGCATTCGCCACTTGGTCCACCCAAATTCCTATATTGTGTTTGATCTAGAAATTTCTGTGGCAGTAGTATGTAATCCTCCATTGTTTTGTAAAATGAATGCACAAGGCTAACCGTTCAGTTTGTACCTATTGATACCCCCCCCCCCCTTTCCCTCATTTTCTGTTGTAAGTTGTAACTTTATTTTGCCTGCTGCACTAGCATCCAACACCCTCTACTCTTACTAGGAAGCTACCATTGTCACTGGATTATGTTTACTATATTCCGTACTCTCCTTTTTTGTTTGCATATTGTTCTAACATTACCTGCAAGTATCGTTGAAGGTATTTGGGTTAATAGACTTGTTGCCGCAGCATTGCATTTCTACAATTTACATATATTACCGAGGAGGGTTCCTACGGAATTTTACTTTTGAGATTTGCCTTTTTAAATCTCTGGATTTATTGTTGTATGTTACCCTTGTGCTCTATTCATTGAGAAAGCATGACATGCAGTGTCAGGGGTATGGGCCTTAGGCCCAAGGCCCAGCCAGGGTATTATTAGGAATTAGAGATTGATTTCTATTTGAGTTAGAGATTAGATTCCTTTTGTTAGAGATATGATTAGAGATATGATATTAGTTACTATATCTGTTAGAGTTATAATTGGGATTAGATTCTATCTGTTAGGGGGAGCCATCTATATAAGGGGGCTACCGCATGCTATTGGGAGGAATCAGAGAATTATCATAGTCTTCCTCGCCTAAGCATCTAGTCTCTCTCCCTCTCGTTCTATGCCGACGCCATCCGGGCCATCTTCTTAGTGGTGTTTACCCCGGTTCATGACAACTTGGTATCAGAGCAGTCGATCCCTTCCCACGACTTCTGCTACCATGGTTCCTGCGGTTCGTCCTCTTGCTGAGTCAATGGCCATAATAAAAACTAGCGCTGATAAGACGGCCAGCACCGACAAAAAGTGGGCGGACTTCCTTCTTAACATGCATGCCGTCTTCGAGAAGCACTTGAAGGAGCGGGAGAAGGCGAAACAACAAGTGCGCGAGGCACATCATGATACAACAGGAGGTGGGGGAGAAATCACAGAAAAGAAAGAGATTGAAGCATCGCCAGATCCCGACGAAGTCTCCTCCAGCAAACTTCCTCCCGCACCCAGTCTGCATCTGATGGCTGACGTCGATCTATCGGCTGTTAGCGACGAGGGGAACGAGGTTGTCCTTGCCCCCGTCGCTGAGATCACCAGCCACGGCGAGGGCGCGTCCAGCCGAGCCGTGTTGAAGAACGGGGAAGAAGATTACTCCGGCGGTCAGACCAGGAGGAGTGTGGCGGTCAGACCGAGAGGAGAGCAGCGGTCTGACCGGCGAATTAGGGTTCGCAGCCCCAGCCGCTTGCGCGTGCAGATGACGGCAGCCGCTCGGCCTTCTCGCCGTCGCCCGGGCCGTCTCCTCCCGCACCGCCGCCGTCGCCCGGAGGGTCTCCACCCGCGCCGCCGCCTGGGTTACAGCCGCCCAGGCCACTTCCGCCGCGCCGAAGCCTCTCCGCCATCGCCGAACCCGGACGACCACTGCTCCAGATCCGCCGCTGCTCGGGCCGCATCCGCCAGAGCGGTCGCTGCAGTTGGCCGCTCCGCTGGCCACCGGTCGCGGGCCGCCTTCGCCGCCTGGCTCCATGCGAGCCGCCGCCGCCGCCCGGGCTTCCTCCGACCGTGTCGGCTGCCGCTTCGCCGGTCGTTCCATCGGTGGCTGCCGCAGCTTCGCAGGCCGTCGCTCCGCTGGAGGCTACTCCACCGACCACCGCCTCTCGAAGCCGCTCTCGGCCAGACGCTCGACCGCCGCCGCTCCAGATCCTCCTCTGCCCGGGCCACCTCCGCCGTGTCGTCGCCGCTCCGCAAGGCCGTCGCTCCTCTGGCCGCCCGCTCCGCCTGCTGCTCCGCCCGGATGCTCAGTCGGCCGCCGCTTCCGCCAGTGCCGCCTCCTCTGCTTTTGCTAGCGCCGCTCTCGCCCACGGGACGCACCGACCGGCCCTAGCACGTTCGGGAGTTGCGGTCGGTTTTAAAACCGACCGACGGCTGAAGACCCAAAAAAAACAAAAAAAAAACTTTTCAAAAAATATCCAAAAAAAACTAAAAAAAAGAGAAAAAATTAGAAAAAATTTTGCAGGCATTATATAACCGAAGGCGCTACACTTCGTCTAGCCCTGTTCCGCTAGGATCGGGCCAGCTGTCTCCATCCGCAGCAGGACTTCGCCACCGTTCGTCTTCTCCATCGGCGTCGGAGATCTTCCGTTGATGCCATGAGCCCATGACCGCTGCCTAGCAGCTCGAGGACGAGCTGCATGTCCGAGAGGGATGTAGTGTCAGGGGTATGGGCCTTGGGCCCAAGGCCTAGCCAGGGTATTATTAGGAATTAGAGATTGATTTCTATTTGAGTTAGAGATTAGATTCCTTTTGTTAGAGATATGATATTAGTTACTATATCTGTTAGAGTTATAATTGGGATTAGATTCTATCCGTTAGGGGGAGCCATCTATATAAGGGGGCTACCGCATGCTATTGGGAGGAATCAGAGAATTATCATAGTCTTCCTCGCCTAAGCATCTAGTCTCTCTCCCTCTCGTTCTACGCCGACGCCATCCAGGCCATCTTCTTGGTGGTGTTTACCCCGGTTCATGACATGCAGACTCTTCTGTTGGTCCAAGGTTGCAATGTCTTGTGTCCGTATATCGTTATGTGTGCACTATCTGCTAACATTTATCAAGTAATAATTGGCTATTTTTTGTAGAACAGAATAATTGGCTAGTTTTGATATCTACATGGTGTGAAAATGTCTTTAAAACATTGGTCTTGTATTGTATGTCAATATGTAATAAGTTCCAAATTTTCATAAAGTGAAAATGGGGACGTTGAAGGAAAGATGACAATGTGGCATACAATTGTGAATATGTGGAGATGGTTGGCATGCTTGATGAATTAACGGCAACTCACAAATGAGGATTGGACAGTGGAAACTTTTACTTGAGTATGCTTGAACACTTCATGCATGAAGATATCTGATTACAAAAGCTTACCAAGGTTCAGTTGTTGGGAATATATAATCAAGCAATGTTTGTTCAAGAAAGTTTGTCAGTATACATTAATTGGACTAGGGACTGGATAATTGATCATATTTGATGCTGGTATAAAAAAAATGGCATTTCACATTTCCTGTATAATTTTTGGTAATAATTACATACTCATGAAGTTGACTGATTTGCAACTATATCGAAGTCTTATTGTGGTGATCTCATTTTGCTTTGACACCAGTGATTTAGATCAATGTATATTGCTATGTATAATGATCCAGGTGTGTTCTTGTAACAGTTCTACTCACCAGAACTTTGTTGTGTTCTTTCGTAGATGAGGAGATTTACAGACTTGGTAGATACCAACTATATACTAGATGCTATTCGGGGCTCTGAGATATTGGAAGTGCAGGTTCTTCTACACATACAACACTGGTTTTACATTTTGTGTGCCCACTGTTTCTGCCTATTAAGATGATGAGCTCTCACACGCCTTATATTTGCATGTTTTACTGGTCTTGTATGCTAACAGGGAAATAATGTCCGAAGGCGCAATGATTGGTCAGAATGGTTACTTCATTAAGGCCTCCAACCTGCAAATCAGGTTGGTTCCACCGCTCATGCTGTCTTTCACTCCATATTGGATTGTTATTTATCTGAATACATGCTAGTACTTGCTGAGATGAGGTACTAACTGAAGTGTTTCCTTGAGGAAAAATGCAGGATGAGATGACGAAACAGAGTTGCTTGCTATCGCTGGAGAACCTATTAGAAGGATTCTTAATTTGGTCACGGGCGGAGGTTTCGTGATAGATTGATCATGGATGTACAGCGGGTCATCTTCAGAGTCGGAAGTTTTGTTTGTTTAGGTCAGACATGATGGCTGCACGTAAAGGCATTGAGGGGGCAAACACACCAATAATAGGAAATAAATTCCAGAAGTATAAATCCTTTTTTTTTGTTTGTATAGTTTTGTCTGAAAAGAAATGATCGGTGCCTCTTCATCATGGATGATGTCCTGTTGACTGCTGTGGATGTTATCTGGGGCTTATTTTGGAATCACCCCGTCATTTTTGGGTGCATGCACCACTCTGCTCATTTATGTTCTTGGAGGAACGATTCGGGCTATTGCAGCAGTGAGATTGTCCGTATTCTATGATGTTATCAGAATAATTTCTTGTCATTTTTCATTTCATTTGAAGACCGATATGCCTGTGGAAATACGAAATGTGAATGTTCTTCTGTACATCAGGTGATCAGGGTTGTCTGCTTTCCATGAAAGCAGAGACCGGAGGGTCATCCTCCTGAATCTTACCCAAAACATCAGGTGATCAGGAGACTTCAGAATGCTGGAAACATCAGGTCATGCTGGATTTCCTACGGTTCTTAACAGGCATAGGCTAAGGAATGCAGGGATTTCATGGAAACAGATATAACTGTCGTGCATTTTCAATGTTTCGGTCTGAAAATGGGAGCCGGGCATTTTATAGTAATGTTTTGTTTAGGCTTTATGCAGTAAGTCCTTGTCGGGCCTCTGCCCATCACAATGCCCAGGTCAGTCCTTTTGCACCGAAGTGAGTGCCAAGCTACAGTAGCAAAGGAGGAGGCAAAGGCAACGGATCAACCGGACCTGGTCAAACGGGCAGCCCAGCACCGGCCAGCTAGGTATGGACTTAGGAACGGCCTGTTAGCTTGGGATGTGTTTGGTTTGAGGGATGGAGTGAGATGGAATGGGATGGTTCCTTTGACCAAGTCTATCCATGTGTTTGGTTTGAGAGATGGGGTGGGATGGAATGGTCCAAAGTGGGATGAGCCTGTGCAAATTTAGAGAATATTCTTCTTAGATGCTGGACCATGTGGTTCCACCTTTTTTGTGGAACCATCTCATCCTATTCCATTCCATCCCATTCCACTTTCATCACTCCAACCAAACATATCCTTGACTAATTCAATGGGACGTGCCGTAATGGCCTATAGACTTAACCTTAAACCCAAGCATAAGCATAGTCTGAGGAGGTTACAAGGCATGTTGTGTTGGCCTAGGCATGTTAAGCCCAATAGGCTACGGTTGCCTCAATTAGCCTGCGTGCGGGCCTCAACAACTGGCAGCGGTGGTGCGGATGAGGATGGTCGGCAATGGCGGCGCAGACGAGGATTAGATCTACTCGACAAGAAAGATGAGGATTGGATCCCACCGATGTCAACGATGGGGAACCTTGGACTTGACAGTAGCGTGATGAGGACTTCATCCCGCCCGCGTGGACAATGCCCGATGTGGCTGAGGGCCGAATCTGGCCGGCGGCGGAGACTAGGACCGGATCTTGATGGCGCCAAAGAAGGTAAGCCTTGGATCTGACCGAGAGAGAGGAGGTAGCGGGGAGGAAGGAGCCGAGGAGGGGAGCAGGCGACAGCCGGGCACGGGGGAGGAGGAGCGGCAACGGAGAGAGGGAGGGGAGGGGCGGTTGACGGGGCAGCAGGGCACGGGTGAGGGGGACGAGGGAGGGGAGTGGTGGCCAAGAGAGGAAGGGGATCAGGCAGTGGGGGCAGCTGAGCACGAGGGAGGGGACAGGCCGATAAGGGAGGGGAGTAGAGGTCGAGAGAGGGAGGGGTGACTAGGCACGGAGAGGGGGGACGGGCCGACGGGGAAGGGGAACGACAACCAAAGATGGAGCTTTGCTGTGCTACTGCGACTATCCTTTTAGCTTTGTGATCTTTTTCCTTTCCGTGTTACATCCTGCATGTTTTCAGCTAATACTGCAACTCAAATTTCGGTGCTACCAGGTTTACATCATGTATGTAATGTTGTGATGCTCGAACATGGTTCTTTGAACATGGTAGGGTGGATCAAGCAACTGAAAATGAGATTGGCAATTGTCCATGTGCGTTTGTATGTAAGTGCAATTCTAGTTCTTCGCTCTTATATGCAACTTAACTCTTACGTTCACAACTTTTGATACCCTAGTTCATCTCGGCTCTTCATTGTCCCCGTGGCAACGCGTGGGGTTTGTGATTTGAGCTGCACGTAATTAAGATCTCATCCCCTGTGGCGTATCAGTGGCAGACAGGGCGCCACCCGTGTACGGCAACCGGCAGGCGGGTGGGGTGCCCGTGCACGCGACCGTCAAACCGGCCGGCTGAACTGCCAGAGGTTGTGCGCCCACTGCCTGTGTAGTATGTCCTGGCCTCTCTCCGGTCAATCGGTACTACGTGCATCGTGTGAGCGGTGTGGCGTTAAGGAGTGGGAGAGGGGCCAGGGCATATGTACGCAGGCAGCGGGGGAGACGAGCTCACCAGACAAAGGAGAGAGAGAGAGACTAGCCTAGCTTGGCAAAGTAAGGCCCTGACCATATTGATTTACTAAAATCTATTTTTTATATAGTAAATTATTTTTCTACGGTATCTAACTTTCAAACAGAGTGTCTTTCCAAAGCGAGGTTTACTAGTTGATTATAGTACACACTGCATCGATCTTATTTATATTGGCCAAAATCGCATGTAAGTGCCTCTCTACAAGCTTGTCTATAAAGCTGGTACTATTCATAAGTTAAAAGTCAAAACCAAAAACCTATGTGAACACTGAACAGGCCATAAGGCAAGTTTTTTTTTGTGTTTAGTTTCTTTGTTTGTCGGTTTTGCTAGTGACAATGACTTGAGTGGCCGATGACGACTCTATGATTTAGATCTAGGCTCTGCTCATTTCATCTTGAGTTTCTGCCTTCTGGCTTATTTTTTCACTATTTCTAAATTTCATTCTTTTTTTTGGGTTTTTGGCTTTTTTGAGCTTTTTAATGGTTCTTTTTTTGTATTCGTTTGTATTGTCCGTAATTTGCTAACCTATTTTTTATTTTTTTAATATTTATTTACACCAAATAAACCACCATCAGTTAAAGTGTAATTTTAGCTAAGTACAATATAATTTTAGTTATAAACCAGTTTATTTCAGCCAATAGAGTGACACTCTGACCGTGAAGCGAGCTGATTGAGGCCGTCAGCCAGTGGATCGAGCCAATGCGCTGGCAAATGGACTCGGCAGGGTTTAATCTTTCGGGGGGATTTTTTTTCGTCCACAGGCGAAAGAAACGAAACACCGAAATTTCGTTTATTTCGTTTAGATTTCGGACGAAAAATTCAATTTTTTTTGATGAAATTTAACCAAAATTTGACCAAATTTTAAATAGTACCAAATTCGTCCGAATTTTAACCGAATAGAATACATTTCGCTGAGGGACAAAATTTCGTCTGAAATGCGAAATTTCGGACTAAATTGAGAACCCTGGGACTCGGTATGGTCGGAGGCGACACGGAAGAGGTCCTGGCGCTATTTGAAAGACTCGATGCAGCAGAAGAGGAGCTTGATTGGCCAGTTCGGGAGAGCTCGATTCGGCAGCGAAAGAGCTCAATTCGGCGGGATGTGTGAGCTCGATCCGTCCTCGGTTTGATGGCGCGTGGGCATGAGCATTGGCAGTGAACCTTGCGCGTTCGGGAGAGCTGATTTGGCTCGCCTGAACGGCTAAAGATTTTCGTCTTGCTCGGAGAAGGACAAGTTTGCCTGGTAAAACAAGGTTCTCTGGTGTAACCAAACGCCAAAAATCGTCCGGCAAGATAAGCTGGAAGGATCGGCGACCGGCGAGGATCAAACAGCCCCTAGGAAGCACACTTACCGCGCGGTGGTGTACGGGGCCGCGTCGGCGTTGGACACATCAATATTCCTGCTTTCTTGTGATGGCTGCACCTGCACAGCCCCACTGGTCATACACAGCGCATGCATGCCATGGCGTACCTGCCGAGACGCCTTTTTGCAAGCTCACCGCGATTGGCTAGATCTGGCTCCGGCTGACCACCACGTGGCCCTAGCTCATGTGGCTACACATATACCTAGAGAAACACAAGGACAGCAGCCCCGTGCATGTTGCAGCGCTGAATCACAGGACCCCTCGGGCTCGACAGAGGGGTTCGGCTCACATGCTAGGTATGGACTTAGGAACGGCCTGTTAGCTTGGCTAATTCAATGGGACGTGCCGTAATGGCCTATAGACTTAGCCTTAAACCCAAGCATAAGCATAGTCTGAGGAGGTTACAAGGCAAGGCATGTTGTGTTGGCCTAGGCATGTTAAGCCCAATAGGCTACGGTTGCCTCATTTAGCCTGCGTGCGGACCTCGACAACTGGCAGCGGTGGCGCGGATGAGGATGGTTGGCAATGGCGGCGCAGACGAGGATTAGATCTACTCGACAAGAAAGATGAGGATTGGATCCCACCGATGTCAACGATGTGGAACCTTGGACTTGACAGTAGCGTGATGAGGACTTCATCCCGCCCGCGTGGACAATGCCCGATGTGGCCGAGGGCCGAATCTGGCCGGCGGCGGAGACTAGGACCGGATCTTGATGGTGCCAAAGAAGGTAAGCCTTGGATCCGACCGAGAGAGAGGAGGTAGCGGGGAGGAAGGAGCCGAGGAGGGAGCAGGCGACGACTGGGCACGGGGGAGGAGGAGCGACAGCGGAGAGAGGGAGTGGAGGGGCGGTTGACGGGGCAACAAGGCACGGGTGAGGGGGACGAGGGAGGGGAGTGGTGGCCAAGAGAGGGAGGGGGTCGAGCAGTGGGGGCAGCTGGGCACGAGGGAGAGGAATAGGCCGACAAGGGAGGGGAGTGGAGGTCGAGAGAGGGAGGGGTGGCTGGGCACGGAGAGGGGGGACGGGCCGACGGGGAAGGGGAACGACGATCAAAGATGGAGCTTTGCTGTGCTACTGCGACTATCCTTTTAGCTTTGTGATCTTTTTCCTTTCCGTGTTACATCCTGCATGTTTTCAGCTAATACTGCGACTCAAATTTCGGTGCTATCAGGTTTACATCATGTATGTAATGTTGTGATGCTCGAACATGGTTCTCTCAATATGGTAGGGTGGATCAAGCAACTGAAAATGAGATTGGCAATTGTCCATGTGCGTTTGTATGTAAGTGCAATTCTAGTTCTTCGCTCTTATATGCAACTTAACTCTTACGTTCACAACTTTTGATACCCTAGTTCATCTCGGCTCTTCATTGTCCCCGTGGCAACGCGTGGGGTTTGTGATTTGAGCTGCACGTAATTAAGATCTCATCCCCTGTGGCGTATCAGTGGCAGACAGGGCGCCACCCGTGTACGGCAACCGGCAGGCGGGTGGGGTGCCCGTGCATATAAAACCTTTTTTTTTCCAGAACTATTAGTACTTCTGTTCCCTTCAAACAAAAAAGAAAAGAAAAGGCGCTTCACGAATACATGAGAAACTAAGCGAAGACATTTGTGGAAAAGGCTACAACATTTTTGTATGTGGTGGGAGATTTGCCACGATTCACTTCTACTACTACTAGAATCTTACCTACAGTTGAGTTCTTTTTTGTCTATGTATTTTCTCAAATAAATAAATAAATGTAATAGTTTCTTCGTTGATGTTTCGAAGCAATTTATCAAGATAATTTTTGTTAAAATAACTTATCCATATTCAGTTTATTCACACAATCACTTATGCTTAGATCAAAAAAGTATAAGTCGCAACTGAAATGAACCCACCAGGACAGCTGTTTCAGATATATCCAATATAGTTTCACAAAATATCTCTAGACAATGGTCGTGATCAGGACAAAGGCAGGGAGAAAATTATGGCTTTGGACAATAGGGCGTGCTCATTTGTACCCTAATGGCCTAACATTTTGTTGATGGGTCCCTGGCCCGGGGCACATCTCACTACAACCAGGACTTAATGTTAATTTTTCTTTCCAATTAATACATGAATTGAACAACTTTTCTTATGAAATTATGTAAAATTCGAGGCCTTAGTACTACCAAGTTGCGGCTGGCGGGGACTTATGTTCTTCTGTGTGACAATACTCCTACGGACTAATAATAATAAATAAATATACTATTTTGGAGTTTTTTTGGGGGCAAATATACTATATTGGAGTTTCTGAAGTGTTGGAGCAAAAAGATCAGTTTAAAATCTACGGCGATGTTATGCCGACAACAACTCCTGATTGACGGGGAGACCAAGATGAACCTCATAAAGGATCCGTCCTTGGCTTGTGAAGCTATGCTCTTTGGTTTTGGGGTCCACGAGAAAAAAAACGGGTGCCACACGTAGGGCTGTAAATGAGCCGAGCTCGAGCGAGCTCACTGCCTCAAGTTTGAGTTTGTTAGAGAATTGAATCGAACTCGAACCGAACCTCAGAATCACCCGAGTCTAGAGTTAGGCTCAAACTTGGCTCATTTATCTTTCGAGCCGATCTCGAGTCGAACTTGAGACGAGCGAAACACGAGTAATTCACGAGTCTTTAGCTTTTTATCTACCATAAGCTTAGCCAACTGCAGTCTATCTTGTTCTTAGGCTTAAACCATTGTCTTATTTATAAGCCCGGTGTGATTTGGACAATACAATTGATAAAAAAAATTGAAATACATGTGTATACACTTTAAAGAGTCATGCTTAGCAATAATGAACGAGCCTACTCGAGCTTTTCGAGCTCGAGCTCGATAAGCTTGCGAGCTTCAGCTCAAGCTTGAGCTTGGCTCGTTTATAATTCGAGCCGAACTCGAATCAAGTCTAAGACGAACCGAACCCGAGTAGCTCACGAGTCTCGAGCTTTTTTTACAGCTCTAGCCACACGAGTCACAACAAAAACTAATGGAGGTCTATTCGTAGTGATTTTTATTGATGACTTTATAGAGAGCCGTATAGAAGGAGATAAACTCATGTACGATTTTTATTGATATAAATGAAGTTATTATAGTGTATACTACAATCAACCAGTAAACTCCATCCTAAAAAGGCACTCTATTTGAAAGCTAGATACTTGTAGCACCCCATATACCGATGTGAGATACTACTATGGAACGTCATCACCAAAATGAAGAATAAAAATAAAAGTAATAATAGAGATCACGAGTAAATAAACTTTAAAGGTAATTTACTAAAGGACCAACAGAGGCTAAAAAATGTCTGAAATATGGGACCGGTCCACTTCTAACCAAATAAAGAACGAATAAAACAACTAGTGGCAAGTCACGGTGCTGATAACTCGAATGCTCCCACCCATGCATGATGCTATCACTCCACTGGGTTTTTACCTGAGAATGAAAAGAGCAAGCGTGAGATTTGGAAATCTCAGTAAGTACACAACAACGGTCGCAATACGGCGAGTAAAGGACAAGTAAGCAAGCAAGCAATTGACATAGGTTAAGTGCAATGAGACTAGGTTATCGGAAACACTGATATAGATCGGAGATGGATATAGCAGAAACAGTGTAATTAAAGAAAATTGTTATTTAACAAGTTATGGCAATAGCGCTGGCGATTACTCCCCACATGCCCGGTTATATGAGAATAGTCAAGCACAACACTGTCCTCGACTGTATAACTGCAGACGGCGTGTAATATCCTGAGTAACAAGAGTGTACAGCCCCCCGTCCGTTACCAAGTGGGTGAAAATCTCCCCTATATGTGGATAATTCCAGGCCATATAACCGTTATATTATTAATATGTTATATGGTGTGAATTTAAGGAACTAAGAGAAAGTTACGACAAAATTAGGAAAAGTGCGAGGATTTGCTAAGGTTGGAAATGAATACACATAATTCCCGATATGAGGATGATAGAGAATGATAATATGATGATAAGATAGCTGATACTTCATGGACAGAGTATGTAATATGAATTTAAGGAAATTAAGAGATGGCGAGGATAAAGCTACGATAAAGTTATGAGAGGTGAAAAGGAGTGCTAGGGATGAAAATGGAGAGACATGGTTCTTGACATGAGGACGATACGGAATAATGATAAGGTGATAGTGATATAGGAATTATCCTAAAGAGGTATTATCACATAGCTCACGAATGTTATCAACCAATCAAGTTTTATTATGTGATAAGTGATTATTAGTCAGATTAACAGGGTTAATACATACATCCTTCATGGTTCAAATATAACATCATACAATTATTGGAACATAATATTAGGAAACTAAACATAAATTAAAACATGTACATATGCTACCCCCCATTAACAATTTAAGCATAGATTCTAAAAATACTAATTAAAAGCATGTACTCATGAACATTTTAACTGAGCAAACATGTTCATACGCTACCACTGCACGAAGGATCCAAGGTGTGCAACTGCCCAAACATTCCCTTAAAGGCTGCGTGCGAAAATACAAGGTGAAATGGAGGTGAATCAGATGGGTGCGAAGATAAAATTGTGGAAAGGCCGCGGGAGATGGTTTGGTCGGCAAAGATCGCGTTTGCAAAGATTCACCGCGTGAATCACCGTTCGGCCGTGTGATTCGCCGGTCAGCCAAATGAACCACGACTCGCTGCCCGACCCAGGAAAACACCACGCGAAAACACTATTCGGCCGCGCGAAAATGACACACTGCAAAAGTTGGCAAAACCTCCGTGCAAATCTGAGTTCGGCCATGCCCCGGGCAGCCCGTCCGTGAGGCCACTGTGCACAGCCGCTTGACCACCTCAACCGTCGCCGGCCAGCCGCTGCCTGGTCGCCAACCGATCGCCACTTGGGCGCTGGCGCTGCCTCGCCGCCGCCTGGCCACCAGCATCACCACGGCCTGCACACCGGCCCGCCACACCACTACCAGCCTACTGCTTCAGGCCGTGCGGTCGTGCTGCCTCTGCCAGCCACCGCCGGCGCTATCGCCGCCGGCCACTGCACGCCGAGCCGCCCCGCGCCTCGCACCGCCCCCGCTGCACTACACCAAGCCACCGCCGCCCATGGCGCCGAGCCGTCGCCGAGCGCCATGCTGCCGCCACGCGCCGCACTGTTGGGCCGTTGTCATGTGCCACAGCCACGCGAGCACGCGGGTGCTACCGCCGCTGCTCTACAGCCATGCGGGCGCGTGCCGCCGCCTTGCGTGCGCTTGCATCGCGCGTCGCTGCCGTCGGCCGGTCAGCCGGTCGCCCACCGCCGCTGCACCCGCAGCCACCAGCACGCACACAGGGAAAGGGAGATTGGAGACATGAGAGAGAGATAAAAAAAATGGGGAGAGGTTAGATGAGTAGAGAGAGATAACGGGAGAGGTTAGATGAGTTGGTTATGTTGGGGATAGGAGAAAGAGAGGTCGGTTAGGGTTAGATTTTTTTGAGGATGCTACAATAATATAGAAAAACTACTTACTATAGAAAAACATCTTTTAGAAGCCAATATGAACAACATTGAAGACTTGTGCGTCATGCATCCATCTTTATAAAAATAGTGAAATTACAGAAAAGCCCATAAAACGGGGATAATTGACTTTATGCCACTGCAATCGTCTTACTTTTGAAAAATACCACTGCAATCATGTGGCTTCAAAAAATGCCACTACACTCATGTTCGCAGTTATAAGTGTGGGATGATTGCAGCGGTATTTTTCAGAACTGAGATGATTGCGGTGGCATTTTTTAAAGTATTGGGATGATGGCAGTTGCATTGCAGCGACATTTTCCAAAACTGAGATGATTGCAATGGCATTTTTTGAAAGTTTGGGATTACAATAGTATTTTCGGATATAAGACGATTGCAGTGGCATGAAACAAATTCTCCCCATAAAAAAGGCCCTTCTCTGATGACCCTATATCTATATATTATATTTATATTATTTGGCTATGATACTATTAAAGCAGGAAAATATAAGCCATCATATTCACTCTCAAACGATAGAAATTACCATATTAATTAATAAAAAGAGAAAGATCTAGACTATTAATTATGATCGGTCCAAATTATAACAATCTATATTAAAAGAAAAATTCATGTTAAGTACAATAAAAACTAAAATAAAAAATAAAATAAATAATTTGATTCGATTCGAATTCTTAATTAAAATCATTAAATAAATCTAAAATAAAATAAGCAACTTGATTTCGATACGTATTCCAAGTAAAATCCCAAAATAAATATAACTCATAATAAAAATTAAAGAGGAATTAGCAATTGGATTTATATACAAATTCCAACAAAAAAATTGAAGTTTGGAATAAAAAATAAAATTTGCAATTCGCTTTTCATACGAATTCAGTCCAAGTTATGACAGTCTATATTAAAAGAAAAATCATGTTAAGTACAATAAAGAACTAAAATTCAGAATAAAAAATAAAATAAAATAAACAATCTGATTCCATGTGAATTCCTAAATAACATCATTATATAAATATAATTTTAAATAAAATAAAATAAGCAAATTGATTTCGATATGTATTCCAAGTAAAATGCCAAAAGAACTATAATTTAGAATGAAAATTAAAGAGGAATTAGCAATTAGATTTATATGTGAGTTCCAATAAAAAATTTGAAGTTTGTAATAAACATAAAATAAAATTTACAATTTTATTTTCATACAAATTCCAAAGTAAAATCCTTAAATAAATATATTCTAGAATAGAAATAATATAAAACTGACAATTTGATTTTGATACAAATTCTGAAGTAAAATCCCTAAATAATTGTAATATGGAATAAAATTAAAAAATAGCAATTGGATTTGTATGTGAATTCGAATAAAAATAATTGAAATTCAGAATAAAATAAAAGAAAATTAGTAATTTAGTTTCAATACAAATTCATAAGTAAAATCTCCAAATAACTAAAATCCATAATAAAATAAAATAAATAGCAATTAAATTTCTATACAAACTCCAATAAAAAATAATTGAAATTTTGAGTAAAAATAAAAATTATGACAATCATAGCACGAATGATGTCAGAGAAGGCCACGAAGAAGTGCAATAGTGTCAATCCATCATGCTGGAAGACACTGATCCACAGGGAAGTAATGAGCTGAGGTGGCGATGGCAGAGATAAGAACAATGTCGAGTTGCTCACCTTAGCCGTTCGACGAGGACAATACCGTGTTACCAACTTGAGTTGTTGAAGATAAAGACTAGAGTTGAAGGAGCTACGAATCGTGATGAGTTGTGAGCGTCGACATTGTTGAAGGAGTTAGTGGCAAAGAAGCTCGATGATGGGGAAGTCATGGTAGAGAGAGGAGATGAAGTTTTGCATTGAAGACTTGCTATGGAGAGTGTGCCCTCGCCGGTGAAGGGCACGACATCACCAACGATGGCGAGAAGGTTCTTCGTACCGTTAGACAACGACTAAAGAAGACATACCGACATCAGTGAAGATGGGAGGTCGCACGGTTAGTGAGAAAGCAACATTTTTGAGTTGGCAGGCGTCGAAGATATGGGGCATCTACTCCATCCACTCATCCATACATCTCACCACATATGTACACCACAGCCACCATAGTGCGCATGTCTTATCCTATTAACCTAGTTCTTTTATCTCTTCCTTTCCTCTCCCTCTCCCAAGATGCTATCATTCTAGCTCTTACGAGGCTACCATAGCTTGAGCTCGGGGATTTCCCATTCCCGCAGAGTAGCCAAAGCTCGTCAGATTTGTTGCTATTGCGGTTGAAGCTTGTCAGATTATTTTACTATTGCGGCCGAAGCTCGCCGAATTTAATGGGACCAAGGCTGAAGGAGCTGAGGCAACAGACGTCAAACAAAGGACAATGCAGTTAGAGGCGAAGAGATGATGATACCATGAAAAAGGCCGACGTGACTACGAGAGTTCGATCAGATCTGATTTGTTGTGATATTTGTTCGTTTTTGTTGAAAACCCTTTTATCAGTTGTTTCAAAGAGTGTTTAAATCTGTTGTAGCGTATAATCTCAAAAATATCGTAGTAAGTTTATTTTTTTGTTGCAGTCAAGGTCGTGATCTATTACACTCGAATCATTTTTTGTTACAATAGTTTATGGTTTTGTTGTTACCTTTTTTGTCGCTAAGAGTTGTTGCAATTAGATTTTTTTGTTTCAAGCTTTATCAATATTTGTTTCAACTGGATGTTTTTTTAAGCTTTATTAATCTTTTTTGTGGCTAAATTTTTGTTGGGAGTGTTTAGACATCTTCCAGATGTTTTCTTCTTAACTATCATTTCAATTTTTGACTATTGAATTAGAGATCACATTTAAATTTTTGACTATTGAATTAGAGATCAAGAGACCCCTTGTTTTTAAAGGGGAGAGATTTTTTCGAGAAGGAGAGGGCAGGATTCAAGGGGGAGGGATGAGAAATCATGGCCATTGGATTTTTAATCCAACAATCTTAAATTTGGATGATCATTAGAAAAAAAAATCCGAATGATGTCTAACAAAAATCCATTTTTGTTTGTGATTGGTTTTTGCAACATGAGGAATTTTTATTACATGTTATTATATCCATGTTACGTCTCTTTGTTAATTTGTTACAACCGAGCAGTTCCTCCATCCCTCCTCCTCCTCAACTCCGACGTTAATTTGTTGCAACAGATCGGGTTCCTCCATCCCTCCTGCTCTTCCCACAAGATGAGACCCCCCGACGAGCCGACGGCGGCCGAAAGATGGTCCTCTCCCTCCCTACACCTACTTCTTGGAAGGATACTACGACCACCGACGTCACTGGCAGCCGGAGACCAAGCAGAGATAAGCTTCACTTTTGTGCCATATCGAACACCGGAATCGGGCACTAGTCGCCCCAAAGCCATAATTTCCATATGAATGTACATGCATGAACTAGCTGCTAAATACTACTGCAACACAAGGTCACAAGCTAGGTGAGTAGTAGTGGTGGCAGTACTCGCTAATCGCTACTAATTTCCACCTCAGAAAAGAACAGCAAGCGAGTGAATTGAAGCAGCAGGAGGTTGATCGGTGTGCTTGCGTAGTCCCATGCTTATGCTAGCTTCGCTTCTTCTCCTCGTCAGAGATCAGAATGGCGACGAGAGCACCCTCTGCAGGGTCCTCTTCACCGGCACCGGCACCTCCACTGACACCCTCAGCTGTCGGCGGTTCGATCAAGAAGAGGCGAGTTAGTAAATAAGCTGTGGTAATTAATTCTTAGCAAAAAGATTTATAGAGCGGCGGGTTTGGGTCACCTGCTCGTACTTGACGCGGAGCTTCTCGTTCTCCTGCAGCAGGTACTGCACCTCCTCTTCGAGCTCGGAGACGTGGGCCTGCTTGCGCGCGCGGGAGCGCGCGGCGGACTCCCGGTTCTTGATCATGCGCTTCTTGCGGCGGTCGGTGCTGTCGCCGCTGGCGGCTCCGGCTCCGGCCCAGGTGGCGGCTGCGTGGCCGAGGAACACCTCTCGCTCGAGCGCGCGGCGGGCGGGGCCGAAGTCGAGGGGCGCGAGGTGGGGGTAGGAGCCGGCGGAGGAGAATAAGGACGCGGCTACCGCATTGCTGTAGCCGCCGCGGCCGTCGCAGCCCATGCTCCTGTTGTAGTTGTTGTCGCTGGAGTGGGACGGGGACGGGGAGGCGCCGGAGTAGAGGAGGTGGGAGGAGCTGAGGCTGAGCGCGGTAGAGATGAAGCTGCAGGTGGAGGCGGCGGGCGTCGGGGGCGAGGCGCTCGGGCTGGTGGTGTTGGCCCACATGCCCTCCTCGTCCTCCATGGCCATGGCCGCCGGCCTCGCGCGCGCGCACGATCGGGCGGCCTCTTCTTTGCCTGTTTCGGCTGGGAGACTCGGGACAGGAAGAGACGGCAGCTCGGCTTGGTTTAGTAGCCGCTGAGCCTGAAGGGGAGGAGGGCTCACTGCTCCCTCCGCGCTGGTCAGTGGCTGCGCGACGTGTGACGGTGTGAGTGCACTGTGCAGTGACCAACTTGGTCACTGTTGACGAGGGAGCGCTGCGACTGTCTCGTGCCTCGCCGATTGGCCGGCCTGCCTGCCACTCCCTTTTTTTTCTCTCGTCCTAGATTCATTAAACGGTCCCCGCTGAGCTGCACGTGTCCATGGGACCATGTGGTTAGTGACAGATAATACAAAGACTTGCCGTTGATAAGCATAGTGTGGTCGTTTACGTGCCAGTTTGAAATACAGAAGTTAAGAACTGTTCTAAGAGCATGTACATTGCAAGATGCTTATATATGAGTGCTTAAAGAGAGAGAATATAGCCACATCATTAGGCATCCATGCAAAAGTTATTTCCTCCAATGCAAACATCTCTTCCATAGGTGCTTAGATGCTATATTATCTATTAATAGATATAGTTATACACATAAACACTTACTAAGCACCAATACTTATTTAAGCATCGATGCTTCAAAATAAGCACATTATCTATCCTATGTGGCAAGAAAAATTAGTTTTTTTATTACTAAGTATCTCTCTAGGCACCTGTATTTGACATGCTCTAAGTGGCTTAGACTTCCGACTTTAAAAGTCAGAATCTAAAATTAGCATGTCGACTTTATAATTTTTTTTTGTTTTGTTGGTTTTTGGTTTTGGTTTTTCTTTTTTTATTGTTTGTGAGATATAATAGTATCTTTTTCTTTATTTTTAATTAAATAACTCATAAAAATTTAATTATTGTTATAATATAATTTTAATTAAAAGCCAACAGCGGAACCGCAATCTCACAGGAACAGAGTATTTCCAACGTGATTCTACCGTATTGCAGACGATTTTAGTGTTACAGTTTGCGCCGTATTTTTTTCAGTCGGAAGCTGGAACTGCCCACTGCCCGCAAGGCCTCGCAGTTTTCTTGCCGAACCATGCTGCGTCCCCGTGGGGGAGACTAAATAAATTGTTGCCTACAAGAATATGGCATCGTTCTTTTTAACTTTTTAATTAGTTTTTGTACTTTATCTTCTATAAATTGATATCATTTATTAAATATATTAGCTATAAAAAATATCAAACGCAATATAAAAAAAAGGACCATAAAACTACTGCCAGATCGTGACCGTTCATGGCCAGGCCACCATTTGTCAGTGGTGCTGGGCTTCGGCTGTCCTCTCTCAATCGAGAAATTTTACTATACCACAGATGAGATTGTGCAACGAGCAAATCAGAGACTGACATGTGTCGTTTTTACTGTAGCAAGCACTATTTAATACTGTATCAACACTGTTGAGTATTGTAGCGTACACTGTAGCAACAATGAAGCGCAGCAGAAACTCAAAAAATGCTACAGTACTCAACATTGTTTGCTACAGTATTAAATAGTGCTTGCTACAGTAAAATGACACATGTCAACCTTTGATTTGCCTGTTGCACAAACTCATCTGTACAACTGTGGTATAGTAAAATTTCTCCTCTCAATCATTGACCTTATTTTTTTTAGCTTCAGCATTCTTAGAAGCTAAAAAACTGAGCGATTTTTTCAAACAGTTTTTAGAAACCACTTTTTGAAATGACTTTTTGAGTCTAAATCATATGTACGATTCATAGTGATATCTCCATCATCCACTGTCTCCATAAAAAACATAGCTAAAAAACATCAACCATCGCAGTCCAAAAAAATCAACTTCACTTTCTCGTCGCATAGTGGCGATTATCTCGATTTCAAAAGGGATTGCCGGATCGGATTAGGGCTACTCAATTCAGCTGAAATAAGTTGGCTGATGGCTAAAATTGTACTATAGTTAATTTATTTTGCACTGTAACTGATGATGGATTATTTAGTTAATTAAAATCAAAAATTTTAAAAATAGAAAAAAATAAATTAGCTCATTATGGATAATACAAATAAATATAAAAAATTGAAAATAAAAAAACAAAATTAAGAAGTAGTGACATAGAAGCTAGAAACGGTGCCGCACCATATCATGTCTCTCTGAACAAGTGAGGTGGTACAAATGTACAGTGCCAGAGCATGTGCGTCACTGTGTATGCAGCTCCAAGGTACAAGGCGTCATGTGGGAGGCTCTCCTTTCTCCCGCCGTCCTGCGTAAGGCCCCTGCCTCTGCCGTGCACCATTCAACATTAGACATCTAAAAAACCAGTGGCTAAAGCTAAACACAGCCTTCAGTTTTCGAGATCTTTAGGCGTACCTAGCGTCACAGGTATATCATGTACGTCACAGTACTAGAAAAAAAAATCTTCAAATCTAGCTGTTTCTTTTGGAGAAGTGAGTCTAGCTCTTGTCACGAAAGAAACATCGGTATCTAGGCGTCCTTGTTTGTCGGAATTTTTTACAATACACTATATATTAATAATACAAAGATAATAGTAGAAATAAAATCTAATTGTTAATTTATGAAAGTATTATATATCTACGCAGTATAATGTATTATAAAAATCCTAAAATTTGCGCTATTAACAGAGGTAAAGAAGAAAGATATGTGCATTCTTTCTCAAGGATTTGATGACGGACCTTGCATAGGCAATGAGCTGGATGACGGAGCCGAAGAGCAGGAAGGTGTAATTGAATTTAAGCCTGGCCGCCTTCGAGTACGGGCCCAGGAGCCCACCTAGAACTTCAAACCACTGGTCAACAACTAAAAAGGCAAGAAAGAAAAAAAACCTGAAGCTTAATTTGTACTGCTTCTCATGGAAGCCGTGGAAGCAGGTGTAAGATCGAGGAGGCTGATTAGAGATGGTGAATAGATAGTTTTAAAATTTCTTCTAAGTTATAACTAAATTTAATAATGTGGAAGAGAAAGCAATTTAGTTTTACACAAGTAAAACCTAAATTGTCTAATGTTGTACGGGTGGCCCAACCCCGTGACTGGGCCTTACAATTGTCCCACTTTGTAATAGATCCAATAGTATAGAGAAATATACCAATATATCCTCACCTTTTATAATTATCAAGGAGTAGGATGAGAATTTCCTATCATACCCCATTCATGTATATAAACCCCTAAGATGGATATGAGCAAGAGAGATCCCCTTATTCTTACTCACCAGCTCTCTCTAGCTAGTCCCTTATATACTATTTGTTCATTACCCACAACATCTAACTTTAACCAAGTGCACTAACAATACAAGTCTATATCGAATATT
This sequence comes from Dendrocalamus latiflorus, assembly GCA_017311315.1. NCBI lineage: Eukaryota > Viridiplantae > Streptophyta > Magnoliopsida > Poales > Poaceae > Dendrocalamus > Dendrocalamus latiflorus. The sequence continues at coordinate 2,513,553 of CM029658.1, forward strand.
TGCAATACAATTCTATGAACACAAGTTGCTTGAATGTAAAATTGAGCACAAGAGAACAAACCACAATGACACACGATGTTTTACCGTGATGTTGGGAAACCTGCAGGTTTCATCTAATCCACGTTGAGGTCAACCCAAACTAATAAGATCGGCTCCACGAATTAAGCCTAACCACCTCAACCCACTAAGGTTGCTCTTCCTCCACTCCGGAGATGGCGACCACCACACCACTCACAATGCGCCGAGCCTTCTCATAGCCTTTTTGAGAAGATCATCAGACCACCACGCCTCCGAAGTCGTCTAGGAGTCGGCAAACTCCAAGAGTAACAAGTCGGAAACCCCCACTTGAACGAATCAAGAATCACAGCTCAAGAACACGAAGTCCACCATCGAGTGCAACACATGCACAGCGTTATGCCTCTCCACACTCACAAAGTGCAACACATGCAAAAATAAGGGAGAGAGCTTGCTCTTAGCTCAATGGATGAAGTAATGGAACTAGCATCTCCTCCCAACAGGCCATAAGGAGGTGTGTGTATATACCCTACACAAGAAAAATAGCAGTTGGATCAAAAAGTTCAGTGCAAACAGCTCGAGGCCCGGTACTAACGCCAACACATGGCCGGTACTACCGCACCCTTCCCAATGGCCATAAAACTAGTTGTACTTGGGCCACTGGTCAAACCTCCCACACAGGAACCGGTCTGACCACCATGTCCGGTCCAATCTCAAAAACCCCGGTCAAACCACCAACTGAGATTTTCAAGGAATAAACTCTTTGGAAAAAATATACTGCTACACAAGCGGTCATACCAGGGGTCAGTTAAACTGCCCCTTGTGAGCCGGTCAAACCGATTCGACCACAACGGTCAACTACACTGGTCTTCAACTACGTTAGTTTCGACCACATTGGTTTCTGACCATATTTTTTCGACTAAGTTGGTTCGTCCACGTTAACCACATTATTTTGACCACGTCTATTAGACCAACTGAGGACTTCGACCACATTAATTTTTGAAGCCGGTCAGACCACAACCATAATGTAGGTCTGATCGCCACAGCGGTCTGACTGTGTATGCCCAATTAAACCTCTAGGCTGGTCAGATTGCAACTCTTATACCGAGCAGACCGGTTTTCTAGAAAGCACACAACGGTGCATAAATCATGAGCAATTTTCACAACAAGATTGCATATTGAATATTTTGCTTTCAAGGATGGTATGAGATTCTCAGTAAGTCATGGAACACATCCGTCAACCTTTTAGAATCATACGACAAGTCTACGAAACTCATTCGCAAACTTCAAGTCACATGTTACAAGGAACTTATGCATGAGTACAACCATTTTCAAAACATATTCAAAAATATTATCATTATGCTGCAGAGAGAGCTAGAGCAAGTAAATGAGCCATCAACACATGATATGCTCAAGCTACTAGTCGCAAACCCTTTTAATAGTACAGCATTCTATACTAGCAACTCAGACTTCCAACCAAACACCAAGACAGATAAAAAAACTAGGAACATATCCTTAACCCTAGGTAGTCATACCTTTGTCTTACACATAGCAACTATCACCCGCATGAAGCTTCTCAAGTTATCCATCATCGCGGGACACATCCTATCCATCCATCTCAATTAAAATATTAGTCTCACAATTTGATTGTCATTAATTACCAAAATTTATCATTAACTCATAATGACTGGTCTAAATCATTCAATCTCCCCTTTTTGATAATTGATGACAATACTCAAATAGCAATGAAACAGAAAATAATTTTTCGAGTATACACTTTGTACACAACAATTGTACACTCTAGGATACACTTTGGAAGTATTAAATTCAATTTATTTGTGCACAAGATGAATTGAGTTTAATGCTAAACAAAGTCGCAATATATGGAAAAAGCTCCCTCTAAATATGTGCATATGTATTTGAAGGAAATTCCTGTACATATATGTGGATTTTGTGAATTTTGGTAGAGTTTCATCTATATTTTAGATCCAAGGAGGCATGATATAATATCAACATAATCAATAGAGGTCCAAACTGAAACAAACAATAAGCATAATAGAGGTCCAAACTGACACAACAAACTTGCAATAACATAAATATGCATACATTTATATGAGAAGGATCCAAACTGACACAATTTGGATAAGGATTACAAGATAAGCAATAGAGGTCCAAATAGAAGCATAAGATCCAAATAGTTGTCCAACAAAAGTCCAACACATATAAGGTTTAAATAAACTTACAAGATGATCTTACATGAATACAAAAGCTTATCCTCACAAAGACACATTACAAGGTCTATTGACCTACAATAGTACCATAAAACTTATGATTTCCAAGGTTGTCAGTATCACAATACGTATCATACTATTGTATGATCCTACGATCTTACTGGATCGGAATCAGATAGTATCGCAGTGGGATCATGATCCTACTCGTAGAATCATTAGGATCGGGTAGGATCACAATGGAATCATGATCTTAACAACAAACTATATTAGCATACAAAATTTGAAATTACCTATTGCTAGTTTAAGTTGCACAAGTTTAATTTGCTTTATTTTGTTATTTACATGTTGTTTTAAGGTAAAAAGGTATTATCTTTGACATATTGCATTTTTAGATTATTAGTTTATTAAAAAAATTTCAAACATTAACCTTAATTCAATATAACATGAATAAGTGTACTCAAGTTACAAAATTAAATTAACAAATATACTATATACTTGCATATTTATAAATATAATTTAATTTTCATATAAAATATATACGCTTTTAAAATTTTGATAGAATCATGATTCTACGATCCGATCCCGTTAGATGAAAAATGATCCTACCTGGGATCGGGATCCTGAAAACCTTGATAATTTCTACTTCTAGTTCCTTCCTTACTTTAATGCTTCCTCTCTTTTTCTAATATTCTTCTCCTTCTATTCTTCATCTTCTCCTCCTCCTTTGGCATCAAGAATAAAATAGGAAAGTTTAGTCAAAAGAAAGACTATTGAAGAGGGGATTCTTATTCAGTAAATCCGATGTGAAATATCGGTGATTTGCAAATTGCTTTGAAGCATACACCAAATGATATACATCATATTGAAATAGAGTGTGGAAGAGTCGTTGAGTTGTAGTACGAGAAAGCTGGAATTGATCAACATGTCTCAATATGGCGTAATCCTCATGACTTAATTTAGAGACATCTATGCGAGTAGCATTTTGTTGTTCTTCATGATCTACATTTTCTTCTTCCTCATTTTCTTCAATATCCATTTCAGCATCCTCAAGCTCTTCTGCTATCTGCTTGCCGTCACGGCGTCTCAAATTATACTTATGAGCCTCTGTTTCTTGATCATCTCTTTGAGGAATGAGAGGATGAGCCTCCTTGTGCTCTGAAAGAGGAAGGAGTGGCATTCTTGTGACTAACTTAGGGTTTCATGCTTTGATTCTCGGCATTTTGTTGACAAAGAGATAAACAAGGGATTATGTGGCAGCAAAGGAGATGAAATATTCACAAAAAAATTTAGGACAAGGATTTCATAGATCGGTGCTAGGAATCAAAGGGGTGATCCTTTGCATTGTTTCAATCTACTTGCATAACATAGATTTTCCAAAGGTGAACAAGGTTTAAATGGCTCAAACCATAAACCCTAGAGTCTTAGAAATCATGAAATGAGAACAATGCAAGTAGGGGAAAGGATATATTACCACATAGAATGAGAGGAAATGATGTTTGAGAGAAGAAATCTTGAAATCCTTGCATGGATTTGAGGAGGATCCACACCTAGGGTTTCATGCCATATGGTGAGAATAAGACAATGAGAGCAAAACCCTTTGGTGAAAAGTAAGAGGAGAGGAAGGAGAATCTTATTACCTCCTTAGAGAGGGGAGGAGATGACCAGATTGAAGTCTTGTGGCCGGAGAGAGGAGGAGGCGTCGGAGAGGACTTGAGGAGAAAAGAAGCCCATAAGTTATCGGTCTGACCGAAGAGGTACGGGGTGAGCACGGGTAGAGAAGGGAAAAAATAAAAGAGGGGACCTAGGAGATGCACTGCCCGTCTAACTGGTCCAACTGAGCGGTATGATCATTGAGACCAACTGGTCAAACCGGTACAACTAGCCGGTCATACTGCCCTTAGGCAGCTAGTCAAGTCGAGACCAAGATAGAGGGCCAAGCTAGGGAGAAAGCCGTTGTACAAGCACCAAAGATTCACACAAGCAACTTTTAAAAGATCTCTTGGAGCATTTTCAACCCATCTCCCCTCAAGAAACTCTTTGGCAAAAAGGTTTTTTACTAAATTAGTTTCTATTTTGCGAGAGGTCTCAGTTAAGAGAAAATTTTGAAATTTTCAGTCAACACAATGAGGAACACATCCACAGAAATATTTGCTAATATGCCAAGTTTATATTCTCAAATTAAAAGTGATATTGACATTTCATGGCAATATTAGGTCAACATGAGCATTTTCCAGCAAATAACACTTTAAGCATTTTTCCATAATTATAAGAGGTGCTCCGAAGATTCAAAAGTTATGTAGGAGCTAAACCCCTAAAATGCACACATAGTATATTTGAGAGCTTCACAAAGTCTTGACCCCTTTTGGATTAGAGAAAACTCAGGGTTTTCATGGCTGAGGTTTTTAGATTTTTCAGGGTATTGCATTTCATTTAGGCCTTCTGAGAGGGAAGGAAAAAGGATCAATTGATCTTTAGAAATTTTAAGAAACTTTTACATGGAAGATCAACCATTGTAGATCAAAATTTATTATTGTGCCTTCCTCAAAAGATGAGCCAATATGAGGATACAAAAAATCTCAAATCTGTTCAGAAGCATGCAAAACCCGAATTTTCAATATTTTGAGCAAAGTGAGAAAAAAGTCAAAGCTTTTTCGAATCAAATGGAATGCTATCAAATTTTGCAGAAACAACCTTTATACCTTTGAGGACTTTTCCAACAAAAATTTTTTACAAAGCATTTTCTAATCAAAAGATGTGCCAAAATGAGCTTTGCTTTTCAACATTTTGTCTAAAGCGAGGCGAAGAACAAAACCTCTTCAAATGAGGTCCAAATATTTTGAGACCTTTCAGATTTTGATATTGGACTAATTATAGCAATTTCCAAAAAAGAGATCTTGAAGAAAGAACTTTTTTCAAAGGATATAGAAAAATACATTCTCAATGCAAGAGGGTTGATCTATGTTTATCAAAAGCTTAAAATCTAATCCAATTTGAATTTCATGAGCTCTTTACTTTCTTGGCGTTGTATAAGTAAGAGATATTATTTGAATCCAAGATACATAAAGAAATCTGCCTCAAATAGCCAAGCTCTCAATATGCAAAAATAGGTCATTTCGGGTCAATACTAGTTTTTCGACGAATTTCAAATGAGTATAACTTTTCATTGGTTGGTCTTTTGTAAACATTTTAAACAAGAGAAATATTTAAAATGACCAACCCTACCAGTTTGGTATTGACATCTTAGTTAAAAACTCAATAGATTTTGATTTGTTAAGATATGACTTTTAATCAAAAACAGGATCATATAAGGTCTTTTTTAGGGCCAAATTTGCTATTTTTCTAAAATGGATATTTTAATTTTGAAAGCATTTAAAGATATTTGAAGTACATATTTAAGAACTTTTATGTGCTATTTCACTAATTTGGCCATTTAAACAAGATTTTTGACTTTTTGATCAAAAGGGCTCTTTTGAAAAACTAAACTTGCATATTAAAAGAAGTTTTACTCCATGAATACCAAATGAATTAGATAATAGATTATTTGATTTGAATGGTATATATGAATTTGAAATACCATTTTGAACCAAGACATAGTATAAGATCAAGTCCAAGATGTAAAACTCACACAGCGATAGAATATGACCAATACAGGTCTAGGATGCTTTTTGAGATAGTTCCAAAATCAAATAATTTTTACTAGGTTAGACTATTGAGAAACGTTTAAATACAAGAATTGTTAAGGAAGACCACTCTAGGATTTTCATTTTGGAACTATTGCCAAAATCCTTTTATAATTATTTTTATGCAACATACATATTTGAAACAAGATACTAGTAATTTCTTTTGGGCTAAAAACTTATTTTTTTTCCTTTGAAATTAGTTTATACAAAACCAAAACCTTTGCAAAGTTTCTATACGCATTTTGTAACTTGTTTTTCAAGATATAACTAATAGTTATAAATAATTATGTTTTTGGCTAAATTGGCTTACTTTTGAAAGTTAATATTAGCACTTAATTAGTTTAGGCACATTTAGAGATGCGATATATATAATTGGGATTTAGCAGTCTCCCTTAATGTGGCACACCCAACTTGCACAAGATTGCAATAAAGGATTTTTGAATAAGAGCAATAACATAATTTTGAATGCAATTTTTATGTAATGCAATATACATGGCAAGGGATACATATTTAAATTTAAATGCTTGTTACCGAGATAGCATTAGCTCAAGATGTGAGATGTTAATTTTCAAGCTTGGTTCCATATTTGTTTATGAGAGATCCAAGCTTCTAATGCATCTCCAAGCACCTTTTAAGCAATAAGCACATTTTGGTACCCAAATTCGGTTGGGTTCTTGGATGTTAGTCACAATGGATCTAGGGACCTAAATAGCCATAGTAGTTGACTTAGGTAAATTAACATATTTAACAACTACATTAACATTGTTTATCCTTACTAAGCAAATAATGTTTATTATAAAGAGAGAGCTCAGGAGTGACGTTTTGCTCTATTAGTAGTCATCTTGTCTTGCTTATTGCCATTTTGTCTCCTTGTTGATGGCATTTGCCTATCCACCATCTTTTTTAAACACATAGAGGCATAGTATCTTTTCTTATGGCAATTATAGCAAGTTAAGTCTTTGATTTCTTTTTTGCCTTGATAACTTGTTTTTTACCGGCTCGCATCATTTTTTTATGACGTTGTCTTATCATCTATCTTGTTGGGGGTATTTTGAGACAATATGGCCCTTCTTGTTGTAACCATGTCACTTGACATTCTTCAAGTGTCTTGTATTATGCCGTGTCTTGCTATTCTCCTTTTTCTCGAAGACGAAGTCAATACCTCTCTTGTCATTTGACATTCTTCGATTGCTCAAAAGTTAATCAAGAGAGGCCTTGAATACCCTTGAATTATTGCAGAACCGCCCCAGGTTGGTACCAGTTTGGAAGAGGATCTTAGTATGTAAGTATTGCTGTTAGCCTATTATTCTCGCACTATGGTGTTGGTGGCTAGACTACCAAGGAGAGACAGGTGGGCTACTGGCTCTCTTGTTCATGCATTACACACAAGTACTCTAGCCCTCTATCGAGCGCATGAGCTGGGCATGTCAGCTTGCGCGTTGGCCTCTCCGCATGGAGTGCACCACCAGCGGCTCCATTCTTCGTTCGTCTTCGCGTCGGTCTCCGCATCTGCCACTACTTTCTCGTGTGAACCCGGGCCGCATGCGCCGCCATGCGCGGGAGTACGAAGCACGAGGTGTTCTCCATGAAGCTCTATGCTCGTTTGCCATCACCTCCGCGTTGGTGCAGCATCCTCCATAGCAACGGCCTTCGCACCGCCCCGTGATGCCTTCGCTCAGCTCTCAGCGCGGGGCGCTGATCTCCGTGCAGCCTCAGCCGTGCATTTGCCCCGCGACGCCTTCGTGCAGACAGGCATGTGCTACGTTAACCTCCGCGAGCGAGCCATGTACTAGGCGTACGATATGAAATGAACTTGTGTTGCCACGGAGAAGACAGGCTGTTCATGTAAAGCTTTGGGCTGCGACCAGGAATGGAGCACTAGCATGCAAGCGCCGGTAGCTAGCTAGTATAAGCAACTGGCAGCGAACACACGAGGCACGTGAACGGTCGTGTAGTAAAGCCGCCGGAGTTGGCCGTGGCCGTGACATGTTTGCCGGCGTTGGGGGGCACGCCTGCTCCATTCCCGTCCCGATGCCGCCTAAAAAGCGGCACATCACACCCGTGGTACGTACGTACGTACCCCTGCCCATTGATGCAGAATCGCAGATGATGCTGCTGCTACTACACTGTGCTAGCTAGCTAGCCTATTCGTCACCTTTATAGCCTTCGCGTTTCCCAAAAGACAGCATAACGTGAGGTGGCGTTATTCCGTCGCACCGGCTGGGAATTGCAGGAGCGAAAGACGATCGAGGTGTGACCAAGGCTACCCGTATCGCGACGGATAGCACGGGCCGCATTTTTTGTATTTTAGCCCTTTTTTTGAAAAATATTCACATTTAGACCCCTGGTAGTTTTAATTCCGTTTTTGGACCCAGAGCTCGGCGCCGTGGGTCACGGCGCCGAGATAACACGTCTCGGCGCCGTGGACCACGGCGCCGAGGTGCGAGCCCCGCGCCAGCGTAGCGGCCGTCGTGGCGCCGACGTGGCAGGCAGCTCGGCGCCGTGACTCGTGGCGCCGACCTCGGCGCCGTGACTCGTGGCGCCGAGCATGTGGTTTCTGAAACAGCACCGAGCACGCGGGCTTCGTTCATTCGCATCCTCCTCCCTCTGTCCCCGCCGCTGTTTAGGGTTTGCACCGATCAGCCTTTTTTTTCGCAAAATGAATTATTAGTTGTATTTTTCATTTGGATTATTTAATGATAGTAATATTATGTAATATAGTTAGTTATTTATTTATAGAGAGCAAAAAATACGACGTATGTTTTGAAAATTCGTTATGTATTGCAGATGATACATGTAGGAAAATTCGTGTAGATTTTTTTAAAAACATTATGGTACGTTGGTAATGGTTTTTGAAAAATAAAATTATGCAGGCCGTGACGAACGAGTTTTGTGTGAAGTTCTGCGGGCCGTGAGATGCTGCGGGCAAGACAGAGGGGAGGCGACATGTGGCATACAAGCAACTCTCCTCTTCCTTTTGTTCAGTTGTTACTACACACTTGGGGAAATAATTACTGGGATGATTCTGGGTCAATCCCATCCCCTCTGTTTGTGGATTGATGAACGAGTTATGTGTGAAGTAACGATTAGTGTATTTGTGATTTTTGTACAATGCTGACCGTGAAAAATATGTTGAACTGGCAATAACATTTTTTGATCATGTTATGTTGTTGTATTGGAAGGATTTTTTTGAATTATTTTGTATGACAACTGTGATAGGAACAATTGGACGAAAGGAGGGGAAGTGATAATAAGACACGTGGGAATCATTGCATGCGAAAAGCCCAGATAATAAGCTTATGAAGTTGGAACGAACATGGCGCGTACAATTTTATTACATGCTAGCATGATATCCGACTAATCTACCCAACCGCTCGTACGACCTCTCGTGTGGACCGAGTCTATTACATCTTGTCTACTGGGTGTAGCGTGGTTGTTTCCCCTTTCTGTCGCGCCCTGAAGATGGCTCCGCTGCATCCTTCTTCCTGTCACTCTTGGTCTTGAGAGCCGCCTCACGAGCTTGAAGCTCTTCCTCCTGACGCTTGATGGCTGCTTCACGCAGACTTAACTTCTCCTTCCTCCTTTGCAGCTCATCCTCCTTGCCCTGCAGACGGATTTGGTCCACCCTCACGCGGCGCTCTTGCTCAAGCCGCATCTGTCGTTCCACCTCGCGAGCCTGAGTCATCTTGACACAGTATTGTCCTTTGTTTTCCACCTCCACTACCCGGTTATTTGGCCATGCCGGCGGCACTCGATCCACCCATTCCATGAACCTGCAAGCCTATGTGTCTTTCGTTGAACCAGGCAACAAGCTTGTAAAAGGTGAAGGATACGATAGCATTGACGGGCATACCACGTATACCCCTAAGCAAACTATTGAAGGATTCGGCCATGTTGCTTGTCTGAAACTCGTACCTCCAGCCACCGTCGTCATGAGCCCTTGTCCATTTGTCGACATCTCTCATCAATCCCGTCAACCACTGTCTACCTTCTGCGTTTGTTGCAGTATTAAGCTGCTCCAACTTCTCCTGGAAAAAATTCACCTCAAGCATTCGAGCGACCTCCTCGAACAGAGGAAAGTTATCCTTCGCACCATCCTTACGGAGTAGATTCTCGGCAAGATGCCGAGTGCACCAACGGTGGTGCAAAGCTGCATACCCCGGTATCTGCTCCTGTACGGCAGAAAGTATGCCCTGGTGCCTATCAGAAATGACACCAACCTCCCTACCAGGGCCGACCACGTGCCTCCGAACGAGCCGCAAGAACCATCCCCAGCTGTCTTTGTTCTCCCTCTCAACCAAAGCAAACGCCAAAGGAACCAACGCGTTGTCTGCGTCACAGGAAATGGCTATCAGAAGTGTGCCCTGGTACCTGCCAAGAAGAAACGTACCGTCAATAGCGAAGACGGGACGACAATGCCGAAAGGCCTCGATGGACTGAGCAAAGCACCAGAAAGCACGGAAGAATATCTGCATCCCATCTTGAGTCCATTCGTTTGGTTTCGGGACGTACTCATAATGCATGCCTGGATTAACCGCTTTGATTGCATTGAAGAGTGCTGGCAACTGCAAGTACCCATCTTCCCAGTCCCCATATATCATCTTCCAGATGCGTTGCTTTGCCCTCCATGCTTTTCCACACCTTATCTCGTATCCAAATTTCTCCTTAACCATCCCAGCAAGTGTCTTCACCTTCATATTGGGTTCTCCCTTTACTATGTGACACAGTGACTTGGCAATAATGGTAGAGGTCAACTGCCGATGCTTCTGTTTGAGCTCTGCTTCGGCACAAGTGTGTGGGCCAACGATTTTTGTGATCTTGAACTTTCCCGTGACCTTCTGTTTGCTAGCACAAACCCTCCATTCGCATGTCTCCTTCTCGCACACAACTGTGTACCTCCGCTCCACATAAGAATGTCTCACCTTGAATGGCCTTTTACGGATCACTGAATACTCCTGCAGCCACCTTTTCAATGCAGACAAGTCCTCAAACACCATGCCCTTCTCAATTGTCATGCTTGACCCGGCCTCAGGAGCATCTAGCAACTCGTCATCCCTTCCTTCTGCATAAGCCCCATGAGAATGCCTAAGATCGCTGAATTCATGAACTGATGGATCCCGGCCAGGGCAATAACGCCTGATCAGCTCAATATCACTTTCGGTCAGCTCTCCAAAAGGGCGGTCATCATCAGAATCAACGGCCCTTGCGATCTCGTAAGGCTGCAGATCATCAACAATTTGAACATCCACACTGTTGGAGTTCCTGCAGACTTCTTCAACGTTGCCAGATGAAGCAACGGGAGGAACAACCACACTACCAGGAATGTTTCCTGCATCATAAGCACGACAACGATGGGATTGAGACAAAACAAAGGAATGACGGGAAAAGGCTAAAGTGTTGCTCGACACTTACTGGGCTGATTCTGGGTCAATCCCATCTCCTGAGGGGCCGCCACGACATCATCAGTCCGACATTCAACTCGAACTGGTTGAGAAATCTGAACCTCGTTCGGGGAAGATAGAGCATCGGGCACCTCAGGCACTTCTTCCACATCCACCGCAAGATCCGGTAACGGAGGGTCAAAGGGTGCCTGATCACCTAGTTCTGGTGAATAACCGTGAGGGGTGGGATCAATGGACACCTTCCGCACAACAACGTCCAAACATTTTAACTCATTCCTCATAACCAATTTGACATATTGGTCCCACTCATCCTCTGAACCAATTAAGATCAACCGCCTGAGAACTAGGTCTTTCGAACCGAAGTGAAGTAACCCCTCAACTGTGATGCTCTCCTCGTTTGCATGACAATGTAGCTTCTCCCGAGCCCTAGCAACCAACTCACTAAACGACGGCCGATCACCGAATATTAGAGGCACCCTTTGCATTTCAACAAATTGAACATTTCCATAATCATCACTTGTCACACTGCCTCCATGATATAGGGTCACTAGGTTGTCCATCTAGTTCATACAGAACAAACAATGTATAGAATTAGGTAGTTGGTCAGAAGAGGCATACAGAACTAGAGACTCCCTTCGAAATATTTTATATCTACTGGTTCCTGCATACATGCAGCCCATGAGGCACTGCACTCGCGGCAATAGTAAAATTACCACCTACATTCCGTTCACAAGTCCGCAACAATAGTCATACACACATACCGGAAAGCACTGCTACATAACATGACATAACAAGTAGAGTACCAACCTAAAAAAGATACCATTTCCTTGTTCTACTGAAGCATACGTACAGATTATAGCTTCATTGGTATGATTCCTACAATACTAGCACTACAATGGCTGTTAAATCCATCGACGTTGATTCCGAATGAGATTGACCACAAGATGTATGAACATGCCATTCCCATATGCCAATGAGTTGCCAAAATTTCCTACTGTTTGCCCCAAATAGAGTATCAAATATACAGCAGTAAACTAACAATGTAATGCAATGTAAACTAACAATGTAATGCAGTAAACCAACCTAAACAGATACCATTTCCAAAAATTTAAAAGAAAAAACTACCAAAATGGAAATGTTGCTACCTTCCGGCGGGCTTGGAGGCGGCCGGCGGGGAGGCGGGCTTGGATGGGGCCGGCGGGGAGGCGGCCGCGGCGGGGAGGCGGCCGGCGGCGTCGATGGGGCGGGCGGACGGCCGCGGCGGGGAGGTGGCCTGCGGCGTCGATGGGGCGGGCGGGGAGGCGGGCTTCGAGACGCCCGGTCTTGGAGGGGAGGCGGCAGTGGGGGGGGGGACGCGGGCGGGCGGGCGGGGAGGCGCCCGGTCTTGGAGGGGAGGCGGCCGGCGGCGTGGATGGGGCGGGCGGGGAGGCGCCCGATCTTCGAGGGGAGGCGGCCGGCGGCGTGGATGGGGCGGCTGGGAAGGCGCCCGGTCTTGGAGGGGAGGCGGCGTCGGGGGGGACGCGGGCGGCGGCGGCGGCGGGGAGGCAGAGATGGAGAAATGAACGCGAATGAACGAAAGAGACAGAGGGAGAAAAGAGAAGGCCGGGCGCGGTGGCCACTGCTCGGCGCCAAGATCCATGGCGCCGAGCTCGGCGCCGTGACTGGTGGCGCCGAGGTCCTGCCACGTCGGCGCCACGTTGGCCGCCACGCTGGTGCGGGCCTGGCATCTCGGCGCCGTGGACCACGGCGCCGAGATGTGTTACCTCGGCGCCGTAGACCATGGCGCCGAGCTCTGGGTCCAAAAACGGAATTAAAACTACCAGGGGTCTAAATGTGAATATTTTTCGAAAAAAGGGCTAAAATAGAAAAAATCGGCTAGCACGGGTGGGTTTGATTTTTTGAGCTGGCCTTCTGATTTTATAGCTGAATTTTTTTTAATTTTATGTTGTTTGCGAGAGATAGTATATAGAAAGAAATGATCGTATATGATTTTGGTCGGTACAATTAAACTCAGTATAGTTTGTACAATAATTTACTTGTAAACCCTATCTTGAAAAAACACACCGTTTAAAAGCAAATTACTATAGCAAATAGTATAAGCTATAAGTCGTAGTGCTGCCGAACTGTCTAGTATCGTACGATCCAACCAAAGTTAGATAACACGGAGAGCAATATGGATCGAAATCGGGTAGTATCGCAGTGAGATCGTGATTCTACTTGTAGAATAGTTAAGATCAGGTAGAATCGCAGTGGGATCGTGATCCTAACAACAAACTATATTAGCATATAAAATTTGATATTACCTATTGATAGTTTAAGTTATATTAGTTCAATTTGCTTTGTTTTTGTTATTTACATATTGTTCCAAGGTAAAAAAAAGTATTATCTTTCATTTATTGGACTTTTAGAATATTAGTTTATTAAAAATAATCAAATAAGTTTCAAAAATCAACCTTAATCCAATATGACATGAATAAGTGTACTCAATTTACAAAATTAAATTCAAAATTTCTACTATAAACTTGCATAATATAATTTAGTTTTTATATAAAATATATATATTTTTTTTATAAATTTAATAGAATCATGATTCTACGATCTGATCCTGTCACACAAAAAATGATCCTACCTCAGATGACGCTCCTGACAACCTTGGATGTGACTGACTGCGACCACAAGTGTGACCAAATGGGACAGATGAGCTGAAACCTTTTTGTTCACCCACAGGGCACAAGAGCGTGCACGGCATTCATCGGCTCATCCCAACTCGGTAGGTTCACGGCCTACTTGAATGTGGTTTTTGACGCCTTTCGTGGCTTTTTTTTGGCCGACGGGAGGTGGCTCTCCATCACTATTCGTAGCTAGACGTGTCAATCGAAACATATACGCCCGGATATGGTTTATTCTGTTTTTTCTTATAGTCAGATTTAGACATAGATATTATTGAATACCCATTTGTCTAATCTGTATTCATTTCACAAGCATTCGAACGGAAATTATCAACTTATATACGACAGTATGGCTGCAGTCAGAGTAAACATGAAAAGACTAACCGTTGAGATGTCGAAGAAAGAGTACTAAATATTCTCCGCCTGTTTAGATGCGGCAATCCATCTATTGGTTATCTTGTCTCTAAATGAAGTCACGGCAGAATTCTTTATATCACTTGACATATGGATATATATAGATAGATATCATTTATTCTGTATCATATTTTGTATTTTTTTCTTGGAGTTAAAGTCAAACATGAGTAATACCGAATATCTATTTAACTCTTTCATGTTCATTCTGTAAATCTTCAATAGACCAATCAAATAGAAATTACCCAATTCGTTTTTACCTACTACCAGCTGGCCAAGCGACGCGGCCGCGGTCGTGTGTCGTGCCAGGTCTTTTGGTTTGCCTTGTGCCGGCGTGCGTGCGATGAGCGCCTTTTGCCACCAACTCGGCATCACAACTTGCAACCGGGTGGTAGTATACTACTGCGCTCGGTCCACCGGACTGGGACTGTGAGAGCACACGAGACGATGAGAGCAACAGACCAATCATGTTCGGGAGTCGTCAGTGGGCCAGGAATCGATGCCACGGTCCAGCCAGGCTACCGGTACAGGATACTCGCTTTTGGGGCACAAACAATGAACGGGTATCTGCCACGTTCCTGAGCAAGATGGCGACGTCGCGTTTAGATCAGTGGACATTGATGCTTCTCTCTTTTCCCCCGTCTTCGGCTTTTCCACGTACCAAGTTGCGTAGTAGTATATCAGGGCGGGCATCCAGAAGCGGGTGGCACGAATGATGGACGTCGGACAGCACAGACGGGCGCACTCATGACGGTGCGATGGGACGTGACAGCAGGAGACTCACACTATTTGATAAGATATACATGAGAAATAAAATGCATATTTATATTTAGAAATGGATGGTAAATATCTATGTACCCATTTTTACACATCAAAACTAGAGTTGAGAGTGTACTTGGACTACGCATACTTATTTATAGCTTCCTATAAAAATATGTGGGAGCCACCTATGCACATGTGTCCGTCAATTTACACAGAGTAGCTATATACATACATAATCATTTCTAACAAATTTTAGTCGGTTTCGTAAAACTTTTGCAGTGTGAACGCGAAGTTGGAATTTCAAATACCGAAGTTTTACGAAAACTTCGTATAAAATCATGTGAGGCCCACATGTGCGCCTAGCACTACCAATTTGCATAGAGTAATCTCCTACACGCAGAATTATCTCCAATAAATTTCAGTTGATTTTGAAAAACTTTTGGGTTAAAATTCCAAATACTAAAGCTTTACGAAAACTTCCTCCATAAACTTCTTTGACTTAACCCCTCCTTTTCCTTCTCCTTTACCCATTGGGTTACCCAAATTTATTGGGTATACCTTTTTTTCATTTATCATGCAAAGTCCTCCCAGAGCTAACAATTAACACAGATTTCAAAGATAATAAATAGAGATAACTCGCTAGCACGACAAACTTATGCACAATAAAGATTACACAATGTAAAAGCTCACTGTGCAGTGGCAATTCAAGCCACTGAGAAAACCGATAGGGACAAGGCTTGTCACATAAATGATGTCCCAGAAAGTCAATCACTGGCGTATGCCCAGATATCGTCGAAGAGGTTAACGGAGATAAAATACCAAACTTCACAAATCAGTACTCACCAAATTATGAAGCCGAGATATAGGTATTGCCGCACAAAGCCAATCCAACCCCCAATCGGATGAAGCAACTCGATCATAGCAGATCGACCACGGCAAATCGACCACGGTAGGTCAACCACGACAGAGGCAGTAGCAACCAAAATCAACTACACAAAGAATCAACAGAGCCTCGTTAGTGTGGAAATCACCGAAACCCCAATGAGTTTGCCGAAGCAAACCACACAAGAGACCAAGGGAAAACCGCCACCACTTGCTCTCAGATCTTGGTATGTACTCTTGAACGCTCTCATTCGAAACTTTCCCATGGATCACTTTTAAAGAGAAAAATAGGGAAGATTCAAAATCAGAGGAGAGGGGGAAATGGCACCATACTAGCCACCAGACCAAGTCCAGCACAAGAAGAAGAGAGCTCGATCTGATCCCTTGCTCGATTGTTCGGTCAACCGACCACATCCCCCTCCCTCATATCTTTTACAGGTGGGCTCCACACCGGAAATTCTTTTTCCTCTTTTTTTAATCTGAAAACAAGGAAAATTTTCATATTGCCCAACGAAGATTTCGGAGTCACCTCCTAACGATATTCAGTCCTGAGAGGTGCCAAACGATAGCTGATTAAAACGCCTAAAGGCTACAGTTAACTGCATACGATCTTTCCAAAGATTTCCACAGAGCAAGGAAGTAGCATCTCTTGTGTGGCGAGGCACGAGTCATCCTTGTCATGCAGATAATTTTCATCACAGTATATGCTTTCTGCCATCTCCCAGATCTGCAGGCTGTTATCCTTTGCCACGCTGCCAATGACCCATTTCTGACTAGGCTTCCACGACAGTTCTGATATCTTAGCTATGTGGCCTCCGTGAACGAACAACAACTCCGGCGGTCCATCGTTTGCATCTTCCTCCGCTGCTCATCTCCAATCCTGAAGGTGACAAAACACAGCAAGAACCAGGTAAAGCTGAGATGGTCAGGAAAGGCACGAGCAAAAGCGAATGTCACCAATAAGAACCGAGGCTTTTAGTTCAGTTGCACAGAAATCTATGATGCCAACGGAACTGTTAGAATTTACTCCCAGATCTTTGACGTGATCGGTCTGGTCATGTAGGATGGTAGCACAGCAGTATCTTTCCTTGCTTTTGCATACGAACAGTAATGGAGCATGTAATTGCCAAGCAAAACAGCGGAAAAACAAACAGTACACGCAACTTGCTCTCTCTTTATTTGTCTTGCTTCTAACTTACATTGCTCTGTTACTTCTTTTATTTCTTCCACTCAGCTCGATCACGCCAATCGTTTCTTTCTTTTCTCCTTTTTGCTCACCTCACCTCAATCACGTTACATCCTCTCTACTTATACTCAGACAAAGAGACTAGATGCCGGACACGACATCGACTAGAAACCGAAATGGCTTCCAGACACACAGATGGACATCACAAAACTGGCTCGGACACCGACTCGCACGCGAAACAAACTCATACAATACTCGTATACGTATACATCAAAAAATAGAAACATGATTTTTCTAACAAGCATATCCTTAATCTTGTTTCTCCATCTTGATCACGTGGATCTTCTCTCTTGCTTCTGCTTCTTCCTTTTATCTGCACTCTCGTGCACCATTCCTTCCTGAGCCATCACCGCTCTACCGCCTGCGCTTGCTCATCCTGAGCCTCGCACAATCCGACGCTCGCCACGTCTCGCACCTGGATTGAACCCGTCCTTCCTTGCATGCCTACCTAAGCTGAAGCACCTGCTCCCACATCCACCTTGGCTTCACCGTTACCTGAACCTCCTACTCTTTTCTCTTGGACCAAGTCTGTCCACTTTCCCATGTACGCTTCCTGTGTTCTCTTTGTAAAACCACAGAAAACAGTAACAATCTAAACTCCAAGTCTTTCTCTTGGACTTTGTACACTTTTTCCACCTGAAGGCCCACCGTCTTGACTTCCTATGTTAGCCGCACCTGCATATGCGCTGCATGCGCCTCCGGAGGTGCCGCCCGCAGCTACATGCATGCCTACGTCATGAGGCATACCGCATTGACCTGAGCCATCACGTTCAGTGCCGCCACCCAGCTCCTCAAGGCTGCTCTTTAGACAAACCGATTTACAAGTTTTCAAATAAATATTGTACAACCGATTTAGAGATCTTTTCACCTTCATTGATAGATCTTTGTTTTGTCGTACACATGCAATAACTCATCCTATAGCACTACCCTGCACCCTCTTTCTGTCATCTCCCCGAGATTAAGTATGTTGTTGCACATACTTGGTATATAATAAATCCCTGTCAACGACTTCTTATATATGTTCTTGTATTGCAACATCATCGTCTATTTGCCTCTTATCTTTACCGTGGACCCATCGCTAAATTTGACCTTGCCCAAAATCTTCTCGTCGAGCTCATGAAACATGGAGCGATCTCCAGTTGTGTGGTTGCTTACTCCATTGTCCAAATACTACTAATCCGTGTGATCGTGGCTACCTTTCTTCGTGCGTAGTTTTGAAACTACATTCTCCTCATTCAGCATCACCATGAACAATGCCTTTTCAACTTACGAGGAGAAAAGTAGTCCCGGTTCATCATCTTCTTATTTGTCTTGGGCGAGGTTCACATCCCCGTTCTTCTTCTTGCTTCGACAATCCGAAGCATAGTACCCATACTCGTTACAATTGAAATACTTTATATGGCTGTGGTAGCCTAACGCATAGTGCATGTATTCACCACATTCAAAGTACTTGACATATGACTTGTCATGGGATTTGTTGCCACCGCCTTGCCCAGTCTTATCTCCACGGCCACCTCTATCGCCTCAACCACTCTGGCCACCTTGACCGTGCCATCTCCCACGGTTGTTTGATGAGCCACGACCATCTCTCGAATCTCCCTTTACTAGCAATACCTGCTCGTTATGAGTCTGGGACCCCTGCTCGTTACGTGACTGCAACGCCTTCAGTAACTACTCATACGCCTTGAGGGAGCCAGTGGTCTCCCTATCTTCTTCTTGTCCAAATCGGAGGAGTACATAAGTTTAGTGATAACATGTATGTACTTCTCTGGAAGCACGCACAGATATTTCTTCACCACCACAGATTTCTCCATCTTATCGCCAAGAGAGTTAATCTGATTGTACAACGAAATTAGCTTACCGACGAACTCATCCACCGACTTGGTCTCTCCCATCTTGAGATTCTTGAACTCGCTCTATAAATTCTAGAGCCGCATCTCCTTCACACGATTAACTCCCTCGTGTATCGTCTGAAGCATCTCCCACGTTTCCCGTGCCATCTCCTTACCGATGAGCTGATGCATCATCGAATCTGGCACCGCTTGGTAGATGATAGCTAAAGCCGCCTAATCCACCTTGTCGTCCACCTCCTTGTTCTTCCCCTTCGGATCGACTGCACCCCAGACACCCTGAGCGCGCATGTTTGCCTTTATCTTCATTGCCCACACCGGGTAATTGTTGGTCATCAGAAGAGGGTACTGGAGAGAGATCAGCCCACTCCAGGCACTCAAAGTCGACGCTTTCCCATATTCTTCAGGTACCACCAAGATCAGCAGACTCTGATACCACTTGTTAAAATTTATTCCTAGATCTTTGACGTGACCCGCCTGGTCACGTAGGACAGCAGCACAGCAGCGTCTCGCCCTCCTTCTGTACGCGAACAACAGCGTCGTGTGGAGACACAATTGCCAAGCGAAACATTCGAAAAACAAACAGCACACGCATATTGCTCTCTCTTTATTTTGTCTTGCTTCTAACTTACATTGCTTTGTTACTTCTTTTATTTCTTTCTCTCAGTTCGATCACGCCGATCGTTTCTTTCTTTTCTCTTTTTGCTCACCTCACCTCAATCACGTTATATCCTCTCTACTTATACTTAGACACAGAGACTAGATGCCAGACACCACATCGATTAGAAACTGAAACGGCTTCCAGACACACAAACGAGACATCACAGAACTGACTTGGACACCGACTCATACGCGAAACAAACTCGTACAATACTCGTATATGTATACGTCAAAAAATAGAAAGACGATTATTCTAACAGGAACATACCAAGCATGCGAAACAATGAGGATTCCAATTTGATAAGCATGAGTAAATTAGCAAATCACCTCAACTCATACAGGGAAAAGCTCTCGAAGGTAATTCATAGATTGTACTGCTAGCAATTGTAGATGTGTTAACTATTTACTTCTAGAGGTCATTGACGCAGTTTTCTTGGGTAGATATCATTTCGTCTTTTTTTCTCTCTGTCCATTAGGCATGATCCATCGTTGATTAACAATGTCATAGGAGTAAAAATGACTATGAGACACCAACTGCAAATATAAGATAGATCACGGGAGCTGGTTTGACTCAGAATACCTGCTAACGTCCCATATCATCACTCTTTTGTCTGCAGCAGAGGAAGCTAACACAGTCCAAATTCGGATTCCACTCAACCTGAAACGCCTCCCCTTACAGGTGCAAATTGTGCAACATAAAATTTCAGATGCATAACAGAAAATAAGATGAGCTGCATCGATCAGTTAAGATGAAGAATCACAGATAGACTGACTGATACAGTGTGCTTGACAGTATACCATGTTAATAAGTTGATTACTTTCTCAAGGAAACTCCTAAAACAGTCACTTTTTTTAACAGAATAGTTTGCGCCTTCAAAACGTTTATCCAGATTTGTTATAGTTCAGCTATATGTAATGAAAAACAGTGCGATAAGTAGTCCAATTTTTTTAAGGGGAAGGCTGCCACTGCCCCATTCAAATGCTTGTTATTTTCCAACACATGGATTTCCAATGCCACATCCGACATATCAAACTATACCGTAACAGTAGAGAGAGAAGAGAGACAGAGAGAGAGACAGAGAGAGGACTGTAGCACACAGGCCACAGCAAGCATAAACATACTCATGGCTGTCGAAAGTGTGCAAGCTTCTTGTCATTTTGCGCAAGTAAAATAGCTAAATAGTCACATCTCCGGATGCTGCAGTGGCGGATCCAGAAATTTTAGAATGGATATTCGAAGTTGCAAACATATTGCTCAATAGAAAATATTTCCACAATAGCAAAAAAAGGTACAATTGTTTGTACTAGAGGCAACATCTCAAGTAATATAACGAAAGTACAAAATCAAACATATATAAAAGATCAAATTAGCAAAGATCATATCAGATTAAACTACTATCTATATCTGAACTACAAATGGCATGGCAGAACATGAATTGACTCAGATAGACGCATCCATAAGAAGCTATATGCCTAACCAATAAACAAGAAAGGAAAGAAAAGGACAAGGAGAAAAAGGGAGAATAATAACAAGAATAAAACATATCAAGCTATCGAGGAGAAAAAAGAACAGATTAAAAGGTAAATGCCATGTTCTTTTTTTACTATGGCTGATAGTTTTTGTCTACGTTTTTGAAGATAACGCCGGATGATAAATACGTCGATATAGATGATTTATATGGTTTTAGACTCGAAAAACTGTTTAGAGACAGTTTCAAAAAATCGAATCTAAAAGTAAAAAACAAAAAACAGGGACAAAAAGGCCCATCATGCCCTACTGCCTCTCAGCGAGGAAGCCACTGTCCTAAAGCCAGAGCCTAAAACAATTTACGGCCCATAAAAGGCCACTACTCCAACCTGCGCGGAGCCCAAATCCGACGGCACCGCATGTCCCAAGCGCCCACCGCTTCTAGAGCCTTCTCCCCTCCGCGATTCCAGCAATAAAACCGCCCCCTTCCTCTTTCTCCGCCGCACCACCGCTCCCCCCTCGCCTCTCTCCTAGGGTTTGTAGTTCCCCAATCGCACCACTCCCTCCTCACTTCCCGGCGATCGGATCGATGGCGGACGCGGCTTCGGTGGCTGAGACGAAGATGCTCACGCTGCGGAGCTGCGACGGCGAGGAGTTCGAGGTGGAGGAGATTGTGGCGATGGAGTCGCAGACCATCAAGCACATGATCGAGGACGACTGCGCCTACAGCGGCATCCCGCTCCCCAACGTCTCCTCCCGCATCCTCTCCAGGGTCATCGAGTACTGCAGGAAGCACGTCCAGGCGCGCGGCGCCGCCCCCGCCGACGGGGCTGCCGCACCGGAGCCCGCCGCCGGGGTCTCCAAGGCCGCCGAGGAGGAGCTCAAGTCCTTCGACTCCGAGTTCGTCAAGGTCGACCAGGCCACCCTCTTCGACCTCATCCTGGTGAGACTTCCCCGTGCGCTCCTCCCAGTCCCCGTCACATGTGTATGATTTGTGTGATCGTTGTTTAGATGTGCTTGTTTTGTGATTGTATGCCTCTATTGAACGGTGATGGCGTGATTCATGGTTGGTTATTGAGAACGAGGGATGATTATGGGTAGAGATTGGCTTGTGCTGCGAATATTGCAGTTTTGTAGTCTGGTTGGAGTCAGATTCGGTTTGTTAAGTTTCAATTTGGTGGTCTTGATGGATTATGGACTGGAATTGGATGTGATCGGTTCACTGCAGATATATTTGTGTTGTATTGATGTGGTAATTTAGAGCTATCAAGTACGGTTGCTGTGCCATGGTTGTGTTCTATTGTTATCCGTGTCCTTGGCGTATGCTTTGGTGTTATGCAGATACATTTGTGCCATGATTGTACTTCCATAGATGGAATCATTTATTTCTCTCTGTTGAGCTATAGGAGCTGATGACTGATTAGATTATACTGAAAGTGTCTTGTGATATACTTATAGGCTGAAACTATTCTGGTGGTTGTAATATGTTTTGATGTGTTTATGGCCTTTATGGGTTCAAAATTCTAGCATGATGAGTTCGCAATTTAGTTCCATTTCTTAGTGTTGTGTTTGAAGCAGCCAATCAGTTGTTGGTAATTTAGAGGTATCAAGTTTGATTGCCGTGCCAAGTTTGGGTTCTGCTGTTATTCGTGTCCTTGCTTTATGCTTTATCTAATGCTAAGTGCATGATTGTACATTCATATGACGGAGGCATTTCTCACTGTTGAGTTATAGGAGTTGACGTCTGATTACATGATACATGGCACTGCATTGTCAAATGTGTTATTTGTAGGCTCAAAACAGTGGTGGTTCTAATCTGTTTTGGGTATGTTTCTGTGTTCAAATTTCTAGTATGGTGAGGTTTCAATTTAGTTGCATATCTTAGCTTTGTATTAGAAGCAGCGAATTGCTGTTTGTATTACTGTTACAGGCTATAAGAAGGTAGCACAAAGAGTTCTATTCATCTTAGGAGGATCAGTGTGAGATACCTGGAGTTAGGACATGCTTATTCCTTTTGATATGAATATGATGTGTTGTTGTGATGTGTTAGGTAGTTGAAAGGTGTGAGTATGAAGCAAGTTGCATCTATCATCTATGCCTAACAATTTAGTATTTTTTTTTAAATGAAGGCAATACCCCTGCCTGTGTCCTTTTACTTGAAAACAAAATTGTTCAGGTTTCAGTACAAATTCAAACCTGGTAAGTGGTGAATATGTAGATAACAAATGTTCTGTTTTTTTGGTATGCTTAGAAATTTGGCTTAGAATGGTTGCTGTGGACTTGATAATTATTTATATTTGCTGCATTATGAGTTTGGATAACCTCTTGTGAGACCCCTAAGATGTTTAAAATTGTTAGTTATACTTAAGATATTTGAAATGGTTTAGCTGATAGTGTGCGCTCTAATGGAGCTGTTATTCTGCCATGCTTGTTACAAGTCAGGATTATGCTGTTTAGATGTGTGGAGAAGCAAGTCAAGCAACTGAACCTTGCTCAGTAGAAATTACCTGTGTTTGTCTTATAATAGTTTTTCCTGGAAATCTATTTCTTGATAATGTGTTACTTAAATATGAACTTTTGCTATCTCATCATGTGGCTACTGATGTATTGCCACCTTATATTCTTGTATGAACTGATGCTCCAAATGTATCCGTTCTGTTCGTTGTTAATCATTTATGTCTCCGGTGAAATACCTGTTCTTCATGCGCCTATTTGGTTTGACAGGCTGCGAACTACCTGAACATCAAGGGGCTGCTGGATCTGACCTGCCAGACCGTCGCCGACATGATCAAGGGGAAGACGCCGGAGGAAATCCGCAAGACCTTCAACATCAAGAACGACTTCACCCCCGAGGAAGAGGAGGAAGTGAGGAGGGAGAACCAGTGGGCCTTCGAATGAAGCTCCAAGATGACCAGCGGGAAACTGTGATGTGTTGGGATGTTAAAGCCTGGAGTGGCTGCTGAACTGTCTCTGGTACTTCGAACTATGCTAAGTAGTTGTAATTAAAGTGTGGGTGGGTCGGGAGCGATGACCGTTTGCTGACTCCGTTATGTTTTTGTGGGTTCACTGCACTCTGGAATGGGTAGTAGCTGGTTGTTCCACGTTCTAGTGCTGCCCTGTGCATGCCCTTCTTGTGCGAGATTCATATTGTTGCCTCGTGAGTTTACGCTGAATCTCTGTCCTGACGAGGCGATGCGCCTGGTAAGTTGCGGGTAATGTTTCTTGGTGTTCCAGGTGGGTTACATGGATGCGCTGCAGGTGGCCACGGGAGCTCGCCTTGCTTCCTAGCTTGAAGAGGTCGCAAGAGTGGTTGTCACTTGCAAGCCCGAGGACGTGCGCATCACGCATTGGCATCTGTTTTGGGTGCGCTTAGTGCTCCGGTGGCCTCCACTGGACCATGCGGCGAATTGGGTTAGCGGCGCTGGCGCGGCGACCCTGTTTGTTTCGCTGCCAAGTACCAGAGTATCACCACGAGCGATTTGGTTGATGCCGCTGCGGTGCACCACGGCCATCCGTGGGGGCAGCTCTGCCCGGTGCTACCGTGCTACATAAGCTGAACCCAGGATGCTGGTTCCAACGTCGTGTCTTCAAGTAGTAGAAAAAATAAGGAATCTGACATCACTTCTTTTTTCCTCACACCGTGCAATCGTCAATCCCGACAAGATCCCAAACGGCACTGAATCTGATCGAATTTCACCTGATTCAACTGCAAAAATTTGGCCTCATTAGGCTGTGATCGTTTTGGCTTCAGCTTTTAGCTTCCGGTTTATTTTTCACTATTCATAAATTTCGTCTTTTCCTGAACTTTTGGCTTTTGTTTAGTTTTTTTGCCGGTTCTTTTTTCCCGTATTTGTTTGTATTATATGTAATGGGCTAACATATTTTTTATATTTTTAAATTTTTTAAAATTTAATTATGCTAAATAAGCATCTGTCAGTTACAGTGTTTTTTCAGCTAGCTACAGTGCTTTTCAGCCATAAGCCACCAAAAAAGGCCCAAATAATCACCACCTAGTATTTGGATTCCTAACAAAGGAGCCAAGTATACATACGCATCTCACCTCAGGTACACCCATGTTGCAAAAGGATGGCCACACGATGACACGACTAGGACACTTCAGGATTGGCAGGAGGGGAATGAGTGAGTTTTAGGGCTTGTTTGGGAGAGCTCCACCAGCTTCAGATCCACGAAAAACAGCTCCACTCCACGAAATTTTACCCAAACGCTCCAACTTTGCGAAATCTGGATCCACCAAAATCCTGGATCTGAGGGCCAGATCCATGGATTTCATGGAGCTCCTCAAGGGATGCTCCACCGTGGAGTTGAGTGGTAATTACCCACCAATGCCACTGGTTACACACCCCATCCCACCAAAAGTGGCTATTCCCACCAAAACCTCAATTTCGTGGATCTGGAGCTGCTGTACAAGCCAAACACTCTATGGTGGGATCCCAGATCCACGGTGGAGCTGCTCCATTGTGGAGCCGCTGCTCCAGATCCACGTTTTCAGTGGTGGAGCTCTCCCAAATATGCCCTTATTCCACTCCACATTAGGAGGCATAGGCTTTGCTTTGGAAGGGATGGATGTTCGAGAGAAGAGGGCTGTTTCCGTTTCTGTTTCATCCGGACAAGAACCTAAATACAGAGAAGCTGTTGAAAACAAGGGCAAAATGTCCCTATTTGCTCGTTTTGGGGGTACGGTTAAAAGACATCTTTTTAGTTTTTAAAAGCTATTTTTTACTTTTATACAATAATTAACTTTTAAACAGATTATCTTTTTAAAACAAGATATACAAGTTAATTATAGTATACATTCTAACGACTTCATTTATATCGACCAAAACTAAACGCCAATTTCTATTAATTAATACTCTCATATGAACAGAACAAAAGGCAACTCATAACCATAAATCTTAAATCGAAGTAAAAAAGAACAGACACACAATTAGTGAGATCCATGCACAGTATGTCACTTGACCATCGTGAAGCTAGGCCATCAGCGTCGCAATACTATACTAATCTCATCGTCTGAGCTGACTGCATCAAGCTCGACTGTATTCTCCGAAGGATGGTTCACCTTTCTTCTCTTGGTATCTTGTTCTTGCTTCTGCAATCCCGGTTGTTCTTGCTTCTGCAATCCCGGTTTGGGCAGTACTTTGGTGCCACAAGATGTCGACCTACACGTAAGAAAAGGTTGTTCAGTTCAGTATCATTGCTTGAAAGAGAAGTAAAAAAACATGTATGCAAACCGGGGGCATATTCTGACTCGCCTGTTATTTGAGCTGAACTTTGATTTCTGTATATTGATGGAACTGTTGCTTGAGAAATTTGATTCCATGTTAGCTGATAAATGCAGAAGAAAATCAATCGCCAATGCTAGCCAACAACATCATATCCTTCATTAAGTAGGTGCTACTTTCGTCCAACTATTACAGTTTTGAATTAAGGGGGGGAATAGGTTTGTTGTACCTGTAACATGGGAAAGGAATCTTATACCCTGAGATTGGTTCTTAGTAGTCACTCTATCTGCATTACTGCAAAGTAAAACCAGAATTAAGAAACAACCTATTTAACATGGCAACTGCCATAATTTCATACTATTCCAAGGGCTAATGAGCTTGTAATCGTAAGCCTGTAATCATTCATTTGAGGATCCTTCTGGATCTCACAGTAAAGGGTAAAAGTTCTTTTCTAGATCAATTCTAATCGTATATTATTTTATGACACACATAATCTCCCAAAGGTGCAGCTGCAAATTTGAAGTGTACTTCCTCTAGAACGACAAATTTAAAATCACATGGTGGAAATGTTAATAGAACAGTAAGTTCAGACTGAGCAGACATTCAGACTGCATATTTCACACAACTGTTTAATTCACTATCGGAGTATATTTTTCTCAGAAAAGAGAAGGGAAAAGGGTGAACAAACGGAGCATTAAGCAAAGGTGGCAGCTGGGATCAAACATACTATATATACCTTAAAGCCCTTTTTAGCCCATCAATTGACATCACTTTCACTGGCTGAAATGGGTTTCTTGGATTGGATCGCTCTGAGGAAGGATTGACCATGTAAATCCCTTCTGAACGAAGTTTGGAAGTAAACCGGAAATTTCTGAAAAAAAATTGTACAAAATCATGCATGCCCAACAAAGTAATTATAGAATTATACAAAATAGGAGCAACAAAAGCAGATAGCATATGGAACTGTTAAGGAACAAAAGGAAAGGCTAGTGACTATTCATTTTGGGGTTCACTACTATACTTACCCACCCTTAAGCTCCCCTCTACCAGTAGAGTACTTCTGCGATGTTTTCTGCCAAAAGGAAACAAGCATATTGAATCATATCCCATGTCCATCCGTCTCAGCTGCAAAATGTTGACAGTTATTATATCCTTACCGATGAATGGAATTTGCAGTATGATCCTTTACGCCTGAAAAAAGGACAAGGCATATTCAGGGCCAGAACTACATCTATGAAAACCACACATATGCGTCCATTTGTCTTGTGGTTTACACATAACACACGAGAAATGATATAAAAGTAATTTTCCAACTAAACATAACATGTAACGGGAAATCTAGGATAAGAAAAGGGTGTTCAATTACAATGCGCTTCCATTGTTGAAAACTTCAGGCCTAAAAGCACACTTTGTCATGGAACAATGATGCTATCTGAAACTGATGCTACAACAACGGGTACAAAGTACCATTCTCCATAGGAGACAGCCAAAAGATCTAGGAAGAGAGAGCTAGTGATAGAATGAGTAGATCCACCCTCCTCATGCCCCTTTTAGGGGTTATATATATGAGTGGGGTAGGATGAGAAATTCACATCACACCCCCTTAATAATTACAAAATATATTAATACATTAGTACAGTCCTCTATACTATTGAATCTATTACAAATTGGGCCAGTTACAAGACCCAATCACAAGGGATTGGACCACCCCTACAACAGTGTTCAATTACATTTTGCTTCAATTGTTGAAAATTCAGGCCTAAAAGCAACACGAACAATTATGCTGTTTGAAATAGCTACAATATAATCCTCCCACCTTGACAAGGGTCTGCCTGTGCATATCAGTGTCAGTGCATATTGCAATTCTGTTAACATCTCCGAAGAGATGTATACACCACACTAATTTCCCACAGTTTTTGTGCACAGTGTATAGTCTATTGCCTCTAAATATCCCTGAAAATAAATGGCAAGATGGCAACGTAGCTAACAACCTACAAATTCAACGTTTCAAACACGTTCTCAATTTCTCATCGTCGCGGAGGAAATACTTACTTGTTTATGGCCATGGTGCAGGTCATCCCATCCTTCCTCTTCCCTTTGCAGATCCCGAATTCCGCGGAGACCCCCATCTTCATCATCTGCCCCACTGAAGCAACACTCAAGGAGAAGCCTTTCCCCTGCACGAACATCACCAACACACGAGCAACTCAGCATAACTCAGCAGAAATTATTCAAACGATCAAGAATCAAAATGCCAGTCCAAACATAGTACCCCATTGTCCATGCGGACATTGCCGTTGAACAGCGCGAACACTGCGCCGACTGCCGCGCCGGAGTAGTGGGCGTGCGCGTTTCCGAACAGGAACACCGACACCTCCGACTCGTCCAGCGCGCCCATCTTCCAGATGCTGTACTCCTTCCCCTGCGCGCTCACTCGCGTCACGCCCTTGTCCAGCACTACCCCCGCCGTCGCCCAGCATCCCGAGAAGCTGTCGCTCCCCGCCAAGTTCCTGCCCACCAGAAAGCCCCCAAAAATCGATGAGCCCAATACCCCGTACCAAGAAAAAAGCGGACTGATTTGGAGCATAGATCCGTACTTGATAGCGGAGATGCGCACGAATCGGATGTCGGCGAACCGGTTGGTGATCTCCAGCGGCGAGACCGTCAGGTCCTTGATGCGGAGGCCGGAGTAGTTGTCGACGATGGCTTGGGTGGATTTGGGGGGCTTGGAGCGCTTGGGGACCGAGGAAGTGGTGGAGACTGGGGTGGCTTCGAGGTAGTCCTTGACGGCTTCGCGGAAGACGGACATATCGGTGCCTCCGCGGCGCACGATCCGCGGAGGGGTGAAGGCGCCGTCAGCGGGGCGCGGGGAGGAGGGAGGGGTCTCGAGGACGGCCTCGCCGCCATCCTCGTCCAGGGAGAGGAGGAGGTCTAGGTCGTCGCCGGCCCCCGCCATGGATGCGGCGAGGTGTGTAGGGCACTGGAATCTGCGTGTGTGCAGAGAGAGAGAGAGAGATGCGATATATGGATGAAGCGAGGAGAGGAGGGAAACGAAGAATTCGGGAGGGGTAAGTGGGGGCTTTTGGAGGGAAAGAATTGGGAAATTCCGTGGTGGAATAAAGAATTAATTTGTTTTGCCTCCCATGCATTCCATCTGAGGGCGTTTGGTCTAGTGGTATGATTCTCGCTTTGGGTGCGAGAGGTCGCGAGTTCGATTCTCGCAACGCCCCCCACCATTTTAATTTTTTTGTGCTGCCTTGCTGTTTCATTTTGCACATAAGCACCTTCCTTTGTTTCGATTTGTATGTATAAACAGGTGATACCCTTGACTGCTTTCTTCTTAAATGAACTGTACCAATCAAGCAGCATAAGGTTCGAGGATGCCCCATGGACATGAAGCTGGAGATAGAGAACCGAACGAGTCGTACAAAAAAAAATACACATACGACATGCACATTGAATTATAGTTCTATCCATTTCCATGTTGCACTAAACTATCCATCATTATTATTCAGCATCTACTGTCATGGTTAACGTGAGACAGCACAGAAGAACAAAAGAAGAGAGCGGGAGAGACAAAAAAAATCGAGACGATCAGCAGCTACCTTCACATTTGCATCTTAGTTCCCCATGAATATGATCCCGATCAAGCACGCCTCAACCAAGTTTTAATCACAACAGGCGCACAAACGCATCAATGCGAGTTCCGAACCAAACGAGATAAACAAACAAACAAGCGGAGCCCAGAGAAGGGCGCCAATTAGCAGCATCTGTCTTGTTATTCTGAGGCACTCTTCTTCCCTGATCTCTTGCATCTCACCTGCACCGCCAGCGTGGCGGTCGTCGCGGGGCAGTTAATGTCCGCGCCGTACACTGTGTGCACCACCTGCAGCACGCAAGACTTCTTGCCGAGGCATTCCTGTTCGTAGGCTCCAGAGATCAATCACCAATATAGCCAAGAACAAGCAAAATGTGATCCATGATAAGCTATCAATCTAATAGATGATATACATTGGCATTGGGAAGTGTGTGTACCTTCTCAACGATCTCCTTTGCATTAGGAGTGTGGCAGGTGCCGGCAGTGAAGTTGCCGCACACGCCCTCCGGGTTGCCGAAGCTGGCAAAGACGACCTCCTGGATGGTCTTCTTCGGGGGGCAGTTCAAGGTGCCCCGGGTGCTGTGGTCTTCCGCTATGAGCTTGATCTGGTCGCCATCTGTATCCCACGTCTTGATCTGCGCCGGGTTGTGCTCCGAGATGAGCACGCAGATGTCGTCTCTCCTCACCGTCTGGATGAGAATGCCGTCTGGCTTGCCGAGCTCCTCCTCGAATATAACCAATAGGTTGTTCTTGGGTTTCAAGAATGGGCGTGGAATATGGTATCTGAAAGGAGCGGGAAAAGGAAAATATAATGCGTTTGGGTGCAAGTTTGTAGGCCAAGAACAAAAAGTCTTCTTCGGCAGTGCTGAACTTGCTTACAGTGATTGAGAAGGTTGTCCAGCAAGAGTTCTGAATGAGGTCCAGTAGCGACCCATGCCTTCGCCATTCACAAATATCATGCCCTTGCTCATAGAGTTCATGTCAAGAACAACGGGATCGTCTCCGTCTGGCTCGTCAAAATATCTCTGACATGACATTGAACAGATAGTGAGTGAGAGTTGGAAGCAAAAATTGAAATGCGTGTATGATGTTTCCAAACTCTCAAGCGTTCCTTTTTGTGGTTCAACTTACCTTGTACCAGGTGGCTGCCCGGTCATTCTCGGCCAGTCTCCACTGAACACTGCCCATACCTTGCTCCATGTAAATCTTCTTCTCCTCGCCTCCCAATCCGGCCTGTTTGAAACCAAACGCAGAGGTGATCAGATCTTAGTATAAAAGCGCATTATGCCTCACCGCACCAAGGAAAGGCGTGTATTTTCCTCAAATCTTAAGGGCAATAACCTGTACCTTATGGCCCCAACCATTGCCTTGTAAGTCCAACGTCCCAGTGTTGAGACCTTGTACTCTGCACTCCTGAATGCCACCCTTTAGTTCAACAAGTTCACCTCCACTGTCCTGCAAACGATAGAGAAATATGCAAATTTAGAGCTAATATAGATCAAGAATTCAAGATTTTTACATAAACTGTGTCATGCAGACACCCACCACTCCACCAGTTAAGATCTAAAACTATACAAGCCCGCCCTTTCAAAAAAAATGACAAACATGGTAAGTATAGTTATCTTTTGTTTGATACACATTTGCGCAGTCTGACTGATGTTACCTTCATTCCCATCGACGATGACAGCATTGTGAGATGGTTGACACCTACTTTCAGATCCAGGGGCTTTTCGAACATGAAACCCTTCTCTCTCTTGCTTCCACGCCCACTTCCTACATAGTTTATTTTAAGGCCTCCTTTTAGTACTACTGTTACTGCTTCCAGATGATGAGTGTTTTTGGATAAACAAGATCTTTGTTACAGAGTTGGTCCAAGTTACCTACGAAAGCATCATTGGCAAATCCCATCACTGCGTGTGCACCGCTTTTGACCTGAATCACAGGCCGGATGTCACGTCTAAAGGGCAAATCATCTGACTCCAAGCGAAAGCTGCACATCGTTATAAACAAACAACAAATAGTTGAGTGGTTTGCTGCTTGTGAAAAGGAGCAAACAGAAATGCTGGAGCAATGGTGTGGTAGACGGAACAATACCTTGTGGTGTACCACAAGTAGTCAGTAGCGTCCTTGGTCTGGTTATATTGCTCCAGGGGCTCCTTTGTCCTGACCTTTGTTTTGCGAAACCTGGGAATCGTCTCTGAGTACATCTCCCACACACTATTCTTCCTCGTCTCATCTGCGGTATGGAATGACCTTTCGCTGTGT
The DNA here is from genome assembly GCA_017311315.1 of Dendrocalamus latiflorus. NCBI lineage: Eukaryota > Viridiplantae > Streptophyta > Magnoliopsida > Poales > Poaceae > Dendrocalamus > Dendrocalamus latiflorus. The sequence goes on from CM029658.1 coordinate 2,545,932, forward strand.
TGTACAAGCACCTAGCATAACACATATATCACAAGCCAGTAAGGCGTGTTCCTTATCACCACTGAAGTTAGGCCCTAACTAGTTTGCAGTTAAGACGTTAAGTGTATGCAATACACATACTCTTTTTGTACTGTACACCACGTTCTTGCAATCTGCAAGTATGGAGACGGAGCGGCTAGGCACGTAGTACTTCTCCCCTCGGAAGATCACAGTCCCATCTTCCCCTGTGTTGTTGTTGGAGAGGAAAGATAGGCACAGCTTTTCTTCAGGCAACTCATAGATGTGTGCCTGCAGGTGCAGAAAACTAATCAAACCCGGAAGAAGATTTATTGTTAAGTTACAGAACACTGTCACACAAATATCTCAAGTCTTTAGGTGTAAAAATGATGGAAGTAGTTATTCTCAACCTCATAGCCATGACCCAAGATCTCGAACGATTGTTTCCCCCAGAGGAAAGCTTTGTGGTACGACTTGATTATATTGTGCAAGTCCCTGAGATGCCCAAATTTGGGCTCCTTGCACATACCTGAATAAGTACATGGACCGGATAACACAATTGAAGAAGCATAGACGAAACAGATAAAAGCTGAAAATCTAGAGATATAATTAGGGACACAATTGAGCCAATCTAACCGTATTCATCAATGGGAGCTTCATCATAGTATCCGGTCAACACATAGGAAGCACCTGTCCTTCCAAAATTTGTTCCACCGTAGTACTGTTCACAACAAGGTAACATGTAATTCCATGAGAAATTCTGCTATATTCTATGTGAATTTTTTAACATATATCATTGAAAAAAAAAGTAAATACATACCATGTAGTAGTTTACCAATGTCCCACCCTTCGCAAAAAACCGTAGCACAGCATATGCAATGTCCTCAGCCGAGCGCTGAGCTACTTGATCGCCAAATGTTCTGAATCTGTGTATCCCAAGAAATTACTTTTTTAATATTAATGTCGATAAATTACATGATAATAAAAACCAAAGTGTCTCTTTTGGAACCAAAAGGCAAAGGTTTTTATCTTCATATATCCACATTCAATTATCATACGATTCACGGTTAGAATGTTGTATAAATATAATTGGTAACCACACACTAGAAATATCCAATAACATGTTTGGATGACCATAAGTTAACCAAAGCAGTAAATTTCTTATTACCAGTGGTACATATTCCATTCCATTCTTCATACTGTGCATTTCCTTAAGTAGCAATGCCGGCAAAAAATTTGGCAAACAAGTAGAATGTTAGAGTATGATTACTTGAACTTACTGTGCAGTCCAATTCTCAGTCCACAGGCGAGGCTTATTTTTGTCACACATCGTCCATGTGTCCCCACAGTGCCTTCCGTTGCAAGTAGGGATCTAATGAGAGCAAGGCACAAATTAGAAGACTGAACCAAACCAAAGTAATACAACTCTTTTTAGAACTTGGAGCCTTTTGTCATTTCTAAGAGATCTGATGTTCTTTCAATTTTGAATATAACATTTTATGGCTGGTTTTGTGACAGTACTGAGATTTTAAATAAATTACAATCCATTTAACAACTTATGTATAGGTTTTCACCGCAAGTTTGGTCAGAAAGTTACCACTTCACCCGGAGCTGAAGATTGCTTGCACATCATCCACGGAACTCCGATCGCTGTGCTAACAGCCATTTGAGCCGCCCATTCGAGGTATTTGTCACCGTCTGTTACGCGATCTTTTTTTATATTCCCGTACTCATTTTCGATCTGTAGCATTTGCACAAAGCACGAATTACCGGCATGTGTTGTATGCGTTAAGTAAGTAGGGAGCCCTTAATCAGATTTAGTAAATGGCATCACACTGGTAGAATTTAATTGACCTGGGACAGAATGATGGGTCCTCCTTGAGGCGCAAACATCTCTGCATCCTTCAACTTTTGCACTATGAATCTCACAAACTTCTCCATTTCTCTCTGCGTGAGAAAGCCAGGTCATCAGTCTGAAACTCTTTCACCACAAATGCATACCAGACTTGCAAAACTATGATAACCTTGTAAGGCTCATTGTTCGCCCGGAATATTATGTGGCCGATCTCCCTAAGCCAATAAGGCAAACCACTGGGGACAAACAGACAAAAACAGAAGAAGCGTGAAGCAATCAGATGAACTGAGCATGTCAGAACTGCTACAAATTTAGTTTTGTCACACGAACCCATGGTTCCATTCTGCCTGGATGAAGGGCCCGATGCGCACGATTGCGTACATATCGTTGTCCTGGATCACCTTGAGGAACCTGATCAGGTCGAACCTGCCTTCGAAATTGTACTGCAATGCAACAGGTGAGCTGCATTTGTATCTATCTACGTATGTGTACGCAACGCAACAAAAATTAAGGACGACGTTCACTAGTTTTTTGCGGTGTTGGAGGACAGATGAATGGTGTAGATGATGATTACCTTCCCCGGCTCGGGCTCGTGGCCGTTCCAGAAGACGTAGGTCTCGATGGTGTTGAGGCCGCCTTCCTTGGCCAGCTTGATGAGCTTGGGCCACATCTCGGGCGGGCTCCTGGGATAGTGGATGGCGCCGGAGAAGAAGAGCTCCCTCTTGCCGTCGATCATGAGGGAGCGCTCGTCGTAGGAGACGACGGTGCCCTTCTTGGTGAGGCTCCACGCCGCCGCCGAGCCCGGGAGGAGCGCGGCGGCGACCACGAGCACCGCCGCGGCGGCGGCCCGGACGGCCATGTGAGCCGACGCAGAATCGAGAAACGGAGGGGGAGGAAGGGTGAAGGGAGGAATGGGGTGTGGCGACACTAGCGAGGGTTCGGGGAGGAGGCGGCGGCCGCTTTGAAGGAGGCGAGGGGCGTTGCGGGGGAGTGGCCGCGCGGAAATGGAGGGGTCGCGAGTGGACACGCGGCGCGGCCGCTGAAACGGGCGTCGCGGCAAAAAGCTTTTACCACGACGACTCGTTCGTAGGTGCAACTGCAAGAGCCAACGGGCGAGACGGTGTTTCCTCGCTCCGTACGTTGATGTTGTCACTGTTCTTTTGGGGTCTCGGACGTTTTTAGGTTCAATTTCTCCTAAAGTCGTAACAAATAGAACGGTCTTTTTAAATAGTTTCTCTAAATAGATTTTTGAGTCTATTGTCACATGTGTCATTCGTGTCAGCATCTCCGTTGTTCAACACATTATTGAAAAACACAACCAAAAGTCATCAGCTACAACAAAAAATCATCTATCATGGTAAAAATAAAGAATGTGACCAACATCGAGGATAACAGGCTTGGGTTTATTCAGCCCGTCCCACAGGCCATCTAGCCGAATTGGGCTACGTTAATAAAGATAAACCAAAACATGTCTAGATTATTCTTCCCAGTGCGGACCATTTTACCTATGTAGAGTCGAGACTTGGCCCAACCTAGAGGTGGCCAAATGGGACATGCCTGTTGGGCTAACCCACAGCCTGCTACTGTAGGCACGGCCCGCGATGGATTTGTGTCGGGTTTGCATAGCACAAAGTTTTGGGCCATGTTTGTGTCGACGCCCAATGCGTCGACACGGCATGGCATAAATAGTGCTAGGCCAAGCACACCTTCGCACAGCCACAGGAGCTAGTTAGGCACGGCAAGCCCGATAGCACGATTAGCCCGTTATGCACGCTTAGCCTAGTACGACACAGTGGGTACAGGCTGGTCTGAATTTTTAAATTTCAAGTCGTTTTATAGCTGTTTAGGAGTTTAAACTACAAAAATAAAAAAAACTCAATTTTTCTATAAATAGGCAGCATACCCCCTCCACACTCATTCAGCCATACTCAAACCGGCAATCTCTTCTCCGAAATCTCTTGTGAATCTTTCGATACACTGTGGTAATTTGGCAAATTTCAAAATATTTTTGCAAAAATCCAAAAAAAACACAATCCAGCTATAGTCAATAAAAGAGATAACCAAAGTAATTTTCATATGTTTTATGTTGTTCTTGGTTTTCTTTGTTGTAATGTAAAATAGGTAACTATGTAATTTTTTATTTGCAATTTGCAGTTTTCCACATTTTTCTATGGAAAATTTTGGCAAATTTCATGCGAATGAATATGAAGTTGATTCGGAAGATATTTCGTCCTTCGGGAATGAAACATCTCCGCCTCCACCTCAAACCTGAGAGCAGACTCTGGCTGATGAGTGCCGCTAGGTCTACAAGTATCGGTACAAAGAGATCCAAACCTAGTACGTCAGTAGTGTGGCAAGATTTCGACAAGATAATGAATTAAGACAAGGTCGGATGTAACATCCCAAATTTTTGCTAAAACAATAATAAATAAAAATTTATTAAAATAAAATTTAAATTAAAATAAGTATTTTTGTGCCTAGATTTTAAATTTGGATTTGCCCTGAATTTCTGTTTTTGAAAAAGCTGGATTTGAAAAGCATTTTCAGAAAAAACCTAAAATTATTAAATAAAATGGTATTTTGATTTTCTATAAAAATATTATGTCAAATTAATCATTTGGATTTATTTGGCCCTTGTTCGATTTTTTTGAATTTTCAGGAGTTTAAAATGTATTTTTGAAAATTAAAAAGTATTTTGAGTATGCAAATTAAATACCAACACTAGTTGGAAATAATTTTTTTGAGTTACAAATGTCTCCAGGAGGTTCTAGGAATTTGTCTGGATTTTTTTGGAGGTCATTTGGTATTTTTCTGAGGCTTAATGGAATTTTCTAGGCTTTTCTGAACATCCAAAATCAATTTCCAAAAATAAATCCCCGACCCACCCCTCCGGCCGCCACGTGGACGGCCAGATTGCCGCCCACGTCGCCACCGCCATCCCGCCCTCACCACCTCCCCGCTCGCCATGCGTACGAGCCCGATCCGGCCACGTCGCCCTCCATCGGCCCATCGGCCCGTTCGCCCCTCCTCTCCCCCGGGCCACCCGATTCCCCCTTGGCCACGCGGCCGAATCCCCGCCGCCCGCGCCTCCCTTCCCTTTCCTCTCTCTGCGCCCCGGGCCCCGCCCGACAGCGCCTCTCCCTCCCGCCTCTCGCTGCGCCGCGGGCCCGGCCTGTCAGGCCGTCTTCCTCCTCTCGCCCCTTCTTCCCCGTGCGAGCGCCGCCGCCAGGCCGTTGGCCGCCCCGCCCTTCCCGGCCTCTCCCCCACCTCCCGCGTGCGCCGTCCTCTCCCTAACCGCCCCGCGCCAACGCGCCCACCTCCCCGCCTTCTCCGCGCCCCATCACCCCCACTTCTCCCGCAACGGCCGCCGCCACCTTCCCCGCCCCGGCGAGCAATTCGCTCCGCCCCGTTGCCCTCCGCCCCTATAAAAGGCACCCCCGGCGCCGCCTCACTCCGCCCCACCTCTCTCCACTTCTCCCTTCCCCTCCCGCGCACTCCTCTGCTGCACCGTGCGCCATCACCTCCGCCGCCGCCTCCACCTTCGGCGAGCAATCGCCGCCTCTCTGCTCGCGCCCGCACCCAGCCGACGCTGCCTTCAGCTTCGTCGTGCCGCCCTCGACCCCGTCCGCCCCTTCGCCCGGCTCGAGCGTCGCCCGAAGGCCGACTTCGCCGGTGACCTGAGCGACGCCGCCTCCTCCCTCGTCGCCGACCACCTCCGGTCATCCCCGGTAGTCTCCACCCCCACTACCGCACTCCCCGTCTCATCCTCTCTCTCCTCGGCCCCTCGCCGCCGGCAGCCGAGCCGCCGTTCGCCGGCGAGCTCCCCGGGCCCGAGTGTTGCCCCGGCCGGCTTGGCCACGTCAGCAGCCGGAGCTGATGTGGGCGCCACGTCTCCGGCCGCGTCGGCCCCGCTCTGTCCCGCAGGCGCCACACGGGCACCCGGCTGCCACGTCACCCCCGCACCACCTCAGCCCCACCTGTAGACCGTTGACTCGGTCCACATGGACCGGGCCCGCATGTCAGCCCCTCCCCGCATTGTCCCGTACAAAAATAATTAGGCCGAAAAATAAAATCTCAGGGCTGACGCAAGGCTGACGTCATAAATTCAATTTCTTTTAGAAAAATAATTCCAGAAAATCCCTTTTCCATTTTCTCTGAATTTAATTTTCCCGGAGCCCGTTCTCCTTCGTTCTAGGTCCGATTTAGCTCATTCAAATTTCTAAATTCATTACAAATTACCCTCTATCCATTTCTAGCCTAAATTAAAATATTTGAAGTCAATTTGAATTTATTTTGAATTTATTTGAATCTGGTGGGTTATTTTCACGTGTGGACTTTGACTATTCAGAAGATTTCTTCGACGAAGATTCAAGCCAATTTGAAGAGCAAGGCAAGTCACACTCCTTGATCATGTTGATCCCAGTTTTCAAAATAAAATTATGTTGATTTAAACTATATTACATGCATATTTTTATTCAACGTATTTCAATTCAGTTTTAAATTTAGTTATTGCCTACTTGTTAATCCCTCCATTGAATTTGAATTCCTCAATACCTTGTCACCCTAGAATCAAACTCTAGTTAATACATTAGTGTTGGCTAGAGAGTTTAATCAAATGCTTAGCCCTGCATAGTCATATAATTTTGTTTTGGGATATCTTTCACATAAAATGATGACCCTTTTTACATAAAATGATATGTACTCTTGACTTTGGTGAGTCAAGGAGGTTTATGAACTATTTTGAAAGCAAAATACAAAACTGGTTTAGACTTAGGTAATTGGTTAGAGTGGTGGGTGCAGGCATGCCCTGTTGGTTGGAGCCGCAGTGGTTGATTGTCGTGCACAGGGGTATGTGGTTGGGCCTAAGTCAGATTAAGGACCGGTCTGCGAGCTACTGTTGCAAAGCCCTTATCGTACTACCACATGGCTGGTATGGGACAGCCTTGGCTGAATAATTTGCGAAGGCCCAACCTGAGTCAAGTCGTAGGTTGAAAGTGAGCGTGGTTGGTGCCATGTGAAGTCTCACTTGGGCGAGCGTGGTTAAGCCATGAGAAGTCTCGTCTAGGCTCAAGAGGGGGTCCTGGTCTGGTGGATTCCTTACTGGGGTGAAACCTTAGAGTTGGCTCGACCAGGTTGAAGGCTTTGCATTGTAAAGGCCTTGTCACGACTCCCCACCGCACACCTAAGGAAGTGTGTAATCTAGTGGTACAAAGAGATGATCGTGTCTTGTGGGTAAAGCTGTACAACCTCTGCAGAGTGTAAAATCTATCCTGGATAGCCGTGCCCACGGTCATGGGCATGCTGAGTAAAAGTTTTTCATGGATTAGATTTTGTTTTTCAAAATATTTTTGAAAACCTTGTGGATGGATGGAATCCGCGAGAGATGAAAACCTTGCGGATGGATGGAATCCGTGAGAGATTGAAATCTGGTGGATGGATGGAATCCATCAGAGTTGCGCAGTGAAAGCGTGTGGATGGATGTAATCCATACGTGAGCTTTTGGAAAAAATGGTCCGGGTGGGATGCCTGTGGATAGGTTGGTGTTTGGTCGGAGCCGGCACCGACGGTATTATTTTCAATTACAATGTTGTTTTTATTTACTATATTAAATTCAGCAATTTCAATCTACTTATTGTATTTCTTAAATGTTGTTTTATGCAAACTAACCATATAAGCCTTCCTTTGAAGCCTTTATCATTATGGTGCATTTTCCCGTGTGACTTGCGGAGTACAAGTTTGTACTCACATTACTTTTTCCACACGGAGAAGGAAGACGTCAACTACGGTGAAGATCTGGACGAATAGGCCGCGTCTTACTGTCGTTTGCCTGTGGGCAGGCTCAGTGGGCTTCTTCCGCTTCGGTTTTTCTTCCGCTGCTTATTACTTAATTTTGGCTTATGTGTCGTTGATGTAAACTTTGGCATTCATGCCCATATTCGGTTAATAAATGTCATTATGGTTGATATTTATCTTTGTTGTACGCTGTGTGCACTAGCTGATCCTGGACTAGTGCGATTTACACAGAGGATCCAGGAGTCGTTGCTCCGGGTTCCGACATCGGAGCTCAGACATGATATGTTGTATCAAGTCTATAGGTGGAATTGGTCATTTGCATAAACATACTCAAAGATGTAAAGAAAAATAAGGCATAACCACGAGGCAGGTGCAACAATGGTTTAATCCCTGATGATACGGTACGTAGTTGGGATTATAATCCTGAGATAGCTCGGGAATCTCTAGTCTATTTAATTGCTACACAAAATTTTCCTTTAAACTTTGATGAGTCGCAAGCGTTAAAAAACTACATTAGAATTGATCATAATCCTATTTTTTCAGTTTTTAGACAGACAACTAGAAATTTAGTTAAATACTACAATAATTGTCGCTTTAAAATAAAAGAACTCTTTTGAAATCTGTACATTTTTAGTGGCTTTGACCTCGGAATATAAAGTGGTTGGTCTATGAGGATTATCTTAATATAGTTGTTCATTATGTGAACGATGACTGTGTAATAGGAATGAGAATTATATGTGAGAATATAGCAGAATGTATTATCAAAGTCATGAAAAAAATCGATCTCCATTTTTTTGCAATTACCCTAGACAATGCTGCAGTAAACTCCAGATCAATGGATATTCTCACTCCGTTATTTAGTATATACGTCGAATTCTTTTTACTACATCAGCGATGTGCTTGCCATATTATTAATTTTACAGTTAAATATGGTTTGAAGAGGTTAGATCCATATCTTTAAGCTTTTTGTGATGTAAATCATTCTAACCAACAAATTGCAGCATATAAAAACTTCTGCATTGCGATGGGATGGGTGTATGTCTACGAAAGTTTGGTGTGGATATGTCGGTAAGGATGAACTCAACTTATCTCATGCTACAAATTATTTTACCCTATAAGAGCATATTTTCTGATTTTATCCACACATACTCTCACAGCCACAACGATACACATACTATTAACTGAACAACACTGGTATGTTGCTAAGAAGTTACTAGCATTTTTGGAACACTTTTACGAATGTAATATCCAACATCTCTTTTAATTATGCATCATATTCTTGTGATTGCGGGTCGCTTGAAAGTTAATGAAAATGACATAGTATTACGAGAGGCTGTGTGTGCCATGAAATCTAAATATTTGAAATATTAGAAAGAGATTCTGTATTTATATGTATTTGCATTTATTTTAGATACAAGAACTAAAATTGCAAGATTCACTAATGTTCTTTCACTTCTAGGTGATGCTGTAGGGATAGATTATTCTAACTATTTTTAATTATTCATACCAAATTGTTTGAAGTTTTAACAGAAGTATGAACAAAAAGTTTCAAGAAATTTACTTACAATGACCTTCACCAACACCATAGGTAGGAAGACAAATATGTGGGGCAAAATCTTTTGTGCACCTGAATCCTCCAGAAGATCGAGCTCTACAATGTCAAGTGATGGAGCATTTTGTACTAGTTGTCATAGGAAACTATCAGTCTTTCTTGATAGCGATCCCGTAGATCACCATATAGAGAACTTCAACATTTTAGTATAGTGACACGAGCACAAGCTAACATATCCGGTACTATCCATATTAGTATGAGATATGCTAATTATTCATACCTCAACGTTTCTTCTGAGTCTACTTTCAGTCTTTCTGGAAAAATATTGGAGGAACAAGTCTCATGAGTAAGATAATGGAAGTACTTCTCATAGTAAAAGACTGGGAACAAGCTGATGCGTGAGCTTAACACTGCGTGGAGATTCCGGAGTTAGAACACGCATTCAACAATCTTTATCTAGATGACACCGACGCTTCTTAGAGCATGGATGTATACGTTGTGCATTTTTTGATTTTTTACATGTGCTGTTGAGTTATAAGCTATACTCTTTTTTTTGCCAAAGTTTTCTTAAGTTGAGTTTTTACTTGACAAAATTTTTACCAAGGCAACCATTTAAATGTTAACAAAGCTCATTATTACATTTCTATAATTTATTATCTCTTTTAATTCTATATATTTTTTAGAATTATTATATATTTTTTTAAATTTTCAGATCGAAACAGGCTAGGTGTGCATATTTGGCATGTCAAGCTAAATGAGCACGTGTTGGCCTGGCACGGCACGAATGCCCGCTGAACCATGCCTGGATTACTGCCTTGGCCCACAGGCGATATAGCACGATCTATTTAGACTAATGGGCTATACTTAACGGGCATGCCACTCATCTGGACACCACTAGCCCAACCAATGCAGAGGTAGCTGGACTTTTTCCAGTTTTTCAGTGGCTTGTGCTGGCTGCAAGCCTGACCGAAAAATGCTGATACGCCACTGGGTGGTTTATTGATGTTGTGATCTCCCACCGAATAATTCACTTCTCCTGTATACTACTGCCTTTTTGAAATCATGCCTTCTTAAAGCTATCGTCGTCCATTTGCCGTGAGATTGCAGTTAACTAGGATGAAAAGAGGCCCATTTTCCACTTTGACCACGTTGATTTACACCAAAGGGGCACCTTGACATGTAGAGGCAAAAGTGATGTGGTGTTGAGGCAATCCTACCTCCTGACATATGGACCACACAAAATGAGTATATTATGTAAAAACCTCACAGTATTTTGGTTGTCAACTCTAGCCAATGGCGCAGTAAACGATGGCACACAGAGGCATGATCTTGAAAAGCAATTACACACTAAGAAGATCAAGTTATTCAGTGGCATAGGTAAAAATTAGTGATTGGCCATCGGCGTATAAGGAATTTTCTCCGAGAAGAAAATTGCTCAGTTGGAAAATGTAAAAAAAAGAGTCGGATTTCGGCAACGCTGACCGGCCCCACTTTCAGTGAAACCCAAGCCGCCATCCCCCGAGCCGGCACCTCCGCCAACCATCCCGCCACGTCAACACACCATCTCTCCACCAACCAGATCCATCCCAACCGTCCAACCCCGCGAACCAACGTCCCAGATCGACCCTTCTCCCTCCTCCCGGGCTCCTCTCCTACCAACCCCGCTCCGCCCGCCTCAAATCCCCGCTCCGTCAGACATCTAACAACCCTCCGCCGCTGCCGCCGCCGTCGCCGTTTCCCAACTCCACCACCCCATGGCGGCCTCCTCCTCCTCTCTTCTCGCCGCTGCCGCGTCCTCCTCCTGCGCGGCTGTCTCCACCCGCCGACCTCGCGCAGCTCCCGCCGTGGTCTCCCTCCCCTCGCCATCTCGCTCCTCCTGCCCTCCTCTCCGCGCTTCCCCCGCGAGGGCCCTCCGGAGCCGCGTCGTCGCCAGCGCTGCCCCCGCGATGCAGCCGCCGCCGGCGTCCAGGGTCTCCACGGTGGTCGACGTCGACCTCGGCGACCGGAGCTACCCGATTTACATCGGCTCCGGCCTCCTCGACGAGCCCGACCTTCTGCAGAGGTACTCGAAATCAGCAAGCTTTTGCTCGATCAGTGACTTGGGTGTGGTCATTTCGTGATCCTGATGTCTTATCCGCGCAGGCATGTGCATGGGAAGAGGGTTCTGGTGGTAACCAACACGACCGTTGCGCCGCTCTACTTGGAGAAGGTGTCCTGGGCACTCACGCACGACAACCCGAACGTTTCGGTGGAGGCCGTGATCCTGCCCGATGGCGAGAAGTACAAGGACATGGTGCGTGTGTGATTCAGCGTTCTGAGAGACTAGCAGTTGTGTTTCAGTTCATTTGGATGTAATTAACTGGTTGTCATTTGCAGGACACTCTGATGAAGGTGTTTGACAAGGCGGTCGAGTCCCGACTGGACCGCCGATGCACATTCGTTGCGCTAGGGGGTGGTGTCATTGGGGATATGTGCGGGTTTGCGGCTGCCGCATTCCTCCGTGGTGTCAATTTCATACAGATACCCACTACTCTGATGGCCCAGGTACTAATCTTGGTTTAGAGTTTTTACTAAGAGTTGGGTTACATCTGGTCTGGTGCTAACGGTGGGCTGGATGAACTACTTTAGGTGGATTCCTCTGTTGGAGGGAAGACCGGGATTAACCATCCGCTGGGGAAGAACTTAATCGGGGCATTCTACCAGCCGCAATGTGTATTGATAGACACCGACACACTGAATACGTTGCCTGACAGGGAGCTGGCTTCAGGCATAGCTGAGGTGGTGAAGTATGGGCTCATAAGAGATGCACCATTCTTTGAGTGGCAAGAAAAGAATATGCCAGCATTGTTAGCAAGGTATCCAGCAGGTTTCAAAGTTGATGTTCGCATTTTGTGCTATCTAAGTTTATCATCTTCTTCTGATTCAGTAGCTAGCGGATAACAGCCTGCAGTAGCATTAGACTTTGGTTGTTGTAGACAGTTATTAGGGGGCAAGGAATGTGTAGTCAGTTCAAGATTCAATTAGATGTGGAATCTAATTTTGTTTGGAGTTTTAGACCATATAATTTGTTAAGTTTTCTCTATATGTTCTCGACATCCTGGCTGTTCGAAGCATGACCATTTTTGTTTGTACTTGCTGAAATGACTAATTGAGTGGTATGACCATATGAAAGAACATGACTTCATCCAATTATTGGGAAGTTCTTCGATGGCTAAATAGCTATTATGTGAGGTGTTGTCATCTTGTTTAGTTTGACTGAATAGTGACAAACTTATTGTGTTACCCAGCTAACTTAGAAAAATGGGCAGTGCTGTGCATGTCATTCTTAGCTCATTGGATTGCTGTACCCATTGGTGGATTTATTTGTATTGCGTAACATGCAAACATAGAGCCATAGAACTGTTCCATTCTTCTAGTGTTCTTGTTAGCTGAGTGAGTTGTTCTGTAAACTGTAATTAGGAAGAAGTTTTGCAAACTCTAGTTTACCTTTTAAAATATTATGTATGGCATCATTACTGTTGAGTTTTTTTTCTTTTGAAAATGCTGAAATAGTTTTCTCCCACAAACTGATAATTCTTAGCATGCCATTTTGCTGTTAACCTTTAATTTGAATTTCATGTTTGTAGAGAACCGAATGCTTTGGCCTATGCTATTAAGAGATCATGTGAAAACAAAGCTGACGTGGTTGCACAGGATGAGAAGGAAAGTGGTCTTCGAGCGACGCTAAACCTGGGTCATACATTTGGCCATGTACGTATATCATTGATTAATTGTCGGTTTCTATGTTGAAGTAATTTATATTAAAATTATAATGTCATATGGATTTGCTTGGATAATTTGCTAAGCTGGTACTAAACCTCTATTTTTGGTGCTGCTGTTTAAATGAGGTATTTGATGGGGCTACTCCTGTACTCCATCTTTCTCACAGGTTAAAACTGGGAAAAGAAAATCCTTCAATCATATTTCTTGCTTAAGTCAGTAAAATGGTTGGTCAATGTAATCTTTGTTTTCTTTATTGTATGGATGTTTTGGTAGCATTCTATTTACAAATTCACTTTAACATCTGAAACACAGATGTGATAATGAATCCTTTCTCTCTTGATGCTAGTTTAACATAGTATCTCTTTGGTCTATATTGTTAGACATCCATGCGTTAATCACGCCGGGCCAACCACCGTATCTCCCTCTTGATTCTGTTGCTATAATTCCTGAGGTAGATTGATTCGGTTGGTGCCCTATATATGTAACCTGTGTTATCTCCCAGACTAACAACTATCACGCGTGATTATTCCGCTATCATGGTATCACGAGACCCTCACGTTCCGTAACTTACCGCTTCCGCTCATCTCCCAGTCGCCGCCGCCGCCGGCTACCTTCCTTCGCATGGCGCCCACCCGTGTGCCCTCACCGCTGCCGCACCTGCCGCCATTTGGCATCGTCGTCTTGGCCATCCTGGGCACGAGGCCCTATCCAAACTCACTAGTTCCTCAGTTATTTCTTGTAATAAAAACACTAGTGACTCTATATGCCATGCTTGTCAACTTGGACGTCACATTCGTTTACCCTTTGATACTTCTTCGTCTCGAGCTATCAAGAATTTTGACTTGATTCACTGCGATCTGTGGACCTCTCCCGTTGCGAGTGTTTCCGGTTATAAGTACTATCTAGTCATTCTTGATGACTGCTCTCACTTCCTTTGGACGTTTCCTTTGCGTCTTAAGTCCGATACTTTTTCCACCTTGGCTAACTTTTTCTCTTATGTGACGACCCAGTTCGGCTGCACCATCAAAAGCGTTCAGTGTGACAACGGCCGTGAGTTTGACAACTCGTCCTCCCGGTCATTCTTCCTCACCCATGGCGTTTTGCTGCGGATGTCATGTCCTTACACGTCCCCGCAGAATGGTAAGGCCGAGCACATCATACGTTCCATCAATAATATTGTGCGCTCCATGCTTTCCCAGGCCTCCCTTCCCGCCTCCTATTGGGTCGAGGGTCTTCACACTGCCACATACTTACTCAACCGTCTTCCCACTAAAACTCTGGCCTTCGCCACCCCTCATTTTGCTCTTTTCGGCACTCACCCCTCCTATGCCCACCTCCGTGTCTTTGGATGCGCCTGCTATCCGAACTTGTCGGCGACAGCTCCTCACAAGCTTTCCCCCCGCTCTACCCTTTGTGTCTTTCTTGGCTACTCGACTCACAAAGGCTACCGATGTCTCGATCTTTCATCAAATCACGTGCTCATCTCTCGCCACGTCACATTTGATGAAACGTCGTTCCCCTGTTCCAAAAAGGCATCGTCGTCATCTACTAACCTTGATTTTTTGGCTGAGTTTGAGACGCAGGTCCCCCCCGTTGGACACCGCTCTCTCCCTGCAGGTTCCTCAAGTGCCACGACGGCTACTCCCCCAGTGCCACGTGTGGCTGCGGCTGGCACGCCTGGCCCCCTGGACCACTCGTCGCCCGCGCATGCGCCACGCGCGGCCTCGTCGCCCGAGCCTGCGGCCTCGCCTGCTGCACCCGGCACGGCCCCGTCGCCCGACACATATGCGGCCTCGCCTGTTGCACCCGGCACAACCACGGTCTCGCCTGTGCCGCACGTCCAAGAGTTCAGTCGGGTCTACACTCGTCGCTCGCGCCTCCGACGGTTGGCCTTGTGCCTCTTCCACCACGGGCTGTACCTATTCCCCCCGTGGTGAATCAGCATCCGATGGCCACTCGTGGGAAGCATGGATTCCACCAGCCCACGGTTCTCCAAGCTTCGTCGCTGTCTCCCATTCCGACGACGTACCGTGCCGCCCTCGCGGATCCCTCCTGGCGTGCTGCCATGGAGGAAGAGTATGCTACACTGCTCTCCAACAACACATGGGACCTTGTTCCGCGCCCGCCTGGTGCAAACGTGGTTACTGGGAAGTGGATCTTTCGTCACAAGTTCCACGCTGACGGTTCTTTGGATCGGTACAAGGCTCGCTGGGTCCTTCGCGGATTTACACAGCGCCCTGGTGTCGATTATGATGAGACTTTCAGCCCCGTCGTCAAGCCTGCCACTATTCGTACGGTTCTGTCTTTGGCCCTCTCTCAGGACTGGCCCATTCATCAACTTGATGTGAAGAACGCTTTCCTCCATGGCACGTTGACAGAGACAGTCTACTGTAGTCAGCCTACTGGTTTTGTCGACACTGCTCGTCCGAATCATGTCTGCCGCCTCAACAAGTCTCTCTACGGACTGAAACAGGCTCCCCGCGCATGGTACACTCGCTTTGCCTCCTACTTGCTCACTCTTGGATTTGTCGAGGCCAAGTCCGACACTTCCCTTTTTGTCTATCGCCGGGGATATGAGACAGTCTACCTGCTGCTATACGTGGATGATATTGTGCTCACGACTTCCAGTGCCGCTCTTCTTGGTCAGACCATCTCAGCCTTGCAGCGAGAATTCTCCATGAAGGACCTGGGCGCACTTCATTATTTTCTGGGTATTTCTGTGCAGCGGTGTTCTGGTCGTTTGTTCCTGTCTCAGCGCCAGTACACACTCGACGTTCTTGAGCGGGCAGGCATGGCTGGTTGCAAGCCGTGCAGTACTCCAGTCGACACTCATGCTAAGCTTTCAGCAACGGCTGGTGTTCCAGTCCGTGATCCTACTCAGTATCGCGGTCTTGTTGGTGCTCTGCAGTATCTGACTTTCACTCGACCAGATATCTCCTATGCCGTCCAGCAGGTGTGTCTCCACATGCATGATCCCCGTGAGCCTCACTTGTCTGCCGTCAAGCGCATCCTGCGCTATCTCCATGGCACTCTTGATTATGGTCTGCTTGTTCGACGGTCTGCGCCATCTGACCTTGTGGTCTATTCCGACGCTGACTGGGCTGGCTGTCCCGATACGCGCAAGTCCACCTCAGGCTATGCCGTGTTCCTCGGTGACAATCTGGTCTCCTGGTCGTCGAAGCGGCAGAACACAGTTTCTCGTTCCAGTGCTGAGGCTGAGTACAAGGTTGTTGCTAATGGCGTTGCCAAGGCTTCCAGGATCCGTCAGCTTTTGCAAGAGCTTCACAGTCCACTTCCGAAGAGCACCCTTGTCTACTGCGACAACGTCAGTGCTATCTACCTGTCGACGAACCCCGTCCAACATCAACGAACGAAGCATATTGAGATTGATCTCCACTTCGTACGTGAGCGTGTTGCAGTTGGTGCCGTCCGGGTCCTCCACGTGCCGACGACTTCTCAGTTTGCTGACATCTTCACCAAGGGCTTGCCTACCTCCGTGTTTCAGGAGTTTCGGTCTAGTCTAAATGTCTGTTCCACCGACGCTTAGACTACGCGGGGGGGGGGGGGGGGGGGTGTTAGACATCCATGCGTTAATCACGCCGGGCCAACCACCGTATCTCCCTCTCTCCCTCTTGATTCTGTTGCTATAATTCCTGAGGTAGATTGATTCGGTTGGTGCCCTATATATGTAACCTGTGTTATCTCCCAGACTAACAACTATTACGCGTGATTATTCCGCTATCATATATGATACATATATTCTGCAAAACTGACATTCAAAATTCTTTAGTTGGTGGTGCGGGATATATTTGTGGCATGGGCAATATGTTTCTGTATCCTGAATCCATTTCTCAAGATGCACCATCTTGTAAAGAGGTGTTTTTTCATGTTTCTCGTCCTGTCCTCCCTGTTCATGCAAATATAGGACCAAATGAGACCTGAAACCCGGGGTGCAAATACCTTTCCTTTCATTGTTATTACTTTTGGGATTAGGACCATTTTGAGAATGTGTGACTATTTGACTATTCGGGTATCAAAAACTAAATTACCTTACCTCAACAGCATTTATCGGATTGTCATAGCAACCTTCTGTTTTGTGAGCACCTATTATGCACTGATCATTGTATTCAATTGCCAGGCTATAGAAACAGGGACTGGTTATGGAACATGGCTCCATGGGGAGGCTGTTGCAGCTGGAACAGTAAGATCACTTTGAATATTTTGATACCATCTCTTTGTAATGATTTTATTTCGTTGTCTTATCTTTGCTTTCGTATTTTAATGCCATTATCCTAGGTTATGGCAGTTGACATGTCTCACCGCCTAGGCTGGATAGACGAGTCAATAAAAAAACGGGTCATTGACATACTAGAGCAAGCCAAACTTCCCATTGCACCACCGGAGGCCATGACAGTGGAGAAGTTCAAAAATATTATGGCTGTAAGTACCTTGAGATTGGCAGAAGCACTTGAAATAGAATTGAATCTGCTTTTGTTACTGCACAAATTATTGTTGTTCTTGCAAGACTTGTATATTGTGCTATCTTGGGCTATTTCAATGCATTGTTATAGCATAGCTGTACAATTGGATATCTCAGGTTGCTTCTTTTGTATTAAAAAGCAGTCTTAATGAATTCTTGACTAACACATCAGGTCGACAAGAAGGTTGCTGATGGATTGCTGAGGCTCATCCTATTGAAAGGACCTCTGGGAAGCTGTGTTTTTACTGGCGATTATGACAGGAAAGCCCTGGACGAAACCCTTCGTGCATTCTGCAACAACTGATCCTTCTCAGTTGGAACTTAAGTACATCTGTTATATACTAATAAGCCACATATCGTTTCAGAGGAGAGAATGCATTGTATATTATCCTTATTTTTTGTTGAAAATAATGGAATGTGGTTAGGGGTTGGTTTCAGGTTGTAGGGCATCGTTCCCGATCAATTGTGATATTTGAATAATAGAGGTTTACTGCATTGTGACTGTCTTGTCGCCGTTACCTATTCTCGACATGAGCTTTACTTTATCGTAATAAAGCTATTGCTGTTTTATGACAAGTGTACACGCTGTTTCTTTCAACACATACTTTGTTGTCGCATGCTAACAGAATTCAGAAATCGTGCAAACCTACCTTTCCTGTGAAGTGTTGATCTTGAGGAGGATATCATTTGCTATGCTCTGGTGTCTTTGCTTATACTTCGCCTACAATTCTGTATTTTACCTTCCATAAGGATTGAGATTGTGTCCTGTTGCTTGCTGCAAGCTTGCAGTATTCAAAACGACTGCTGCCATGGTTGCCTGGCTGGTGGTGGGATGCTGTCATGGCCCAGCCCGGCGAGGCCTGGAAATTTCTGGCTCAACTCAATGATGAGCAATTTTCAGAAAGTATCATGTGAGTTTTTTTCGACTGTGGCTAATGGCTTGTGAGTAGGTTTTTTCGACTACGACTGATAGTTTATGACTACAGCTGATAGTTTTTAGTTCTAGTACGAGCGTTTATGTGAGTGAAATAAATGCACCCAAATGCAGATAAGCCTGTCAGCCGCTTCAAAAAAAAGTGGAAGAAGCCACAATCCATACAATGCACATCTCGTAACACAACACAGGGAACTATTTGAATTAGCAAATTACATGGAACAAACTCATCCTGATTTATTTCGGGCACTGTATTACCCATTATCCATGCACGAACCCACTGCTCGCTCGCTTTGCCATTACATGCATCGACAATAAAAACAAGAACAAACATAGGAGTACGTTATAGCTAAAGCCGAAGCAGCCGCCGGAGCTCGTCAGTCGCGCCGACATCCACACCCCCGCCGCCGGCCACCTCCACGGCGCACACGGTCGGCACCTTCCTGCTGGCCGTGATCAGCAGCGACGTCGGCATCGGCACGCTGCTCGGCGGCGGCGACACCGAGTACAGAGAGTCGTCCGTCGTCCATTCCACCTCCTGTTCAGTCGCCGCCATCCTTTTCTTGGACGGCGCCGCAACAACGATCGGCGCCGATGCCCCGTTCGCCAGCTTCTTGGGGCTCTGCGTAGCGTGGCGCGGCTTCGTGGCACGCGGGACCGGGCGGCTTGCCGGCCAGGAGGGGTACTGCGGCGAAGCCTGGAGGTGCACGGGTAGGGGCAGGAGCGGAGGCTGCGGTGGCGCCGGCGGTTGTGGAAATGGAAGTGTTTTGGTATGGTGGTGGTTGGTGCTGTAACACGGCTTGCAAGCCATCAACGAAGGTGATTTTGCCGAAGAGCTCAAGGATTTAAATGCACTCTCCATTGATCACCGGTACCGCTTTCAAATCTAGTTGGTTTCTCGGTTTTGGTACAGGGAGCAGAAACAAAAGATCGAGAAACAGGTTCTTGGACGTGAGCGAAACAGGCTAGCCGATCTGAACAGTGGCAGCTAGATCAGAAAATGTTGAAGAGTGAATCGAAACTAGAGTCCTGTCAAACAAAGAAATTAGACTCCAACCAACAAAAAAACGTGGAGATGTATCGAAGGAAAAGAAGGAAGCTTGCTCCTTTGCTTGCCGATCTCAAATCAAATAAAACAGATCAAGATAGCAGCAGCCTGTATGCTACACCGGAAAAGAAGCAAGAAAGGTTAGCTGAACAAAAGATGAACAAAGCTGAGGCTATTGTATCATAGGACGAGATCGGGAGATCCCTCTAGTGTACACAAACAGCTTGTGTGATATGCTAGGCCGTGTGTCGATGAATGCAAGAAGCCGTTGTGCTCGTGTCCTGGCCCGGGACACCGGCCATTATATCGCCGCAGCAGCAGCAGCAGCACGAGCAATCGGGCCGGTACCACCCGCTGCGCTCCCAACGGATACTTGCGTGCGTCCGTAGGCGTACCGTGCTAAGTTTCCGTTGCCTTTTCGTCGTCTGACGAGCAATGATTTGTCTTTTTGGCGCGGCGCATATGGGAGGTCGCGTGCAGTGCCGACAGGCAGGGGTGCGCAGGTGCCGCGACGCCCGAGGAGGGGCGGCGGCCGGCCGTGCCGCGCGGGCCGTCGGATCGGCGCGGACGTTGGGTGGCGGACGTGGGGCCGGCACGTGGAAAGCCGCCCTGCCGAAATTTTAATTGCTGCACACCGCGGCGCGCCTGCACCGTGCGGTCGAACGATGCCTCACCCGCTCGTTACGTTTCTGTGCCGCTCGGTGAGGCGAAGAACGTGGTGATCGTGCGGCGTACGTGCCGGCTGGGTTGGGTTATGTGAGATCGCGTAGAGGTTATCTTATGTGTGGAGGTTACGTGTGAGAGATCATATTCTAGTTTAGTCATGTTCACTTCTATCTTTTGTTGTCTTTTTGGTGTTTATCAAATTACTTATCAACTGGAATTGTAAAACCATATGGAAGTTACCTCATACACATGATAAGCATTTGACTTTAACATATAAGTTTTATAGAAGTTTGAGTTTGATTTTAAGAGAGCATGTAACTTTGAGAGTTGTTGTACGTCTCTTGCATCCTGACCAACATAAAGTGAGCGATCAGATCGGTAAGTTTAGTGTGATCGGATTTTAGGAGCAGTTAGACCGATGGGTCCGATGTGACCGGATTTTGGGAGTGGTCAGACTATCGGGGCTATACAGCCAGATTTTGGCCATGCTGGCTAGCTCCTCAAACTCCTAGTTTGTGATACCGCTCCTCAAAGAAATTGTAGCCACTAAAGAAATTCATTTCGTTAAGCGGTGCATTCGAAGCACCGAGACCTATGTATTTTCTATAATTTTACTGTTAATTTCAGTGATTAAATGCAATTTAAATAATTATGATTAATCAAAACAGTAGGTAAATACAGAAAAACATAAAAAAATAATAACAGTGCCAAGCATGCTTCAAATATTAGAGACAATTCAAAAATTTGAATTCTCAAGGCCCTTTTATGCTGGCATATAAATTTTCAGTGAATTTTGCAATTTTCGAGAGTTTATCAGCTAATTTTCAATTTTGAGAAAATCTTTTTGCGTATTTTTCTGATTTCCTAAGGTCCTTTTTGCAAAATACCAGTGCTGACCACCTTCCTCTTTTACTTTGGCCCATCACGACCCATTCAGCGCACGAGGTAGGGTTTCCCCTACCTACTCCATTCCCATTCGGTGGCGGCTCACTGTGTGGGCGCAAGGCAGCGGTGCTTGGGAGTGGTGGCGTGCGGGCCGGCGGCGCTCAGGAGCGGCAGTGTGTGGGCTGACGGCGCTCGAGGAGCGACGATGACCTTGCCTTGGGAGCCGAGTGACGGCGGACGGCAATGCTTCAAGCTGGAGGTGGCCGCTTTGTCTGGGGCCGAGCGACAGCGGCACACGCCATGCGGGGGGAGTGCTAGGCTAGGTGGCGATGCGGGGCGACCGTGCAACTTAGGCGGCGCGGCCGTGGCCACGCGGGGCTTTGGCGCTCGGGGCAGCGGCGCGAATGGGCAGCGCGACGGCTGACGGCGCGTTCGGCCACGGCTCGGACGGGTGGTGCAACGGCTCGGGTGGCCATGCGGGGTGCGGGCCAGTACATGCAGGCGGCACACAAGGCGATTTTTTCGATCTACAGTGCAATCAATATCTACTCTTTTGTGAGAAACTACCGATCGCCTTGGCCGGCGACTTCAAGTCTGCTCGCAGTAGATTTAGAGCGTATTTGCACCGTGAAAAATAATCTAGAAAGCAAAATTTTGCGGAATTTAAAGCAATTTAGATTATGCAATTTAATATATGAGTGCTTCGATAATTACTTTTGATCCACCAAAGCGAATCAAGCTGATAATGTGTTGAGGAACTATCGTTGGCGGGTTCAGTCCGACTTATTCCTCTTAGGTAAAAGAGATGGATCAATCATAGAATAATATAAGAAAATATAAGATTGATCGAAAACTCTTTTTTTTATTCCTTTCTTGTTCTCAAATAAATGATTTAATCATTAAGACTTAGAGCATCTCCAAGAGATACTCTATATGACTCTTGATATTTAAATTTTAGAGTTGAAGGGTAAAAATTAGCTCCAACAGATTCCCAAATAGACTCCCAAAAATAGAACACACCCAAAAAATGGGCTCTCGCTCTCTACTTATAGATGATGATCTAGGCTCCCAATACTGTTTTTCTGGTTTAGGGTATCTGTTGGAGGGAATGATTATTTTTGGACCTTATATCGTGATTAGGATCTGTAAAAAGAGATTTAGGGTGTGAATTTATTAGGCATCTCTTGGAGATGCTATTATTATATATAAATTAAATGGAGAGATACTCATTATAGAGCAGAGCCTAGACCAGTTTGCCAACAGTTTGCTCGTGCCGCGCTGCGATTCTTTAATCTGGACGGTTGCCTGCCAGGACTAAAGACGTGCTGTACGATGTGATTATCTGACGGACTGGGATGTCGCCAACAACTCGGCACCATTGCTGCTGCTGTAGGAACGGTTGCAGCATACGCCCAAACCGGCCGGTACCACCCGCTCCGCTCCCAAAGAATTAGGAGTGCCACTTGGAGGAACGCCAATGCGCGGCCTACTAAGATCATGAGGCCATACATTCGTCCTTAATCTCCATAATTTCAAATGTGTATAAGTGCACGTATTCACGTGTGTGTGTCTTGTGATGGTCCATTGTATAAAAAAAAATACATCCCCAAATCACGAATTCACCCTAGTCCACACTGTAGCACGAAACAAAATATTTTTTTCTTTTTTCAAGCGTCACTAGTATTTAGTCAGTGCTGTTTGCGTATTTTGCAGACTTTAGTACTACGTTTTAGCAAGGCCCTTTAGGATACTGTCAAGTGAACTTGGTGAAATCTTGTAAGGATACGGCTACCAAACTGTATGTGTGGAACCGCAGGGGCCTCCTCTACTATTTCTCATGAAAAAAATTGTAAGGCCCTGTTTGGAATGCGGAAATTTTTCCCGATTCCTGCGGGAATTGAACTGTTTTCTGCAAAATTTCTGTGAAATTCCTCTGTTCCAAATAGGCCTTAAGTGTACATAAAATACACGAGACAGTTGAATAGTTGATGCATAGGATGCCCGACAAAGGAGGTTAGGTCATAAGCATATGTACCGTACGTTCAGATGCTTGTATCTTTCCGGCACATGAGATATGTCCAGCCTTTTATCCCATCAGAGTATCAGACAATTGGAATCCGGCGTCATTTTCAGAGAAGGGCACGTACGCTCGTCCAACTACTATTCGAGATCTTATCCAACGTTGCCGACACTGGACCGCTTCAACTGTTTACATTATTCATCTTGGGAGATAGCGAGAGCCATTCTGATTTTGTCCGCCATGAACTGATGCAGACATGCAAGCAGCTGAGGATCCGAGGAAATTATGCAATGGCAAGCAGCCATCTAGGTCAAAAGAACTGGCTACGCTTCAACTAGCTTCTAGTACTTCTGTTTTCTAACTTCTAATTTTTTTAATTTTGTCTTTTTTTATTTTTAGCTTTTCAAAGCGTTTTGTAATTTTTTATATTGTCTATGCTGATATAGTTTTTTATTTTTAAATTTGATTATATAGAAAAATTAATAATAGTTCTATCATATTTTTATCGCTATAATAAAAAAAATTAGAAGGTTACGCTTGTAAGCGTTTTGAAGCGCCACCTTACTTTGGCTGGAAATTAAAATCTCAGGACCTGAAGCATCCACGTTGCACGAAGTGCCACGACCGGCCATGCGTAAAAAACGCCTTGATTTGACTGTGGATGAATCATTGATACTTAACTATGCGTTGTTTTTGGGTCTAGCTTTCGGGTCAAACGTGAATACTTATATAAACAAATTAAATATCGACAAATTATTTTAAAAATAAGGTAGAAAATTATTACATTCGTTTGTTCAAGAATAGCTATAAATTATAAGACATAAGCCGAAAAAATGGAGCAACATTATCTTGGTCGCTAAGCCATGCAACATTAACTGGTTAAGATGAAATGGTAGGGAAAAACAAAGGGTGGATTTCTTCTTTTCAGTTTTTAAAAACTATTTTTTTTGTTTTCTACAGTAACTGTTTTTTAAATAGGATATCTTTTAAGTCAGGGTCTACAAATTGATTAAATTATACTTGTCGATGTTTTAGTCTCGATCTTACGTATGATTTATTTAGGTTCGGTGGAACTCTTGAAGACCTAGCTATGATCATACAGAGAAAAGACATAGTGATTTTTATACAGGTTCGGCCCTTCTCTTGGGAGAATAACTTCTATGTGGCTATTGTTCAATGAACTGATTACAACAGAGAAAGTAATACGGAATGTCCTGCTCTACTTCTATTCTTCTTCGGGTATCTCCCTGGGTCCGTCCTCCTATCTTTCATGACGTTCACCTTTATATAGCTTGCAAGGCGGTAGTCGTTTTTCCTTGCCAAGAGACACCTTAACATTTCAAATGATAACCATCTGACGGGAGTTATTAGAGACATGGTATCTCACTTATCGTGCGGTGTTTCTGTCAAAGAGAAGTTATGCGCATTTATTTCAAAGAATAAATGCACGTACTAACCGCCTCGTTAGACAGACCTACGATGCAATGGGTTGTCATAGACAGATCAATTGAAGTTTGGCTTAGTCGTAGGAGGATCTACGACTTCTAGGTGGTCGTAAGATAACTTACGACTATGAAGTGATCATAGAAAAAGACTTACGACCAAGACGTGACCATAAAAGAGTTTACGACTAATGAGTTGTCGTAAAAGAGCTTACAACCAACAAGTTGTCGTAGAAGAGGTTACGATTACCTTGTGAAACCTCTTCCTTAAAGATAAGGAGTATACTCAAGGAGTATGATGACGTAACTATATCATTTATAGATAAATGACAATTTGAGGATTGTTACATCCTCGTCAACATCGTGGCGACTTCATGTATATCGGCTAAACCTGCATGCGAGTTTCTGTTACTCTGTAACCACTCTTATAAATAGCCCAAAAGTTATAAACTGCAGCCATAAGCTATAAGTCGAAGCCAAAAGGAAATAGGCCCGATGTTGGGCTATTGAGTTGGGCCTACATGGCCACGTGCTCTTTTTTCTTGGCATTTGGCAACTTGGCTCAAAGCCCTGTCGTTGCGCTTAGGTCAATTCGATGAAACTGTTGCAGTGATATGGACGGATGTCCTCATCAACTGTCTAGCTATTAATTGATAGGTCTGCCAATGAAAAAAATAGATGCGGAAACACAGCGCCACGCTACGCTAGCTACCATGTGAATATCGAAGTAAAAGAGTTGCCACAACATAGAGGTCTATATATGAAAAACCGAAAGCAAGGACCCGTATGTATTTACGGGGAAAAGGAGGGCTTTTTAAAGAAATAGGGATCTACATGTAAAAAATAAAAACTTATAAGTAAGTAGATAGGGTAGTGCACTACATTGCCCCGAACAAAAATGCGTAGTTTAATGCATTCGATCAAGCAAGAAACATTAGTCTTTGTAAGTGTCGGCCGTGGTTGAAGTGCCGGGTTTGGTCAACGGTGGGCCGTGATCGAAGGACCGGCCGTGGTCGAAGGAGTGCCGTGGTCGAAGTGCCAGCCATGGTTGAAGAAGGGCTGTGGTCGAAGTGCCGGCCGTGGTCGAAGGGCTGGCCGTAGTTGAAGTTTCGTCCGTGGTCGAAGGAGGGCTATGGTCGAAGGTGGACCGTGGTTGAAGGAGGGACATGGTCGAAGTGTCAGTCGTGGTCAAAGGAGGGTCATGGTCGAAGGTACGTCGTGGTCGAAGGTCCTGCATCGCGTGGTTCGCTCGATCAGACGGCCAACGTAAGCGGGACGTAAAAGGAGGGCTTTATTTAGAGAAAGCAAGGGCCTATGTGTGAAAAATAAAAAAAATAAGGATATATTCATAATTACAGAAAAGTGGAGAACTTTTTGCAAAAATGATGACGTGGTGCGGGGATATTAGAAATTCCTAAGATTTAATGGAGTTAGTATATGAATTCGGTGAAGGCAATACTCCGGACTCAAAAGAGTTTCACGTAATTTTTGCATGAATCCTAAGAATTTCGTCCTTTCCAAGCGTAGGGCATGTTCTTTTAGACTGAGGTTTATGGCTTTTGGCTGTGGTTTATGGCTTTTGGGCTGTTTATGCGAGAGATTATAGAGTAACAGAAACTCACGTGAGGTTTTTGTCGATATAAATGAAGTTGGTATAGTATGTACTATAATTAACTAGTAGATTTTATTTTAAAAAATATTTTATTTAAAAATTAGTTACCATAAAAAAAGTCGACCGTAGTTTGCAGTGGTTTACAAATTTGAGTGTTCTTGCCATGGCTCGTGACAAACACTGTGTTGCATGCTTGCCACGTATACGAAGTGGACAGAAGTCTTCAAAAAAAAGAAGCGGACCCCTGCCTGGTCCCGCGCGTCAGCGGTATTAGGTTCTTTCTGATCTCTTAATTAAAAAGAAAAAGACAATATTAATATCTGGTTATTTAAAACGATTTCTGTACTACTTTTATTTACCATCTCAGGATAAAAAAGTGTCACGGATACATCACGTACTATACTTTCCTCGCTGCGGCCACTCTTTCATGCTTTCCTCACCGCTTAGAGCAAGTCTAATAATAGAGCAAGTGTTTGGCTATAAGTCAAGTTATAAGAGCCAAGTTATACAATAATTTGTCTTCTATTTGTCTACAAAAGGTTTTTTTATTATTACCATGTCTCACATTCTCTTTCCTATTCCTCCTCACATACATTTATTATCTGAGCCCACCACTGCATAGGCTCCCGTGCCCAGTTTGTTGCTTGCATGAGAGACAAGCTCTCATCTCTCTCCTATCTTCTCTCCTCCACATCAGCAAAAATGCTGACTAGCTTGGCTATAAGACCATTATTGGACTTGCTCTTATATACTCCTTAAAGTTTCTCCTTTCTACTACAATTATTTAATTTAAATAAAAATCTATAAACTATAGTCAAATAATACCAGCAAAGGCTAATCGAACGCCCGCCCATTTCGCAGCACGAAGGTCGAGATGAATCACTCGCTTAGTGACCTAATTAATTAGGTGCTTGCTTCCCCAAGAATTTCGTTAACCCCACCTTGGATCGCGGCCGCGTGCGCCAGCGCAGCATCTTCCACCCCTGCGCTTCCCTTCCCCCGAAGCCCACTCGATTCCTCCGCCCCTTCAAATCCGATTCCAAAAAAGAAAAAAAAAACAAAATCTCTCCGCCGCAGGTTGGAGTTCCGAGCGTTTCCACGGGCGCCTCGCCTCCTGGATCGAGAGATTAGCCAAGGAACGGACGCCCTCGCGACCCGACCGCGCCGCCGCCGCCTTCCTGGTTCGTCGTCTCTCCTCCCCCCGTTAGGATCGTTCCTCCCTTTCGCGTTCGCGTTCGGGCGATCTAGGCTCCCTCGTTGTTCCGGATGGGTCCGTAGGATCGAAGCTTTTGAATTTGCGGAGTGTTTTCCTCCTCCTTCCGTGGATTTGTCTAGGTCTCCGTGCGCTAGTGATTTTCACCTGCTTCGCCTCGCGAGAACAACTCGTCTGGAACCTAGCGTTTAAATTTCGGAGCCTGTGATTTACGGCTTTAGTTGTGCATTCCTCTGCGGTTTTTTTTTGAATTATTCTGATGATGCGTCGTAATGTGATTTTCGATACAATGATCAAGTCATGTTTATCCAGGACAGACGTGATCAGTGAATCAATGCGGCAACCCTATTTTGCTCTCCATTTGAATGTTTTGTTTCCTTAACAGTACGGGTTTGCTGTTTGGGCAGTGCATGATCCCTGTAATTTGTGAATCTAGCCTCTTTAAAAATGGTTTAATTTGGTTGGTGAATTTGATCTATTCTAACAATCTGTTTACGAAATAAAACATTTTGGCTAAACCTAAGATTACCCTTCTCGAAGTTTTCTCTTTTTTATTTGGCAATTTCCACCCTTTTATTTCTTTGAAATCCTCAATTTACCATTCCTGATTTGATCCCCTATCCGAAACCCGCCTCAAAAGCAAAAATTAAAACACCAACCCGACCCCCAAGCAAGAAGTCTGCAAAGGTTCTTTTCCTCCACCATTTGAATCCGCCTTTTGTCTTCTCACGTAATTACCTTATAATAACATACGGCAACTTGGTTGGTGCCACCCTATATTATTCTGAAAACCGCGTGATCAGATCGAAAGTTAAAGTTTTCTCCTTGTATTAAACTCTTATATCTTCGTGTTATCAAATCATTTGGCATTAGCTGCGCTATGCCTTGTTATTATCGGATAGCTGCCCTGTCGCTTTCACTAAAAATTTAAAATCTTTCTACTTACTTTTTTTGTGATCTGTGGGCTGAAACATTACTTAATTTACTTTCATACTGTGAGAGAATCTTGATTGATGGGTCGCTCCAGTTTTTAATGTGGGAAATTGCTTTATGTTGCTGGGCAGAATCTGTTTATATCTGTTTGCACTAAAATTTTGTAATATCGGTGATGTTTTCATGCTCTCTCATGAAACAGATTGAATAGGATA
The DNA here is from genome assembly GCA_017311315.1 of Dendrocalamus latiflorus. Taxonomy (NCBI): domain Eukaryota; kingdom Viridiplantae; phylum Streptophyta; class Magnoliopsida; order Poales; family Poaceae; genus Dendrocalamus; species Dendrocalamus latiflorus. Next base: position 2,574,339 of record CM029658.1, read on the forward strand.
TTTCCAGAAAAAGGGCTACTAGCGCCAGTGCTAGGAGGTTAGCTCAGTCTGGTTGTTTCCTCACAATTTAGCAAGAGTGAAGTGTTTTTGATTGATTAATTTACCTGAGGGTAATCTATTTTATTTGATCTTTTTTATGTTTTTGGTTTTGCAAGTTTTGGTAGAAAGCTGGGATTTTTTTGGAGGTTTTAGAAGGAATCTGAGATGGGCATAGTCAGCACAGTGCTTGGTTTCTCTGGGTTTGGCTTTGGATTCTCGGCTGGTATTGTTATCGGGTACTACCTCTTCATCTACTTCCAGCCAACCGATGTCAAGGTGGGAATTTTTGTTTCTTTCTTACTGTATATAATTTCATTGTGTTGCTGTATAATGAACACTTGCGTTATTCCATAGCTGAATTGCTAATAAATGTCTAATTATTTTAACCAAAGCTATCATTGACACATTGTTGATATACCTGGGTTGAGAACTTTGCTGTTTTACTTTTGGGGTTTGAAATATTATCTTTCCTTATGATTTATGATAGCCTGTTTAAACTTTATAGATGCATGTACAATGTGCATTTAATGCCTTATATACTGGAATAGCACACTTTGAGTGTTGCTTGGTGGTGTTCTGGTGCCACATGGATTAGTTGCAGCCCCCAGGAAAGGGCCATTTCCTGCAGGATATACAGACCTACAGAAAAGTACCAATACTGTTGCAGTCACTGATGTATTACATATGTATAATTTTGCCTTTCAGGATGTCAAAGTTCGCCCACTTGTGGAATATGACTCAAATTCTTTGGATGGCATCCTTCCTGAAATTCCTTTGTGGGTCAAGAATCCCGACTATGATAGAGTATGCTCCCTCATTTTTTAAGCTCGCAGCCACTTGTTGAAGAAAACACATACATTCAAACAATAGAAATGCTATTTATTTTTAGATCCTCATGTTTCTCCTCTTCGTTATTAGATTGATTGGCTGAACAGGTTTTTGGAGATGATGTGGCCTTACCTTAATAAGGTACTCTATCTCGTAGATTACTCTGAGCATGAGACAGTTATCTCTGGTTGACATTAAAACTTACTGTGCTATATGGTTATTGCGTTTATTTGTCCTGTAGGCTATCTGCAGAACTGCACAGGAAATTGCAAAGCCAATTATTGCAGAGAACACTGCAAAGTATAAGATTGACTCGGTTGAGTTTGAATCACTTACTTTGGGTAGCTTACCACCCACTTTTCAAGGTTAGTAGTGATGCGTTCGTATTTTTCTTTACATGCATGCATCTGTATTTCAAATGGTTTTAAACCTTTCTTTGAACTTGAATATTCATTAGAAGCAATACATTTTGCATGACAGTTGTACGCTCCTTATATGGTGCTTGTGTTCTCTAACTTGAGTTTCAGTTGTATCAGTTTATAGTTTCATGTGTAGCCAAATCACACCCCTTTTATAAAGTAGTTATGGACCTTATGGTTCAAAACTCTGTATTGCTGCAGATATAGAATATGGAGACATTGCTACTACTTTGTTCCAGTTAAGCTGCTATATATTATGTTTAGCACTGGACATTGCATTTACTAGTGATAGGCTCATGCATCTTCTGATTGACTATGGAGAATTAATGACATTTATACATCATGATACTCATGTATAGCTGACAACTATGCACTATGTACTCTTTTCATATCCCGGTGTTACACTACATTGATTATATGTGATGCTAATTTTTTTTTAAACTTGATGTTGCAAAAATGTATTTTGAAACAACGCACTTTCCCCCAGGAATGAAAGTCTATGTCACAGAAGAGCAAGAGTTGATAATGGAACCATCTCTTAAGTGGGCTGCAAATCCCAATGTTTTTGTTGCTGTAAAGGCTTATGGGTTGAAAGCAACTATCCAGGTATTAAACTTCTCTGTCATGAGCTGAAATAGTAATTGATGTTCATTTTATGATTTGTAGAATTCAACCAAGTGAAATCTTTATTCATTCACGAGATATTTCAGATTGTGGACCTGCAAGTCTTTGCTTCGCCTCGTATTACTCTGAAGCCATTGGTTCCTACATTTCCTTGCTTTGCGAAAATTCTTGTCTCTCTCATGGAGAAGGTCTGGCAACTGATTACTTGTATTTTTTGTTACCCTGCTGATCCACATTTTTACCAGTTATGATTGGTTTTGCAGCCACATGTTGACTTTGGGCTAAAAATTCTTGGGGCAGATGTAATGGCTATTCCTGGTCTTTACAGATTTGTTCAGGTATTCCTGACTCCTAATCTGCCTTCTCATGTGAAAGTTTTTCATTTATCACACTTACTTTAAATGTTGAAAGTTCCATTAAGTTTGCTGATGTAGTGAATTAGTGATAGCTTAAGTGGCTTTATCATGAATGGATTATTACAACTTCTTTTATCGCTCACAGCAACAGGTCTACATGTATTTTGATGCCTATACAAAACATTCTTTTGTACCCAAAGCAAGATTTTTCTGCCACATTATAATTTGACGGCTGATAGCCTTTTATTTGTGTGTGTCTAGCTCGCTCATTACAGTGGATGTGCCGCATCACTACCTGAAGTGTGATATCTAGCTCACTTACTCCAGTAAAATTAGTTCATTTCTAAGCTACTATCTTTGTGCATTTGCAGGAGATCATCAAGAAGCAAGTTGCAAGTATGTATTTGTGGCCAAAGACACTAGAAGTGCCTATAATGGATCCCTCGAAGTAAATTCTTTATCACTTGCTCTATTTTGGTTTGTATACTGTGTTTGAGATGACTGTTGCTAATGGTTTCCACACATTCCCAGAGCATCAAAGAAGCCTGTTGGAATTTTACTTGTGAAGGTTTTAAGAGCTCAAAATCTGCGAAAGAAGGATCTGTTGGGTAAATCAGACCCATATGTGAAACTTAAGATGTCAGATGACAAGCTTCCATCCAAGAAAACTGCAGTAAAGCGCAGCAATCTCAATCCAGAGTGGAATCAAGACTTCAAATTTGTTGTGACAGATCCAGAAACTCAGGCACTGGAAATTAATGTCTTCGACTGGGAACAGGCATGTCTTGCTCTGTTCATGAAATCTTTTCTTATTTTTCTGCTTATATGTTACCTAAAAATACATAGTTATGTCTTTTGATACATCTAGGTTGGAAAACATGAGAAGATGGGCATGAACAGTGTTCTGTTGAAAGAACTTCCCCCAGAGGAGACTAAAGTCACAACTCTTAACTTGCTTAAGACCATGGATCCAAATGACATACAGAATGAGAAGTCTCGTGGTCAGATTACTCTGGAGCTGACATATAAGCCTTTCAAGGAAGAAGATGCGGAGAAAGAAAGCATTGACGGTACTGATGTAGTACAGAAAGCTCCAGATGGTACTCCAGCTGATGGCGGGCTGCTTTATGTTGTTGTTCATGAAGCTCAAGATCTTGAAGGGAAGCATCACACAAACCCATACGCGAAGATAATTTTCAAAGGAGAAGAGAAGAAAACAAAGGTATTTATCAACGTTTCATGCACTTTGACATCACTATTTGAAAGGTTTATGATACGGCCTCCAAATTTCTTCCTCTCTACTAGGTGATCAAGAAGAACAGGGATCCACGATGGGAGGACGAATTTGAGTTTGTATGTGAGGAACCACCTACAAATGATAAACTACATGTTGAAGTCCTAAGCAAACCCCCAAAGAAAGGGCTGATACATGGCAAGGTACGATTTTCTACATGAAATATGGCCCTTGTTTAACGTAGTAATGTACTGAACATTTTGGTTGCTCTGCGACTAGATAGCACCAGCAGATGCATTCTTACTGCACCTTATCACTGTGAAGAATAAGTTCACTAGTGGTTGCATAGCATCTTTTGGAACATCTGTTCTCCACTATTTTTGTTGATATGGTTAGGAAATTTTTACAATTTGTTTGTCATGATTCATACTTGCCTGAATTTTTATGATCGATTATTTGAAGGGACCACTACCAATGTCTTATCCTGGTGCCTGTATTATGTTGATTCAGGAAACCTTAGGCTACATTGATATAAGCCTTGCAGACGTGATCAGCAACAAGAGGATAAATGAAAAGTACCATCTCATCGACTCAAAAAATGGGCAGATTCAAATTGAGTTGCAGTGGAGAACTTCATAGAAGCTGCGAGGGAAGAGCCAAAATGTTTGCTCATCGCGAGGTACAGGAGGATACATTTGAATGTTGCTATAAGCAGTTTGCGAATACCTGTAATTGAGCCCTGTAGATATTTCCTTTGTTTCTAGACATCTGTTTTATCTTGGTGAGAGATATTTTGTTAATTGCTTAAATTTGTCTTCAAAACAAGAGTAAAATGTATCACTAAACTTGTTCGGACGTGTCATCCAAATCATTATACTTTAATACATTTAGGTCACTAATTTGATATAAGTGTGTCATTAGTTTATTCTAACTACCCACGTTGGTACATTTTGTACATGTGGTGATTCAATGTTTTAAAGTTTACACAAAACCCCTTGAGTGTTATGTTTTTTTAACCATATCCCTTTCTCCTTATCTTGGTATGGTCCAACGAGACTGAATTTGTGCACCCCCGTCACTAGTCTTCGTTCGCTTCTTCCCTCTACATCGTCTTACCACGAAACTCTTGAGGCGGCAGCGGAGTATGGCTTCATTCACGCAGCCACGCAGGACTTGGTGCGCTCTAGCTAATAAAGTAATGCATAAATCATTGGCTTCTCGGGTTGCCTGTGAGTCGAACAATAAAGTAACGCGAAGATATAGGCACTGTTCTTTTCAGCTTTTAAAAGCTGCTTTTTAATTTTTCTATAGTAATTAACTTTTAAACGAAGTACTTTTTAAGATAGAATCTACTAATTAATTGTAGTATATACTTTACTGATTTCATTTATATCAGCAAAAACCGAACGTGAGTAACTTTTAAACGAAGTACTTTTTAAGATAGAATCTACTAATTAATTGTAGTATATACTTTACTGACTTCATTTATATCAGCAAAAACCGAACGTGAGTTTCTGTTACTTTATAATTTCCCATACAAACAGTCTAAAAGCCACAAGCCGCAGCCTAAAAGCCACAAGCCGCAGTTAAAAAGAACAGGCCCCTAGAATGTAGTTTGGTTCGGGTAAGAGCACATGAGTAGGGTTTTCGGGTAAGAGCACATGAGTAGGGCTAAACAAAAAAAAAGTTGCGAAGTGGTTTTTTTAAAATGTTTTGTCAACTACTTTGAATCCTATATATCATACCACACGTATGAACTATGCCTGTGTGAGCAGCTAAAATGGGCTAATAACTCATTTATATCACATTAGTGATCTAAATATGTATTTTGAAAGTTTTATGACATATATGACAGTCACAACCGCACAAGTTGAATGACCTTTGTACGTTTTACTCTCTGACAATGTAGGCTTGTTATTGACACCGAAAAATGGAATTAGAACTTACATGTAATGACAGGATGACCTTATATGTAATGACAGGATTTTAGTCCTTATACACAGATAAACACAGCATTCTGACAGATTGAAATTTGAAAACATGCTCCAAAAGAAAGTTGTTTTTTCCTGGAATTTACTAGAAGCATTGGGCATCTGATACATTCGCCAAAATTCTTTACTACGTAATAACAGAACATATGGTATCTGAAATCTGAATGCTATTCTACAACGAGCACCTGTTTGTTAGATGCTGGAGGGAGAAGGGTAAAAGGCATCGTGGAAGCTAGCTCAGTTGCAGGAGCGCAAGGGATGGCTGAATCCTGGACTACGCAAGTACTGCTGTCATCTCCCTGCAACGTCCAAAATAATCTCCAAACATAAAATATTACGAAACGTTCTGATTCCACCCAACAAGGCCAGATTTCGAAAACGAAACCCTCCAACCAGCCAGAATTTGAATCCAACAATGGACTAACACCTCATCGCTACCCAAAAAGAAAGGAAGAACAAGGACTCGAGTTCGTTCACAGCAAGAAATGAACTCAAGGCATTTCTGTGCCTACAACCTGATAAACAGCCAAAGATGGTTGTAAATTAAACTAACTGTATACATTTTATACAGTGACCTACCAACTTGAGACAATGTCACTCTCTCAGGTCAGTAGCCTCTTCATGTCGAGGATCTGGTCTGAGCTCCTCTTGAAGTTGTACACTGACTCAAACGCTTCCATGCAGACACTGGCGAAACCAGTCATCGCCTGGAAAACGTTGGGAAAGCCTGTCTGAAGGTTGTTCAAGGTCATTGCTCTTGTGACCCCAATGCTCTTCTCATACTTGCTCTTCTCCTCGTCTGCCCTACTCCTCAAAGCCTCCACCTTTGCCCGCTTGTCTGATACTGGTGACTTTCGCATCATTTCTCTGTAACCTTCAGCACCAGAATATGGCCCGTATTTAGATTCTAGAGATCTCAGTTCCTCCGCCTTCTTCTCGAGTTGCTTGAATGCAGACTCTGACCTCTTCTTTTGCTTTTGCTCCTCCGCCTGTTGAACTGCAATGGCATGGATCACTGTTAGGAGAGTTTTGATCCCTTCCGAGGCCACCTTATCGGGGATTCGGTCAATGGCTAGCTGCCATTCCTCACACAAGCTGTAGATATCAGAGTTCTGATGAGTTTTGGCCAGTGGATCATGATGGCATTGGAACAGGGAGAGGCGAAGCCAGCCGGTCAATGAGTAGACATAATCTCTCTGGGACTTAACCAGACTACAGAATGCTGAGTACCACCTGTCGACCTCTATCTCAAGCTGGAGAGCTGCTTGCCGGTGGACATTGGAAGTTGGGTTGGTACTCAAGAAATTGTTGAGGTGCTCGAGCTGCTGCACCATGTGGGTCTGTACTTGATGACACTCGTACATGCCCCTCCACATGCTCATCAAGCTGGAATTCATTCATAAAAAGAAATATGCATGAGAATGGAAAAACATAGACATATTGCTGAAGAAAGGAAAGTAACTGCCAGAAAATAAAATTGCATCTGACTCAGCACAGAAAATAATTAGTGCATCTGACTGTATACTCAGTGAGTACTGATAATTCTATACGGAGGCCGCTTTAAACTGCAACAGGGGACAGCTGGTATTCTAGGACACTAGTAATTGAAGTAAAGTGCGGTAACAAAGCTGGCAATGGATATTTCAACCAAAATTTTTGTGGATCGAACAAGCAAAAAGTTGTGAAATGGATATGTAGTTGGATTTAATTATATCGAAGTACCTCTTCCATTTAGACAAATGATGTTAAAACAATGAAAGAGTGCAAAGGTTTTACTTACCCAAAATTACATTGTCGAAAAACCATGAGAAAGTATTCCAAAATTTAAATGCACATTCCCTATTGAGATAATGTAATTATACTAAGTACAGAAACCCCCTCTGAGGAATGGAAATATATAAGTACAAGTGCAATGAACAAGGAACTCAAATATAAAGCACAAGTACAATGAACATACAATGAACAAGGAACTCAATGAATGAACTAGGCACCTAAGAGTTAACCAACATGCTAATGCTCCAGAACTTCCTAAAGATAGCTCCAATCGCAGCAAACAACACCACTACTCATCATCAAACATCACCACCACATGACAAACAAACAACACAACTAGCACTTCAAAAGTGTGATGTACAAGTAACTTACGTCACCATTGCCCAAAGATGTCAGCTAGATCGGGCAATGATGCCTAGGAGATCTCTCAGACAGGCATAGTCTGACCAAATCAATGAACAGGAGATTCAGTCAGAACAGTCTGAACACTTGGAGATCCCACCAGCACTACGCTACTGCATTGCTTCCTCCAAACTTCACTACTTCAAAGCTCACCCAAATCATTTGTATTGTTCTTTTTGGCTTTTCAGTGATTTTGGTTTCTCTCAGCAATAACTGTTCATTAGACTAATAAGCCACAGCCAAAAACCAATCCAAAAGAATAGGGTAAAAAACTATAAATTGCAACCCAAAAGAACAGGCCCAAAGGTGACTCGTACCAGTGACAAAGGTACCTTCACATGAGTAGTAGAATGAAAAACAGCAACATGGTGTGAATCTGTGGTTGGTAGAAGCAAAGAGTAAAGAACCAATGCCACTACACTCAGTATGGGAAAGCCGTACTTTGGCCCATATATCCAGCCTATACAATCTAGCTCATTTGCAAGTATGCAAAACGACAGGTACAAGTGGAGGTAGAGAACATGTGAAGCGTCCTAGAGTGCTGCTATACTAGATGCATATGGTACGACAGAACAGAGGGATGAAGGGATCATTGTACTCACCCAGCAACCAGCTCAAGAAGCTGAGGAAATAGCTCGGATTCTCTCAGCCTGATTATCTCAGAAGTGGTGGTCTCGATGGACTGGGTGGCAACAAGCATCTTGGACTCCAGGCTCTCCATCTCCATCTTGTTCTTCTCCATCTTCAAGTAGTCCACACCCTTCACCTCCTTCTTCTTCAGTAGCCCCACCTTCTTATCGTGCTCCAGCTTAAACCCCTCATAACACTGCCCAAGTGTGCAATAAGAGAAAGTGCACAGAAATATCTGTTAAGTCAAATACTATCAAAAGGAACACAAGGATTCTACCTTACAGTTGGAAATAAAGCTGGCATTTCATGATTTCTCACCAAAGACGATCAAACGAGCACAAGAATCCTATCTTCACCATGACATAAAATAACCAATCAAAACTTATTTGATCTAGTATCATCGTCAGCTACCATGATGTTAAGAAACACACTTGCACATAAAATCCAATCTTTACAGCTCCATTCAGACTAAGCCTTTCATGGTTATACAATTAAGATAACATAACGCACAAAGATAATCTTTCTACTAGGTAGAATCAAAAGCATGGCACATATCATATTTACAGAAGGCCCTGACAGAGAGGGAAAGAAACTACTGCTGAATGAACAACAAAGCAACCAGTATCCATGTGCATTACGCACTACTTGTCCCTGTGTCCACTAGCTACTTTTCTTCAGACAGAACCAATTGCCACCCCGCTGAATCTTTGTTAGTATCTCCCATCACAGCACAACAATCAAACTACGAATAACAGAACAGAAGACTACTCCTCAAAAGCACCAAACCACTCACTCACTCCTCCATCCCGAGATCTAACCAAGCAGTACATTTCGACCATTCTGTCTGTTCTTCCTACTGCTAAGTGAGAAAGCAAAGGTCAAGCCACTGTAATAAAGTTGAAGATCAAAGCACTACTCACCTTGACCTCAAGAAACAGCTTCTTCTCCCAGGCGTAGAGCTTCTCCACGGTGGAGGAGTGGCTAAGGATCCCACTGCCTCCGCCATTGCCCATCCCTTCGTCTCCTCTCCCAAACCTTGAAAACCCATTGCTGCCTTTCCCATACCCTCCTCCGCCCCATGACCATCCCATCGGTTTCAGGCTCTTGCTGTAACTCAGTACCTTCCCTGCAACAGTAGTTGATTCCATTGCATGTAACAAAAGATTCATCAGAAATAAGTGAAATGTGAGCAAGATGGAATTATTAATCGATCAAGTTAGTGATTTGTCGATTGTCTTGCCTGGGAGGCTGTGATTGGTCTCGGGAGGCTCGCAGATGGGGGCCTCGAGCAGCGCGGCGACGCGGGCGCCGGCGTCGGCGGCCTTGAGGAAGTACTCGTCGAGCTCTGTGGCGATCTCGGCGAGGTCCTTCTTCCCGGCCGCGCTGCGGGGAACCGCGATGACGGTGAGCTCGGTGGGCGTGGAGGTGGTGGCGGTGACGATGGACGGGGGCGGGGCCGCCGCCGCCGCGGCCGTGACCACTGGCGCGGCGTTGGGGGCGTCGATGGTGGTGGCGGCGGCGTCCCAGTCGGCGTCCTCGGTGGCGGAGCGGGAGGAGGAGGGGGCGAAGGGGTCCCAGAAGTCCCAGCTGGACGGCATTGGCGGCGGCGGAGGGGGCAAGATCGGGGACGCGGTGATCGAGGAGGAGTTGGTCGTCCAGGAGGTGGTGGTGGGGGTGGGGCTGAGCGGCGGCGGCGGGGGAGGCGGCGGGGGCGGCGGAGGCGGGGAGGGCGGCGGCTGGGGAGCGGAGACGTGGGGATGGGGGTGGTCGGTCTCGGCGCTGGCGAAGTGGAGCAGCGCGGCGCCCGTGGCCCGGAGCGCGCGGAGGTAGAGCGCGTGCGCGGCCGCCATGTCCCGGCGCGCCTGCACGAGCTGCTTCGTGTACCCCCTCCGCGCCTTGCACCGCGACACCGCCTCCAGCCGCGACTGGCTGCAACCCATCGCCGTCGTTCGCCCGCTCGCTCGCTGATCACCACCACACTCGCCTCTTTTTTTCCCCACTCCAAACGAAACACCACCCAACCTTCGCTAGCTAGTAACCGTTTGTACTCGTGATGATTGCGACCACAGGTGTGCGAGCCTGCAGCCCAGCAGTAAGCACGCAGCCAAGTGAAGCAGTGAGAGAGAGTGGCGAGCAAAACAGGGGCATGAGATTTCGGGCAGTGCGCACGAGGTTGGTCGGTCATTCTCGCGCTCCCCGATCCCCAGACTGCCCCCCACCTTTCACCCGGCTCGGCGATTCGCGCGAGGGCAGCGTGGGAAGCCCGCGGCTCCAACGGTCGTGCTGCCGTCCGTTCCGTGTGCGCCGGGCTGGGCAGCAGGTGGCGGCGCTGGGGATTTCGGTCCCGTGGTTTCGCTCTCGATCGGCTCGGCGTTTGGTTTGGTTGGAGCGGCCTGTGCCGTGCCGTTGCCGCGCTTGGCTCGGGGAGCATTTCCGGCTGTTTTGGGTGGGCCGCGGAGGCGTTTCTCTGCTCTTTGGATGGAGATGCGCGACCGCCACCCGCCCTCTCTTTTCAGCTCCGCGCACGCTCACAGTGTCATTTTCCCGAGCTCGTGTCAAAAACGTCCGTGAACTTTTGGCTCACGCTTTCTTCGCCCCCCTTTTTGTTCTGCGAATTTTTTGTACGGATAATCCCTTTTTTATTCGAAAATACATAAATATACCTGCGAGAAAATTTTTTACAAAAATAATCCTCAGTCGCCGCCCCATTGGGCGACTTCTGACTTTCGCCCAACCGGGAAGCGACATTTAGGAAATGTGTGAACCGTTGGGCGACTTATGCAGTCGCTCTACGGTTGAGCGACTGTAATTTCAGTCGCTGTACGGTTGAGCGACTGAAATTGCAGTCGCTCAACGGTAGGGCGACAGAAGTGGATGCCACTTATTCCACCGCCTGCCGCCCACTAGCAACCACTTTTCCCTCATTTCCCCATTCTGCGCAGAGAAGAAGAGAGGAGGAAGAGGAAGGGGAGAAAAGAGGGAGGAGGGGAAGAAAAGGAGGAGAGGGGAGAAGAGAAGGAGAGGAGGACAGGGTTGAAGGAGGAGGTGAGGGAGGAAGAAGGAGTCCAAACTATTCCATCGATTTGAATCCAGGTATTTTTGTTAATTAGGTTGTATTTACACTATTGTTTAGATGAAATATTGGTGTTAGTAAAAATTGTAGATGTAGTATACATTTTATAGTATGAAAATTTGACTACCCTTTTTAGTATGGAAAGTTTAGTTTAGTGTTGAACGATGTTATTTGACATGTCGTAAATTTCAATCATACATGTAGGTCTACATCATTAATGGCCAGTACTACATTGAGAGTGTATTATGGTGCTGGAATGATTCGTGAAGGTCCGAATGGTGTGGATTTAAGCGATTTTCCGCAAGTCACTCTCGTACTTCCCGATGACGAGAATGCTGGAATGACAGATGTGCAGCATTGGCTGACCGAGAGTTTTTCATTGGACCCCGAGGTGTGCAGCGTCGTTGTGCAAGGGCTTTGGAGCCGGTCTCCCACTGACATCAGATGGGAGTTGAAGACATTGGTGCGCTCAGCTTCGTGGAAGGGATTTGTGCAAGGGTGCCGGCACCGTGGATACGAGTGTGTCCTGCTTGTGCAACCGTGCTCACTACAAGCAGCTGCGCAAGCTCGTGCGTCCGCCTATGCTTCGGGAGGTGCTAGCAGCTCGGGCGGGCCGCACGTTGGTGGAGCTGATGAAGTTGCTCGTGATGAAGGCAATGCGGTACATGGAGGAGAGTTACGGCCATCAAGCTATAGAGAGGGAACTGGGCAAGCTGATGCGACACATAGAGGAGAGTTACAGCTGTCAAGCTATAGAGACGGAACTGGGCAAGCAGATGAAGGAGAGCATAATGAGTATATCGTGCATCAGATGGAATCTGATGACCAGAGGGCATGTGATGAAGAGCAAGCTGTAGAGGACGACGAGGAGGATAGTTCGGATGATGAAGAAGTTCCTATCCCCCAGGAATGGAACCGGTTTAATGCGGAGGGTGTTTCCGCCCATGATGAGCATGAATCACCATGGGAGTATCATGAGACAGAGGTTCGGGTGCATGCTACGTTTGCTGACAAGGAAGCGCTGCAGGATGCCATCAAGCTTTGGGCTCTCTCAATGCAACGGACATTTCGCGTCGTCAAATCAAGCCAGGAGCAGTACACTGTGAAGTGCGAGCAGGCTGGTTGTCCTTGGAGGGTGCACGCACGTAGACCGAAGTATGACACTCACTGGATTGTGTCCAAGGTGGAGCCGCACTCCTGCATTCTGAACACTGTCTTGGCGAGGCATCGTAACCTGACATCCGGATTTATAGCCAATTTGATGTATGGGGAGATAGTGGAGAAGAGAGATATTGCGGCAACGCATATTGTGGTAGCTATCGAGAATAAATTCAAGTATAAGATTAGCTACGCGAAGGCGTGACGTGCCAAGCAAAAGGCGTTGGAAAAACGTTTTGGCACTTTCGAGGCGGCGTACGACAACCTTCCTCGTATGCTTAAGGTGTTGCAACAAAGGAACCCGGGCACGTACATCGCCGTGCACGAGAAGCCGTCCATAAGTCCACCGGGATTTGCAGTGTTGCAGAGAGCATTGTTTGCATTTGGTGCTAGCATTGAAGCATTCAAGCACATGCTGCCAGTGATCTCTGTAGATGAGACCTTCTTGACAGGCAAATACAAAGGGCAGCTCCTGACGGCCATAGGCGTTGATGGTAACAATCAAATATTGCCGCTGGCTATTGCATTTGTGGAGAGCGCGAATTATGAGAGCTGGCTGTGGTTTCTCAGACATGTGAAGGCTGGAGTTGTAGGCAGCCGTCCTGGTGTGTGCGTAATCCATGATCGCCACGTCGGGATTATAAAGGCGATACAAAAACTGCAAGAAGACCCTGAGGAGAGCGTTCCTTGGCCGGACATGAGGAACCGGTGGTGCAGTCGTCACTTAGGGGCAAACTTTTTCAAGCAATTCCCGAAACAATCTTTGATGAAGCTATTCAAAAGGCTGGCTAGGCAGAACCAGCAGAGAAAATTTGATGCTTTATGGGGGTTGTTGGATGAGCACACCAGGAAGAACGTCGACGAGAGGAGCAAGGGGCCGGTCATTCCTGGGGCGGCACAACCGCAATGCTTGGCAGCAATCAATGAGTCTAACCCAAGTGGTCCAAGAAGGAGGAGCGCGCGAAACATCAAGTGCTTCTCGCAGTGGATCGAGGGGGAACCATTGGAGAAGTGGTCGTTGTTGCACGACACGGATGACGCAAGGTACGGAATAATGACAAGTAACCTTGCCGAGGTGTACAATTGGGTTCTCAGGGGTCTCCGTTCTCAGCCCCTTGTCGCCATCGTGGAAGGTGTTCTTCACAGCACAATCCGCTACTCAGGAAGAGGCACGCGAGTGCCGCTATTCATGCGGCCAATCCCGGAGCCCTGTATTCGTCAAAAATTACCACGTACATGGAGACGAAGGCACAGAAGGGTCAATTGCACACAGTGCATGTCATGGGCAACAGGGAGCATCGTTTCGAGGTGATACTCCGTGACAGAGCCGGATTTGGGACATCTCGTTCACTTATTACTCACGAGGTATGCATTGGAGATCATGCAAACGAACCTAACTGCACATGCAACAAGCATAAGTTGTTACACAGGCCATGCTCTCATGTCCTCGCTGCATGCGGAACCGTGGGCATGGATCCTTCCAACTTCGTGTCCGAGTACTTTTTTAAGGAGAGAATACTGCAAGCTTGGTGTGGGGAGCTCCGGGGGTTCAGGGCGGTGGGAAACTTCACCACTTTGGACATTTCAGCGAGGATCTGGGTTCCGGATATTAACATGCTGAAGGGTGGGAAGGGTCGGTGACAGAGCCGACGTATTAGAAATGACATGGACGAATCACAAGCTGGAACATCTGGTGCACGTTGTGGGCGATGCGGTCAGGAGGGGCACACAGCTAGACGATGCAATGCATGTCCGGATCAGTAGTTGGTGTTGTAATGCATGCTAAATTCCCTTTTCTGTAATGCACTTATTTACAATGTCATTTAAGTATGTACCATTTAAGTATTGCAATTTTTGTTGCCTTGTGATAACAACTCGACGTACTCATTGTGTCTGCATTTCGGCCACGCTGGTTGCTTTTCGGCAATTTTTTTGGCCTTGTGATAACAACTCCACAACTCCACGTACATATCAACCAATTCATCACATGCTTAACAACGTTGCAGGTCACAGAAAATGAAGGCGTCATGCACTTACAACAGATTACAACACATGTCAGCTAAACTGCCTACATAAAGGCTACGATCTGAAAAGCCTTCATAGGGACATAGGCATGTATCCTACGACCTGAGGATAATCCAGGCCTATCACTACAGAAACCAATAAAATAGGGGCGTAGGCTGTAGCCTTTACAGTGAGTGTTCACGTCATAGGCATGTATCCTTTCCAGTGAGTTTTCATGTCACCTTTGCTTGTTGTTTCAGAAATACAGGCTACACGCTCTGAAAAGCCTACATAGGGACATTAATTGCTACACTTGAATCCTGAAAAAGCGAAAAGATTGGTACGACCTCCTCTCCATGGACTTGCCCACTGCACCAGATAACCTGCCTACATAAAGGCCTCCTATGTCTTCCATACCACATCTCCTCCTCAAGACATCACAATACTACCACACAATAATGTCTTCCTGGAAGTCCGACCCATTTGGAGTGCCGGAGTGGCATGAGCGCCCGAAGTGCCATTGCGGCTTTAGGACGATGTTGTGCGTCTGGACGGATCCAGTACCACGAGCCAACTACGGCCGTAGGTTCTTCAATTGTCCAGACCTGGATGACGACTTCGTGGTAACGACGACAATTAAATCCCTTGTTTCTCGTTATCGTTTTTCAACTTGATCCATGACATCTACCACGCCACACATAGGCTTGCAAGTTCATCGAATGGGTGGATCGGGTGCCGCCGGCATGGCCAGGGAACCGGCCAAAGGAGGTGGAAAACAAAGGACAATACTTTGTCAAGATGACTCACGCTCGCGAGGTGGAACGACAGATGCGGCTTGAGCAAGAGCGCCGCGTGAGGGTGGACCAAATCCGTCTGAAGGGCAAGGAGGATGAGATGCAAAGGAGGCGGGAGCAGCTAAGTCTACGTGAAGCAGCCATCAAGCGTCAGGAGGAAGAGCTTGAAGCTCGTGAGGCAGCTCTCAAGTCCAAGAATGACAGGAAAAAGGATGCAGCAGAGCCATCTTCAAGGCGCGATAAAAAGGGGAAACAACCACGCTACACCCAGTAGACAAAATGTTACGAGCAGTTGGGTGGGTTAGTCGCATATCATGCTATATGTTATGCACGTAATAAAATTGTACGCGGCATGTTATGAAGTATAAGGTTATTATCTCGTGTGTTCGCATTCAATGATTCAGATAGCAAGTCATTTAACAATATTAACATACTCTTGGTACACTAATTTTAGTAACATAAATATATCACTTAGCAATGTATATATCAAACGTTCTACAGTCAATTGTTCTTAAAAAATATTTCTCAAAATTTTTAATGCACCTACAATATACAATAAACATAACCTTTTATTACAACTATACCATATGTTTTTCCAGTTTAAAACTACAAAATTGACAAATTTCTAAAAATTCACGGGGCAATCTAAAGTCGCCCATCCATTGGGCGACTGCACTTATAAGTCGCCCATCCATTGGGCGACTACTATAAAGTCGCTTAACAGGAAAGCGACTACTTGTAGTCGCTCAATCATCGAGCGATAAATATTTTGTCGCTTCCCGGTTGGGCGAAAGGCAGAAGTCGCCCAATGGGGCGGCGACTGGGGATTATTTTTGTAAAAAATTTTCTCGCGGGTATATTTATGTATTTTCGAATAAAAAAGGGATTATGCGTACAAAAACTGCTGCCAAAAAACCCTTGTTCCTCTCAACGATAACGCCGGCGGTGATTAAAACCTCGTTCCTTCCCCCAACACCTGCGTCGGCTGAAAACATGTTTTGCTGATAAAAATTTGCAGAAAAACGACTACGGAGTATATACAACATAAACAGCAGGTTTGTTTTTCTCCCTAGATTCACCATACCTCCACTGCTACCTTCTGTTACAAACTTTGCTACAATATAGTTCCTAGATTATAATCAACAGATTACAATATGGTTCCCAGATTATATTATGTAGATCATAGACCCTATTTACCCCTTCAAGAAATGTTTATCCACGTTACAATCAACATTTCCACAATGAGATAGCATATTGCAGTAAGGTTTGTAACACTCTAAAAACATAAAGTTCCAACAAAAGATTACTAGCCATTCGATCTGCACAGAAGTTGTTTTGCATAACATTGCACAAATGATAAGTAACCATATTTTGGGCCGAAGTTGTAGCACGCTCCAACTCCCCCTTGTTTCCATCAATAGTTCCACATACCAAAAAGTTTTTTACTATCATATAATGCTAAACAATGTAACTTTTTGCTATAAATTGCACCAAACAACATGTTTTTCGATTTTAAAACACACTTCTTATGCACCCAAAAAAAGAATCCATCTATCCCAGCCACATGTTCCTGGGAAACAAAGACATAAAATTAAATTAGGTTACTGAATAAAGTTTGCTTGTATATAAATTACATGGCATTGTATGCATCACTTTTTTGTGTGTTTTCTATGAGAATGTCATACATTTCAGCATTAATAATTATTAAATGATAGAACAAATGGTGATTGTTATCTTACATGTGCATTTGCTACGGATTACAATGACCTATATATCAACTATTGATGTCAATAAGTATCCAAATCAAGATGACATTGCGCAACCTGCTGCTAGCATTGGAGGTAATTCATCGCACAATATTGATATCTCTGAGGGTGAAGCAGCAACAGGGACCACACTAGGTGATTTGAGTGATGAGGATAACATTGGTGATGATGAAGATGTTTTTGAGATTTTGTCAACACCTCAAGAACCATTCAAGATGATGGCATTTGATTCTTTTGAGGCTGTTAAAGAACATTATATTACAGGGTTTATTCTAAGCGTTTTGGATTTGCTATCAGGATCGGTAGTTCACACACTTCAGCAAGGGATAAAAAACTTGACAAGATGCACTTGCTGTGTTACAAAGTTGATGTGAACAAAAAAGAGAAGCAAGACCCTCAAAACCCAAAGCCAGCAGTTAAGAAGTGAAATAGAAACAAGACAGAGAGGACTCATTGCCCAGCTTGTATGGTTGTTAAACGGATGGGTCAAGTGTGGGAAGTTACTAACTTTGTGCAAGATCACAACCATCCTCTCATTAGAAAACCATCCCTTAGCAGGTTTCTATGCTGCCATTGGCACATACTGAAGGAGGAAAGGAAATTTGTGCGCCTCCTTCACGGTTGCAATGTCTCGACAGGGCGGCAAATACAGTTTATGGCCGATTGGTATGCTGTTGTTCCATGCTGTTGTTTAGTTCATTTATCTGCAAGTTAGTGGCATACCTCGAAGAGATACAATGAGCTGCAAATTAATTGAGGCTTTATTAACGTCAGTTCCTTGCTTGCAAGGTTCTATGTTTATCTGAGGACATCTGCACTTCTGCAGTAGTTGCAAGAGTAGACGACAGTGCTGTCTACTATTGTTACTGAAAGCAATTAGTTTTTTTCTGCCCGTTGCTAAACCTGCAAAACTATAGCATCATCCCTGGCTTTATTGAATAATTAATTCTGCTGTGCTTTATGAAGTGTTCTACATGGAACAACTGATTTCAATAGGTGAAGTGAGGTATGTTTTTTCCTGTCAACATTACTGTGGACAGTGAACATATCTAATTTTTATTGTGTTTCTCGGTTAATGAAGTTCCTTTTGGTATCGTTTGATAGACACCAGAGTAGATCTTATACGAATAGGATAGTTCAAAAACTTTATCCTTACCTATGTTTTCTACCAGGGTAACAATTCAAACTCAAATAAACATCCAGTCAGGTACAAACAGAGATATAACAAACCTTTACAACATAGGTGCCTACTTCCTGTTATCGTATGCATGATTATTCTGCAATGTTGGTGCCCATTCATAGCAGCTATCTCTTTGCTGAAATTATCAATCCTTAGCCATTTAGAAATACTAGCGTGTAAAACTAGGGAAAATGCATTGATGTTCTCTGCTGAGTAACTAAAAATTCTGACGCTATAGTTTTAACGTGCCAGTGATGCTCTGTATAGACAACTCTTGGCTGCAATTTCAGTTATTCTAGTTTTGTTTTATGATGGTTTTTTTTTCACTGTTTCCTTTAAGAAATTGCACAATGTTTGTTGCTTGTCTGGTTCTCTTCTCTTCTGATAGAGCCTATTAAAGCAAAGCATCCAAGGATTACATATGCAGATCTTTGTCAGGTAGTCCGGGATTCCTCCCTTATATTTTTTTATTTCTATGTAGTCCCAATGGAGTAATAAGATATCTGAAATTGTTTCCTATTTGAGCTTTTGCATGGTTTTGAATAAGCTGGGTTCTTCCATTGTACTTTTAGTTCTATATACTCCCAAGGTTACTTGGATGAGTATATGTGAGATCGTTTCATGTTTGAACTTTTGCATGGTATCAAATAGTGCAAATCAAATGAAATAACTGGGATTTTACTGCTCAGCTTGCCGGAGTGGTTGCAGTTGAAGTTACTGGAGGTCCGACAATTGACTTTGTTCCTGGAAGACGGGTAAATGAAATGGCTGCACTTTTGATCATGATGTATTGATGTGAGGTGATCTATTTGTAGAATCCTGAGTTAACTGTGACTATATTGGCCATCTCGCATGTTATACCAGGCTACCAACTCCTAATTTTATGGTTACCTACCAGAAAGCTTTCTCCCAACCGTTGAATATCTCTGATAGCATATTGGCTGGGATAAGTTTTATTAGTCATAGTAGATTGTAATAATACATTAAATGCAGCAGCTACTAGGGTGTTGCTGTCATGTTTTATCCAGGGGCGGAGCCAGGATCCAGACAAAGGGGGGGCCGACCCGCCAAGGCGCCGGCGTCATAGGTCCTGGGCGCCGTGTGTCGGCAAAATTAGACATACACATATATAGTTAAACATACGCATATATATTGTCATATAAATTCAATCATAACATATATGGCAAAATAATGTAGCATACGTCTAGCATACTGAAAAGACTCTCTCAGTGGTCGCTGTTGATACTGGAAGAGTTATGACTAATCTTAGCAATCTATTGACCATTGGATAAATAGAATTTTTACCTAATCTCACTAGTCCCTTTGTTAGATCAGCAAGTGATGGCAATGTACTTAGCTCTAGATGGTTGCATACATCAAGTTGAAAATGTGGTAGTTGACACTCCAATTGAGCTTGATCTTGACTTGAAAAATCAGCGGGATAGTACTTTTCCACCAGAGTACTTATCTTTGAAATGTCAAAGCCATCTTTTCTTGGATCTAGTGAGGCACAAAGTGATAGAAGCTCTGTTGCTTGAGAACTGAATCGATCTTCTAACTCAATCAATTGTTGGTCGACCGCAACATTAAACACATCTATTTTATAATGGTGAAGAGTGGTGGTATTATCATTTTTGTTCCGAGATTTGGTCACATCCACACACCTACAAATTGCGACATGTAGTTAAACAAGTTAGATATATACCATAAGAATAAAAAAACATGTATTTGTGCTCATATTAAAAAACTGAAGGTAAGATAATAACTTACTTGCGATTTAAATCCGAAATCTCAATCTCGTGCTTGTCACAAAATGCTTTCACCTCCTCAAGAAGTGGTTCCCAGCCATCATTTCTCAAGTCACTAAGCAATGATTTTGTGTTAGAAATGCAGGGGTCTAATTGACTAATTGACTGTGATGAAGGGTGATTAAGGGGTCCTATTAATGCATTTGGTGGACGGGGGGGGGGGGGGGGGGGCAGGCCCCTGCCCGCCCCCCCTTGTCTCCGCCCCTGGTTTTATCTAAGAATTTTCATGTGGTTTAGAATTTACTGCTATGTTCAGTGCTAGACTGCTAGGCCATATTTATTGCTTAGGTATATATTTTGATTGCTCTTTCTTCTTTTGTTGGTTAGGCGCATCACATTTAAGGGACAAAGATATTGTAGCTCTATCTGGTGGTCACACACTGGTAACTGTCGTGTTCTTTTGAATAATAAGCACCAATTCTTTGAGCATAATATCTCACAGCCAGGAATTGTTTCTGTAGGGAAGGGCTCATCCTGAAAGATCTGGATTTGAGGGTGCATGGACTAGGGAACCACTTAAGTCTGACAACTCGTACTTTCTGTAAGTTCAACGTTAAGCCAACCAGTCATCTAGTTATTTTGGAAACCAGTGATGAGAAAGTGAGAACATCTTCTCTATTGGTTTAGTGAACTACTGAAGGAGGAATCAGAGGGACTTTTGGAACTTCCAACTGACAAGTCTCTCTTGGAAGATCCTGAATTCAGGCCCTTTGTGGAGCTCTATGCGAAGGTACAGAATAGATGTGTTAGTAACATCTGAATGTTGGTACCACGTTTCATGTTATTAGTTTCAAAATCATGTGTGTTCTATAGCTTTTGTTCAAATGACAGGATGAGGACGCCTTCTTCAAGGACTACGCTGAATCACACAAGAAGCTTTCTGAACTTGGGTTCGCCCCGCGCGGCATAGCATCATCTACAAAATCAACGGGGTGGCAGTTGCTGCAGCTGTAGTTATCGTGGGTTACATCTACGAGGCCTCTAAGAAGACCAAGTAGATTGTTTGAATTTTTGTCAACATGACCATCCTTGTTAAGATTGATTAGTAACTATCGATCTAGCACCGCAGAATAGCAGACTTGTGAGGCAACAAAAAAAGTGCCACTTTTCACTATCCACAGCTCGTGATATTACAATAATTCTTGTAGGTAGTTTGTATCGCATTGCTTTATTATTGTGGAAACATTTTGATTCACAATCTTTCAATTTGATTAGTAACTAGCAATTCTGCGAGGTACAAGTACTTGCTAGTTTGTAGTTTGAAAAGGCAACTAATATCGCAAACCACAGATGGTCACTGATAATGAGACAACTTTTCAATTTTTATAGCCAGGTAAAGAACAGAAGTTACAAGGGCCTTCTGGTAAAGAAGCAGGAAACGCACTCTTTACCAAGCGTCAAGCTGAAGAACCGAGCAAATAATCAGCTGTTATTTCGGCGTGTTAAATTAAATCAGGAATCAGCAGCAAATTAAATCCAATCGAATCCCTAATTAACTTAACGGCGAGACAGAAACTCCCAGGAGAACAAGCCCATCTCCTTCGCGGCGTCGCCACCTCAAGCCTGTTTGTTGTGAGTAGCAAAGAAAAAGAGAACCAAAACGGATCAGAAAGTGTTCAGTGTCTGTGTGATGTCCTGGAAGATCCTCAGCCTCTTCCCCATCTTCTCCTTCACCGCCGGGCTCGTGTCGCAGCTCGCCGGTGCCGGCTTGCCATTGCCATTGCCGTTGCCTTCGGTGGCTGCTGCCTCGTCGTCGAGGACCGGGGCCAGAACCGCCGCGACAAGGGCCTCGTCGAACGCGCTGTGGTCCGGCAGCTCCGGCCACCTTTCCTCGGCGGAGAGCGACTTCCTCCTGCCGCTTTTCTCGTCGTCGTTGCCCTGCCCCTCCTCCCCTCCTCCTGCCTTGTCCATGGCCTTGCCGGACCGTGTCCTCTTCAGGTTGCCCATTGGATCGTGCTCCTGAGGCGGCTTCTGCTGATGCAGCGCGTTCTGTGGCTTCGTCGCCAGCGGCGGCATCCGCAGCGAGTAGAACGGCTGCGCGTCCACATTGAGGATGTTGGGTTGCTGCAGCGAGGGCGCGGCCACCTTCTTGTTCACGCCGGCGTTCTCATCCGCGAAGTGGTCGCGCGGCAGCGGGGGCAGCAAGTGATCGATGCACGGCTGCGGCTGCCAGATGCTGGAGGAGGAACCCAGCAGCAGCGCGTCGAAGAGCCAGCTCTTGTCGAGCTGGTCGCCAGCGCGCGGGCGGCCGACGAGCTTGGCCTCGAGATCCCGGAGCATCTCCTGCGCGCGCTCGTAGGCCTTCAGGTGCGAGTCCGCGCCGCGCAGGCTGTCGACGGCCGCCGGGCGCACCTGCTTGAGCACGTCCTTGGCCTCCAGCACGTGGCCCTGCTTCATGAGGCAGATGCCCAGGTTGCACATCTTGTTGTTGTCCGGCCCGATGAGCAGAGCCCGCCGGTACGCGCCCTCCGCCTCCGTGTAGTTCTCCTTCTGCATCAGCGCCCACCCAAGATTGCCCTGCACAGCAATGGCAAGAACAAGAATGATCAGGACCATTGGCTTGGAATGAGATGAATTGGAGCTTTGAGCCACAAGAAATGTGTGTGCACTTACAAGGAGCCTGGTTGCTTCTTGCTCAAGGGTGACCTGGAACTTGCGTCCCTGAGAGCGCGCCGTCTTGGTGCGCTTGCCGTTGAAAGCGACGCCCTGGTGGATCAGCTGCAGCTTGTGCTTGAGCAGCGAGATCTGGTCGTCCAACCGCCCACATCTCTGCGCACAAGAACCCAATCAAATTCAGCACGTACTGCCTCAGAACGATGCATCAGCAGAACACATTGATTGAAGCGAGGCGAGGCGAGTAAGAAAGGGTTCGCGAACCTTGTAGAGGTCGAGTAGGATGTTGTCGAGGGACTCCTGCGCCTGGTCGGAGCACCGGCTGCGCAGCGACTTGATGGCCTCGATGGCCTCCTCGGCGCGGTTCTGCTGCTTCATCACGATGGCCATGTCCTTGAGCGCGCTGTCCACCCGGTCGCCCGCGTTGATCGCCGCCCAGAACAGCGCGATTGCCTTCTCCGGGTCCTTGTCCACCAGCTGCGCCGCCGCCGCGGCCATCGCAACAGATCCGTCAGCTCAACGAATCCAAACCCAAACACAAGCGCTCGTACCCAAGGACACGACGCGTACCTGGACGCGCTTGGCGCGCACGTACGGCGTGTCGCCGACGGGGACCTTGTGGGCGACGTGGAAGGAGTCGGAGTGGGTCCGGAGCATGGCCGCCGCCGGCTTGATGGGCGAGCAGGGGGCGGACTTGGTCGGCCGGAGCCCCAGGGCGCCGGCGACGTGCCACGGCTCCTCCTGCTGCATCATCGCCTCTGTCTCCTCCTCTCGCGCTTGGATTCCTATCCAAGAACGGAGGCAGAGCGAGAGAGAGAGAGAGAGGAGGAGGAGGAGGAGGAGGAGGAGGAGGAAGCCGAGCAGCAGAAGCACACTAGAAATTGGATTCCATTCCGCAAGAGATATATGAATCCAATCGTGGGGGTCCGACCGTTGGACAATTAGCCGTTTGCGAAACTAGCCGTTGGGACTTCCTGGGCCGGGCCTCATACCGTACCGGCCCTGCCTCGGCCCATTTGACTGTAGCTGTTAGGGGCTACTTGTATAATACTGGCTTGAGCTAAGCAAAGCCCGCCTGGCCCAGCCCAAACCCCCGTAATAGGCCGCTGTTTTTTTTTGTTTTCGTGTATTCGCGTCTGACCGTCTCGTCTTGTCGGCGCCAGACGGTCGTGTCGTCCTCGTCGAAACCGCCGCCTCCGCCTCGCGCCGGCTGGCGGCGTCGTTGGTATGCACGCCATGATCCGCGCCGGGCGTCTCTACGGTGGGGCCGAAGCGGATGTATCGCCAGGATGCGGCTTTTCTCTCGTGTGGGCGGCCGTGGCGATGGCCTGCGAGGTGCTCGACGAAATGCCGAAGCGCAGAACGGCGAGACGGTTGCAGTTCTGGCTGCCGAGCTATGGTCTAGAGGCAAGAGAATGTGTCATTGGATGGGCATTGACGCCGAAAGGGACTGCGCACTCGTGCTCTGCAAACGTGAGTTGGTTGTATGCAAGGTCTAGGAGAGTGACTGAACTGATGTGGTGATGCACTGCACTGTTGAGTCTATTAACTCTTTGGTTATGTTGTTTGTAGGGCGTGCCAATGACGCGTGCAAAATTGGAACGGGAACAACTGGAAAAAGAAATTGTTAATTTTACTCTAAGCGCCTGAGCCATGAAGGCACTAGCTTTGCAGCATGTAAGTGGTCCAAATTTGAATTCCAGTAATGCTGTTCCATTAGACATATTGTTATTACCCTGATTTCCTGTGCTCATAAGACATAACATGTTGTCATATCCGATGATGTGGTTATCTACTCTTTTTTTTTTTTGCATCATTTTATTTCCTTCCTCCTTGCTGAATATGTTAATGTTACATCTGCTGGCCTAACGTATAATGGATCCTCATCATGCTCTTTTGTACCCATCTATAAGAATGTCACTGTTCTATAGCAGCTCGTTTCATGATACACTGGTATCTCTGGAGTCATGTCTGTGCACCAAGATCTCTGAGCAAGGTGCATGTATTGTGGTTGTCTTGGAGTTGTATGTCGACATGAGCCATGTGATGTAGATGAGATGATAACCCATATACGATGCTAAATAGCCTAGAAAGCTCATGGCTAAATACACACTGAAAGTTAAGTCCTGCATGTTTTTTTAAAACTTTGTAGGGGGACACTTGCTGCCTCTATACTATAGCGATAACTTACTCTGCCTTTTGACCTTTTGTGGATAGAGTGACAAATATTGCAAAGAAGGAACAATGTTTTTATAGTCTATTTCATAATCCTCCTTATATGTTTAGAAAACTTCTTTATTGTTTTCCCATTAAATATTTCCCCTGGATTGCTACCTGATATATATACAAGTTCTTGTAACATGAAGTTACTACAACAAGTTGTTACTCAGACTCATTTATCATTGTCCCTCAAAGATATTATTAGAAAGACGCCCTACATGAAAATTTCTGACATTTGCAAGGCCCTAAACATCCAGCAAATTGCTATATTTTAGATGCACTAAAGCCTCAGACGCAACCCTGCCAATAACGGTGGTGATCATTTGGGCTTTTTTTAGTGGCTTATGGCTGAAAAGCACTGTAGCTGGCTGAAAAAATACTGTAGCTGACAGAGGCTTATTTATCATAATTAAATTTAAAAAAATTAAAAATTTTAAAAATATGTTAGCCCATTACGTATAATACAAATACATACGGGAAAAAGAACCGGCAAAAAAGCTCAACAAAAAGCCAAAAGTTCAGAAAAAGACGAAATTTATGAATAGTGAAAAATAAGCCGGAAGCCAGAAACTGAAGCTATTTTGATCACATGTAACTTCTATCCTTACGGACTATTGCTCTATGCTCCAGATTCTGCACATTTTTGACATCTGACAAGAATTTTCAGTGAAAGGCTGAAAAGGAGTGTTTTGGGGCTATAAGCATTATTCGTTAGCTCTCTTAGGACCATAAAGTACTGTATGCAGACCTTAGACCAACTTGTTGATACGGGGTCGTCTGATCTTCTCGTCGTAGGATCAAGATACTCACGTGTAGTCTCTTAAATCGCAGCGATCCTCCATTGCCAATGCAAAAACGAACGCCCTTTAATTCGCAAACTTCTATCCTCTATTGAAATTGATTGGCTAACCAGAGATCGAAAACAAGCAAAAGTCTCTTCTTCCAATTATCTAGTCACCCCTTTATATGGAGAAGCGGTGGCTACTTAAGGTCCTCTCCTCATCCTCACGCACAAAGCAATGGGCTTAGGGCCTGTTCTTTTCGGTTGCAGCTATGGCTTTTGGTTGAAAATTTTGAATTTTGGTTGTTTACGGTACAGATTACGGAGAGACAGATACTCACTTGCGATTTTGGCTGGCACAGATGTTGGGCTTTTAACGTGTAGATCGTTTAACTTGTAGATCTCGTCTTAAGAAAATACTCCGTTTGAAAGTTAGGTACTGTAGCAGAAGCCAAAAGCCGATTTCAAGCTCAAAAGAACATGCCCTTAAACAGGCCACGGTTCGGTTTCGGTCAGGCTGAGTTGGCGGAGTCCTTTCCCAAGTCGGCCACGAATCACAAACTAACTCTATTACTAGTGTTCAGTCTCAACTTGATAAATAAGTTTACATGGTCGACTTAATGACTTCGATCCAACTTTGACTAGCAGGCCCGTCTCTACTCGGCCATGCACATGTGTTCTACATGCACCTTCATGCAAGGAACATGCAGGACCATGAGCAGCTCGTCATGGGCTTGGCTGCTTCTTTCTTTCCTCATCATGGACTGGTCCCTCATGTGTTCTTCTCCCATGTCTTCTGCATGCATGCAACTTTCTTGTGAAACTAAATGGCCGGATTCTCCATCTTCTCTTGATTCAACCTGAGAACAATTAACACACTAGACTTAGGTAGTATAAAGCTCTCATCAATACAAAGAAATTCGTTATGAAACAAATTCACATATTTATTTAAAAGCTCGGCTCATACTCTAGTCATCACACCTTTTAGTGCTTCATGAACACTTGGAGAGGTAGACGACATAGTAGTAGCAGGGATGTCCTCGTCACTTGTGCTTCTGTAGATTGATATGGGTTAAGTAACCACATATCCCCTCCCTTAATAGTATGGCCAGACAAGAATAAAGGTTCATACTCGTCTCTGGTTTGAAACGAGATAAAAAAAAAGGTTGGGAGTAGCTGCATGGACAGAAAGTCTAGGATCGGCTATAGCTGAACCTGAGAAGGTTGTTCAGGAATGACATTTGTAAACTTGAGCATGGCTCTTTGCCTGTTCATCTTGTCGTTAGTATAGGTAAATTGTTTGATAAAAATAATACTGAGGAGCAAGAAGCTATTCAAAAAGACACAAAATGAAAATAAAAGGATGCTACTTGGAGGACCTTCTTAGGCAATTATATTAAATGTTATGCCACACAAATCCTGATTGCCCCTCATGTTGGCTGGATATTCTAGTCAAGTTGGATAAGTAATTATTTATATATTAAGGAAAATTATGTATATGCCACTAAAAAGTTTAAAAACTTTTGGTCTCACAAATGATAAATTTTGAAACTTTTCACTGGCACATATAAAATTTCCCCTTTATATTATGCGCTTGTGCATTCCCTGGGGTTTCCTTTTGGGTATTCCAGGGTCACTCCATTATTCAATTACCAATCATACAATGCAGCGAAACAAATAATACGTATTTTATTTTTAGAAGATCCACTTGTACTCAACTGAAAATGAGTTGGTCTAGCAGTAGTTAAAAAAGGACAACTGACAGACAAGCAAGGGAATGCTATCTGTTATTTGTATTTGCTTGCAGATGGATCAATCTGACCAAACACCCATAACTAATTTTATAGATTGGGGATATTAGTTTATTGTTGTTTCAGTTTCAGTTGGTTATACTACTCTGTTAAAGTATAAGTTGTGGTTGTAAAACTTGGCCTTCTGCTACAATTTACCATTCAACTTCACATTCCATTAGTCAGCAACTCAGTATCAGCAAAGAGTGATATATAATTAGAAATTATGTTTCCGTGGGCAGAGACATATATGGCAACAGGAATGAGAAACTGCTTGTTCCTTTTCATTTGAAACTAGCTCTCTAAGAGCTAAATGGAATTAGGATACATGGAGTTTTAATTTCTTCTTTCTCTGCAGAAAGCCACTGCTTCAGTCACAATCGAAGGAAGCTAGAGAAAGCTTCGATGTTAGCTTTTGTGATAGAAGCACTGAACAAAAATGGAACTCAGAAACCACGGTAAGCATGATGTTGAATGCAAGTGCCACAATACCTTGAAACCTTGTGCCCTAATGCTGGTTATGTAGATTTGTACATGAAATGCTTTTAATAGTGGAAAGTAGAAATGGTTAGTGAACAAGAGCAACAAGCATTTTGACATCTAAGATGCTAATAAATATAGGTAACCGTTGAAGTTTGCGTAGATTGCCCATCTTTACTCAACAACTTGAGCTTTTGAGTGAATTTGCTGTATGGAAGTTGGAACTAAGCAGTTACTATGGGAAAAAACATGCTTTGAGAATTGAGAGTCATGGTAAACTAAATGGTTTCTTTCATGAGTGCAAGTTCATGTAGCATTTAGCTTTCAAAAAAGTTCATGTAGCACTTGATCTCTTGATGTCTTCATTTCAGTGACAAGGTATTGTGTGTGTACTGACCATGGTTATTAAGGTATCGAAATATTAGTGATATCTCGTCGCCATATCGCCGTGGCGGACCACTGCCTCCGCCAGATCGGGTCTCCTCCGCGGCTCTACCGGTTCCAGTCTCCGCTGCGGTGCCGCCTCCTGCTTCACCGGGCGACGAGTCTTCTCCGCCGCCTCCTCCGCGGCTACCGCTTTGGGGCGATGGAGAGTGGCGGTGGGAAGAGGAAGCGGCCATCGGCGAGCTGGCTCAGCCTCACCGACGCCGGAGGTGGAGGAGATGGGGGGAGGAGAGAGGGAGAGAGGCAGTGGGGGCGAAGCGCCAAAGCCGCGAGGAATGCCGAGCTCAAGGCGGCGGCTGGTTATGTGAGGGTTTTGATATTTTGTAATTTAGCCCTCTTATTTTCTGAGATTGCTATAAAATCCTTTTCTCTTTGTATTTCTTCTGTTTGGGCCCTTTGAAAGTCCGATATTGTTGTGGCTACTTGTGTATATGGCGTCGCCACGTTGCGTGCCATAAACGATATTGTTGTGTGAAGATGGTGAGTCGCTGCGCCTCGCCGCACTGACTTAATAGCCAAGGTACTGACTTTAGTTTGACATGTGATTTGGAATTATGAGCATATGTCTAGGACATAGTATTTTTCTACCCCATGTTGTTCCACTCGTTTAAGGACAGTCAAAGTCTCTGGCAGTGTACTAGTGTTGAAGGTTTCTAGTCAGTTAAGCAGCCAACCATCCACGTGAAGGCTGAAACATTGTTGCATACAGAAGTGCACAACTTTAATGCCAAATGTAGAACTACCCACTAAATTCATCAAATTCTAGCTGCCCAACCTGATTCTTGCGTTTTAGTATCCTCAAATTTACATTAGTCCAAAAGCAACATTAGGACTCAGTAAAATCTGAGTGAATGGTCAGCGATTGGAAACTGCTAGCTGATGAATTTGGGTTGAAGCCCTGGAGGCCAACACCACACCTAACCCAATAATAGCCAATTGCATGGAAGAATGCAAGGACTGGTAGGTAGACAGAAGATTATGGGTGAAAAGGAGGTTGGCACAAGGAGTTTGGGCAAACAAAGAGGGAGTAGGGACAGATGAGTTATGGATAAGTGCTGTTTGTGCTTGTGCCATGTGGTGGGTGTTATGAATATTGTGTGTATATTTATAAGGCCTAATGGATAGTATATATAGAGAGTATAAGGGAACATACCCTACACATAGAAGGAAATACAAAGGAATATGCATATACCTACCCCATTATAGCCGGGGGGATTCGCGAGCGGGGAGCCGGCCACGTCGGCCGCGCGCGCTGCGCCCGCCGCGTGGCCGGCCGATTTTCGTACGGTCAGCTGAGGTCATTTCCCTCTGTTTTCCGGAAATTACGTAAAGGTCCTTTTTCCTCGCAAAAAAGTCCCTGGCAGTTTTTAAAATTTTTTTTGCGAAAACACCCCTCCACTTTACTGAAATTTTGTATACTTCGCAGGATAGCGCCCCGCGGTTTGCTAAATTACGTACGGGTCCTTATTTATTTACGTATAGGCCCTCGATTTTTTTTACGAAAAAGACCTTCGACTTTTTCGAAAATACACATATGCCCTCGATTTTTTTAAAAAAGCTCCTCACAGATTATCGTCTCTTTTACTTCGGTACACTAACGCCTAGGGTTCCTAGGCAAGGGCTTAGACACCTGAATTAAAAAATAAGGATAGCAGACGAAAATAAACAATCATGTATATATATAATATATTTGATATTTAGATGAACAAAATTGATACCTTGAGCCAGTGACGGAGACAGGATTTAGTTATGCCTTGGATTCAGTGGTGAATGATCTAGGCTATCTAGACTGGACCATGAAAATATTACCTAAACTGGACTGAATTTACCCAGACTGTACATTAGATATTTTTCCACACCCCGGGCTGAAGCCTACCCTACCTGGGGTGTGGCTCCGCCCCTGCCTTGAGCAACAATAATCAGTGTTATTAGGACTCGAATTCGGGTGTCCGATTCAGCAAACTTTAGAAATTAAGATTCTAGAATTCATCAAATATATATTTAGAGATGGTCTATACTCTTCACTAATTGGATATAACAAATGAGATTCAAATCTTGAGCTCTTAAATAATAAATTACTTATCTACCAAGTTTAAATTCATCAATTAAACTTTGGGCCAGTAGGAAGGCAAAGCTACTGGTCGTAGGACAGCACATCAACTTAATATACTCCCAGCAATACAATCACAGATTCAACAAGTTTGATAGCAAACCGAATTAGCTAACAAGTGAAGCATATATCATGAAGTACTAAAGATCACAAAACAAATTAGCCAACTATTCCGAAAGTGACAGACCATAAGATTGACAAATGATAGTAATAGTAACAATTTAGAGTTCAAACTTAAATATCCAATTTCAGTATTAGACTATTATCATCATTGAGTTAATATCCAAACCCGCATATATCTTTGGTCCAAATCTTAGATCCAAACCCTAGAACATAGACAAACTACTCATCACTAACTCACAAGCACATAGATAAATTGCCAACTCACATACCGATGAGGAGTAATACCAGTAGAGAAAGTCAATGAAGATGTCATTATGGTTGGGGAAGAAGAGGCTGATCAAGGACGCCGGTGGTGAAGACATCGTTGTGGTTGGGGAAGAAGAGGTCGAGGTCACCGAGGTTTGAGAAGATAGAGACACGGGAAGGCTGGCCGGCCGGGGAGGCGGTGCCGGATCTACGTACATGGGAGGTGAAGATTGGGGAGAAGGTGGCACTTGAGGAGGTGGTGACGGACGAGTGACAGGGGCACACAAGTGAGGAATAAGGGCACAAACCCTAGTGGGGCCCTATTTATAAAAGCAACCATCACAGACGATTCCATTAAAGAACCGTATGTCATAGAACCGTCTGTGATATAAACCACATCACAGATGGTTCCATAATAAAATCGTTTGTGATGTTAGTATCACAAACAGTTATATTATAGAATCGTCTGTGACAGTACAACAAATTCTAATTTTTGGTTAGCCTCAGAAAATGCTAACCATGTCTTATGAAAAAAGCAAGCATATAATCACAGATGTAATTATTTTGTAATTACTAAATCAATTACAATGGAATAATTCTTTAATTACATGATGAGTTTCTTATAATTACATTGGAATAATTTCCAAATTGGTGTTCGTCATGTGGGATCATTACACTTGGCTATTTTCTTTTAAATAAAGCCCTTCACGATGGTTGACACGTATATAGCTTGCTTCATCACTTCGTTCTTTCTCAAGTCTGATGCTATCTCCGAATGGAGGCAACTCGTCAAATTAATTGTAATATTTCTCATCTATGACATTCTCAACTACGACAATTCTTCTTTTTTCATGAAAAACTACGTGATGCTTCTTATTTGCCGGGTCGGTTACATAACAAACTTGAAAAGGTTGCCTTGCAAGTATGAATGGTTCTTCTTTGTATCCTACACGTTTAAGGTCCACAGTAGTAACGCCGTACTTGTCGACCTTCACCATGTGAGAGTTGGACCCAACGACACCGAAATAGAGGGATCTTGAAAATTATGTAGTCGAGCTCCCAAATCTCCTCTACAAGCCCATAGTAGGAGATTGGGCCAGTAGTACTGAACTGCTCATCACGAAATGCATCTATGCGGACACCTAAGTTCTGGACTGTGCTCTTTCTATCCTGAGCTGTTGTATAAAATGTGTACCCACTAATGTCATATCCTTGTTATGTCATCATTGTAAAATTTTGGTCTATTTGCCAACCATTGCAGTGTTTCACTTGATGATCTCTCAGTGAATTACACTCTCAACCCTTTGTTGAACCGACAGTGGTGTTGTCTCGTGATCCAAACCTCTGACCGGCCTGGATTCTCTTGGCATAGCATGTCCTTATGCTCTTCAATATACGAGGACACTTCAGCATGTGTTGCAAGACCGTGAAATGGGCTTGAGTGTATGTATCCAAATCGGGAGTTATTACTTTCCTTCCGATGGTCCGATACCCTCTAGTCTCCCCTCGTGACGAGATACAAGCACACCTATCGATTCAACCTGAGCTATGTAATTGATGCAGAACTCAATGATCTCTTTGATTACATAACTTTCAATGATACTGCCCTCGGACCAAGATCAATTGCGTACATAGGACTTCAGAATTCTCATGTACCTCTCAAACGGGTACATATGACGTAGAAACACGGGGCCGTATATCTTTATCTCTTTCATAAGGTGGACAATGAGATGGACCATGATATCGAAAAATGACGGAGGGAAATACATCTCAAGATGACATAGAGTCGTCACCACCTCGGTCTGCAGAGCATGTAGTCCATCGGGATCGGTGACCTTCTGAGCAATTGCGTTAAAGAAATAACACAACCTCATGATTGTCACTTGAACCTTGTTTGGCAAAATATTTCTAATTGTAATAAGAAACATTTGTGTCATTATCACATGATAGTCATGAGACTTCATGCCAATTAATTTCAAATCTTGCATGGAAACAAGTTTCTTCATTCTAGAGGAGTAACAAGACAGAACTTTTACACCATATAAGCACTAACACAGTTCAGTTTTCTTGTACTTCGACAAAGTGTAACAAGCTGGAGGAAGGTATTTTCGGTCTTTATCGGTCTCTATCGGTGCTAACTCGGTTCTAACGTTCATAGTGACCAAGTCACACCGTGCGTTGACACCATCCTTTGTTTTGTCACGAATGTTCAGTAAGAGATCAATCAAGCTATCACATACATTATTTTCTATGTGCATAACATCGATGCAATTGTGAACTTCTAAGTGCTCATAGTAAAGCAAATCCCAAAATACTGACCTCTTTTTTCATATATTCTTCTGACAGGTCCTCAACTTACGTCCTTTCTAAGTACAATATCGGTATCTTTGACTATATCATAGATCTCTTTCCTACTAAAAGGCCTTGATGCCGAGTCATCCTCTTTTTTCGTCAAATTATTTCTTCATCTTGTGGTATGGGTAATACCGTGGAAGGAACCTACGGTGACGCATGTACACAGTTTTGCGTGAGTTGTTCAAACACACACTCTCAGTATAATCAAAGCAGTGCAGACAGGCTTTGGCTCCTTTCGTACTCAATCCCGACAGGTTATTAAGGGCAAGAAAATCATTGATGGTGTAGAACAACATGGCGCATAGAGTGAAGTTCTCTCGTTTGTCTGCATCTTATATATGTACCCATTCGTTATACAGTATCACAAGATCTTCCACCAATGGTGCTAGTTATAACTACACCTCAAACTTATGGTGAATCACATACACCGAGTTTAGAGAGAAAATACAGATATTGTACCCTAGTCTGTAGTTTTTGTAAAGAAGTCAGTAATTTGTAACTCTGAAGACACAAATTGTAGAGCAAGCACTCTGTCCTGCACCTATGAGCAAGTGTATGAAATATCCAAACCAATGTGCTTGGTGAGCTTATGCTTCACTAGGTCACAGGCAATACTGATAGCACCTATACTGTCAGACAAAAGAGTCATAGGTCCCATCACAGGCATTCTAAAATTTGCAAATAGCTGCCTCAACCAAGTAACCTCTGTTGTCACTACTCCATAGCTCTCAACTTAGCCTCAGCACTTGACGAGAAACTGTAGTCTGCTTCTTTGTCTTCTAGGCAATTAAGGAGAAGCTAAGAAAAACACAGTAAGTGGAAAGAAGATGACAATAAGAAGAATCACTTGTCCAAGTCGCATTGGAGTATGCCTGAGGCTATTGTGAGTTGGAGTTAGGAAAAACAAACGACAAGAGATAGTCCCACGCAAGTAGCGAAGAACTCGAAGAAAATAACTGTAATGAAAATGGGTGAGACGAGCCATGAATTGACTCAAGATATGAACAATATATCAGGATGAGTGCTCATAAGATACTCTAGGCTCCCAACAAGATGGAAATATCGTGTAAGATCCTCAAGAAGATCACCATCGATGGCCTGAAGCTGAAGAGATAACTCCATGGGAGTCTCAGCTGTGCGAGTGTTAGTCAGACTAGAACGATCAAGAAGATCCTGGATATACTTCTGCTGAGAGATATAGTAGCCCTCAGGTGTGGAAGTGACCTCAATCCTAAGGAAGTATGTAAGAGAACCGAGATTAGTCATCAAAAATTGCTCACTGAGATGCTTCTTCACATATATGATGAACGAGGAGTCAACCAATGATGAGTATGTCATCCACATACAGAAGAAGTAGTGTCGTACCCTGAGGTGAGACATAGACAAAAAGAGTAGGATCGTAGGAACTGACAATGAAATCGACAACAGTAATCACTGAGGTAAAACACGCAAACCAGACATGAGGAGCCTGTTTGATGCCATAAAGAGCACGACGGAGATGACAAATATGCCCATCCGGAATAGAATACTCAGGTGGTGGCTACATGTAGACACCCTCATACAAAGTACCATTAAGAAAGACATTCTTAATATTTAGCTGAGAGATGGACCATCAGTGAACAGAAGCAACCATAACAAGAGTGTGAACAATGGTTATATGGGCAACAGGGGCAAAAGTCTCATCATAGTCATGACTAGTGCTGGAAAAAAGCTCGAGACTCGTGAGCCACTCGGGCTTGAAGTCGGCTCGACTTGGCTCGAGTTCAAATCGTAAGCTAGCGAGCTAAGCCACATTCCTAGCCTGTTGCACCAATGAGCCGAGCCTGAGCCGCTTGCAAGCGGCTCGATTGCTCGGTCGAGCCGGTGAAAGCATCTAGGCCCCTACAAATATTAGTTTTGGTAATTAATGAATTTATGTGAATATGGGACTAATGTGTGCATTAAGTGTTTGAAAGGATAAGTTCAATTGGCAAAGAAAGAGGCTCACAAAATTTCCCATGAAGATTCAAGATCTCTATGGCGACAAGGTAAATAGTTTAGGTATCTATTTTGTTTTACCGGACTTGGAGTTAGGTTGGAAGACCGGATTATAGGATAGACGCCGTACTATTAAGAGGGATCATGGTGATCGCTTAATCATGCTCAAATGTGCCCTTTGGATCAATTTAGGATTATGCATGCACTTAGAAATTAAAATTAAACCAAATCTGTGCATTGTCAGAAAATCCGGTAGTTCCGGTGTGTATTGGGCGGAACTACCGCAGGTCCGGTAGTACCGGGCGCCCAGGCGGAACGTTTT
Source organism: Dendrocalamus latiflorus (assembly GCA_017311315.1). Lineage (NCBI taxonomy): Eukaryota > Viridiplantae > Streptophyta > Magnoliopsida > Poales > Poaceae > Dendrocalamus > Dendrocalamus latiflorus. The sequence continues at coordinate 2,609,879 of CM029658.1, forward strand.
TTCCAGAGAGCGCCCGGACTCAGACTTAGCCTCTCGGAAAACGGAAGTACCGCGGGTTGACCTGCGGAACTACCGGATGGCCGGTAGTACCGGGCACCCGAGCGGAACTTTATTTCCAGAGAGCGCCCGGAGTTTAACTTAGCCTCTCGGAAAACGGAAGTACCGCGGTTTTACCTGCGGAACTACCGCATGTGCGGAAATTCCGGATACCTGTGCGGAACGTTATTTCCAGAGAGCGCCGAGAATAAGACTTAGACTCGTTGAGATCGGAAGTACCGGGTCTTGGAGCGGAACTTCCGGACGTCCGGAAGTACCGCGATTTCAACGGCGGTAGTACCGCACTCATTGACCAACGGTTACTTCTGACTCTCTGACATAGCTGTTCTGACTGGTCAGCGAGGGTCCGGAAGTACCGCGGTTTTGCCTGCGGTAGTTCCGGATTTCCTGAATTTTCAGGATTGTTTATTGTAACGGCTATTTGAGGTTGGTGAGGGTATAAATACACCCCCACCAGAACTTGGACATGTTGTTGAACATCCATTGAATACATTTGAGCCTAGCGCAACCTTTCACACCTCATTCACTCACTTGTGCATTCATTTGAGGTAGTTGACCCAAAATTCAAGTGCATTGCATTCTAGTTGATCCATTGAGCACTTGAGTGAGATCAAGCCGCAGTGGTCTATTCTCTTGGTGCTTGCCGGCACCTAGACGGCTTGGCGGAGTTTCGGTGATCTTCTCAAGAAGATTGTGAAGGCTTGGAGCTCGCCTACCCGGAGAGCGAAAGGGCATCCAATAGTGATCGAGGTGCTTAGGCTCATTCGTGGAGCCGGTCCGATTCGTTCGGGCTTACCTCAACGTGGACTAGGGGAGACCGGCAAGTCTCCGATCACCACGGTAAAAAGTAATCGTGTCAATTGTGGTTTGCTCTCTTGTGATCATTTTCATTCAAGCAACGCTCTTCATTCATATTATTTGATTGCTTGCTTAGTTAGAGTAGCAATTGTTGTTCTCTACCATTCGTTATTGATCTTAGTCGATTACTTGTGCTAGTGTTAGTGTTATCTTGCTTTATCAATCCATCAAGTTTAAAATTGCTAGTACTAGAATTAGACGAAAATTTTTAAACCTCCTATTCACCCCCCCTCTAGTCGGCCTCCTCGATCTTACAAGTGGTATCAGAGCTTGGTCTCTCAAATTTAGACTTAACGGTCTAGAGAGAAAAGGATGGCTAGTGAGGGTATAGCAATAGGAAAGACACCTCTATTTGATGGCTCAAATTATGCTTATTGGAAAATTAGAATGTCTATTTATTTAAAGGCCATGAGTCCTCAAATTTGGAAAGTCGTAAATGAGGGTTACGTTATGGCTCTTGATCCGGATCACCCAACGGATCAAGACGGGCGTAATGCTCATTTAGATGCCCAAGCTATGAATGCTCTATTTGGAGCCTTGAACGCGGATGAGTTCAATAGGGTGAGCAATCTTGAGACGGCTCATGCTATTTGGACTACCCTTTCGGAAATACACGAAGGGACATCCACGGTCAAGGAGGCCAAATTGCATCGGCTTAGGATCAAATATGAGACATTCACAATGTTGCCCCATGAAGACATTAATGAGATGTACTCAAGGCTCAACAACATTGTGAATGAGCTTAAGGGCCTTGGAACTAACCTTTCCGATCTTGATATTGTTCGAAAGATGCTTAGGGCCTTGCCGGAGAAATATGAAGTGTTGGTGACTCTCTTCCTCAACTCACCGGAGTTGGCAAGAATGACACCAACGCAATTGTTGGGCAACCTCATCACCAACGAGCTCTACAAGAAAGACAAGGAAGAGCTCTTGGAGCAATCTTCTTCCAAGAATAAGAAGATCACCGCTTTCAAGGCTAAAGCGGTAATGAGTGAAGAATCCGAAGAAGATGATGAGGAGGACTCCGAAGAAGAATTTGCGCTTCTAGTAAGAAGAATGAAGAAGTTCATGAGAAGACGCCCATTTCGGAGTACAAGCCATGAGAAGACCAAGAAATGGCATTCTTCCTCCAACAAGAAGTTTAGCAACATTCGTTGCTATGAATGTGATGAGAAGGGGCACATTGCCTCTCAATGTCCAACAAAGAAGGATGACAAGGAGAAGTCATCAAAGAAGAAGAACTACAACGGCAAGAAGAAGCTTTTCAAGAAGCTTCACAAGGATGGCAAGAATGAAGCCCATATTGGTGAGTGGAACTCCGAAGAGGAGTATTCGGACTCCGTCTCAAGCGAGCACAAATCTCCCAAGAAGAAAGGGCTTGTGGGCATTGCAATCAAGGAGGCTCCATCACTATTCTCCACTCCTACATGCCTTATGGCTAAAGGAGAAAAGGTAAACTTGCTTGATGATGATGAGCCTTCATATGATGACTTGATGAATATGCTAGTTGAATTGAATGAATTTCTTGGAAAAGAAAAATCAAAGTTTAAGGTCTTAAAGAGAGAACACACCTCTCTCAAAGACTCTTATGAGGAGCTAAAGGAAGCTCATGATTTGCTTCTCCAAGAAAATCACAAATCTAGTACTAGCATTAGAGTTACTTGCAATATCTTGAATGAAATGTCCAGTATAGAAATTTCAAAGTCTAGCATATCTACTTGTTGTGATGATTTACTTGCCATACCTTGTTCATCAAGTGTAGATTCTAGAAATGTTCTAAATCTTGTTCATGATGATATCATTGCTAATGAAAACAAAAATTTAAAAGAACAAGTGCTAAAATTAAACAAAAGTTTAGAGGGCTTACAAGGGAAAGGAAACCCTTGATAAGTTACTAAGCGATCAAAGATGCTCTTTTAACAAAGAGGGACTTGGATATGTCCCCCAAAAGGGTAAGAAACCGGTATACAAGCCTCCAAGTTTTGTAAAGGAAAATGGTAAGTATTGCACAAAATGCCGGTGTATTGGACATATGCAAAATGATTGTTCTAAGAATAACATGCATTCCATTGGTTTATATGATTCTTGCTATATGCTTAGAAAATCCACAAATGGAAATGTTATTGCTCATTTCATTGGCACCTCGATTTTAGGTGCTAAAAAGAAATCCATTTGGGTACCCAAGACCTTGGTCACTAACCTCCAAGGACCCAAACAAATTTGGGTACCTAAAAGAACTTGATCTTCTTTTGTAGGTGAACTACAAAACCGGTGGAAGGCATTGGGTGTTGGATAGCGGTTGCACCCAACATATGACCGGAGACCGGAAGATGTTCACCACATTTGAGAATAGAAGTAATGACAAAATCACATTTGGAGACAATAGCAAAGGAAAGGTATTAGGATTGGGTAAAATCGCTATCTCAAACGACCTTTCAATTTCTAATGTATCTTTAGTTGAATCATTAAATTTCAACTTGCTATCCGTTGCTCAAATATGTGATCTAGGCTTAACATGCTCATTCTCAAAAGAAAATGTTGTAATCTCAAAAGATAATAATAATGAACTAGTCTTCAAAGGCTTTAGATTTGGGAATCTCTATTTGGTAGATTTTTCTTCAAATGAGTCTTGTTTGAAAACCTGTTTAATTGCAAAAACTTCTTTGGGTTGGTTGTGGCATAGACGGCTAGGTCATGTGGGAATGATTCAACTTAAAAAGCTTTTTAAGCATGACTTAGTGGTTGGCTTGAAGGATGTAAAGTTTGAGAAAAATCGACTTTGTAGTGCTTGTCAAGCCGGAAAACAAGTCGCTAATTCTCATCCTTCCAAAAGTATCATGTCAACCTCTAGGCCATTAGCGCTCTTACATATGGATTTGTTCGGGCCAACAACCTATAAGAGCATTGGAGGTAATAACTATTGTTTAGTCATTGTGGATGATTACTCTAGATATACATGGGTCTTCTTCCTAAATGACAAAAGTGAAACCTCCGGGATTTTCAAAAGTTTTTCAAAAAGGGCTCAAAATGAATTTGATTTTAAAATAAAGAAAATTAGGAGTGACAATGGTTCCGAGTTCAAAAATACAAAAGTTGAAGACTTTTGTGATGAACTTGGAATAAAGCATGAACTTTCCACAACCTACACTCCGGAGCAAAATGGAGTTGTAGAGAGGAAAAATCGAACATTAATTGAAATGGCTAGGACAATGCTTGATGAATATGATACTTCCGACAAGTTTTGGGCGGAAGCTATTAACACCGCATGTCATGCCATAAATCGCCTCTATTTACATCGACTCTTGAAAAAGACTTCCTATGAGCTTCTTGTTGGAAGGAGACCGAACACCTCTTACTTTAGAGTATTTGGTTGCAAATGCTATATTCTAAGAAAAGGTGTTCGGCTCTCAAAATTTCAAAGTCGATGTGATGAAGGCTTCCTTTTAGGGTATTCCTCAAATAGTAAAGCCTATAGAGTCTTTAATAAAAATTCGGGTTTAGTGGAAGAATCATGTGATGTTCAATTTGATGAAACTAACGGCTCTCAAGAAGAGCATGAGAACTTGGATGATGTAGGAGATGAAAGTCTTCGCAAGGCAATGGAGAACATGCAAATCGGAGACATCAAGCCAAAAGAGGATCCAACATCACCAAGCTCATCTAGACTAGTGGAACCTCCCTCCTCCTCCACAACAAACGAGGTTCAAGTTATAGAAGATGAAGAAAAGGATCAACCGCAAAATATTTTCAAGATTCACAATGCAATAGCCAAGGATCATCCAATTGACCAAATATTGGGTGACGTAAGTAAGGGTGTTCAAACTCGCTCTAGAGTAGCTTCATTTTGTGAACACTATTCTTTTGTATCTTCACTTGAACCTAAGCGTGTAGAAGAAGCATTAGATAACCCGGATTGGATAAATGCTATGCATGAAGAGATGAATAACTTTGCTCAAAATGATGTTTGGACTTTGGTGGAGAGACCCAAGGAGCACAATGTCATTGGCACAAAATGGGTCTTCCGGAACAAACAAGATGAGAACGGAATTGTGGTAAGAAATAAAGCAAGGTTAGTAGCTCAAGGTTATACTCAAGTCGAGGGCTTAGATTATGATGAGACTTTTGCGCCCGTTGCTAGACTTGAATCAATTAGAATCTTGCTTGCTTTTGCATCATGCTTTGACATTAAATTGTTTCAAATGGATGTCAAAAGTGCATTTCTTAATGGTACAATTTCCGAATTAGTATATGTGGAACAACCCCCGGGATTTGAAGATGCTAAATACTCTAATCATGTGTATAGATTGTCAAAGACACTATATGGTTTAAAGCAAACTCCTAGAGCTTGGTATGAGCGCCTTCGTAACTTTCTAGTATCAAAAGGCTTTAAAATTGGTAAAGTAGATACAACTCTATTCACAAAAATTATTGGAGATGATTTCTTTATATGTCAAATATATGTTGATGATATTATATTTGGTTCTACTAATCAAGACTTTTGCAAAGAATTTGGTGAGATGATGTCTAGGAAATTCGAGATGTCGATGATTGGTGAGCTAAGCTACTTCCTTGGACTTCAAATCAAACAACTTAAAGATGGGACGTTTATAAGCCAAACAAAGTATGTGAAGGATCTACTCAAAAGATTCGGAATGGAAGAAGCCAAACCCATCAAAACACCCATGGCAACAAACGGGCATCTAGACCTCAACGAAGAAGGTAAGTCGGTAGATTTAAAGCTTTATAGATCCATGATTGGTAGTTTGCTTTATCTTACCGCATCTAGGCCCGACATTATGTTTAGTGTATGCATGTGTGCACGTTTTCAAGCTTCTCCAAAAGAGTGCCATTTAGTGGCCGTAAAGAGAATTCTAAGATATTTAAAGCATTCCTCAAGCATAGGGCTTTGGTATCCCAAAGGTGCAAAATTTGAATTAATTGGATATTCGGATTCTGATTATGCGGGATGCAAAGTGGATAGAAAAAGCACCTCGGGTAGTTGCCAATTTCTAGGAAGATCTCTAGTGTGTTGGTCATCCAAGAAACAAAATTCCGTAGCACTTTCAACCGCCGAAGCCGAATATATTTCAGCAGGAAGTTGTTGTGCTCAATTGCTTTGGATGAGGCAAACATTGTTGGATTATGGGATCAATTTTGATAAAATGCCTCTTTTGTGTGATAATGATAGTGCTATCAAAATATCCAATAATCCCGTTCAACACTCAAGAACCAAGCATATAGATATACGCCACCATTTCTTGAGAGATCATGTGAGCAAGGGAGATATTGAAATTAGCCACATCCGAACCGAAAATCAACTAGCGGACATTTTCACCAAACCATTAGATGAAAGCCGCTTTTGCAAATTGAGGAATGAATTAAATGTCATAGACTACTCAAATGTAGCTTGAAATCTCATTTCATCCATTTCTGCTCATTTGTTGTGCTCATATGGATTTTTGTTGGTTTTTCCCCATTTTGGTCAAAAATTCGTTTAAATTCATAAAAATTAGTTTCAAAATATAGCATTAGCTCAATTGATGCATAATGATCCTGAATGACTTTAGTTGCATGCAAAACTAGGGATCATTTGCAAAATTTCCAGTTCTAAAAGTCAAATCCTGAAAAGTTCCAGAAAATCCGGAACTACCGTAGACCATTGTGCGGTACTTCCGCTCCTGACAGAAAAACCGGAACTACCGCAGTGTAATCCGCGGAACTTCCGGAATTTCTGCGAACACGGTACTACCGGCGTGTTACGCGCGGTACTACCACTTTCTGCGGGATTCAATGCGGTTTCCAAAACCGCCATCTCCTCCAACCGTTACTCCTTTACCCTTTATCTCTTTTCTCTCTCATCTTCACTCCTCCCAAACCGCAGCCGCCTACTCCTCTCTTCTTCCTCTTCTCCACCCTCTCTCTCCCAAGAACCTCTCTCCTCTCCCGATCTTTGAATCCGAGGGGAGTTCTTCGTTTTTGGGTGATTCCTTGCACTCCCAGGGTTCTCCTCCTTCGAATTCACAAGGTAAATCGGATCAAAATCCTCCTTTTATCCTGTTCTTAGAACCCTAGGTGGAGTTTAGGTTAAATTTGAAATGTGATGATTTTTGCTGAAATATTCTTGGGCGAATCTGTATATTTGGGGTATTTAGATGTTTATACATACATGCACTGGATTCAATCCAAGAAATACCCCAAAAAGATTCAATTTTTATCATGCCCTAGGAATGTCCAGAAAAACTGGAACTACCGGTCGAGCGGCCGGAACTACCGGGGTCCCGGAAGTACCGCATGTTTAATGCCGGAACTACCGGATTTCCCGAAAGTTCCGCAGTTTTGCCGCCGGTACTTCCGTTTTTCCTGGAACAGTAAAAATTCATTGCTTTCAATTTCAAACCTACTTTTGCTTATTCTACCTCATACCTTGATTATCCTTTTGTGTCATTGAAGATGCCGAGGATGAAGAATGTCTCGCACAAGTCCTATGGGGGCACGGCTGGTCAATCCTCCTCCTCGACTCCTGCATCTCAGACGGCGGAGCACAAGGGCAAGGGTCCCGCCTCCGACCCTGAGAGTGACTCAGAGGATTCGCATGAGAGCGGATCTGAGGCCTCGCATGAGAGCGAGGATTATGCGATCTCAGATGAGGAGATGCCTGAGGTAACTGCAGACGAAGAGGTGGATCTCGCCAAGATCACAAATGAGGATTATGCTATTCTTCGTCGCCGCAGTCAGTATGTACGCCCTCGAGACTCAATGAACTCCCAATTTCATTCCAAATTTCAAGAGAAGGTGTACCAGGAGATGTATGGTCCAGCTCGCAAATTTGCTGCACATAAGTATGTGGACTGGGATCACTTGTCGCAGATCGACAAGTTCAGTGGTGCTTATCAGCTCTTTCAGCGAGCCGATATCCATCAACTTGTTGCATTCAAATGCAACTATATGGACAACATGATCAGGCAGTTCTATGCTACCCTGTACATCTCTCCCAACTTTGAGCATCTGAGTTGGATGACAGGGACCCAGTTCATTGAGTGCACCAGGCACGAGTTTGAGTTAGCACTTGGGACGGAAACCAGTGCCTATGAGAAGGTGTTCAGCAAGCGAGCTCTTCCTATTGCTGCATATTCAGAGTACTATGACCAAGCTGCTGAACGGACACTGGGGACGACAATTGGCTTACTCCCTATTCCCAGCCTTGTCAACAGGATCATCAACCACACCATTCTTCCCAAGAGTGGGAATTATGATGCTATTCGTGGCCATGCGTGGAATGTAATTGATTACATTATGCGCGGCCAAAAGTTTGATGTGGTGGATCTTATCATCAGGGGGATCGACGCCAATAAGAATGACAAACAGAAAAGGATCAACTTTGCACCATTCATCATGGCTGTGATCATTAGGAAGACTGGATACCGAGGAGCACTCTGCACCCCGCACAAGCCATACAAGCCGCGTGCAGAGCCTCCTGTGCCTGCTCCTGCTCGTACCCGTGCTCAGTCTCAGCCTCAGCCTCAGCCTCAGCATCAGGCAGCTGCTGATCCTCCTCCCCAGGGCGAGGGCGATGTGTCGCTTTCTCAGATTTACTCCGCCATACTTAGGCTTGAGGAGCGCCAGGATGTCTTGATCTCCACTGTGTCTTCTCTTGGTGATCGCGTATCCGCCTTGGAGAGTGCAGTTCATCCGCCTTCTCCAGTTCGCTATGGTCGTCGCACTCGTCGCCATGGTCCTCCTTCTCCCAGTGCAGCTCAGGACTAGCTCCTCTTTTTGGTATTTCGATGCCAAAGGGGGAGAAATTGTAGCAAGGAGAAGTTTTTAAGTCTTATCTATCGTTGTAATAAAGTATGGTGAAATGAACCATGTAATGCTTATTGTGTGGTTTAAACTCTGTGGATGTTTAGTATTTTAATTTCTGACGCATTGTAATGAATTATGTCATGTCCTTAATGCAATGCTTGTTTACTTGTCTATTGTGTATCCTTGAATTTTGGTAAATGTGCTGTATGCTATGATGAAATCATGCCTAATAAATTCCTGCAAAATTTGATGCACATGTTTAGGGGGAGCTCTTTCTTATTAGTTTCTAAAATGCATAAATTCCCCATGTTCTAAAATTGCTAAAATTTCAAAGACCTTGTGATATACATCTTGCAAATTAGGAGTATATCCAAATCTTAAATTCTTCTCTTAAATTGCTCTTGTTGTCATCAATTACCAAAAAGGGGGAGATTGAAAGCATCTAGGCCCCTAAAAATATTAGTTTTGGTAATTAATGAATTTATGTGAATATGGGACTAATGTGTGCATTAAGTGTTTGAAAGGATAAGTTCAAATGGCAAAGAAAGAGGCTCACAAAATTTCCCATGAAGATTCAAGATCTCTAGGGCGACAAGGTAAATAATTTAGGTATCTATTTTGTTTTACCGGTCTTGGAGTTAGGTTGGAAGACCGGATTATAAGATAGACACCGTACTATTAAGAGGGATCATGGTGATCGCTTGATCATGCTCAAATGTGCCCTTTGGATCAATTTAGGATCATGCATGCACTTAGAAATTAAAATTAAACCAAATCTGTGCATTGTCAGAAAATCCGGTAGTTCCGGTGTGTATTGGGCGGAACTACCGCAGGTCCGGTAGTACCGGGCGCCCAGGCGGAACGTTTTTTCCAGAGAGCGCCCGGACTCAGACTTAGCCTCTCGGAAAACGGAAGTACCGCGGGTTGACCTGCGGAACTACCGGATGGCCGGTAGTACCGGGCACCCGAGCGGAACTTTATTTCCAGAGAGCGCCCGGAGTTTAACTTAGCCTCTCAGAAAACGGAAGTACCGCGGTTTTACCTGCGGAACTACCGCATGTGCGGAAGTTCCGGATACCTGTGCGGAACGTTATTTCCAGAGAGCGCCGAGAATAAGACTTAGACTCGTTGAGATCGGAAGTACCGGGTCTTGGAGCGGAACTTCCGGACGTCCGGAAGTACCGCGATTTCAACGGCGGTAGTACCGCACTCATTGACCAACGGTTACTTCTGACTCTCTGACATAGCCGTTCTGACTGGTCAGCGAGGGTCCGGAAGTACCGCGGTTTTTCCTGCGGTAGTTCCGGATTTCCTGAATTTTCAGGATTGTTTATTGTAACGGCTATTTGAGGTTGGTGAGGGTATAAATACACCCCCACCAGAACTTGGACATGTTGTTGAACATCCATTGAATACATTTGAGCCTAGTGCAACCTTTCACACCTCATTCACTCACTTGTGCATTCATTTGAGGTAGTTGACCCAAAATTCAAGTGCATTGCATTCTAGTTGATCCATTGAGCACTTGAGTGAGATCAAGCCGCAGTGGTCTATTCTCTTGGTGCTTGCCGGCACCTAGATGGCTTGGCGGGGTTTCGGTGATCTTCTCAAGAAGATTGTGAGAAGGCCCGGAAGATTGTGAAGGCTTGGAGCTCGCCTACCCGGAGAGCGAAAGGGCATCCAATAGTGATCGAGGTGCTTAGGCTCATTCGTGGAGCCGGTCCGATTCGTTCGGGCTTACCTCAACGTGGACTAGGGGAGACCGGCAAGTCTCCGATCACCACGGTAAAAAGTAATCGTGTCAATTGTGGTTTGCTCTCTTGTGATCATTTTCATTCAAGCAACGCTCTTCATTCATATTATTTGATTGCTTGCTTAGTTAGAGTAGCAATTGTTGTTCTCTACCATTCGTTATTGATCTTAGTCGATTACTTGTGCTAGTGTTAGTGTTATCTTGCTTTATCAATCCATCAAGTTTAAAATTGCTAGTACTAGAATTAGACGAAAATTTTTAAACCTCCTATTCACCCCCCTCTAGTCGGCCTCCTCGATCTTACAGCCGGTCACTCAGGAGGAGAGGACTCAGTCAGCGCAGCTGCCCGAAACCTAACCCTCAATCCCGTTCTCCTCAGTCCTCTGGTCTTTCCTTTCCAGCCCCAAGCCTTTTCTCCAGATCCGCCGCCACCCTTTCTCCCCACCCGCTGCCATTGCTCATTCTCCCCGCCCACTGGTCGCTACCGTCCCACAGCTTTCCCGATCCGTCGCGGCTCTTTCTCCCTGTCTGGCGGCAGCCAAATCTCTCGATCCGCTGCCGCTCTTTCTACCCGCCCATTGGCCGTTGTCCTCCACATGTCCCCCCTTGCCACCGCTGCCCTTCTCCCTGCTCTCCGTTCCTCCTCCCATCTCCTCAGCTTGCTTTGCCGCATCTCCTCTTTCTCCCTACATCTCCCCGCTCGCCCCTCCTTCTGGCTTCCCTCTCCTTTGCTTGTTTCGGATAGTATCTTCAGTTGGTTAATACATCATGCATCAGTGATCTGTTCTGAATCTTGTCTACAATAGTGATTAGGGAATGTGCACCATCTGATGTTTCTTGTTGTTTTCAATGTTGCTCTAGGCTATAGCTATACTTTTCTTTTCCGACATAATCCATCTATGCAATACTAGTGGTCTAGTACTACTTGGTAGTAACTGGCGTAACTGCCTTTTTGTAATAGCTTCTTGGTTTAGGTTGCAATTGTGCATGCATGTTCATAATTTTTCTCATCAGTTTCATCTTTCAAGCCATGCACTAAAGATGCATACAACAGGAGACACACCTGTGTCCTCCTGCATGCATCGTCTTCTATGTACTTTGACCTCTGTAATGTTGATACTACCATTAGTCAAGACAAAAGGCTAGCTGTTAGCATTAGTCTTGAAAGTTTCAAAGTAAAGATCCTTAATATATGGTGAAAAGGAAACATAGATCAATACTAATGAAACTACAAAATATAGAGTAAACTTCATCTAAATATGTGCATACAAGAATGTATAATAAAGCATATGCACATATTCAAGTTAGACTATCGATGGAGTTCAATATATATTTTAGATCCGAGGAATGCACTAAGATATAATAATATGATATCGAATGCATACCTCTATGGTTTTTACCCTTTCATCCAAATGAGACTAAGCAATATCATAGTCAATAAACAGGTTAGCCTTACAATTGCATTTGTTATTAATCACATCTAAATGAGACTAGACAATATCATAATTAATAAACAAGTTAATCTCATAATTGTATTTGTTATTATCACCAAAACTAACTTAATGAAGCTTGAACTTATAATGAAAGATAGAGACGGTCGAAGATGTAGAGACCCTGATAATCCCTACGACACCGATAGTTTCAAGTATCGTCCCTGTCTGTTGATCCTGAACAAAATAGGAGTGAGAGTCAAAACTAACCCTACAGTCAAAATTAGTGAGCTGGTCCACTGAGAGGAACTGCATGGTAAGTTGGGGAACATGGGAAATAGCTGAAACAGAAAAGTCAGTAGGCAAAAGAGTGCCTTAACAGTTGATAGACAAAGGAGTATCATCAGTTGTCTGAATAGAGATAGGAAAAATAGGAGGTCCTACTGAAGTAAGAGATGTGTAGTCTGGTTTCATGTGGAAAGAGGCACCAGAATTTAAAACCCAAGAGATAACTGGAGGAGACATCTGAGCTAAACTGGCATAATCTGCTGAGCTGTAAGAGATCTGTTGAAGAAGATCTTGGAAAATCTGATAAATAGAGTCACCTCACTGAGAATCTAACGTGCTGGTCTGTTCTCCTATGAAGGAAGGGCCTCCTTGCACCCTGAATCGTCCATCCCCACGTGCCTTGTTCCGGTTTTTTCACGTCGCACAATTCTGGTAGTCGTGCCCGAAGTTCTTACAGTAATTGTATTGAACCCCAGTTAGTGCGAAAACAAGAATGGAAATAGGCACCTGGGTAAGGACTGTAGTTGAAGTGGAAACCATCAGAGCAGTTGAAGAAGGGGCAATAAGTACAGCCGAAACAGATTGTGCTATTAACTCACGGTGAAGCTCCTTAGCATGAAACGTTGAAAGGGCCTAGGTGAAGGTCGATCGTGGCGAGCAGCTCAGCAGTTGAGCCCTGACAGGCTCAAACTCTGGGCGAAGATGATAGACAGTCATTAGTAGGCGGCGATGAACGACGCAGCGGTTAGATCAATGTTTTTTTTAAAGAAAACACTTTTAAGGAAACGAATAGAAGCCGATTAGCATCGACCTGACCCAGAGGTTGGTCCTAGTGTCGGCAGCGTGGTCGGTTGGGCAATGGCTGAGCTCTGCGATGGTGACCCAGTGGCCCCTGGTGGACAACGGCAAGGCGGCGACCCAAATCAGCGGAGGCAGAAGTTGGGTGGCAGCAGAGCTCGGTGATGACAACCTGGTATTCTATCGTGGATGACGGCGAGGCGGGGGCCCAAGACAACGGTAGCTTGGGCGATGGAGGCGGTGACTCGGGCAACCTCAAATTCGAATGGCGGCAACCTTGGCTGGGCAGCGGCCTGATTCGAGCGACGACCTTAGGCTGGCAACGGTGGTGACGGGGCGGTGGGCGACGACACAACGCTGGATCGGCGTCGGATCCGTGCAGGAGGCGACGACAGTGCGGCCTAGGGCTGGGCGGCAGCAGTGGTGGGATGGCAGCGAAAGGAGTTAGGTTAGTGCTCTAGCTCAATACCATGTTATGAACATTGTGTGCATATTCATGAGACCTAATAGACAATATATATAGAGAGTACAAAGAAATATTACAAAGGAATATGTTCTACACATAGAAGGAAATACAAAAGAATATGCCTATTCTAACAGTGGGGATGGCTAATTGCCCATGCCTCCCTGGACGAGATAACAGCAAAAGGGCGACCTAGACCTACCTCTCTCCTTACCTTCTTTCCCTTCCCCTAACCCAAAACAGCCCAGCTTAGACAAGGAGGCTTCCAACACAAGCGTGTGGCTAAGAAGTGGAAGGTAGAACTACTGCACACAGCCGACACCACACCTCAACTACGAACCATTTCCCTACCCTCCTGCTAGCCTTCATGCTTTCTAGAACTAGTGCCTACCATTTAACAGCTAAAGAGGGCTGAGTCTAATGCGTTTTGTTCAGTGCTTGCACTCCTTTAGTTAGTGAGGTAGTGATTAGGGTACAACCGAAATGGTTTACTTGATTAATTCAATGCACCAAACTGGGAGCTATTTAAGAGTGTATTAAATCAGTGGATACAAACTGACAGGACCCCAAACTCTAGTTAGAAACCATAATGAGGACTAGTTATTGATAGCCGTGCAATAAAGCAGTTCGGTGTCCAATACTCTGACCTGCTTTCTAGTTTGCATGGTAGACAAACTAGTGGCGGCGCAACTTCTCTAACGTTACAAAGCGTGACTTTGATTCGTAACGTTCGTCCATCCGGCAATGAATGGTTCAGATTCATCCAGCTTTTTTTGATTTTTGTATTTCTAGTTTCTAGTTTTTTATTTTTATCTTTTTTTAGTTTTTTCTTTTTTCTTATATTTCTTTATATTATCTGTGTTAAAATAACATATTTTTTATTTTTAAAAAATAGGTTATTTTAACACAGATAATATAAAGAAATATAAGAAAAAAGAAAAAACTAGAAAAAGATAAAAATAAAAAACTAGAAACTAGAAATACAAAAATCAAAAAAAGCTGGATGAATCTGAACCATTCATTGCCGAATGGACGAACGTTACGAAGCAAAGTCACGCTACTTTGCTTCGTAACGTCAGAGAATCTGCGGTGAACTAGTGGATACACCCTTGCTGCACTTTGTTGAGATGCTTTGATTTTCAAATAAACCTCTTGTTATAGATTTAGCATTAGCCTTGTACTGCAAAGTGATACAAACCATTCATTAACATGTTTTGAAACATTCGTTAGTTTTGCCTGGGTAAACACATATTATCTTGAATTAGCAGAAAATCTGTGGTATAAATCAAGTCGCTCTACTCGTATGCTGAAAAGAACAAAATTCGGAGTTAGATCTGGAGTTATAATCAGTGGATGCCTACAACAAAGAAATTAAGGGAATAAGGGGGTAATATCAGAAACTTAAACATTTCATATCGAGGACCATTGTGGAGTCCCAATCATTCTGGCCCCAACCGAAGCTAATGGTTTGGGATATTTCCTCTCCTTACACCCAACCAACTATGGTCCATAGTTTGGTAACCATCCCAAAAGAATATATTAGGTAGACAAGCATTATGTAAGCCCATCTGGATTTTGTCATGGATATGTAAGTTCCTCCTAACAAGTAACAATTAATGGTCCACCTCACAAAGCATAATTTCATCTGCTTCCTAAGAATGTGATGCACACAGCATTTAGCAATGCAGAGTAGATCGTAATTTGTGGAAACTTTTGTGCACTGATAAATTCAATATTCATATTAATCTCCTTTCTTGATGAGCAACAGGAAAACACTTTTTAAATAAGTGGAAGAGGTCCTAAGGGCACTTCTAATAGGTCCTAGTCCGCAATGTTTATACTATCAATTAGCATGCGAATTTTTGGTACAAATAATCCATTTTTTATTCGAAATTACAGAAATATACCCGCGGGAAATTTTTTTACAAAAATAGGCTCCAGTCGCCCAATGGTTGAGCGACTGGAGCCTTTCGCCCAACCAGCGGACGACACAATAGCTGTCGCTCTACCCTCGGGCGACTGCATCTAGTCGCCCTTCCATTGGGCGACTTTCATGCAGTCTCCCAATGGTTGGGCGACTACACTCAGGGGCCGACAAAACCGTATGTACCGATCGTTTTATATACCGATGCAATATAAACAACTAGTCTGAAAAGATAAAATGGCAAAGTTCTATATAGCTTATATATACTCATTTGAAAGGTTTTGACGAGATCTACAACTTTTCAGTTGAAGAAAAATCCAAATTCCGAAGGGAAGAACAACAAAAAGGGCAAAAACAGAAAGAAAAAACTTGCGACGCAGGTTTAGGTCCAAAGATAGCCGATTTTCGGGGTCTTGGAGGGCGATGGGCACAAGCAGGTCGTTATTTTTGGATCGGGCTCGTCGTTAGCTTTCCAACGAGTACAAGAACGTCGAAAACGGACACCGTATGCAAAAGTTATGCCCGTTTTACTGAAGGTGTGTCGGAAACGGACTCGAATTCGTTTCGGCCTCAATTGAAACTGCTACAACTTTTGATCCCATGGCCGAAATTGCTCAAATTTTTTCTGGAGGCTTTTGGATGTATGAAGAACAGCTCCACCAATTTTCACTATTTTTGGCGAAGGTTTGATGCACTTTCCAAATTTCGGCAAAATAGACTCTTTCCTCTCTTTTTTTCTCTCAGGGACCTGAGTGCAGTCGCCCAACCATTGGGCGACTTTTATGCAATCGCCCAATGGGAGGGCGACTGGATGAAAGTCGCCCAACGGTGGGGCGACTACAATTAATCGCCCAACGGTTGGGAGATTTTCCAGTTGTCGCTGCTGGGTTGGGCGAAAGGCTTCAGTCGCCCAATGGTTGGGCGACTGGAGCCTATTTTTGTAAAAAAATTTCCCGCGGGTATATTTCTGTAATTTTAAATAAAAAATGGATTATCCGTACAAACAATTCATTAGCATGCCAACTAGAATTTGTGATGAAGTGGAGGGAGAATTAAAGAGAGAGATAGAAGTAGTGTCTCATGCAAGATATTACTTGAGTACAAAGTCCAACAGCAAAACATTGAACCCAGTGCGGTGAGGGAGAGGGAGAGGGGGAGTTAGGTGAATTTATTGCTTGGACTCAGGATAGACACTATCTATTGAAGGAGTTATATCTACAGCTATTTTCTGGTGATGCGGAGGTATATGGTCATTGCTTTGCAATATCTTGATTGAGAATTCCCTAACAACAGTTGATGATCTTATTAAGGATCACAGATAATATTTATCTAGCGCCATCTGGATTTGCCGATAAAAAAATATGATATCCACATGATATGCCTTGTTCCGGAAAGAAATACGAATCAGGTGCAGGACTAATGGGTTTGGTGATTTTTTTAATTTAGGGTTGACCAAACAGATGAACTAACCTATATTAGAGTATAAAACGAAAATGTTCCAAATGAAAGTAGTTTGATAAGAGTATGACAAAATCTATGATTCTGCAAACAAACTTACGCGAGAGAGAATAAACAAAAAGAAGACGGTGGGTGGCCAAAAATATTCATTTAGGCAGTGCCAGATACCTATTCCGATTCATCCTATTTTATTCAGGAATAAACAAGGAAAAAGTCCATGATCAGGGCTGGAACCGTTGTTTAGGACCTCGTCCTGTTTTAAATGTGCACAAGGTTTTGTACGGGTGCACCAAAACATTTGCCTTGTTAAAGGAAGAAATGTTCAGATGATTAGAGCTGGTGAGATCAGGGCGTTTTTTTTTAATTAAAAAAATTGCATGAATGACTCATATACAACAACTACTACTGTCATAGTGTACAGCCCGGATCATTTTCATGTCGACATAATTGTGTCGGAGAACAAAAACAACCACCTCCATAGACTCCCATCTGATCTGATCATGTAGGACAGACAGACAGATTGCACTGAATCGAAATAGGTCGGGCAAAATGGCTTAGCCCTCTGGTGTGTGGGGCATTTGTGCTTCGCGGGGTAGGAGTTTGGGCAAATCAGGATCAAATAGAGAAAGGGAGATGAACCTAATCCATTCCCCCATAACCAAATTAGAAACAGGGAGGCGTCAAGGGTGGTGGAGATGCCGTTCGTTAGCTGTTAAAACCGAGAGCGCCAAGACGTAGGCATCAGCCATCCCTCACTTTACACCTACCTTGGCTTGAGGTTTATCAGGCGGGCACCACGGCTGCGTCTCTGTGTCCTGCGCCCTGTGGCTGTGGCTGTGCCTTTTCTTTGTAAACTGGTAAACCGGTGATGAGGTCATGACCTGGGGGAGAGGGACACTTACCAGCCTAATCTTTTTGGTCCTATTCTTTTCAACTTTACAATTAGATTTTGGCTTCAGCTTTTATCCATTAATCCTATTTATTAGACCTTTCAGCTGCAGCAAAAAAATAACAGATGTTCTCACCAGTTGAGCCGCAGCTCAAAATAAACCAGCTTAGCCTCCGGAAGACCTCCCAATCGAGTCAAGTGCCTATAAAAACCCAGCTCCTTCACCCACCCTTTTCAGCCCAACAACAACTTCCACTGCAACCACCACCGAGAGATAAGAAAGCATTGGTAAAAGTGGAGGAGGGGGCAGAAGAAAAGAATCAAGATTCAAGAAAAGCACCGGCGGTTTAGTACCTGTCATCGGCGTCGATCATTCATGGGGAGGTCGCCGTGCTGCGAGAAGGCGCACACCAACAAGGGGGCATGGACAAAGGAGGAGGACGACCGGCTTATTTCCTACATCAAGGCGCACGGCGAGGGGTGCTGGCGCTCGCTCCCCAAGGCCGCCGGTCTCCTCCGCTGCGGCAAGAGCTGCCGCCTTCGGTGGATCAACTACCTCCGGCCCGATCTCAAGCGCGGCAACTTCACCGAGGAGGAGGACGAGCTCATCATCAAGCTCCACAGCCTCCTAGGCAACAAGTACGTTTCCCAATATCATATCATCGATGATATCCACATGCATGCTTACGACTTTAGAAAGAAAAAACCTCGCCTCGATACTGTTTGCTGAACGGCTAATGTTGTTCCTGTTTGATACAGATGGTCCCTGATAGCTGGGAGGTTGCCTGGGAGGACAGACAACGAGATCAAGAACTACTGGAACACGCACGTCAGAAGGAAGCTGCTGAGCCGGGGGATCGACCCGGTGACCCACCGGCCGATCAACGAGCACGCTTCCAACATAACCATATCGTTCGAGGCGGCGCGGGAGGAGAATGGCGCCGTGTTCCGGCGAGAGCAGCCCAAGGTGGCGATCAGCCACGACCAGGACCCCGTTGACTGGGGCCAGGGGAAGCCGCTCAAGTGCCCCGACCTCAACCTCGACCTCTGCATCAGCCCCCCGTTCCAAGAGACCGAGCCCATGAAGCCCGTGAAGAGGGAGGTCGGCGGCGTCTGCTTCAGCTGCAGCCTGGGGCTCCCCAAGAGCACAGCATGCAAGTGCAGCAACTTCCTGGGGCTCAGGACCGCCATGCTAGACTTCAGAAGCCTTGAAATGAAATGAGCATCCCCTGCTTCCTCCTCTTCTCTATCTCCTCCGTTTTTTCACTTGGTTATTGGTTAGCTTCTAGGTGAAAGAAATAGTGGATGAAAGGTGAGGGTCTCTGCCCTCTTTCGCCAAGATCTTCCCTGCTCTCCTGTTGCTCCATTTTGTCTCTGTGTAATTACTATTGACTAATCATGAGCAATAAAATATTTGATGCAAGGTCGCTGTAACTTAGCCCCCACCCCCAGCAATTCTATTCCCGGAAGACTAGATTCAGTGTCTCGTGCGGTATTTTTTCCAGGCTGGGCCATTGATCCAGATCTTATGGCGACCTGCCCGCATGTAACCATCGCCAAATCCTACAGTTTTGATAAAGCGGCTCGCGAGTTAGACCGCACTTTATGACCTGCTCTGCAATGCCCTGTGTACATATTGCCTTCCTTTCGCTGCTATGTAATGCAACATACTGTTCCTGTTCCAATACACGGAGAAGAAAAGCGATACACCTATTTTTTTTTCCTTCGGCGTCGTCTGGAACACATGAATTTGATAATAACCCTGCAAGAATTATACTTCTTTTCGTCTCTGACCCCTTCTTTCGATTATAAAGAAGACGTAAATGCACACGTACCCACCACACCCAAACACATCACACACGCACACACCAGACTATCAATAGACCTCACAAAGTACATATTAAAAGCGTATTTATATATGCATAAAGGTTGGTATTAGTATTCGAAAGTGGAGCCGTACACCCACCGCTATACCACTCACCATGACGTGGCTCCTCTTCTTTTATCTTTAAACAGAAGGGATTTGCTGCTGCTGCTGCTGCTGCTGGTA
The DNA here is from genome assembly GCA_017311315.1 of Dendrocalamus latiflorus. Taxonomy (NCBI): domain Eukaryota; kingdom Viridiplantae; phylum Streptophyta; class Magnoliopsida; order Poales; family Poaceae; genus Dendrocalamus; species Dendrocalamus latiflorus. Next base: position 2,629,650 of record CM029658.1, read on the forward strand.
ATGGAGTGACTAAGCGTAGAAGGAAGCCAAGGAGAGTCATGAGAGGACAAGGAAACCACCATACAATACGGGGCTCGCTGGGTAAGGCCACGCCGCCTTTCTGGAGTTGTTTTTGGCTCTGGGCAGCAGCGACCAACCAACGGGATCGTCGACCGTCTCCCGGCGACGGGGGCCTACGAAAAGCAGCGGTTTTTGGACGGATCCTGGGGAAATGCGCTCAGCATCATAAATGCCATCGATGGCGACGTTGGTGGTGGTAGCTCGATCGGTTGGTTGCCGTGCTCGATCCATCGATCGGTTTTCTTTGCCCTTCTTCGTGATAAGATTGCGGGCGGTGGGTGATGCAACTTTAATTCTATCTGCTGCTGCTCCTGCTCCTACTTTTATCTCATCTGGTAGAATAGGGCTTATCGTGACGTCCGTTGATAATAACCGCGGAGCTTAATTATATATGGGGCGTTTGGTTGCCCGGTTCTTGCCCAGCCAGGCTCCCCAGATGCAAGTTTCAGTTGTTTGGTTGCCCGCATCGAGATCTGAACCTGGCTCTCCAGATGCAAAAGGCAGCTCAGAGCCTGGCTCTCGAGATACGGATTTCATTTGCGTTTCTGGCGAGCCAGGCTCGCATGGTGCAGCACAGGGTTCTGTTAACGATACTATTAACATGTATTAAGTGATATTAGTGTATTTTAAAATAGATCAAGATATTAAAAGTAAAATTGAAACTATTAGAGTGCACTTACACAAGTTAAATATTATAAGATCACTTGTTTTTTTATTTTTATTTCATGCGATACGGCTTCATGCAGGCAACCAAACGCTGTCTCTTCTCAGCCAGGCTCTATACGTACAGACAACCAAATAGCAATAGCTTGTATCTCTACAACCTGTCCTACGAGAACTTGTTCCCAGATGCGAGCCAGGCTCCACTCACCAACGAACCAAACGCGCCCATAGTGTTTTTTCCTTGTAAAAAGTGGGGTTTTTCTTTTGTTAAAAAAAATCATAACAAGTTTTAAAGTTTCGGTCGTCTATAGCGCTCGATTCGCTCGACCCTGCTCGGTTGGGCTGAAAATCTGTGGCTTATGACTAAAATGCACTGTAGTTAGCTGAAATTTCACTGTAGCTGAAAGTGGCTTAATTGGTGTAATTAAATTTAAAAATAGAAAAACATGTTAGCTCATCTCAAACAACGCAAACGAATACAGGAAAAAGAACCGACAAAAAAGATCAAAAAAATTGAAAAAAATCAGAAAAAGACGAAATTTATGAATAGTGAAAAATAAGTTAGAAGCCAGAAGCTGAAACTGAAACGAGCGGGGCCAGATTTTAAATCCTCAGATCGAGTGATATAGATGATCAAACAATATATAAGTGCTTGCTCGTGGAGGTGGAGTTGCAAATCCCGTAGAATTAATGTAGAAGTTGGATTGGAAGTGTGTGCCAAAGTTCAACTCCAACATATATTGTAACACTACTAGTAGGTAATTACTGGAATATTTTGGTTTAAGTTTACTAGCTAGCAGTGACGTAAAATAACAATACTTTGGCAGGTAGGCTAGTTTCCACTTGCGCATCATAGTCCAAACGGGTAGCATAAAATTACCTCGGTAAAATTAGGATTTCTATCTAGCTGCTGTCTGACGCTAGCATCGAATCGCTATCACTTTCCACCGAAAGCAAACCGCCGATACCTACAATCGAATAGTATTCTTCCTATATTCATATCTTTAAATAATGATAAATTTAAATTTAGATATGTTCAAATACGAATATGAATAAAATATTATAACTAATGCGAATACAAATAAAATACCTACTCAATTTGGTCGGATGCAAATATCCTATAGCACAATAAAGTTTAGTGAGTTGATATCGGTTTTATAGTAATATTTATGCTCATTTTTTTCTAGTTTATCACATAATTATTTATCATTAGTAGCATTTTGCTACTAATCCTAACTAATTCTAGATGTATTGCAAATAAATTGGTTATAAATATACTGAATTTAGCTAAAAAAGAGCATGCAAAAAGATTTAAATACCAAATTAGAGTTCACCATGACTACGGACTCGTCAAGATGATCAAAATACATATATAATATGCTCAAATTAGAGATCAAATTCAAAAGATACGTCAAGTATTCCATGTACCACATTCGAATTCAGATAATATCCATATTCATATTCGTTTAGCACCATATTTCACATACCACATTCGAATTCGTATTCAAAAAAATTCAGATACTATCTGGATCTGTATTTGTTTTATAATATGAATGCATTTACGCTTTCCGCATCTGCTATCAAGTGAATTCGGATGTCAGATAGAATGGATAATTCAGATTCGATTGACACCCCTACTATTATATCAAGATGAAAGTTGTTAGTATATGCGGTTATTGTGGTTGTTCTCTTGTTGTTGCTACCTGCCCAATAAGCAGGGGCGGATCCAAGGCTATGGCAGCCTAGGCTCTAGCTCAGGACATGAGATTTTTATCAATACAAAGTCCAGCATTTCTGAGGTATAATCTTTCCCTTAGCCTAGGTAATAATTGTCTTCAGCCATCTACAATATGGGATATGATAAAATTCTAAACCTGCCTATGCAAACAAAGTGTAAACAATACCACCGAACAGTTTAAAGGTTACTTGCATGGTATCGGTTGGTAGCCAATCCCCATTTAGTAATTGCCGCCATGGATGCATCTTCCTGATTAGGGGAGGCATAACATAAACACACTGCTACTACTCCTACGTTTTAATTAATTGATCGTCCTAAGTTGTAAGGCTGGGGACATTCTCTATTAGATTAGATTAGTTCCTCATTAAACAAGGAGTATATTCGTACGACCTCGAAACAATGGGTATATTAGTTCCTCATTAAGTCATATGTATTGATTGGTCGCATGAATGAATGAAAGGAAAAGAAGCTATTGTGTAGTTGCAATAATATGCTCTGAAAATTAAAAATGATTGGCAAGCTAGTACATCAACTAAAACCTTTCAATAGTATTCCAAAGTTTTGGCCCTACTCATTTTAGTTTAGACTTCTAACTTATTTTTTATTTTTTATAAATTTTATCTTTCGGTTTGTGCAGTACTAGTACTTGATCATAGCATTTCTCTGATCCAAACCATGCCGTAGCTGGCGACTGTCGTTGCTTCCACGAGTACTACTACTTGAAGATGTGCACTCTAATATTACAAAATGTTTTTAAGAATTTTTCTAGACTACCAATATACGTCCAGAGTGCATTGACATGATCAGTCAATATTTTCCGATTACAATATCATGTCAAGTAATATATGGTCCACACCAAACGAAAATTATTTTACATGTGACTTCCGGGAGTTGGAGAGTATATTTTTTTGCCCCTGATACAATGCAATACAAGTGAATTTTTGGTACATATAGCGCGTTTTGAACATATATTTATAAAAATAGCCGTATGCTCACGAGAATGACAGGAATGGCACTTCTGCCACCCTGTGACTGGGTGGCAGCGCCATACATGTGACACGTGGCCAACGAAGCCTAGCCACCCTGTGACTGGGCGGCAGCGCCATACATGTGACACGTGGCCAGCGAAGCCTAGTCACCATGCGACAAGGGCGTGCTACCCGGCTATCTTGTGGCTCCCCCTGTCGGTCTGCCACCGGACGACATATAATCAAGCTAGCTGATTAGCCGTCTTAATTACCTGACAGAATTAGTATTTTTTTTTACTATTTATTTAAAAATTTAAATATATAAAATGAGTTTAAAAAATACTAAATTTTATGTCCAGCCTTCCAACACAATGTACTTTATTGTGTAATTTTTTTGACAATTTTATCCACTGTAAATATTACTCAAAAATTTATATGAATATGATATTTGTAGGAGTTGTTACATATAGCAAACAAACTCCAAAAATTACAAAGTTTTATGTGCAATCTCTCCACACAGTCAACATAATTGTCTAATTTTTTAGAAATTTTATGTGCTCTAAATTTCGTAATTTGTGGAGCTCATTTGCTATATGTAACAACTCCTACGAATAGCATAATTGTATGAATTTTTTAACAATATTTACACCGGATAAAATTATAAAAAATTACACAGTTAATTACGTTTGTGTCAAAAGGCTGCACATAAAATTTTATATTTTTTAAAACTTATTTGCTATATTTAAAAGTTGAAGAAGCAGTAAATATAATTCAGGTAGGTAATTAAGCCGGCTAATTAGCGGCTTAATTACTTGCCGTCCAGTGCGGGGCGGCAGGCCTTGGCTGCACGGTGGCCAAGTGGTAGGTTGCCTGTTGCACAACCATGGGGCTTCAGATGACACATGTCTGCTCCACGGAGTCATCACCCATGACCAGGCGGCAAAGTGATCATTTTTTCTAATACTACACGTATACTAATATTTTTATAAATATGAGTTGAAATAGTGTCATATATTCTAATTCCTCAATACAAGCTAGGGGGTAGGGACTACATGGAGATGGAGATCAAGAAATGTACAAGAGACAAGGTCCTTTTCTGGTGCCTACCTATCATTACATCACTCCAAGTAGCCAATTTTGGGCAAGTTCGATCGGTAGGCAGCAGAAGCAAGCAACCCCCACGTTCTCTTGATCTCCCTTTCATTTCTTTCGGTTGCTTGTGTACTCCATCTTTGTAATTTGTTATCTTTTGCAGTACAACTAAATTAAAATACATGTACACACATGCATGCGTCATAGTATCCCCAGTAGTTATGATCCGTAAGAAACTATACATGGATAACACGGCATACGTAGCCGTCGGAATCGATCGCTATCATGACACAAAGATGAAATAATGAAGTGTTCATACGTGCGTTCATGTCAAGTAGTACTCATGTTGTTAGGAGAAAAATAAGTGAGCTAGAACCGTTATCAATTTCTACTAGAATTTTGCTCTCAAAAGAACTATACTAGAATATATTTTGATTATTTTTTCCCCATGCATGAGCATGATGCATCCCTGTGCATTGTATTTTGGTGGTTGCAAAGATTAATGGAGGCGATAATAATTCAGCGGCCGACCTGTGTGCAAGTGTGAGGATGGTGACACAGGGATTCCCTCGTGGGTAAGGCACCAACAACGCTCCCAACAGTCCAGTGCCATTCCCTCCATTTTATTGCCATGTTTGTTGTCTGGTGTTTGTTGTGGTTGTTGTTGAGTTATTTCTTTCCCCTCTGTCCATTGCTGGTGCAGCAGAATGTGTTCCTGTTCAATTCCGTTGGTGTTGAATGAGGGTTTGACAATTGAGAAAAAGATCATCTTGATTCTAAAAGCTGAACAAATAGTAAAGCTAGCTACCGAGGTATGCAAGTCGAACAACGAATTAGGTTCCGTTTGTAACATGGAAATTTCATATAGATCCCATCGGAATGCATTCTGAACATGCCCTTAAAATCTACCAGTTTTTCTTTAAATAGTACACAACTGCATGGAGAAATGTGGGCTATCACAGAATTGATGGCAAGATCCAGTCATATACAACACAGTTAACGATATGAAAATGTTCATGACAGTACAACAACCAGGATACAACAAATGGAGTGACAAAACAGGAGAGCTGCTACATATAAAAAAATTGCAAGATGGGGGCCATGCGCCCATGCCCATGGATGCAGCTGTTTGGACATGGCAGATAGTCCAGGTCACATGGCCTTCAGTTCTGGGAGGGGAGACAAGGACGTTCTTACTGTTCCTTTGTCAGAGAGCGGCACTGTTCCTGTCACACTGTGCTCTGGGCTCTGGAGTGTGATGAAACCTGCATGGATAGAATTGGCGGATCCTCGTCTCTCTCTCTCTCCCCTTGTTGTGGAGGAGAATGGGCTGTTGGCTGCCAATCATTCACTCATCCATTCACTCCCGGGTGGATGGGGAACAGCTTGGGCACGGCAACATGTGTTGAATGCTTTGCTCCGTAGTTCTCGCAGAAACTTTGCCTGCTAAAATCTATCACACACACATCGCATGAGAATATATTATCGCGTGCAAAGTTGCTCGATCTGTACAGCGTCTGCTGTTAAGATTCATCGGCAAACAGGCGAAGCACAAGAGATATTTTCAGATAGAGCACATGTACAGTATATTGGGTGAAAACTGACTTCACCATGCGTGGTAAAAAAATTCTACTACCAAAGCTATCGATCTCGGCTGACAATATGCAGATCCAATGTCACTAACACCCATCCTTCTCACCAAGAACCCTTGCGTTCAGTGTTCATACCATCAGGCAGTTGAGGTCTGCACGGCCACTGGTACAGAAACCAACAAATTGCCAGTACAAATCTACATCACTACTGCGTACTACACCAGTGCAAATATACAGAGAATTCTCACCCGTGGACCGGGAAGCCTGACTCTGGAAAATATCTACCTATCTTTGCAAAAGTTCAATTTGATGCATGCGTGGCGCACAACTTTGTCTGGCCATAAATATCTCATCTACAGCAACTTAAAATGTTAACACCAGTGCCACTACTAGCAGTACTACTATCATATCTCGTTCCCGTGCTGTGCTGCAGTGTATACCGACCTGGAGAGAGTGACTGATAAAAAAAACAACCCTACCAAGTCAAGCAACCACCACGCTTGCACATGCTCATCCGAACTGAGTCACTAGCAGCTCTAATATAAAATAAATCAGTTATAGTAAAAAAATCATTAGCCAAACTGAACGGATCCATATGTATACGTTCTACATGGAGATATATATGTGTTGTATATACAAGTTAATATTCATTACTGACAAAACAGATACTAGTTACTACTCGCTTGTAAGTAATCAGTAGCTCTTTTCTCCACTAATATAAAAGAGGAGCTTGTCTGTTCGCCACCTTCCCCTTTCTTCTTCCTACCGCAGTGCACTCCTACGTCTCCTCTTAAAATATACCGACATGTTGGCCTGTGTCATCAACTGACTCCCTCCTCAAACTACTCGTGGCCTCACTTCCCAGCCGCTCCTCTTCCCTTCCCCACATGGCCACACACTTGAGGCCCCAACCTCTAGCCAATCTCACTATTCTCGCTTCTTGATCCTCGCCATCCGCTCTCTTCACTCCAATCAACCTCCTTTAATCCTCACCCTCTTCCATGCCCTGCACCAGTGCCTTGCCATTTTTGCAGGGCAGATCCACGATGAGTGGTGGTGCCATTTTTGTAGGGCAAATCACAATAAGTGGCGTCACTGGTAACTGAAGCCCACGACAAGCAAAAGGGATGTTGCCAAGCAATAGCTCGGCTTGAAGAGCAAGGAGGAGGAAGATGGTGGTGTCGGGATCGAGGATGGCCATATCTGGTGCCGCGGGGGTCGAGAATGGTCGGATCTAGTGGCGCGATGGTCAGGGATCACCAGATCTATCAGACTTCGGCTTCTCCCTCGAGTCCAGTGGCATCAGCACAGGGATGGTCGGGTTTGGCGGTAGAGACCCCTCTCTCTCCGACTCTCCTCCACCAATGCCGCCACTTTCCACTTCTCCTTTTTTGCCGGCGTGATCGACTGGCTCTAGCTATGGCTCCATGTTCTTAATCCGCCATCGCCCCCACTGTCGCATTGTGAGGATAGCCTGATCTGATGACAGTGAATACGAGGGCAATTGGATCCAGTGGAGGTGACCTCGACGATGTCGGATCCAAACGCGGTGACCTTGAGGTACGTCAGATTCACTGCGCTAGGGTGGAGAATGCTGGTTTTGAGGATGATGACCTCGAGATCAGGCGGTCATGGGGTTGGGGACACTGACGAGGAGTACGATGACCCCGGTGGAGCACTGGAGGTGTACTAGAGGTAGAGGTGGACCAGCCTAATCTGAAGGTGGCGACCTCGAAGATGGTGCATCTAGTGGTGGTGACCTCAAGGATGGTGGATCTGGTGGCAATAGGCTTGGTGATACGTGGGGTAGAGCCGTTGGCTAGGAGGCGTGGGAAGTGGTTGCAATGCGGTGGTGGTGCGGGGGGGGGGGGAGACGGCATCAGGTGGGAGTGGAGGGGCCAGATGCATTTTTTTATTTATATCAAAGGCAACCTCCTCCCTTATCCAATCCTAGCCACTAGATTTTAATTCAACGGCCATGAAAAATGGTGACATGGCCAGTCCCTTTGGTCCCTAACCCCAACCCCTTGGAACCTCCACTACTCCTTCCTCCTGTGTGTCGCCATGCTGCTATTGCAGTAGGATGGTGAAGAAGATAAAGATGGAGTGGTATTCGGTGGTGAAGAAGAGAAGCACACTACTGCGGATGACGACGCGTTGGTGTACACCACCGAGGACAATGATGGAACAAAAGTATACACCGCCGAGGTCGACGATCGGGACATGGAGTACACCAGCATGGACGACGAACAGAGAGGTGGAGTACATCGTCTCGAACGAGGTGTACACCGCCAGAGGTGAGGAAGAACCATGAAGCCGGTAGGGTCAGGGAGAGCAGACCCGGAGTAGTGGTCTTGGCAACGATAGATTCGGTCGCGCCGAACTCACTCTTGATGATAAGATAGCTCCCTCTTTTTAATATTCATTGTATTATTTGGGTCATGTTTGATGATATGTATCATCTTTTTAAGAACACCGTTGTAATACACGGGTATCTTACTAGTTTAAACAAAAATTAGAGCAACCACCTCAGTTGCAACTCCAACAAGTATAGCACAATCCAAGGTCTTAATCCGTGTTGGGAATTTTTTAGATTACAATAGATGACACACATTCATGCACACCACACGCACATGTGTGTGTATCTTTCGGAAACACAAACTAGGTCTAGAACGGAGATCATTAGATACATTCTAAATTTCTCCAGTATCTCACGGAATACGGATACGGAATACGAAACTGGCGGATGGGTTGCTCGATCGCAAACTCAGTCACTTAGCCAACTCTAAGGTCTCATCCGTGTTGGGATTTGGGAAGAGGAGCAAGGAATGGTGTCGAGCGTGCGCACACGTCGGAGCTCCCTGCCTCCCTTATCCTTCTCTACATGAAACGGACGGGCCGTGTGGAGGAAAGCGACGCGCGCAGGCGCAGCTACAAGCTTATCTGACTTACCTCGCGGCCGTAAAGGCGCCGTGGTCGCTGGTCCCGCGTGCGTTTTCCTTCCCTTCCTGCCTTTTTCCCCTTCTGTTTTCCGCTGTGCAATGATACGTGCTGCAGACGAACGACGTCCTGCCATGGCAGCGACTGGTTGGGAATCTTGGACGAAAATCTCGAGATATAACGCATGAAATATTTGGCTGATATATAGGTGTTAGATGCCCGTGGCACACGTAATGCCGTGCTAATTAATTGGTTTTTTTTCTTTGCTTTTGCGTACTCTTGCCATCCAATCCAATTGTATATGTATTTGTAGATTGGGGACTAGATGGTTGCTTTGGCTTGTAGGAGTGGGAGCGATCGAGCAAGGATAGATTTCTCACTGTCTGGGAGAATGTGACAGGTTAGGATTTGGGATTTGCCCCCTCTGAGCATATGCGCTAGAGGGAATGGAACGGCTATGCAAAATATATAATTAATGAAACAAAATAATTTCGCCATGCAAGTTGTACAAGCAAGTGTTGCATCTTTAGATGAATTCATTTAAACTGTGGCTTATAATTTTTGACGGGAAGTTTTAAATTCTGGTTATTCGTAAGAGAGAGTACGGAGTGAGACACTCACGTGCGATCTTATCCGATATACATGAAGTCGGTACAGTGTTTACTACAATCGACTTGTAGACCCTGTCTTTACAAGACATACGGTTTAAAAGCTAATTATTGTAGATAAGCCATAAGCTATAAACCGAAAAGAATGGAGCCATTAGCACCAAGCCACATATATTGGCCATCGATGGAGATCCATCTGAACCGGGGAATACTTACTATCAATTATAGGTTAAATCTAATTAAGTGTAGGACCGATATAGCAACAGATTGATGATGAATGGTATCCCTCACTCTAATAGCTACAGAGCTATAAAGATTTATGATGAAAAACCAACACAAAAACTAGCAACTCAAGAAACTAAAAAACTAAGAAATAAACAGTAAAATTGGTAGTACCGCTAATGTAAAATCGGTAGTATCGCTACATTAATTGACAACATATAAAGGAATCACATACAAGAAAATAGCATTTAAGCAATCATGACCATTACTAGATTTGAGAGATTCTAATTCATCTAAATTATCTTTAAGTTGATTAACAACAGATGAATGAACAATTTTCAGATTAGCCATTTGATCATGCAAGCACAAATAAGACTCACAATTATCATCAGGATTCATGAAGTTGAGCCTAACAACTTCTAAATTCAAGTTCTTAATCATAATGTCCTAATTCTTAAATATTTTAGTTTGTTTCTTCAGTGTTTGTTCAACAACAACAAGAGTATGTTTCATCTTTTTAAAGGAATGCATACCTCGTCAGGATCACTATAGGGCTTGTTGGAGGAGGAGTAGACGTCGGTGCTGCCCTTGGCCATAAAGCATATGTCGGTGAAGTCTTGAGTCTTCTTCTTACTGTGGGAGTCATCTTCATCATCCTTCGTCCCTGAGTCTACATCGCTCATGTCAACGTTCTCACAAGTGGTAAAGACCCGATTGATGAACTTGCGATAGTTGGGTTTCTTGGACTTCGCATCTCAAGTTTGAGGACGCCTTCAGAAGTCTTTCTCCTCCTTACACTTTAGCTTGGGGCACCCGAATGTGATTCGGCTTATCACACTCAAAGCAAGTGACAAGGCCACCATTTCTCTTGTTTCTCACTTTGTTATATGCTCTCGTGAATTTTGTGGAAACGAGGGCTAAGTTATCCTTAGAAAGCTTCTCTAGCTACTCATCGCTCAAAGAGTACAAAGCTAACAATGAAAATCTAGAAAATGCTAAAATCCAAAGAACTTAAAGAGCTATTTTGAGAAGGGTCAACCACAAGTGGCATCGACTATGTCTTGGGGAGATGCGAGATGAAGTCAATCTCATGCATTTTCAATCTCGAGTAGAGCTTATCTATGATAAGCTCACTCATGATAGTGTTATCATTGATTGAAGTGATATTTATTCCTTAAATCTTCACATCAATGCACCCAAAATTTAATGTGCATTTTTAGAATTAGAAAATGTTAAACCAACAGCACGAAGATAATGAAAAATCTTGCTGAACCTTCCCCACAACTCATCTAAAAGATTCACCAGGCTTTTGTTCGATCTTTGAATATTCTTTCTTCAATTGGTTCTGTCTTATTTCCTTCATCACGATAGAACCCTCCTGGTACTCAGAGAAGGTCCTTTAGATCTCATGAATAGAGCTCAAATGAGCAGCTCGCTCAAACTTAGATCGAATAAGCCCTTGAATAAAAAAATTACGAGCCTTGTTGTTTGTCTCTACATTCAACGTAACCTGATCATTGATTGGTATATCATAAGGATTATTTACTTTAATCCAAATTGCATGCACTTGGGTCTTGATGTAAGATTGCATACGAACATTCCAATAAGAGAAATCAACTCCATAAAAAATGAGTCGCTTGGTTGACTACTTGTCTGATGTCATGGATCTTAGACCACTTAAGATTTATGAGAAGAGCTAACTGAGCTCTGATACCACTTATGAAATCAGTATGGCAAAAGATGGGGTAAACGGTGCATTCGAATTTTCCTCCAAGTATTCATCGATCTCTTATTCCAATAGCTACAGAGATATGATGATTTAGGATGGAAATCTAACACAAAAGACAGCACATCAAGAAACTAAAAAATTGAGAAATAAATAGTAAAAATAGGTAGTGATGTTATAGCAATATTAGTAGTACTGCTATAGTAAAATCAACTCGGGGAATAGTAAAAATAACACTATTTTAAAATTAAGAATACATGTAACTTTCGATCTGTAAATTTAAATAACTTAAAACTTGGCATACACCTTCTCTATGATGTCACGAATCTATTCCAACCAAATGATCGAGGAAATTGTTATAAAAGTTATGACCTTTTTTAATTTGAAGAAATGTTACACCAAAGCTGGGTAAAAACAAAAAAATGGTGAATATGACTTGTTCATAGGTGGATGATGGCCAAGATGGTTTTAGATGTATTTTCAAATATCATAGTAAGCTAGAGTATCCAAGGAATCAAGGCAAAAATAACTGGATCGAGAAATCACTTGAAAATGCCAAATCAAGCAAAAACTGGGCAACTTTAAAAACTTGCCAAATCTGATATCTAGATAGATGAAGATTGGTTTTCAAGATATATATCACCATCACTTACTCAACTTGGTAACTAGCAAGATCAAAAAAGGGAGAGAGAAGATCAAAATCGACCAAATTAAGAGCAAATAAACTAAAACAAGAGATACACATGAGAGATAAACAAAGTTGATATATTGATACTTGAGGATGAAGGTTTTACAGCCACTCCACCTGGAGGATAAGAGAGTGCACCACAACACTCATACTTCTAAACCCTAACCCTATAAAACTTGGCTTCAATCAGTAAAGCTATGATGGTTCGATAGTTGACTAATAAGTCTCTATCCCAACCCGTTAAACAGACAAGACAACCAGCCTCATCTAACTCTAATAGATACTATTCATTTATCATAAATGGAAGAAATCCATTAATCCCATACAACACAGATTTTACATATACACTACACTTATATACACTTTTCAAAGCACATAAACCAAAATCCGCAAAGTTCTTAGCCTTTGATCCAACTCAATCTTCTCAGCTTCTCCTTAACATAAACTACTTTCCCAAATACTATGATTTTGATCTAAGAGAGTTTCCGATATTTTGGTCAAGTTACCAAAATATCCTGTATTAACCCAGTCTTCTCCTTCCATTGCAAGCTACTATGCTTGCCATGTGTAGGTGCATCATTGTCTTACCACGCGTCCAAGGGCGAACCACCAGGTGGGCTTAGGTAGGATCGAGCTTACCCTTCGTCGACACCGACACCCTCGCTTCTTCCTCCTCCCTGGAACCCATCTGCCCATGGCACGGAGTTGTCAAAGCAGTGTTGCGCAAGCCACAAGATGAACTGAGGAGGAAGACAATGCGTATCAACATGTGGGCAAACTGGGGGTGCTCACATATCAGCCCATAAACCTAAAATCACAAGGCCTAACTAGCAAGCCCACCCTACCAGATGCAATCCAATCTACGAAGGAAGAGGTTAGAAGAGGATCCATCGACACCAATCCAGGAATCACAACACATTGAGCTGAGTAGGGGTGAACGCATCCACTCGATGAGTCGGCAACGTGATACGTAATGAGGCACGCAGGCACGGGGCAGTGGCAATAAGGAGCCAAGGGCCTGAGGCGTGGCCCGATGGCTGGCTGCACGACGAGCTAGGTGGGTCGGGCAGTGAACTAGTTGAGCCATGGAGGACTAACGGAGGCGGAGGATTGCATCGGTCTGCTGGGAACTTGGGGCTGGTGTTTGGCGATTTGGGGGAAAGAAAGAGGCGAGTTGGCAACCAACTAGAAGTTGATTTGGTACATTACATATATTTTTTTCTTTACTCAACTACTCTTGTTGATATTATATAGTGATGAAATTATTGCTAGTCTGTACATCAAGCGAGCAAATGAGCGAGAGATATTTAGAAGTATTGATGATGATAGAATTGTAAAATGCATCTAAGGCATGAAATCTTGTGAAATAAATTTGCATTGTGATTCAAGCTAGCGTGTTAATAGTATGTTTCGTTTATTTTGGATATTCATAATCATTTACAATTTCCTATTATATTACTAATTTTGGTAAATTTGATATACAGGTCGCTACTCACTGGATACATATTTATATGTTTTTGAATGCCATTCCATTAGCAAGGTACCTTCACTGTATTTTGCTTTTTTGCTTTGCTTTGCTTTTTATTTATATATGAATTTGAATTACACAAAACTATGTTTGACATGCTTATCTCAATTTAGCTTAGCCCGTTGAGCCCACCCTTTATTTTTTGTCCTGGCTTCGTCACTGCATGCGTCGGTAAGTCTCACCCATTCGAATTCTATCAGACCACGTCTCACTTAGACCAACCAAACCACATGGTGCAACCCGTCGCTTGAATTGTCCTTCAACATTTTCCATGTTCCTTGTGCCATGCTTGAGCTCAACCATCTCACTTGGTATCCTTGATCATTTTGGACCTTGACTCCTCTATAAGCATAGCCTGATCCTCAATGTTGACCATGATTGACTCTAAGGACCCTGCACATTCAAAGACCAAGAAAACGTTTTCGGGCACAAGTTCTTCACAACTTGACTCATGTTAGTCAAAGCGTCTTTCGTACAATATTGATGCACTGACCTAGGTCACTCCAAATCAATCCATTACTCAGTGTTCCAAAATCCAAGAATTTCCATGTAGACCGGTACCACCGCCAACCATAGGCAGGTACTTCCTCTCCCCGAACTGGACCTCTCTGAAAAATAGTAATCGGCAAGTAAACCATGGTACTACGCTTTGTGGTCTAACCGCCATGGTACTACCACTCTGCGGTATGGCCGGTTTGCGTAAAAAATTCTGGAATCGATCTTGACAAAATGTAGTCTTTGCAAAATCAAATATCCACATCACAAAATTTGCAATGGTTCATCATAACACTATTATGGACATTATAATATGGTCCTTCAATCTCTCCCTTGATGAACTCATAAGCAATTTCTTAAAAATGCAAATAGGAGGTGATTTTAAACGTAAAATAGATAATTTTGCAAAAAGAGGCTCAGAATAGTCACAAGAGGAATACAAAAACTAAAAATGATCATATAAATCAGAAATAGAGTGAAGCTACCGAAAAGTATAATATGCTAACCATATGGATTATATTATTTTCTGCGAAATTTCTGGTGCTCCGGAGCTCATGATTCACCTATTTGACTAGTTGTTTGAGGGTAACTGCTGATTGTTGAGGAACCGTCGCTGACGAGTGACGACCAGTCCGAGCGATTCCTCTGTTTAGAACAAGACCGAATCAATCACAGAATCACAGAAGAATAGATTGAACACACGGAGAGATAGAGAGAACTCCTGCTCTTTCTTTATTGCTTTTTCTTTCATATGTACATAATGAGGGGGTCTAGATCCCTATTTATAGTCTACGATGGGGTGTCCAAATATATCAGGACTCTGACCGTGAGCCCAGTTTCCTAACACTGATATCATATCATTGTTATCTCCAGCCTCCAGGTAGCTGATAACAAGGCGCCATTGGCGGAGCCTAGATTTGTCGGTACTGCCACCGGCACTATCCCTTTCTTTCGCGTGTCTTGTTCTCGGTACAGTGGGCCCTACGTGACATGGAACAGGGCAGCTTCTCGGTACAGTGGGCCCTACATGACATGGAACAAGGCAGCGGTTAGTCGGATGCCACGCGAGCGCTGGGCCTGGCGCTCCTATCCGAAACCATGAGCTCCTAATCCCTTTTCCTGATTTGGCAAAACTGGCAATTAGTCGACATGGAATGGAACGGAAGCAATTAATTAAGGCTGATATAGAATGCGTCACACCTCCTTCCGCACTGCTGCCTCCTCCCATGGCCGGCTCTGGTCAACCCTAGTTACTTCCAACGTGTTAAAGATACATGTATCTTTTCCTATTGCCTTCTGAGCTAATTGGCCAGGGTAACAACCATTAGCAGTGTGCGCCACAGGGGCAAAAAAAGGTCACCAAGTTGCCCAGTGTGCGTTGATTTCTGCTCATCTGTTCATAGAAAAGCAGAGCGTGCATGGTGGTTGTGAGTAGGTCACAGTGCAAGAGGATCGGTGCCGGAGCCGGAGCAGGTCATGTCGATATGATAGTGCAACACCCCAGTGCCCCAGCGGATAGCCACCCTTCAACCTCGCCAGCCGGCCTAGTGAAAAACCGCATGCTATGTTGCTTTGTGATTGTGCTAATCTAGTCGCTCGCTGCCTAAGATTTCATGATTGCTTGTCCTTGGATCGAACCATTTGTTTGTCGATTTGACCATCATGCACATGTGCATCTTGCACCGGTCACCTCTCGCGGCATCAGAATCAGATTGTCATCAGCGTAACATCCTATGAAGTGCTGTGGTTTACCTGTCATTTGCAGACAAAGACCAGAATTCAGAACTCGGAAGACCTCATGTATTACTTCCAACTTGTTAGATACATGTATCTTTTCCTATTGCCTTTTGAGCTAATTGGCCAGGGTAACGACCATTAGTTGTTGCATATAAAGCGGTTTCATCAAATATTTCAAATTACCTCCAAATATAATCATGAACAGAAAGATATAACACCGGCTGCACACACACACACACACACATACATACATACATACATACATACATACATACATACATACATACATACATACATACATACATACATACATATACACACACAGTGCAGTTTTACGCACCAGCAAGTTACTACCGGTTATTCGAAAAGTTATCATCGACTGTGAAGAAAGTTACCACTGGCTACGCATTGTGAGCATTAGCACTAACTTCAATCGCTACCGATGGCAACTTCATACAGAACCGATGATAACTTTTCAGCACTGTGAAGGTTTGGCAATAATTTCATTCAAAACCGATGGTAACTTCATTCAGCAATGTCAGTAACTTGTCCACGTATTATACACCTACATGTTGGTTAGTATGTATGTGTGTGTATGACAAAAGCATAACAAAAATGTTTAATAAATATGAATTCTCGTCAAGTCGTATAATCTGGACATTATATTATACATGCAGTGAGAAGGAAGTAAACAACTGCATAATACTCATATGTATTAACAAGATTTGTGATCTCAAATGTTAGACTGCTCTTGTTTTGACACAAGACCTCCTCGCCACTAGTGGTTTGATTTAATTCAATAATCAGAGTGATAATTACTTATCAATTCTGCTAGATTATGAGCTCTTCAGCTTACCACACCAATAAATTCCAGGATAACAATAATTAATTAATTTCATTATAACAATAATTAAATTATCCAGAATTCAATGACAGTATATACAAATACTAAACAGTGCTTCAGCTAAGAACAGGACAATAAGTAAGCAATGGTAAATAACAGGACAACAAGTATGTAAAGTCTTGATAGCTCACAATTCTAGCAGAAAAGCTTCGAATTGTCACAACTAATCTCATCTAGACCAATATTCCTCATTGAGCAATTGTTTACCCATAGTTTATCAGGCCAAGTCACCCTTAACTAGTGTTTTTCAAATAGCAATGAAATTAGTAAGATAAAAACACTAGCTCGGCACACTTAGCACAATATTATCGATCAAGAATTCAGAACTCAGAAGACGTCATGTATTAATTCCAGTTTATACTCTGGTTCAGGGAGTTGAGAGTTGCATGGTGATTTGAGTGAGCTAATTGAAACTAGTACATCATAGAGTTGCAGATGTTCATCGTATAATGGGTAAGCAGGTGGTTCTGAAAACGTTTGTGGCCAACCCACGGAAACGAGGTTAGAATTGTGTACATGGCTGACGCCTTGCTAGCTTTAGTGTGCACACTTTGGTATATGGGCGTGTATTCATGCTGGTATTCAGAATAATGGGCTGTTCATGTATTCAAGCACGTCAGGTTGGTGTTCTTTTCAATGACACCGGACACATTTAAATGCAAAAAAATCAAGGCAGGTGGTGATGATGCCAGATGCTCTCAATAAAGAAAGTCGATTGCCTGACGAAGCATACAAGTAACAGTTCCAGTTCTGTTTTAGTTGCTTCCAAGATCTTAACCAGCAGGAAGTGGTTTTGCAAAGTTGGTTCTTGTTTCTGGAATCAACACTTTCAACAGTGATATGTACTGAAAGGTGATTATCAGAATACGACATGTGACGTGTAGCAGAGCACCTAGCCAGTAATTTCTCTCTTTGGTTTTGCTCCACTTGGATAAAAATTGCACAAGAGTGTGATTTGCAATTAGCACATTGACTCTGAGTGCACAAATGACGACAGGTAGAAAGCACCAGCATTATCAGCAGATATTATCATGAACCAAAGTGACATACCAAGAAAGCACCAGCGATATCAGGTGAGATCGTTATCAACCCAAAGTGACATACCAAGCAGGCAAGCACGACTATACAAGCTATCATTCGTCAACCAGTTTAAATATTTGGCAGGTACGTAAGGCTCAGATAAATAAATCTACGCCAATTCAAACTATGAAATCACATGACCGCTGACAATGCACACAGAAATCCCCAGACCACAAGGCACCAAGAAAACGAGACAAATCATTTACAAATGACTTCGCCGTCTTGTGACTCAAACCGATAAACAACAACCGAGCACAGGGCGGCAACAACCTAGAAGGGTTGGTGAGTCATTACCAATAATTGCTGAACAAAAACAGAATCCAAATGCTTCTGAGCAAGGGAGGATTCAAGCCCGTAGTAATCTCGCACATTTGTTTGTCAGACGGTAGAAAGTAGAAACTCACCCTGCACAGTTACACCACAAACCCCTTCACAGCCTGTAGCAAGTCGATCTGGCTTTCTTATTGAACATAGCAAGGTGCAGAACAATGCCATGATCTGTTGCTCTTATTACAAGCACTGAATTCAGGATGCGTTCAGCCACACCATTTTTTGGCAGTAGCACTCCGAGTAGAAGATGATGTAGCCGCATTGCC
Source organism: Dendrocalamus latiflorus (assembly GCA_017311315.1). Taxonomy (NCBI): domain Eukaryota; kingdom Viridiplantae; phylum Streptophyta; class Magnoliopsida; order Poales; family Poaceae; genus Dendrocalamus; species Dendrocalamus latiflorus. The sequence continues at coordinate 2,648,287 of CM029658.1, forward strand.
CTTTGAAGCCGCCCACGGCGATGCAGTGATCGTTGCGCTTCTTATCCACTCAGAAGACAAATTTTCAAGTCTAGCTCCTGAACTTGCATATCTTCTTCGGTGCAGAAACTGAGAAATGGCAACTTTCTGTCTGTAAATGATAAAATTAGTCGAAAAAACATGTCGGCGAGCAGCGGCTACGACGAAGTCACCTCCGTAGCTTCAGAGAACTCCGGCATTCGATCGCCATTCTCTGTAGTCTACTACCTGATCAGGCATGACGGAAGCAGCAGCATGCATACATACCATATCATGCAGGCTTCCCTACCGATTTCAGCGGCACGCATGCATGGCAGACGCAGATGCATCGTAGCAAGGAGAAGAAAAAAAAGAAGACACAGCGTCATCGACGGCGCCCTTGCCGTGGCGGACAGGGCACGGAAGGTGTTCGCTCACATGCTAATTAAAAATCAACGCATTCTAGATTGCAGAGGAGCTGGGAAAGGTGTCGTTCTTTTTTTTAGGGGTATAAGGAAGACTCACAGCTCACGTACACTACACTAAGAAATTAGTAGGAAATTAGTAGGAGACCATAAGATCTCTAAAGTATAGGAACGTGTTGCATGTTTTTGACACACACTAAGAAATTAATAGGAGACCTAAGATCTCTAGAGTATAGAAACGTGTTAACCTACTTAACATTGTGCATGATTTTAACACACACTAAGAAATTAGTAGGAGACCATAAGATCTTTAGAGTATAGGGAAAAAAACTCGACCTGCGGGGGGTAAGATAGCCCCCGGGCATTGCTTTAAGAAGAAGATCTTCTCACGCAGATCGAGAAAATCCTCGAACCCTTGCCCCACCCTGACACAGCGGCATCAGCCCACGTGAGAACGACCAGGGTGATCCCTAGACCAACGACCTGGCGACGACCAGCGACCTGGGCGAGCCTTAGACCTGTGCTTTGGCTTATGGGGCAAGCGAGGGGATTTTTTTTCCCTCAGCCTGAAATTCGCTCCCACTGGGAGTTGAACCCAGGACCTGAGGGGTGCTACTAGAGCGCTCTAACCGCTAGGCTAGAGGCCCGTTCGCTTAGAGTATAGGAATGTGTTGCATGTTTTTAACACACACTAAGAAACTAATAGGAGACCATAAGATCAGTATAGGAACGTGTTAAACCTACTTAACATGTATGTATGTATGTATGTATGTACCTACAAAAATTATTGGTGAGTGCACAGAACCATGGAGTCGAACCCAGATGGGCTGGCACTCACACCGGCGTCCCAGCCAACTGAACCACACTCAGTTCCTTCACATGCTGCTCTCATTGATGAATCTTCTTAGTCGAAAGAAGTTAGTCATCTGATAGGTGAAAGGTACCTAACTGGGGGTTGTGTTTCTTGTTCCTGGAATTGATCAATGCATCATGGATCCCATAATGATTCCTTTTCAGGGCATTCTGAAGCATGAGCACAATGGTAGCACTTGTGTGCCTTTGCAAGGTCCTGCAATCAAGGCAGGAGCTGATTGCTTCTCAGATACCTGTGGGTCTGTATGTTTTTCTCAAACAAACCATATGAATTATGAAGTGTTCAGAGAGTATAGTTTGGCAGATATGTCCAGCGACATTCCCAGAAGGAAGTCAAAGGCAAGGGTATATGTATGATGTATCACACAGCCAAATTGCTGCTATTTTAGCACCGATAACGAATGGAAACATCTGTGGAAATACTGTGCTGCCAAGCAGCTTATGAAGCATTTCTATGAGTTCAAAAGAAAAGGTATATTGAAGAGCACATTACAAAGCATTTGGGTCTATGGGATCTAGATGTGCAGTAAGCATACAAGCATCCATTTTCACCAAACAATCTAGCATTTCTCTAAAACAGTTAAAGTAGTGTTATGGAACATGACAAACTGGTGCACTAAAAGTGTTTATGGAACAAAGGCATAGCACAGCCAAGAATTAGGTGTCCCTCGGGGCACCCTTCTTTGCAGCCTCAGCTGCAGCCTTCTCTGCCTCAATCTCAGCAACATATTCATCAATTTCAGCCTCCTCGAGTTGACAAAGACCATCCTTCTGTGTCATCACTGCAACCTCGATGTTCTTCCCACCACTCTCAACAACCTAAAAAGTTTGCCAGTCTATTAGTAATTGCTGAACAAAAACAAAATTAAAAGGATAAACTGAAGTTACAAGTCACATAACACTGTCTTTCAAACAAAAAAAAATGATAAGCATAATGGCAAGGAGCAACAGAATCAGTGAATAAGTTGCAGGCCCATGAAGATGAAATGGTGAATAATAGGCCTTCAGGCACTCAATCACTCACACTACACGATGACGAGACATGACAATAGAGAACTGAAAACACTTTTTGAGAAATGTTGCAAAATTTTAATTTCAGATGTGACCTATATTGGATATAAATATAAGGAATGAAACAAAGGGGTCTCATCCAATCAGCAAATAAGACTACAAAAATAACAGACTTATGAAAACACCAGTGGTATTTTCAAAGTGCAAGTAAAAATAGAACGTGTAGATAGATCATAGAATTCCCAAGTCTGCTTTCAAAGTAGTAGCGACAAACATTTGCAAAATCTGGGGTTATGCTCAGATATTCTCTGAGTCAGATATTCTCTGAGTCAGAGCAGAAGCCAGAGGATGGGCACAGATGTCTAACAATTGCACGATAGTCCCAGAGTTGCACAACATCCAGGAGACAGGAATAAATAGCACAGCCCCAATGATTGCTGAATTAGCAACTCTCTATAATTTGTAATTTTCTTAATAGAATGGAGTGAATCAGACAACAGTAAATTCAGTATTCACAGAGGCCTAAACAAGCTTCTCGGCACAACTAAAAGAAAGCTGCACCAGGAGTACCTATGTAAATGCCTCATCATAAGTACCTGTCACAATTCATCATTTTCATCTCCATTCCACTACATGTAAGATCGCTAGGATAAAGAAAACCACCACATCTATGGGTGGCGAGTAAGACCTTCAGTTTGTTCGACACACCCAGTCCCCCCCCCCCCCCCCCTTGAAGCCATACTCCGAAAGTACTATGGCATGACAAAGACCAAGTAACTCCTTGGATGAGTATATAAAGAACAAGAACAAAATGTTCCACACAAGGTACAAAGTGTCATTCCCAGAGGCACCTCAAATATTTTGTGCTTAATCAATCACTCAAGTCAGCTGATCACAAATTATCGCAGGACAAACTACTGCTCCTAGAGCTTGCTAGGACTGCCAGCTTCAAACAAGTAACCATGCCATCACGTGATGAAGATGAACAAAGGTAAAAATCGAGAGTACGTTTCTCGTGAACTGCTATTTATGTCGGGGAAATTGCACATATACCCCATAGTTAGTAGGCACTTGTAAGTTTGCCCCACACTTAAGTGGCTTTGTAATTTTGCCCCATACTTGACATGCCCCCTTATTATTTTGCCCCATTGCCCATTTAGCTCCTATTTTAATTTCTTTTTTCATTTTTTGGGGCAGAAAAAATGCAGTAAAAAATGAAAAACGAAATTAAAATATTTTAGGCATTTAATGGACAACTTTGTAAATATTTTTTACTGCATTTTTCCTACCCAAAAAATGAAAAACGAAATTAAAATAGGAGCTAAATGCAGTAAAAAATGAAAAACGAAATAAGAATGTTTTAGGCATTTAATGGACAACTTTGTAAATATTTTTTACTGCATTTTTTCTGCCCCAAAAAATGAAAAAAGAAATTAAAATAGGAGCTAAATGGGCAATGGGGCAAAATAATAAGGGGGCATATCAAGTATAGGGCAAAATTACAAAGCCACTTAAGTGTGGGGCAAACTTACAAGTGCCTACTAACTATGGGGTATATGTGCAATTTCCCCATTTATGTCACTCTACCTTTGCCCTTTGGATATTCCTGGATCTGGATCATGTTAACTATGCTCTACAAGTGCCCTATGGTAGTCATCAAACAGGAAAGACACAGCCTTTACAATGAATCAATCAATCCGCACAACCTGTACGGCTGTACTAAAGCAAGCCTAATTTTTTGCGTAAACTAGAGAGAAAGCAAGGGTAACATATATACCTCTAGGAGTGCGCGGATGGCGAGCTTGATGGTCTCCTTGCCGGAGGTCTCCTTGTAGTTCTTCTCCAGGAACTCCCTCATGGAGTTGGAGTTCCTCCCCGTGGCGTTGGCCTTCCACGCCGAGAAGGTGCCGGACGGGTCGGTCTGGTACAGGGCGGGCTTGTCGGTGTAGGGATCAAATCCGACGATGAGGGTGGAGAGGCCGAAGGGGCGGACACCGCCGCTCTGGGTGTACTTCTGCTGCAGGCCGGCGATGTAGCGGGTGATGTACTCGACGGTGACTGGGTCCTCGACGGTGAGGCGGTGGCTCTGGCACTCGACCCGCGCGCGGTTGATGAGCACGCGCGCGTCCGCCTTGAGCCCCGCGCACGCCAGCGCGATGTGCGTGTCCAGGCTCGCAATCTTCCGCACCGACCTGCGCGAGCAGAAGCCGGCGAGATGAGATCTGTGGATCGGAGGGGGCAGGCGCGTCGCGCGAGGGGAAAGGTGGGGTTTTTGGTTGTGGAGTACCTCGAGTCCTGGAGCTTTGGGGTGGACTTCTTCTCGACGCCGAGGACGACGGTGTCCGTGCCGCGGACGCCGACGGCGGCGTTGCCCTTGCGGACGGCCTCGAGGGCGTACTCGACCTGGAAGAGGTGGCCGTCAGGGGAGAAGACGGTGATCGCGCGGTCGTAGCGGGCCATCCTGGCGTCGCCGGCGGTCGGGTCGGCTTAGGGTTTTCGGGCTTCCCGGCCGGTGCCTCGGTTGATTGTTCGAGCGTGCGTTCCAAGCTCGGTGGCTTTGGGAAGAAGGGGATTTTTTTGTACTTGGGCTTCGTTTATTGGGGCGCGCTCCTTCTCTTTTCTTGGGAGAGAAGAAGATGGCCACGCGGTGGGCTGGGCCGATTTCGTGGCAGCGTACCGATGGTTCATAGAGCATCTCCAACAAATCTTCTAAAGTGCTCATATCCCCTATATTTTAGAAGAAAAGGTAAAAAAGGGGCTCCAACAGATCCCCTAAGTGGTACCCAAAAATATAGAGGACTTCACCCCTGATTTTTCGTCCCCCATATATGGAGGACGCACATCATCCCTTAAATCGGTCCCAACGCTCCTGCGCCGTCCGATTCCCTAAATTCTTTGGTTGGTAGTTTTTGTGGACCCAGATTTTAATTTAGGGGACCATATTTAGAGGACTTGTTGGAGGTTACATATTTTTATTCTTCTATATTCTAGATTGTGTCCTCTAAAAAGTGATTTAGGGGATGAGATTTAGAGAACATTGTTGGAGATGCTCTTAGGGCATCTCCAATGGTCTGAGTCAGCTAGTTATATGCATGTACACATCAGCATATATCCTATGTGGAGGAAAGAGAGTATGCAAAAAAAAATCGAGCCAGCTCTTCCTTAAGCACTAGTCTATAACGCCAAACGAGGCAGCCTCTATAAATTCTATGTGTGCATGTAAGTATCAAATAGCTATCCTTATAGATAGTTCCTTTTAGAATGCTAGCTTTAGTGTGTACTATATAGATGACGTGGAAGTCTTATAGTTAGTTGCTAGCTATAACCATTGTAGATGCTCTTACAGGATCACTTCACCTGGACTCCTCGTCCAATCCTCAAGTGGACGCCGAGCAAGGCCATATATTCTTTTGACTTTTAATACTCCCCCTATTATGCCCGGGGAGTTCGCGCGAGGAGAGGGCGTCGCCCCTGCGCGCGCTGCGGCCGGCGCGTGGCCGCCGAATTTTGGTACGGTCGGGTGCCCCGTTTTACGAAAAAGCCCCTCCGTTTTCCGGAACTTACGTAAAGGTCCTTGATCCTCGCAAAAAGGTCCCTACCAGTTTTTTTAACACTTTTTTTTGAAAACACCCCTCCACTTTGCAGGATAGCTCCCCGCGGTTTTCTAAATTACGTACGGGTCCTCGTTTAGTTACGTTCGGGTCCTCGATTTTTTACGAAAGAGACCTTTACCTTTTTGAAAATACACATGTGCCCTCGATTTTTTTTTTAAAAAACTCCTCACAAATTATCGTCTCTTTTCCTTCTGTACACACGGTGGCTGGCGCGGCGTGACGTCGCGCCTATGAGGCTAGTTTTTTCAAAATCCGAACTAAAGTGAATTTCTCAGACGACTTTTTGATCTCAAAATTACATACACTGTCCATATTCATATAAACATCATCTCAAAATACAGACGAAAGTCATCTACTATATCAAAAAGTCATAAAAGAACAAGACGCAATACGAGCGCCCGCTCCTCTCTCTAAAAAAACAAGGCCCATAAGCAAGCCCCGCAGGTAGGGATGGCAATTGTGCTCGTTTACCCGTATACCCATGGGTAAATACCCTAATGGAACCGGGTATGTGATATTTTCTTTACCCACAGGTATGGAAATGGGGGGAACACTCTACCCGTCGGGTAAACGGGCACGGGTATGGGTAAGCTCCACCCGTACCCGCCCCGCCCGTTTACCCGCGATATAGATTGACAGGTGGCATAATCATAGCAATATCTCTAATTACTATTGATTGTTATAAACTTTTCCATATCTCTAATTGTTATTGATTGTTATAAACTTTTTTGATAGCTATTATATTTCCTAGCAACAGCTGTTGCTTATATGTATCTGTCATTAGTTCAACTCTCATATGGTGACGCTCAGTTCGCGGGTAAACGGGTATACCCGCGGGCGACAGGTATGGGCGAGATTTTTCGCCCATCATCCTTCGCGGGTATACCCACGGGCGACAGGTATGGGCGAGGTTTTTCGCCCATCATCCTTCGCGGGTATACTCATGAACGTAAATCAGGGTTACGAGTACGAGTATGAGCGAGCACTATCTGTACAGGTACTCGCCGCACCCCGATTGCCATCCCTACCCGCAGGCGTGAGGCGTCGGAGGCAGGGCGCGGCCGCGGCACAGCAATCCAACGGCGCGGCCGCGTGCGTCGTTTAATTTCGCGCACGTTTCCGACTGGCCGGTGGCACGTCCTTACGTCGCACTCGCAGGACAATGATTTCGTCGGCACGGTGCGCGGTGGTAATCGGTGTTGTGGATGCATCGCTAGAGCCGAGGCACACGAGACGCGTGATTGGAGTGACCCACACCAACCCAACAGTGCGTAGCTGATTAATTGGCTCCGCTCCTTTCCGTTTTTCTGGCTTCTTATGTACTATTCTTTAATTTTATTTTTCCAATTTTTCTGGCTTATTATGTACTATTCTTTTAAATTTTTTTATTTTTTGTTTTTTTTAACTTTTTTTGTCTTTTTTATTCGTTTGTATTGTCCATGATGGGCTAATATATTTTTAATTTTCAATTTTTTTTAATTTAGTTATGCAAAAAAATAATCAGTAGCTACAGTACAAAATAAACCATAAGTCAACTTATTTCAGCTGAACTAAGCAACCCCTAAGGCCCCAAACAGGGTTTCTAACTTTCAAAAGTTAGAAGCTATTTAGAACATTTTAGCGTGTATTTTTTTTACATTATCCGTGAAGATATAGTGATGTTTTCTATTTTTTATTTTCATTTAAGTAAAATATCTTTAAAAAGCTAATACCTTTATAGTATTATTTTAGCCAAAAAGCAAAACATATCACTTTGGTACAGAGCCTAGAGGACCATGCGCGTGAGCAGCAGGGCGACATGCATTCCGGCCAGTGTAGTGTCGCGTTTTAGCTATGGGCCTGTTCTTTTTTTGTTGCGACTTATGGCTTATGGCTGCAACTTATAGCTTTGGGCTGTTTGTGAGAGGAAGCATGGAGTAACAAAAACTCGTATGAGGTTTTGGCCGATATAAATGAAGTTACTATAGTGTGTACTACAATCAACTTGTAAACCTCATCTTGAAAAGACGCTCTGTTTGAAATATAGTTACTGTTAAAAAAGCCGAAAAGCAGCTTTTAAAAACTGAAAAGAACAAGCCCACATGTGTAGGAACGTGCCCAAACACCTGCTTTTGTGCGTGAGCAACCCGCACACCCATAGATGTACGTAATTTAGGGGGGCTCATTTTGTTATTGAGCTTATTTGGTACTGTTTAAGTTTTTTTTCATTGCATCTGTTGTAAGCTTTTTTGACATAATTAAATTTAAAAAGAGAAAAAAATAAGTTCTCTCATCATGAACAATGCAAAGGAATACGAGAAAAAAAAGGCAAAAAAGCCTAAACAACTAAAAAATCAAAAGAAGACGAAATCAAAAAGTTAGAAGTTAAAACCCAAAAGTATAAGTCAACTCGAGCATAGCCCAAACGGTTTGACGTCTCAAATAGAGCCTAGGACGTTCTCAGGCTTTGTAGGTTTTTTGAACTAATGGATTATGGTTTATAGTTTAAATATTTGAATTCTGGTTGTTCGCGAAAGGCAGTACGTAGAGAGAAATAGTCGCATGTGGTTTTTGCCGATACAGCTAAACTCAATATATTTTTTTACTATAATTTTCTATTGACTTTGTTTTAAAAAAACACATCGTTTAAAAATAGACAGTATAAACATAAGCCATAAATAAACTAAAACAAACCTAGCAAAATTTTGTAGCCATTATGCAACCTACAATCTAGGGAGACAACTACAGCCTGTTTGGCAACGGCTGCGGCTTATGGCTTTTGGCTGAAATTTTTGAATTTTGGCTGTTTACGGTACAGATTACGGAGAGATAGATACTCACTTGCGATTTTGGATGGTACAGATGTTGGGCTTTTAATGTATACATCGTTTAACTTGTAGACCCCGTCTTAAGAAAATATTCCGTTTGAAAGTTAAGTACTATAATAAAAGCCAAAAGCCACCAACTTCGAAAAAAAAAGAACATACCCTACTTTCTAGCCGTCTAGGGTAAGTCCTACGTACAATCCCGCTCCCACCAAGCACGATGCGCTGGGTATGGACCGATGCTATGGTGATCATGGTACGTACACCCTGTAAGGCCGCTCCAATCATCTTATAGTTATGACTTTAATTGTTAGCTAAAATTACACTATAACAATTATTAATTTTTTTAAATCATTTAATTAAAGATAAGAAAAAATAAGAAAAAAATAAACACTGTTATATCTCTACGGATAATATAAAGAAAAAAGAGGGGAAAAGCAAAAGTAAAAAAATCCAAAATTAGAAACCATGTGTTTCAAGTGGCTTCTGACTTAAAAAAAACAAGAAACTAAAACCGCGGAAGCAGTGTCTATCGAGCTATCACAAATCATGATAAGGTGGATAGCTTTCTAAGCAACCACAGAAGAACCATAAAAACAGTTAAATACATGGTAGTCTTAAGCCCTACTTAATGTGGTTTATAAACCGCGCCTCTGGCTTTTTTGTATTATAATGGTTGTTATTTTTTTCTAAATAATTAAATTTTAAAAATAAAAAATTATATTATTATCGATAATGCAAAGAAACGAGGGAAAAAAGAAAAGGTTGAAAGGTTAAAAACCCCAAAAAAAATAAAATTGAGAAGCGAGAAGCTGACGTTTGGAGTGGGCCTTAAAAGATGGAAGTTTGTATTTGTTAAAAAGAACATATTGTTCTGTTATACTTCGAATCCATTGTATGTTTATCACATGAAAATTTTTTGATTTGTTGAAAAGTAGTGATACTAGTTGCAGTGTAGGCTAATTTTTTTTTTGAAAGTAAGGAGTGTAGGTTAATTGAAAAAGGTATTAATGAATCTTGAGATTGGACAAAAAGGCTCACCGGTGCATGGGAGAGAGACGGCGACGAGATAGAATGGCAGCGGACGATTGGATGATTTGGTGAGGTACTAAAGGTGTTCGCAAAGTAGATTGGGTGCTCAGCTGGGTTTAAACATAGGAGGATGGCGGTGGAAACAGGAAGCCAAAGTCAGTGGCGCTGGCGCGAGGCAAACTTGGTGACGGTCGAGCTCGGTCAGCGAGACTAGCTTACGGGTGAAGTGACGAGGACTACTACGGCCTTGTCAGTGCCACGCAGGCTGACGAGAGTAGAGCATGGCAGGTGTGCGCGCGTTGGGCCGTGATTTGCGGCAGCCACGACAGTCGGTGCAAGCGATTGGCGAGGCGCAGGCGAAGCAGCAACTGACCAAGGGTGAGATGACAGGCAGCGAAGCTAGCAGCGGCCGGTGTTAACGGCAAGGTCGGTTGCAGCGCGGGCAAAGCGGGTGCAACCGCGTGGCCGGGGCGCTACAGAGGAAGGAGGCGGCTTCTTGGAAGACACCGGAGAGAAGGGAAAGCAGCTGGCCAAAAGGGATAGGCGGAAATTCAAAGGAATTTGCCAAATTAGGAAGGAAAACCAAATTAAAATGTAATCCAAGAAAATTCAAAATTTTGAAAATTTTTCGGGTTGTTTCGATATTGTACAGTTATACTACGAATGCTGTGTATGTTTCATCACAAGAAAAAAAAATTGTTTTGTTGAAAAGAAGTAGCGATACTAGTTGGAGTGTAGGCTAATTTTTTTTTGAAGGAGTGTAGTCTAATTAGTCGGACATACTTAGGTTGCAAAAGCTATTATTACACCGTGTAGTGGGAATTATCATTTTCGTTACTGAAAAAAACTTACTATCTTCATCAATAATTGCACTTACGTGTGTGTGTGTGTGTGGATGAGAACGGAGCACAGTATATGCACCCAAAAATATAAAATAAAAAAAAAAACAATACTCGCGATAGGCGTGCCCGGGCGTTGTTGGCCTATAAGTACCCGTGCTCCCCAGCGCCATTCCTCACCAGTGACCATTCTGTGAACCACGAGCCGTAGGTCGGTGTCCAAAATAGTAGCGCGCGAGCGAGCTTTCGATATGGCTTCCTGCAGGATAGCAGTGTTGTGCCTTCTTGGCTTGCTAGCAGCCTCGCCTGCCATTGCCGATTCTGACTCCGGTATCTACTACCAGATTGGTTTTATGGTACGGCCATGCAAAGCCTAGCATGCATGCATGCATGCATGCATGTTTTGCCGATTCATTCAGTTTTGTATTTACCCCCTTCTCATTTCCTGCCAGACTAATTAACATGCATAAGTTGTTCACTATGTATGTACGAAGCTGTTTCATCTTTAAATGTTTGTACATAATACTATGCGTGTGACTTGCAATGTTTCCTTTTAACTCTTGCTTCCTAGCTAGGAAGAAGAAGAGGAAACATGCATGATCTACTTAAGATGTAGAGCTATAATAATATGTGATGTGAACAACTCGAGGGATGTGGAGAAATGATCGAGCATACTGAACACGTGGTTTCATGGACCACCGGTTTGTGGAGCCAATTGGTCCAGGCAAATTATATGGCACTATGGCAGTGGTCTTGTCCAGATTGCACAGACGTACGGCGTATGAGAACGACCACTTTTTCTTGCATGAACTTGACTGTTGCATGTTATTTCATGGTTAATCAGTCACTCGCTCGATCGGCCCCATCATCCTTTAAAAAATATATTACTCGCTTATGACTCACTCTTTTTCTGAAGATTGGTCATCACTCTATAACACGCAAAAAGATCCTAACTTACATATGTGCTTGATGTAATTCGTGGAGTACACAGTGGCCGGGAGCATACTGCGAGCAGACCAACGCCGGATGCTGCATGCCGATGAGCCCCTTCGTGCCGGCGGCCGACTTCTACGTGTCGGGCTTTACGGTCTACGATGCGACGACCGACGCTCCCAAGACCGGCTGCAGCGGCCCTCCTTTCAACTTTACCCAAGTACGTAATTGATGGCTCACCGTATATATTTTCAGTTTTGCTATTGCAAAGTCAACTGAATTTTTTTTATCTCTCAGTCATCTAAAGTTACACTTTCAGTCATCTAAAATTGTAGTGTACTAATTCACCTCCTGCTAAAGTTATACTCTCAACCACCTAAAATTACAGTATAAAAAGTGACTGAAAATGAAGAGAAAAAACAGTCACCTGTGCAATAGTACCTCCCATATATTTTTGATCGGTCACATGTGGATTAATTAGTTCTCTGGTTTTTATCATCGTAGAGGCCACAGTACTAGAGTGTGACGGTGTGCATGCAATATATGCTATGCGTTAACTGCAGGCTATCAAAGTCGACAACATTTGGAAGTACTGGAGCAACATCAAGTGCCCCAGCAACAACGGCAAGAGCAGCTGGAAGAGCGCGTGGAAGACGTCCGGCGTCTGCTCCGGCCTCGATCAGAATGCCTACTTCGAAGCTGCCCTCGCCCTCCGTCAAAAGATCAACCCCCTCGCTCGCCTCGTTTCCAAACGTACGTGACATATATAGTACACCACCAGACTTATTTCAGGAAAATTAAATCATGCATCGTCCTTGAGATTTATGCGCCGACCAGTCGAATTGAACACGACGAACATATATGTTCCATGGTAATGTCGTCATCACAGAGATCAAGCCGGACTATGAGCTGTACAGCGTGGAGAATATCAAGAAGGTGATCAAGGCGGCAATCCACGTGACACCGGTGATCCAGTGCAGCAAGGGGCCGTTCGACAAGTTCCAGCTGTACCAGATCTTCGTCTGCGTGGCGGGTGATGCCAAGACGCTCATCGAGTGCCCCAACCCGCAGAAGTTCACGTGCTCCGACGAGATCCTCTTCCACCCCTTCAAGAAGTGGATGCTCAAGCTGGGCAAGTCCAGCGTCTCCGACGCCGAAGCCTTCGAGCTGTACGGCGCCGCCATGGATCACTGAGCGAGCTCGTCTTGTCATGAATTTGCGTTTCAGTGAATAATTAAGCGATGCATGCATGGAATAATGTTCTTGCCTCCCAGGTGTTCCTCGCGCGTGGTGCAATCTGGGAGCAACGCAGTGTTCATCTGTAATGCTTTCGTCAGTGAATAACTGTGGCCTTGTTTCCGGTTTATATTTTTCATGTGTACTTGGAATTATTAATGTAGTAGTGTGCAACGCTTTCGAGATTTCGAGAGTCTTTCGTCGACTTCGAGTGCTCAAGGTTTCTGAGATAATGGATCTTTGATATACCAGCGGGGCAAAATGCTTTATAGTACGACTACTGTATATTGGCACTTGTTGTGGTAAGTCGAAGCATCAGAAGACTTATGAAAGTCTCAATCATGAGTACTTGGAAGCTTCAACCGTAAGTACTCAAAAGACTTCGACCGTGAGTACTCGGAAGTTTTGACCATAAGTACTCGGAATAACTGTTCGGATGAATAGTACTTTGTTACAGTACTTATAGAATAGTATTCTGCTACAATACTCGTAGAACAATGTTCTGCTATCGTATTTGTAGAATAGTACTCTGCTACAGTACTCATAGAATAGTGCTCTGCTATAGTACTTGGTGAACAACACTTTTACGACCACGAAAGCACTCGTGTATGACCACAAAGCACACACGGATGTCTAGAATATATGCAGATATCTAGACTCTCTGGAGAATAGTGAACTCAAGAGACAAACAGTTTTTGTGCCGCCCCTTTAAATTGGTTTGCGGCGTTTTCTTCGTTGATCTTTTATACTGAAAAATAAAAAACTAAACCGACATACACGTCACGTCCAGCTCTGCATGACGTGCCATCCATGACCACTACAACATTTCAAACACATAATACTGGTACGACGTAGTTAAGTCCAACTGGCACCAAGCTACCATAAGCTTAGAGAACTCAGTAAAGAATGAAAAACAAGACCATGCATGCAGTTGAATTGTGGTGGTATCATGTATAATCCTTGTATACATGATATACTAGTTATTCATACTCCTTACCGTAGTAGATATACTAGTTTCAACGAATAATACATAAACCATGCACCAGTAGATGCCTGAAAACTAGGAGATAGATCCATGTATAAATTTTAAAAAGAAGTTGTACATAGCCACGTACGCCCGGCCGCTTGTAAATGCGTAAGAGAGAAGCAAACCCAAGAGCCGCAACCGCAAATCCCACGATCAGGAAAACGGATGGCTCATTATTGGGTTTGCTAGGGCTGGTGCTTGCGCCCACTAATCCGATGAGTACCGCGAGGAAGGTGGACAGAAGATACTATAGAAATAACTTTGTCCCTGAGGTGTCTGGTAAAGATCCAGCTAGGCACGCAGCCACGTACACACATTAGAAATGTGCCCAAAAAAAGAATGGATGTACGTAATAGATCAGGGTACAATGCTACACACAAAATTTTGGTACCAAACTCGGTTATTTGTGGTACACACATACAAAAAAAAAAGGTCGCGTTATAGAGATAGACTTCACTGTTTTTTTTTTACTTTTTAGCACGTGTAGTTAATTACATTCCCGATCCGTCGCTATATCTGCAAGAGTACTATCGAAGGGTACGTATGCGTCTATGCACCTTTCACGTCCCAATCAACGCTCCGGCTATTGCCTCGCGCGCGACCACTCCAGGCCGGCACGGCGACGTATATCGCCTTCCCTTACGAGCTGCCGCGCGCGCTCCTGTCCGCACAAAACGGGGACCATGTGCATCATTCGATGGGACAAGCTAGTAGCCACCACCGTAATTTGGCTCCTCTCGATCGGTCGCTTTGTGTGCATGAAGCTACACGTACGCGTCCACAGGCGTTGGCGCGTTGCTGTACGTGGTGCCACAGCTATTCTGGGTGCATGTGTCAGCTTTCCTAGTCGTGCAATTATGTAAAGCTGCTTTTGAAACAATGACAAACAGTGAAAACATCGACACGAATAACATATACAATTTTTAAACTCACAAAATCATTTAGAGATATGGTTTTGAGAAGCCGTTAAAAGAATCCGCCTTGTATGTTTTGGTTTCCGAAAAACTAAAGTCAAAAGTAATTAAAAAAACTAAAAAACTATCAGATGCAGCTAAAAGAGTCACTTTGGGGGAATATCCATCCCCATATTCCTACATGCACACATACGATCGAGTACGACACGGCCTGCATATATAAGTAACTTATAGAGTATATCTCGACCGTTACTTTTAATCCAAAATTGAATATAAGCATCGCATCTCATGAACGCAGTATCAGGAAATGCTTCAATGCTATAAAAAAAGTGAAATTTACAAATTTTAAGGCATATTATGAAGGCTTGATTTACAACGTCTACTATACTTCACTACTGCCAACACTACTTCAAAATCTATATACATGCAGTTTAGTTTCGGGAGAGCATAAATCCTAAGTACTACGTAGTCAATTACGAACGAGTATATCATGTGATCTCAAAAACAACGTATCGACCATAGAGTAACTCCATAGAATTCGAAGGATGACACACGACAACGGTGTAGCAGACCCGAACTGGTCATTTCAAAATCAACCCCGACAACGCATGCAATGCTACCCGAAATAATGTTGAATTAGAAGCCAATGAATAGGATCGAGCAGATCGACTCCATCATTGCATAAGAGTATGGTGGAGTTTTTGTCTTGTGACCTATAGTTTCTCCCACACAAACCAACCGGATGATCCCTATGTCATTGTTTCGAAACGAATTATTAAAATAGTTTTTTTAAAACAACTTATTAGTTTATCAGTATTTAATTTATTTATAAAAATATTTATACTAAAGTTAAAAATTATAAATTATAGCCATAAATAGACTGCTATGATGATTCCCAATTTTAATAATAACAACGGCAAATATTGAGTGGCCCTGTTCGTACGAAAGAGACATAGGGCAGAACTATCGCAAACAGTACCACAAATTCTCGCACTGTACCTTTCAGTTTCGCCTTCTATATTATTCGGAGAGATTACATGACAAGTTCAGAATGGACACGTGAATATATTTCTCGGCTGAATTGAATGAGTAGGCTGGCCCATGCATTCATATATGAAGCGACAGATTTAGGCGCTTAGTTTGGCGGTCATTTATACTTTTTTTTTTGTTATAGCTGATATATGTTTACTATAATTTATTTAGTATAATTAAATTTAAAAAAATTAAAAATAGATTAACTCACCATAGATAATACGAAGGAATACAGAGAAAAAAGAAAAGACAAAAAAATCCAAAAACTAGAAAAAATAAAATTAAGGAACAATAACTTAAAAACCAGCTGAATCGAGCGGGGAGAGAGGGTACGTAGCTCCACCTCTCTTCGATCGTATTGTTCATGGAGTATATCACACGCCTTTCTGGACGTTGATTGCCTAATTGTGGCGTTAATTTGATCAATTATCAAGTAGTGTCTTATTAGGAAGATCTAACTCAACAACTCAAGGCTTCGGTGAGCTACAAAACTTGCCCTATGTCCTTCTCTTTTGCAAAACCTGCGGTGTGTCCTTGCTCCTTGTCGCGCCACTGACTGGCGAAACGTGCATGCGCGCTGACCATGGATAATGTTCTTCTGTGTTAGCTGTTGTGCTTGTTAAATAACAGTGTCGCCGAGCGATCGATACAATCAATCCTAACAACTAAAAACAAGATATATCACATAATTAGATAATGCAAAATTAGAAAAACAAATAAATACAAGATATAAGATAGAGTAATTCGGCAATCTTCTTTATTCCAATTATTTTCTTTGTACATAATAGTAAGCATCTTTCCTATATTTAGAGTCCTTATGGAATATTTGTTACGCGCCCACATCTTCTTGGAATACAAGAAACCGTTGGGGGCATAGAGCCGGCCGTACCCCCTTAGAGCAACTCCAAGAGATTAGCTAAAAGAAGTATCTAAATTTAGTGATTTAGCTATTCTCTAAAATGAATCTCATCCAAAAAAATAAGACTACTCTAACAGGCTATCTAAACTAGAGAGCGCGCGGTGGGTCGCGTACGCGCGGGAATGGGGCGCAGCGTGCGGGAAGGAAATGCCGACCGCGCCAAGAGGCTGGATGGTGAGCGAGGTAGGCTATCCAAAAATAGAGAGCGAAGGAGGAGGGATGGAGAGCTACTAAATTTGGAGAGTCATTTACAGAGTCTATTGGAGACGTTTTTTCTTCAATAATAGCCAAATTTACCTTTAGAAAATGATTTAGCTCTTCTCTTGGAGTTGCTCTTAGGTTATATTTGTACTGCCTTCTGTTTCTAGGTTCTATTTAGAAAAGCAAAAAACTAATATGAACATTTGGCTTTTCAAAGCGGCTTCTCCACTCCTCTTGCTACCATCTCACTCCTCGGATAAGGTGGGGGTTATAGGTGCGTCACGCATCCTACTGCTCTCGCTCCTGTCATACATATGTATTTTTTCTTTACTTTTTTTATCACTCGTCCTCTTTTTCTAAAAGTCACTTTATTCAGTCACTACTATTTATTTTCAGTTAAAAATCAAAAACCATGAGCAAAGACAGTGCAAACTTCCGGGTCGGTTTCGTAACAGTGCCAACCGCGCGTAGGGTGCTTGCCGGTTCAGGTGCATGCATGCATGGCTGCCGCAGGATATATGTTACACGGGATGATTGGTGATCTAAGCAGGAGAAACCGCTAGCTGCTCATCCAAAGTACGTTGGCCTTAGGTTTGGATTTAGATTGGGTTGGATTTGAACTCCTCACTGTTTGTAAACACGAATTTGCCCTAAACTATCCTCATCGGTTTGGTGGACAGCAGCCAAGAGTCATATTCCGAAAACACTGTAGTAGTCGTGGTCACTATAGCGGTCGAAAACCGAGAGTAATCAGAGGCTTGAGCAACAGCTGTGGTTGTAAGTTGTGCTGGATATCCAAGCAACGATTGAGTCAATAAGTTGGCCGAGTATTTTGGATCATGGAGGGAATCCAGGAGGTCATGGCATAAGAATAGGTCCTAGTGGACTTAGTGAATGCATGTACAACTTAAGAGACCGTGTGTACGTGAGGCTTATTTAAGCCATATACTAGTTGTTAAGCAAGCGGAGAAAAAGGAGTTGAAGCAATAGAAAAAGATTGAGTGATTCAATTCTAACATTGTATTATTCTCTCTCTGTGTGTGTTTATCTAGAATGACAAGAGAGATGATTGAACGATTCAATCCCAACAAAAAAAACAATTCCTTTAAGATGATTGGTAAATACTTCTTAGCCAGATTGAGTACTACATGAAATCCCTCATCGCAATTTGGACATGACTTCATTAGTGCCATTCTATAGTTTTGGTAGAGGCAAGCCTGAATCTATAAGACATTTTTTAGATGGAGGGTTGATATCATTTTTGTTAGTGTCAGATAAGAACCCTATCATCAGCGTAATGTAGGTGGCCCAGAAAAGCGTTTAAAGTTACACAAAAAATGTTTGATTGGAATCTCTAGCTCCTTTACACTACATGTTAGATTTTGTTTCATATTATCATGTAAATATACTATAGCAATCCTTTTTTAGAGCATCAGTAGGTTGGACGCTCCGCCTCCATGAAAGACATGGCCCATGTTCCTCCGCCCTCCGGCCCTCCTCTCCATCTCTGCCTATAAATAGCCTCATGATCAATTGGACAGCCAACCAGCAAACAGAGTCATTTCTCCTTGCAAAAACTACCAGAGGAGATATGGCACGGAGAACAATTTTGCTGTGCCTAATTCTTGGCTTACTAGTCGCTGCAGTACCTGCCAAAACTGCCAATGAGTCGTCCTTCGATTTCTATTACCTTATCCTCATGGTATGAGACTTCAAATGCTTTCCTGTGCAGGGATTACTATCTACTATCTAGCTTAACATATAGACTATACATGGCACAAGAGCTCTATACATGAAATATCTTCGTTACTTGTTTTGCAGGAATCGTTCTCTCTAATCATAGTTTTTCATATCTAAATATTTGCTACTACATGTATATCACAGGGAAACATGCAAGCATAGATGCACCTTGTATGTCTAGTTATCGGTCACGGCACATTAAACAATATGATCAGTTCGGACTTCTGTTTTCATTTAGCTGTTTACTCCCTCCTTTCTTTTTTTTGTGATGGTATTGACTTTGCCCATATATTAAAAAGAAATAATAAAATCAAATATTATGAAAGTACTTTTCATGAAAAACGTAGTGGTATATGGCAAATCTACCTATTTTTAAACATATCGATAATCAAACTTTAGAAAGATTGATCAAGTGGATTGTAAGACATCATTTAAAAAAACGAAGGGTTCCAGGATGGACTGGTTTTTCTCTGTGGCTTACAAACATAATCAACATGGCCAGCTTCTAAAAATTTAAGTTCCTTAACCAACTAATGCGATAATCTTTAGAAAATAAGCGACTGTTCCAAATGCTAATGCAGTAAGCATGTACATGTACATTCGGAGTTTCGGACGTAGCTACAGTAATGTGTAGGGACATATTCAACAGAATCATGTCTCATATGTAGTACACTAGTATAACCCCGACAAAGTTTCAACTAACTTCAAAAACGTACGGGCCGTATTATTGCCTCACCGGCTTCGTACTGGAAACCAAGAACCATTTCTTCCTTTCCTTTTTCCGTTGCTATGAGGGATTAAGGTCTTGTTCATTTCGGTTTAAATTTTTAGCTTTTTTATTTTTTATTATTCATAAAATATTGTTTTTTCTAACTTTTTTGCTTTTTAGCTTTTTTATTGGTTCTTTTTTCTGTATTTGTTTGTATTGCTCGTGATAGGTTAACCTATTTTTTATTTTATTTTTTAATTTAGTTACGCCAAATAAACTATTATCAGTTACAGTATAATTTCAGTTATAAATCAGCTTATTTTAGTCCAACCGTCACCTAAATTAGCTAGCTTGAAGTGAAAGAAACAATCTGCCAGATGAAGCAGATCAAGCAGGCCAGCTAACTTTTTTGCGCCTGTGCTAAATCGATTCGTTTGCAGTGGCCCGGAGCATACTGCCAGGACAGCGAGTACGGCTGCTGCGTGCCCAAGTACGGCTACCCGGCGGAGGATTTCTTCGTCCGCAGCTTTATGACCTTCGACTCGGTGGAGAACAAAGCCGTTGTCCGGTGCAACAGTGACAAGCCTTTCGACATTAACAAGGTCAATTAACCTAACTGTAAACACACTATTCAAACATCTTCCTCTGACGACATACATGCACTGCAGTAGTCTTATAATCATCTGCTGATATGTTCCATCGATCGAGCAGCTCGACCCAATCGAGAACAACCTGAACCACTACTGGAGCAACATCAAGTGCCCGCGCACCGACGGCGTGAACACGTGGAAGAGCGCGTGGAACAGCTACGGCGTCTGCTCGGGCCTCAAGGAGGTCGACTACTTCAGGGCCGCTCTCAACCTCAGGAAGAGCGCAGGTGTCCTCGGCGCTCTCTCCGAACAAGGTACGTACGTACGTATTTACACTGATACATGAGAATTACTAGTATGTATGTGCCTACTCTGATACGTGAGAATTACTAATGTTTTGTCTGTGGCATACGTGCAAAATACACACACACGCACACACGGATAGGTATCAACCCGGACTACAAGCTGTACAGCACGGTGGCCATCAAGCGGGCGGTGAACCAGAAGCTCGGCGTGACGCCGGGGGTGCAGTGCAGGGACGGGCCGTTCGGCAAGAAGCAGCTCTACGAGCTCTTCCTCTGCGTCGACAAGGACGCCAAGACCTTCATCGAGTGCCCCACGCTGCCCGAGCTGCACTGCCCCGCCGAGGTCGTCTTCCACCCGTTCCACACCTGGATGCTCAACACCACCTCGGCCTTCGAGATCAGGCTGCCCACTGAGACGATATTGGTCGACTGAGAGCCGGCGCCCGCATGCAGGTGTTAATTCGTGGTGATCGGCGAAGCTTAATTACTCTGTTCAACCCCGGCCGAGAGCATCATGCTCGCTGCTTTCGGTGAATAAATCGCTGCTTTATTGTTGGCCCCCTTGATAAATAAATTTGTATGCATGTGGTTGCTGTACATGTTCGTCAGATCGCTCGTGTAATCAGTGTATCCTTTACGTGAAGTGGATGAATAACAGTAACTTATATAATCTTCAGATATCTTTTCTACGTAGTCTTTACTACTATGACTATCATGTGCAATCCTGCTCGCTTAATTATTGCGCATACATGCACCTCTAATGCAAGAGGTGCTTAAGAAGATGTTTATGAGAGAGTGTACGCTACATCATCAAGCATCCATTTAAGAGCCCGGCCATCCACTGCAAGCATGAGTGTTTATAGCTAGAAATCGTTGAAAAGATGAAAAGAACAATGTGCGACCGTGCGGCCGGTGGGATTGGGAATCAGGGCCGCAGGTCGAGAAAGAGCCGTCTGTGCGCGTCGGCAGTTACATGCTCACAGGTAAAACTTTGCTGAAGATCACTGCCGGCCCCGGCGGCGACACGAACCGTGCATGTCATCTTCTCCGCTGGCCGCTCATGTCCGCCCAAACGGCGACGGTATCGACGAGACTAGAATGTGTTAGTACTCCCCGTAATTGGCTCCTCTCGCTTGTTCGTTACGTGCAACGGTGCACGTACACCTAATTGAAACTGACTTGGGTGTACATCATCTTGTCACGCAATTACTACATGTTGGGTAGGACAGCCTACCTGTGCTTCCCAAACAGACTGTTCTTTTTAAATCCAATGTTAAGTATAAAAGGGAGCTGGCGCTAGTTCTATATGATCGGCCACAGTAGTTTTTATCCATCTATATAATATTTCTTGATTATGTATGTAACAAAAAAATGATAAGAATATCAATGTTGCGCGTATAAAATCAAAATGTTACACATATGAAATCAAACTATTGTATTCATGAAATAAAAAATGTTACAACAAAAAAACAACACCTACCTCCCATGGCAGGCGACGGCGAAGCCTCGAGTGCGGCGGCGGCGGGCGGCATGGATCCAATATCAGTAGGAGAAAGCAACGGAGTTTGTGCAGCGTTCACAAGGCCGCTATCGGCGATTGAGGTCAGGATGTCATGGAGCTCGCGGAGGCTGCAACTGACTTTGTTGGACTCCCAAGTGGCAGTCGTGGTCACAAATCCGGTGCCCCTCGTGCGGGATTTAGGGCCAGCGGTAGGGCGGGAGTGAGAGCTCGAATCAGGGCCTAGCGCCGCGGGGGAGTAAGCGGAGCTGAGGAGGTGGGAGGCGCACTTACGGATTCGCATGTGCGGAGCGATTGGGCGACGTACGGCCGTAGGGCATGGATCTAGGGGATTTGAGTAGAAGGCAGGAGTTGGGAGAGGAGGCGAGCAGAAATAGAGAGAGATGGCCATGGGTTTGGAGAGGAGGTGCGTTCGAGTGGAGTGATTTACTGAGGTGTCCGATCGATTTATTCGGTCAGACATAAGAGCCGTATCGAGATTTATAATATTTTCCGATGGTTATTTGTAAATAGCATATGCTTATTGTACTCCTTTAGAATCTCTCTCGTATAGTCGACGGTGTTTCTACTAGTGTAATCCAAATCTATCATGATACTAACGATAAATCACAAACAACAGAATTTGCTGACAAGAGATTATACATAGGCGCCCCTTGAAAGAATTGTACAAAAGGATTATTACTGTCCCGCAATGTACTAATAACCGATAGAAAATGTTAGAAATATAGTGTATGGTCGCTTTCAAATCAACGACGAAATGACACCCCGAAATTAAAAATACGCTGAACTAGAGGCGAATGGATAGCTAGAGAGCAGAATTAAATCTGGAAGACGACACAGCACCAAAATGAATACCCAGTAACTTTGGCAAGCAGTAGCCACAACTTTTGGATTGTACCTTTCAGTAGTTTCGACTTCTGTGTTATTTAGAGATATGGGGCCTGTTTGGCAAGCAACAAGCCGGTCGACTTTTAGCTTTTGCTACAATACCTAACTTTCAAACGGAGTATTTTTTCAAAACGGGGTTTATAAGTTAAACGTTGTACACGTTAAAAGCCCAACATCTGTACCAGCCAAAATTGTAAGTGAGTATCGGTCTCTCCGTAATCTGTACCGTAAACAGCTAAAATTCAAAAATTTCAACCAAAAGCCATAAGCCAAAGCCAAAACAAACAGCCCCATATGACAAGATCGGAATGGACACGTGCACATATTTCTCGATTGATCGAATGGAATGAGTAGGCCAACCGGACCCACATTTTCATGATTTAGAAAGGGTTGTTTCACCTTTCGCATTTTCTTCTGCAATAATTGTGTATGGTGTGTAAACGTCGTCTTTCCCCGCTGCTTGTGGCAACATGAGTGCGTGCGTGCTGGTCCAGTGGTCCTGGCCATGGATGATGTTCAGGCTTTTTTATGATTTAGATTTTATGTTTTTTTACATAAATAAATAGAATTATTTCTCCATCATTTTTTAAGTAATTTATCGGGATAGTCTTTTCAAAACGGATTATTGACATTCGGTTAACTCACGCTAGAAGTAAAACCCATTGACCATAACTATAAACCATTAGTCATAGCAAAAAAAAAAAAAAGAAACCACCCTTCTACTATTGTGCCAACGTACGTCGAGGTGATGAGTTCTCTCTCTGTTATATAGCTTGACTAGGTAAAACTGAATTGAAAGCGCCCCTCTTCCTTTTCAATATTAAGGCTAAGTATGCACCATACATGAAGGTATACGTTTCTAGATTATTAGTGCACGTGTTAATTTGGGTTCAAGTCCCACAAGCCACATGTTTTCAAGTCATTATCTGTGAATTACCGCCTTACTGGTGCTTTTTGGAAACATAATCTTTTATCAGTCACAGAATCTACGAATACATGCACGGGTGCATGTTCATTGGGAGAGCGCAGTTCCGCGCTTTACAATTCCTTAGGTGCCTCCTATAAATTCAAAGTATGGGTAAGAAATACATGCACGTGTTTATATATGAGTGTGTTATATGTTGAGTGTATGTCCATCTTATACTTAGAAAACAGAGATAATTATACAATAAATAACTGTAACATGATTTCTAGTACCCTTCGTACTTAATAAAGACAAAAGTGAATACATCAAATTTACAGAGATTGAGGGTTCGGTAAAGATCTGTTACATCACAAGCATACACCATGGTTACCCAAGGAAAAATTATATCAACACAAAATGCCAATTAATATGTACTCTTTCTGTTCCAAATACATTTTATTCTAGATGTGGCATTATCTTTATATTTTTAAATCATACTTCTCTCTCATACACACATATATATATATACACACACGCAGACGATCTCAATAACTTCAATTAATCAATGTTAATTTTATCTTCTCTGGTGCAGCCACGTCACCTCTATATATTGTTTCTTAGCCTTTCCATGAGGAACGTTGTACAGATCCCATGTCCCATATACCTCATCCCTAGTATAACCACGTCACATCTCAATTATTTCTAGCCAGATATGTATTGATCGTTCTATTGTTCCCTATGGCGGCGATTACAATTTGTATCAAGCCAGCCTTTCAGTAGATATTTCTTAGAATTCTTGGGGCAAGGTGCAAGCTATCCTGTAGTAAAACAAACATTCAACTGGAGTCTTTCCTTTGCATTACATGTGATCGAGATTTTTTATATTTGCACGTAAGTATACTATATAACAAACCAGTGATGGATTCTCAAATTGGTTATGCCCTAAGCTCAATAGTGGAATGACCTAAACTATCTAAGTTGAATCATGAAAATGTTATCTAAACTAAACTGAATTTATTCGAACTATACACTAAATATTTTTTCATACCTCAGACTAAAACCTACGCTGTTTGAGGTGTGGCTCCGCCCCTATAACAAAACTTTTTGGCTCAGATTAGTGGATCACCCTGCCTCCACGTACGGTACAGGTGGCATGCAGGGCCCACTTCCATTCGCCTCTGGCCTCTGCCAATAAATACCCTCCTGATTGAGCAGAGAACCACCAAAGTGACCAAACAGAGTCGTTCCATGCATGCAAAAACTAACAGAGGAAATGGAACAAAGAACAGTTTTGTTGTGCCTAATTCTTAGCTTATTAGCCACTTCAGTACCTGCCCAAACCGCCGAATCAACCTTTGATTTCTATTACCTTGTTCTCACGGTATGACTATGAACCATGCTTTCCAATACAGTTATTACACTATTCATGACTAGCTACCATTTGTATGGCACAAGCTCTATGCATGAAATATGTTATTTTATCTTTCTTTCATTAATCATTCTATTTGTGTAATCAAAATATGTTCTTATTATAAGACCATGTGAAAGTCACCTCATGGTGTATGATGTGTATTTAACTTTGTTGTGCAAGAGGTGTCGAAGTTTGATTTTGAGTGTTTATGGTTTTCTAGTTACTGTCAGTGTAACCGGTAAGATAGGCTTGGGAGTCACGGTCTGACTGATCTAGCTACAGCAATACTATCGTGGCGCAGTATGATGGGTCGAATGTTGGCAGTAGCAATAATCCAGAGGGGGGATGTTTTGAGTCGAGTTGGAGTTGAGCTCAAGCGGTCATATCGGGCTTTGCATCTAGGTATTGGTGGGTGAAATTCACTTTGTATCCTGGTTTTAGAGTTTCTTGGAAGTGGTTGGCATGGCTACCACTATAATGAAGAGGTAGATGTGGCTTAGGAAAAAAGCTTTGGAGAAGCCAAATAGAGGAGATTAAGGGTTTTTTAGAGAACTTTTGAGAGATAGAGTGTGGTTCTTGTGCTTGAGCTTTTTTCATCCCTAGACTTTGTAAGTGGTTAAGGAGTGATTATAAACATTTATCTCTAAGTATTAATAGATATCCAAAATTCATTCAAGTCTTTCTCCACTTTGCTAAATTATTCAAATCTTAATTTAGTTTGATTTTTGGTGTTTTCTTTTTCCCATTTGATCTTGTTTTGTGTCAAGGATGTGTAAATAATGAAGATATCTCTTGGAGATAAGATTCCACCCATTTAGGTACCTTCCTTTGCAAGTTCTTGCATTTGCTCGGTTTTGATTCAAGAAGGGTGAGTTTGGGGGTTTTGATATTGAGGACGTTACTGTGATTTTAGGATGCTAGGACGTGTAGAAAAGCATCTTTAGCCATCTTGGTTTGATTTTTTTCCACGAGCTCTTCTCAATCACTGTGACACGGTTTTCCCTAGTTTTGGTGCCTTTCATGCTCAAGGGAGAAAATGTCACAACTTTGGCAAGCACTTGAAGAAAATCTTGTTTGGAATAGCTTTCTGAGGTCTTGATCTTAGTGAATGCTAAGTTTCATTTGGTTTGGAGCTCTAGTTTGAAAGTTAGGTCGTTTTATGATTTGAGACCAGTTTTGGTGCAGCAAAGCTGTAAGAGCCAAAAGGTTCCAACTCTCTTTTATTCTTGTAAGATCTTTTTGTGCTTTAGGTTTCTAAGGTTGTCATCTAGTCTTGGTTTAAGTTTTAAGTCATTTGGAGCCTCTGCGTAAAAGTTGTGTGGTTTTTAATTTTGCTCAGCTCAATACTGATATGAGTGTATGCTATGACCGCACTTTAAATGGTGGTAGTACCGCTCTACAGTATGAGCAAAACATATATGGCTGTAGTACCGCTCTGAGGGGTAAAATCTCATTTTGCTCGGAATTTTGTGGAGATTTTATTATAAGTGTCTAGGCTCTAATATTCACATATTGACATAACTTTTAATCACTATTAAAGTGAAGAGTCTTATTTCTTTTTAGGATAAGATTTGAAAATGAATTATATTTGTGTAGCCTCTTATTCATCCCTCCTCTAATCACCATTCTTGGTCCTATACTTATCTAAATGTTCGCCACATGATGCAGTGGCGGAGCTAAACTATTATATGGGTGTGTAAGTAGATCTCAAATGCCCAAAATTTGTCTATAAGGCCATGGAAACTCTGGGGGGAAACCACACTAGCTAGCTTAGAAGTATTTGTAGGAGATGAAAAAAAGAATTTAATATTTGAATCAAACACAATATTTAGAGCACTTCAGGATTTTTGCACAACTGAAGTTCTGGACCTGCCACTGGCACAATGCTCTCAGATCTGAATTATTGCTTCACCAACTTCGTCGCTCCTAGGAACCAAGGACCATCTATTTTTCCGTTGCGAATCAAATTATCCTAGGAATCGATCAGGCCAAAACCTAATGATGCAAGAGAACTGAGAGAAAGTAATTGAGTAATCTTCTTTGAGCTACATAAAAAAAATTGTAATTTTCGTTCGTTGTTCTAAAATCTAAACAAATCGATATATTCGTATGCAGTGGCCTGGAGCATACTGTTCGGGCACGAGGTACGGATGCTGCGTTCCCAAGTACGGCTACCCGGCGGAAGATTTCTTCGTCCAGAGCCTCATGACCTTCGACTCGGAGAAGGGCCAGGTCGTCGCCAAGTGCAACACCGACAACAAACCTTTCGACATTAACAAGGTTAATTAACATATGTAGAAACCCATTTTTTTAACATCTCTGACGTTCACTACAAGTATATCATAGTACGTATATATATACATCCATCTGGGCAACTTATAGTTGATCAAATATATTTCTCACACCGTAACACGTACGTGCGTGCTGTGAACAGCTCGACCCAATCGAGAACAACTTGAACCACTACTGGAGCAGCATCAAGTGCCCCCGCAGCGACGCCGCGGAGACGTGGAAGAGCGCGTGGGAGAGCTACGGCGTCTGCTCGGGCCTCAAGGAGGTCGACTACTTCAGAGCCGGTCTCCAGCTCAGGAAGAACGCAGATGTCCTCTCTGCTCTCTCCGAACAAGGTACGTAAACGCCCTTTGTCTGTACACAGATACACGCATGTATACGTGAGAAGCTGATGTGCACATGCATACACATGACACGGGTAGGTATCAACCCGGACTACAAGCTGTACAGCACGGTGGCCATCAAGCGGGCGGTGAACCGGAAGCTCGGCGTGACGCCGGGGGTGCAGTGCAGGGACGGGCCGTTCGGCAAGAAGCAGCTCTACGAGCTCTTCCTCTGCGTCGACAAGGACGCCAAGACCTTCATCGAGTGCCCCGCGCTGCCGCCGTCGCTGTGCCCCGCGGAGATCCTTTTCCACCCGTTCCACACCTGGATGCTGAGCACCACCACGCCGGCCGCCGACGCCGCCACGATCCTGCTGCCCACTGATGAGGTGGTGCTGGGCTAAGGGCTAGCGCTTGCACACGCGCGACGCGAGCAGGTGTTCGTGTGGAAGCGCGGTGAAGCTTATTACTCTGTTCAGCCCTGGCGAGAGCATCGTTCTTGTGTGCTTTCGGTGAATAATAAAGCGGTGGTTTTAGTATGGCCGCCCTAAATATATAAATCTGTAGGCACGGTTGTTCCGTATGATCTTCAGATCGCTCGTGTACTATATGTGTCATACGAGAGGTGAATGAATAAGTTCTTGGTCTGTTTCATGGCATAAGCAAACCGGTTTGTGGCGTGTTCAGATCTCTTATGTGCTACTACTACGTGCGGACAATACTTTTACGTGCACACCAGTCTTGAAATAAAAGCATGCATACCTCCTCAGCGGCTCCTCTTCCTGGCTCCCGACGAACGCCTCGGCCTCGCCGTTGTCGGAGAATGCGAGGAGGCGGACGAGGAGAGAGAGAATGAGGAGTGGGTCCTATATGTCAGTTGTAGTGGAATGGATTTGAGGGCTGAAATTTGAGGGGTGTTGTTGGAGTAGATGCAAAAAAACAGGGCGCTCAAAAGTAGGAGAGCCCTCAAATGAAAAGTAGGCGTTCTGTTTTGAGAGTTACTACTGGAGTTGCTCTTAGCACATATAGCGAAACAGGGGCGGATCTAGTGTGGTTCATGGGTGTTCAGCTGAACACCCAAATTTTTTGACAAAAAACCTAGTATATAAGGTATAATACATGTATATATATATAGTTGTGCTGAATCAGCTATTTATATTCACATTTCGGCCCGACAGGCCGAGAGAAATGCAGCCCCGCCAGACCACGCCCGCGCCCGCGTGTGAAGCCCAGCCCATCTTGGCATCTTCTGTCGCGCGGCCTGCCCATCTTGGCATCTTGCCCCCGGTCCCGGTCCCCCCTCCCGGCCTCCCCCAGATCCCATTGCCGCCGCGGACCCTAACCCTAGCCTCGCCGCCTCCGTCCTCCGCCTCCGCTCCTCCTCGCCGCGACACCGCCTCCGCCTCGCCGCGACGCCCTCCGCTCCGCTGGCGACCGCCTCGCCGCCTCCGCCCTCCGCCTCCGCTCCGCCTCGCCGCCTCCGCCTTCCGCTCCGCCGGCGACCGCCTCGCCGCCTCCGCCCTCCGCCTCCGCTCCGCCTCGCCGCGACGCCGCCTCCGCCCTCCGGCTAGATCTGGGCGCCTCGCTTGTACCGGCCTGTTTCCCGGAGCCGGACCAGTTCGCCGCCTCCCCCGTCCTTTTGCGCCGGCATCACCACCGCCGAGGAGTACGCGGCCGTCGTTGGCAGCACCACCAGGCGCGCCTTTGGGCTTCGGCCGCTCCGCGCCTCCGCCGGCAGCCCGGCCTCGTCGCCTCCACTCTGCCTCTGCGCCGCGCCGGCCCTCCAAAGCTCCGCTCCGCGCTGCGCCAGGCGCCGGCCCTCCGCGCCGCCTCCGCGCCGCGCTGCGCCGGTCCTCCGCTCATCATCAACTCACTCTACAGCAACAAAGACATCTTCCTGAGGGAGCTCATATCCAATGCATCTAATGTATGTATTGCATTGACCCCCAGTGTTTAGGTTGCATTGTGGGTGCTAGAAATTATCTATTGTTGATAAAGAAAATTTTGCGTCACGTACCATCTAATGTATAAGTTAATCCTTGGAATGAGCTCTAACTTTAATTGATTGCAACGTCTAAGCTTTTGTTGATAAAGAAAATTTTGCGCCAAGTACCATCTAATGTATAAGTTAATCCTTGGAATGAGCTCTAACTTTAATTGATTGCAATGTCTGCAGCTTTTGTTGAAAAGATGCAGTCTGGAGGTGGCCTCAATCTGATTGGGCAATTTGGTGTTGGGTTCTATTCAGTATACTTGGTCGCTGACTATGTTGAAGTGATCAGCAAACATAATGATGACAAATAGTAAGACATTGTTGCCACTTACCCACACTCTATCCATGCTGCTATTCTTGAATTAATTTAGGTACATTTGCTTAGTGCTGGCTAACAATTCTATAATATGTTTGAAACATGAGATCATATTGACGTTATGAGAAAACTGTCAAATTCACCATGTCTTGATGCTTCAGCATGGATTGAATTGTATGTTAACTATTGCTACTGTAGATCTTTATGTTTTGTACTGAAAAATATTTTTACAACTTCGAACACCCATTCTAAAATTCCTGCGTCCGCCACTGTAGCGAAAGTCTATACCTTACGAAGCATAGGGTACGCGATCTGCCTGAGTCCTCTTGGGGGAGCTCCCATGTACCACGCGCACGATAATTAGCACGTCGTCGGCCACCTGGTTGTTGGCTGTACTCTTAAATGGCCCACCTGTCCAAAGTCAGTTGTATGTATTTGGAGACGTTTTTTTTTCAATTTGAAATTTCAATTATCATATCTCTTGAGTCGAATGTATAATTTGTGATTTTTGAACCGTCATGTTCGTTATGTTTAAATATTCAAAACAAGACCTTACATGCATATATTTTTACTTAGTAATGAAATAATATGACATATGTTCAAAATAATAATGTTCTATGTATTAATTCCTAATGTTCCATTACTTTACGAACTGTTCCAGTGGGTATCTTTTAAATTACATAGAGGAATAAATCAAGTGGGTGTTGAACATTTTAATAGGTAAAATGAGATGGTCCATGTATTTGATTTCTATATTCCAATAGTATATTGATGATATTTTCAGGCATTAAATTCTAATAGCGGGTGGGCCATTGTTCCATATGTTTGATTTTAATATTCTAATAGTTAATTGATGATGTTCTAATATTTCATCAACGGCGTTCTAGAGCAACGTGAACAAATAAAAATTATCAGTGAAACATTTAATATAATCTCTGACAAAAATGACATCAAAATATATGTAGGTGCGATGTTGTTTGGAAGATTTAGTAATAAGAAGCACAGTGATTCAAACGTCGTGAATCGGATACTCGGTTTAAAAGCTACATCATTTCTTAATTTGCAAACTCATTTTTTAGGGCTGCTGATATCAGCAATTTCCTCGTGCAGCGTATTTCTGCCTGTCATCCGTGCGCGGGCGTCACGCGTGGGCCATGGGCCCAAGAGGGTGGGTGCGTGGATAGGATTCGGCCCCTCAGGTATCAAATCCACGCGAGTGGGCAGGGTGCCCGGCCCGGGTGCGGATGGACGCTCTGATTTGTGGTGCGCGTGGTTGGACAGGCTCACGCACCGCTGAGACTTGGCTCGTGCCTGCCTAGATTTGGGCCTTTTTCTTTGGGCTCGGCGGAATGAGAGGAAGACGGGCTGGGAGAGGCCGAGCTGGACGGCGCCGTGGCGCGTGCGTGCGATTGGACCAAGGTGCGGTTAGTGGGAATCAGGGCCGCCTGCGCGCGCATAGGCCCAGCAAGG
This sequence comes from Dendrocalamus latiflorus, assembly GCA_017311315.1. Classification (NCBI taxonomy): domain Eukaryota; kingdom Viridiplantae; phylum Streptophyta; class Magnoliopsida; order Poales; family Poaceae; genus Dendrocalamus; species Dendrocalamus latiflorus. The sequence continues at coordinate 2,679,604 of CM029658.1, forward strand.
GGCATGTCTACCGGGGTAGAAATCGAAAGTCCTACCACCGGGCCCCGCAGGCGTCTCTGCATATGCCCTACTTCTCATCGTCCAGTTAAATTATGGTCGGTTCTTTTCAATTGTGACTAATATCTTTTAATTATAATATGAGTATTTGTATGAATGAACTGAATATCGATAATCTAATAAACTATTTTAAAAATGCTATCATGATAAACCGTTTTAAAAAAGCAACAGATAATGTGTCCTATTTGTTTATTCGAGATAAATCATAAGCCGTAAAGAACCCACAAAGAAGCACAAATACCAGCTACTGTATGTCTTGCATATGCGCAATAATAAACAAGTTCAGCTGTTCAAGCTTAGCACCATCATCCTATAAACCTCGGTGGGCAAGGACTATAATTTGCTGTTTGCCAGACTGCGTGGTAGATATCCCTTGTATACCAAAAAAAAAAAAAAAAAACTGAGTGAGATTCCTCCTTTGTTTCTAGGAGTATCTTTTTTGCTCCTTCACAAGTAAACTGCAACTAATGTGTTTCTCTGAACAAAATTTCAGTCGATTCATGCTCCTCTACAGGAGGTCCCAACTCCCATGTCCCCAGCCTCTGCCTATATGCACTCCACTTGATCGATCGAAGCGCCCATCGCAAATGCAGACTTTGATTCTTAATACATTTCTCGAAGCATAAAGTCATAAATCATATTTTTCAGCCGAACTAAGCGGGCTGGATATACAAGTAACTTCCGCAGCCTTGGTGGGCTTAAAGTTTGTGCTACGTCCTCTCACGCACCATCGCCTCCCCTCCTATGGCCGCTTCCCCGCGCTGCCGACGGCAGATCCGTACGCCTCCATCGCAAAGAGGCCAACCTTCACTCCCTTCCCCTCTCTTCCGCCTGTGCCGCCCTCCTTCCCCGATTGATCCGTAGGTAGCTCGGGCTGGTGCTGATATAGATTGCGGCGGTGCCGACGCACATAGCGCTGGCATGGAGTGGGTCAGAGCAGGGGAAGAGCAGAGAGGTGGCCACAGCCAGAGGTCGGTGCCATCCGTGCCCTCTTCGTCGAGCCGCACCACTTTCCCTGGTGCACCGGCACCTCCCGCGCTGCTGCGTCGACGCCGGTGCCACCAGCAGCCAGTGGGTCCAGGTGTTAGCGGCATAAGCCTGCGGTGACCTCCATTTTTCCTCTTGCGCCAGTGTGATTTCACCACACTGCATCATGCCGTTCTAGGCTTCAAGCAAGGGATGCCCAAATCATATTTCTTTGCTCCGAGCAGACACCATTTGGATCCATGAACTAGCTCACATGATCATATTGCTTTGCTCCATGCAGGCGCCATTTGGATCCCGTTATGGCATCTGATCGAAATGTGACAAGTTGGACTGAATAAGGATTTCATGAGCAGTCTCGGGGCAGCAATAACTTAAATTTTGTCTATCTTGTACTAGAGTTGCAGCTTCTGTAATAGCGTGTGTAATAGCAAGAATTTGAAGCTTGTTAATCATGTACTTAAGCCATCTTGCATTCTAGCTACTAATGTACATGGAGTTGATCAAGTACTGAAGCTGATGTACCTTTTCCCTATTTCCGATTAGTGATGAAATATTATTACTTCAGCTTTGATGTTCCAGATGGGGTATAATGTTTTATTGGGACATCTTGTAATTTTCAGTTTGTTATTGTTTAATTTCAGAAGTAACAATTTCTTGTATTGAATGTATCATTTTGCTGTAGTTGAGTTTATCAGCTATTACTGAAAATATGTGCTTGATTGATAAATGGCTGCAGTCAGGAGCATAAGCATTTTTGATGTTCTAGATTTTCATTTGATCACAAGACAAAGAAAGTTTGTATTGTTTGTGATATTCCAATGCTCAGAAATCTATATTACAAGTAGTGCATAAAGGGGTAGTACAACAAATTTGTGCATTACATGAACCTCTCAAGAATCTGTAAGCACATTTAACTTATACAAATTTAGGTAAACAAATTCCATCAAAATCGTACAACCAAACCGATTGCCATGCTTTGTTCTTGTGGAGCAGTGTTGCAGCACCTTACATACTAATATGAAATACTACTATGGTACATCATCGCCAAATTAAAGAATAAATAAAAACAACAATTGAAATCACAAAGAAATAAAAACTTTATTAGCACTTTAATAGAGAACCAACGGAAGCTGAAATAAATGTTTGTAATATGGGACCGGTCCACTTCTAACTAAATAAAGAGTAAATAAGATAACATAAATAGTGGTAAGTCACGGTGCTGAAAACTCGAGTGCTTCCATCCATACATATTGCAATCACTTCACTGGCACCTGAGAATAGAAAGAGCAAACGTGAGATTTGAAAATCTTAGCAAATACCCAACAATGATCACAAGCAAGATAAGTATGGACAAGTGATTCAAACAAGTAATCGATACTGGTTAAGTGCAATATAACTAGGTTACTGGAAACACTAATAAGGATCGGAGATAGAGGTAACAGGAATGGTGAAATCCATACGCGCTATAGTACTCAGTGGTACTGTTCACGAGTTGCTACAGTACCCACGCGGTACTATTCGCTCGCTTGCTGCTTGCACGCCGGGATCCTAGGCCATAACATTATATCTCTTATGGCAAGACAGCTCATCCTCGAGCTGTCAGGTAGCAGCTATGGTTGAAGTCTTTCGTAACCCTATATCGATGAGAGGGAATAATGACAACGTCGTGCGGCGTAGAAGACGGTCAGCCAAGCTCCATTGCACAACAGCGAGAATGGATAACCTCTGCAGTGCTCTGTACAACATGAGAGAAGGATGGATAAATCTTTTTGTAATCCTGAATCATCATCTCACTAGCCACTACTACCATAGCTGCGGCCACAATGCATGTCCCAGGTCTTGCGCAAAAGGATCCTAAAAAGGCTATATATTGCTCAAGATCTCACACAACATGCTCTAATCACACTGCGGCCACTGACGCTCGTTGTTACTAATAAACTCCAGCCTCACTTGATTATACACCAAAGCTACTTGCATCATCAAAACAAAACAGATCACCCAAAAATGCCAACATCTCACATATATTACTTGCTTAGCCTTCACTGAAACTATTGATGGGGAAAGGTGTTGCATAATATTTGGTTAGTAACATCATATAACTCGCAGACTGACCAACAAGGCAACAAGTATACTAATTGCACACATCACATTGCAACATGTTACTACGAGCAGCTAAAACTCGATAGAGTGCAGAATAAATCGACACAGGAACAGAAAGATCCAGTCTAATTCCGCATTATTGCAACAAACTACGATCCTGCCAACACAGCAATCAATCCGCTACTAACTTATAAAGCCAAGAATTGCTGCACCAGGCTTGACCTGTTTACTACTCATCCCAATCAAATAAAGCCTCCAAGATTCCCAAAATGGAGCGTGGAAAAAGCCATACCTCGCGGCGACGGGAGTAGGAGGAGAAGGCGAGGTAGAGGGCGGCGCATGAAAAGCCCCAAAAATTTCAAAACCTGTTAGACCATGTGGCCATGTCTAGATTATTTTGGATGAATAATTGACAACGTTGGTTATGGTATTACTTATGGTATGTTGCTTCTTTATATGCTTGTGATAGCATGGTGATATGATAATGTTGCATGATACGCTCGTGTGAGGTATTGTGCGGATTGACTTGAGTCAAGTCGTGGACTTGTGCTCGTACGCGGTTGTTTGTTTATTTATGTGCAGGTGTTACTTGAGGCGGAACATTGTCGATGACGGGACTGAAACTAGGTTCGGGTGGAACTGAGGTTTCGGGACTAAGTTCAGAGAGGAACTGAGGTCCTATCGGTCAAGGATGTCATGCGAGATGTTCAAGCTAGAGAACAATGCGCATGAAGATGATGCGTGGAGAAGATACAGGAGGTGCGGTCCTGGAGACTTCGACACGTGGAATGCTGAAAAATCGGAAGCATAAAAAGAATTAAAAACCCCATGTTATGAAGGGTTTTGGGTTCTTTGAAAAGTAGTGGGCTAAAAAGCTTGGCTGGGGCGAAAATGCCCAGGATAAGTTGTATTAGGACTGAGAGTTTGTATTAGAGTAGGTTAAAGATTGAAGGGCGACTAGATAAATAGAGAGAGAGCGGCGGCTGTTTAGGTGCCGTGTTTTGAGAGACAAAAAAATTGTAATCGGTAGCGCGGTGATTAAACGACGAAAAAAAGGGGAGCGTTTTCGGCGGACCGAACGCTTTTGGCTTCGGAGAAAAAATAGATGACGGCGTGTTCTGGTTTTTTATTCTGAAGAGCAATCGGCGGCGTCTCTTTGTTTTCTCGTTTCCTCGTGCGCCAGAGACGCGTGACGACGCTCACTTCCCACGCGACGTGACCTGTCATTCTTGCTCACGGTGCTCAGAATTGTCAGCGTTTTTCATCTCTGGCTGCAATACGTGACACGCACGCTACACTTTGAAGTTTACTGCCTCTTGGTGGCAGCCAAGATAACGATTGGTGAGAAAATTTTCTACCCGTCGCGTCAGTCGGCAGATCAATCTTACATGACTTCACGCCATGTCATCTCATGTATCATCGAGGCATAAATACAGGTAAGATCAGTTTGTATGCATATTTGTTCCATCCGTGAGTCATCAATGCAACCCCATGCATACATAATGTACTAGTTGATTTTGGGTACCATCCGTGAGTTATCAAGGCCATCCTATGCATTGAGGTGAGAGAATAAAATTAGTGTCAGGTGATTAGATAAGGTTAATTGAGTTTTGTTTTTTTATATACTTACAGATTTTGTTTATTCGCTTAATTAGGGCTTAATCAATTCTCGTCACTATCTGCTTCAGCGATCTTGTTTATCTTATATCTCGAGTTCTAGATCTCTGTTTGACGTAATTCCAGTTGGATTAGTTTAATAATTTTGTCTAGTTTATTCTGTCAAAAATTAAGGTCAATCGGAGTTATGGTTTTTTATCGGTATCAGTTTTAGTGAGAGTACATTATTCTGTCCAGAATTTTTAAACTAGGCTTAAATAGGTTTTGTATTTAGGGGAGAGTCCTAAAATTTATTTTTAGCTTCCGCAATCATTCACCCCCCTCTGATTGCCTATCTTAGTGCGAATCGATCCTACAAAACCAAGATTTTTCCTTGTTTTTGCTGAATTTTTGAGTGAATTCGGAAACTTTCCCTTTTTGGGAAAGTTCCCCTCGCTGCCACTTTCCCTTTTCGGCCGGGCACCTCTTTTTCCCGCTGGCGCCCCGCCCATTTCCGCCTTCTCCTTCGCCCGGCGCTTGCGCCCTTTCCCGCTGGCGCCTCCCTTTTCCGCCTCCCTCTCGGGCGCCTTCCCCCGCCCCCTCTCCGCTGGAGCCCCTGCTCTCCCCGCCTCCTCCCTCGCGCACGCGTGGGTGCTGCGCCCGCGCCGCACCGCCTTTGCGCCCGCGGTTTCGCCCCGCTCGCGTCACCCCGACGCCGCCCGGTCTGAAGCCGGCAGAGCCCTCGCGCCACGCGTCGCCCCGCGTCTGCGCTGGACCCACCGGGCAGCCCCCGCCTCCTCCTTCTTCCGCGCGCGTACGCGCCCCCGCCCTGCTGCCCCTCACCTGCTCCCTCTCCCGTCCAGTCGTCATTACAGCCGCCAGCGCCCGGTCACACCCGCATTTGCGCCGAAGAGACCCACCAGCAGCTCCCGTCCATCCCTGTTGAGCCCGCGCAACGCCCGTCCCTTCTCCCCGAAGGATCCTTCTCCCTCCGCTCGGGTATAAAACCCCGCTTCCGGCTCCCTCCCCCTCCTTTGCTTCCCCAGCTCCTTCACTGGCCCCAATCGCTTCATACCACTCCCAGGTTCCCCCTTGTGCAGCCAATTGGGGTTTTATCGCCCCTTCGCCGTCGCCGTTCATCCCTGCGCCGGCGACCCCGTAACCCGAATTCCCCTCATCCTCCCTCCATTTCTCAATTGCTTCCGCCCAGAGCATCTGCTCCCTCCCCTAAACTCCTTGCCATTCTCCTCTGGTCAGGTGAATCACCGAGGGATCCCAGCGTCGAAGCTCCCTCCCCGGCCGTTGCACCTCACCGTGGCCAGCTCTCCCAAGGACTTCCCCGCCGATTCCGCCACTGCGTTTGTGAGCCCCAAGGTCCCTTGTCCGTGAAATTGCAACCTATTTGCATGGAACGTCACCGGAGAGCTCTCACGCCGCCGCGAACCCGAAACCACCCCCTTCTGCCTCCAGCCTTCACCATTGATCCCCTTGCCTCCCAAACTCCAAAAATGAGCTCCCTGTGTTGAGGCGCACCCGGTGGAACCCTCCCCGGCCACCGGGGGCCTTTGCCGTCGCCGGAGTGTAGCCGCTCCGTCGCTCTGCCTCTCTGTCGCGAGCTCTCGGCGAGAGGAAGACGAAGGGGAGACGTGGCTCTATCCCCTCCGTCCGTGCCTCCCGTTGCCGTATAAAACGGGCCGTCAGATGAAGCCCCCTCCGCAACCGTTCGATCCTCATAAACACCACCCCTCGCTTCCGTCCGATCGAGACGTACCGCTTCGCCCGCCTTCCTTATGTCCCAGCCGTCCGATCCCTCCCCTCCGCATTGATCTGAGCCGCCCGCACTCTCCGCATCCCCGCCGTCCGCCAGCACCACGCGTCGGCCATCCGAGCGAGGTGGGCGCGCGCAAGCGTGCGCCGAAGCCCCAGCCTGCCTCGCCTCTCCGCGCGAGCGCACGCGCTGTGGGCTGCGTGGGGCCGCGCGGGCCGTCGGCCGCGCTGTAGCCCAAAGGCCGGCCCAACACTGTGCAAACCGATTTTCCCCGATTTATTAATTTTCAGAAATCAGAAAAATCCAAATAAATCCTAGAAAATCACAGAAAATCCCAAAAATTCCCAAATTTCACCACTTTGCTCCAAATAATATCCTGGACCCATTTTTGACCTCCACTTCCACAAATTCATCCCAGATAAATTCCAAAAATTTCAATTTGAGGATTTATACATTTTACTCCTTTTTAATTAGTTTGTTTTTCCTCGCTTGATTAGTCTCAAGCTGAACTTATTTTTTTTTGTTTGCGCTAGTTTCGGAGATCCCAGAAGTTCAAGTGTAGTCGCAGGATCCAGGAGCTTCTACGTTCAAGCTAGCCGAGTTCGTCCAAATTGCCGGCAAGTCCCAAATCCTTTGATCATGTTGTAACCCATGTTATTTAATTATGATATTATGCTATTTGCATTATGCTAGTTGTGAAATTTTAGATTAAAGTAACATAAAATGTTTAGAATGACATGTTATGTAGTTAAACCTACCACCGACAAATGCCATGTTAAACTCGTAGCCATGCCTTTGTAACCCTAGAATTAATTATCTGTTATTCTAGATAATTGTAGGCTATTATTATCATGCAAAGTCTTACACTAATAAGGTCGTGGCTGCGGGCCAATAGAATTTGCAAACCCGACTCTAGGGTAGGGTGGTATGGGACACCGTGCCCTAGAGCGGAGAGTGCCGGCGTGCACAAGGTAGGGTAAGGGTTGGGGAAAGAGCTGTGAGTTAGTCTTCGCCCATCTCTTACCCTAGGATTGAAGTTAGGGTAAGGGTGTTGTGGGAAGCCGCGAGACGGCTGTCGCCCACCGCTTACCCTAGGTTGGGTCGCGGGCCTGGCAAAGTTGCGGACCATGTGAAAATATAAGACTAGATCCTTACGCTGAGCAAATGACATGGTGATCGCTCAACCACAGGAGTTGACTTGCCAACATTGGTTTAGTAACTGCTCAACTCGATTGAAACTCTACAGGTATGAAAAAAAGGCTTGGTGTCGAGAAAACGAGGTTAGGTAGGCCGTATTGCGGGTGCCTAACAACGGTAGAGTTCACTCGAAGCGGACGGGAGTTTTATTGTGCCAGACCCGAGTGAATTCTACCGGGTAGAGCCTATATAAAGAGATGAGCAGTGAAACGACCTGGCTTTCTTAACCCGGACGCGGAAGTTAAGAAATCGTGTGGGTAAAGCTGAGCAAACTCTGCAGAGTCAAATAAATGGTATTCGAATACGCTGTGCTCCCGGTTAATGGAGCTGTGTCACTTAGGTGATTCCAGCAGTGAAGCTTAAGTAGTTTGTATATGCTTTAACTTGTTCAGTTGGTTAATTAACTTTTCATGAAAACCCCTGAGATCTTAAGGAGTAGTTTTAGGTCCGTCTTATCAAAATGCTTGCAAATAAAACTGCATCCACTCAAGTTAACAAACCAAATATACTCCCTTCCTTTGATTATCCGTGCATGTAGTAAGATAGGGTCCCTTTGGGACTTGCTGAGCCGGTTGTTTGGCTCACGGCTTGCTTAATTTACTCTTTAGAGGATCAAGACGAAGGTGAAGGTCTCCCCGTCGAGGACGCCCCTGAGGATCGCTTCTTCAACAAGGACCCGTGGCTTTAGGTCTTGGCCACGCTCAAGCGGATCTTGGAGTTTTTGGTAATGTAAATATACTTTGGGCTTGCACGCCCCGCTGTTGAAAACTGGATGTTAATCCTTATGTGAAGTATATGCTGGACTTTTGTTGTAAGCATGCAATGGTATACTCTTGCGCGACACTCCATAACTGTTCATGCGTGAATAGTTGCGGAATGCCGTGTCCGTACGCGCCCCTGGAAACGGGGGCGTTACAGCGCAGGCGAGGAAGGCGACGGTCACCTTCCGCAGCATGACGAACCCGAGGTAGTAATCGCCGCGAGTCCGGCGCGAATCTGCACAAAAGTTGCTCGCGTTTGGGGGGATTCTCGGCGGAGACTAGCTCGGCGACGAAGCAGACGCCCTCCGAGCCTGGATTTGGTTGGTGCAGGCGAGTGGCGTCAGCAAGTCGCAGTACTTCCATAGGCTTATGGGCCAGCGTTTTTTCCAGTAGATACATCAAACAAAAGGAAAGAAGAAGACATGGGCCCATTCAAGGAGGCGGGCCTATACGACAAAAATCTCCTCTCCTTCCGCTTCGCTAATGGCCGCACCCACGCAAATCGAATGAAGCAGCTGGCTCCCCGCCTTCACCTCTCCAAACCCTAAACCTCACCACTTCATCGAAGCCGCCACCGCACCCACCTCGACCTGACCTCCCTTCCATTCCTACCTCGCACGAGGTCCTATATCCGATGGCATTTTTGAAGAGATCTGCAACGGATGAGGCGAGAGGTCACTCCCCATAATGTCTCTCTTTGTGGCGGAGGTGGACGAGTGGGGCTTCCACACGTCGCCTCTGCGAGGCGGGGCAGGGTGGGATCGTGGGGGGCCAAAGAAGACATTGAGGTTGGATGGGATGGTGCGGCGGCAGAAAAACGGATGGGGCGTTCGGTGGGGGTCAGATCTAGGGTTTGTGGCGTAACAGTGGTTGTGGAGGCGCTCGAGGCGTGCATGTGGTGCTAGGGTTTTGGGCGTGATTGAGCTTGATGCTTGGTGAGCGCATGCACGTGTTAAATCTAGGGCTTCGTCGATATGAGAAGAGAGTTTCTGAAGCTGAAGTGCTGATCGATATAGATGATGTGCTGGTCCGTGGGTTGCAGACATGTAGGGGAAGCTCGGGTGGCGAACCTAATGCTGTAAGTTTTCTTTTAACCTCCTACCATGTACCTTGCTTCGTTTTTTATTCACTTCCCCATTTAGTGTCGAATTGTTTTGGGTTTTAGTGACGGTTGGACACTACTCACGAGCAACATAATGGCTAGGGTTTACTGAAGATTTCAGTGATCATAATATCTGGTGCAAATTGTAGTGTAATTGTAGTTTTGGATCTACAGTGGTGCTTACTCTCTGTTTTGGTGCCATTTCTCTACCAATACCCCTTCTGAAGACTCCTCCACATCTATTCCCCAACAACAACACACACTGAAAAAAGCAACACACCAAATCCTCATCTTCTTCCACTTCTCTCCTACCTCCGGCCATAAATATTGTTGATGCAACAACCCCTGCTAGCTACAAAGAGCAAATCCCCTCTCCCTTCTCTCTCTTCAACCCCCTCACCCTTCTGGCTTTAGGCTGTCGACAACGAAGAAGTCGGAGTGGCAGATCGATGAGCATAGGAGCTTGGGTGTTGGCGGTGAGGCGCCATATTGACATCACCTATGCCAAATCTGGGGTGCCACTCACCCTAGATTTGAGCTCACCACCACCAGCTATGGCTACCACACAATTGTGTGCGGGCTCATGTCCCACATAATTTGTAGCCTGGGACATGGGAGACTCATGAGGCATCCTCCTCCTCTAAGCTCGGCTTGCCATTGCCACCCACTCCACTCCTCCAGTGGGCTTTTCTTGATGATTTTTTTGTTGTAACATATCTTTCTCAAATTTTGTGGCAAGAGGGATTTGTTGCAATAAGATCATGCATTTGTTGCACTCGAGTATCTTTTTGTTACAATAGAATTTTTGGTTTGTTGTAATCGAACGGTCTTATGTTACATGTTTAGCAATTGATTGTTGTGTTTGTTGATTTTTTTCTTGCGTTAATTATGTTGATTGTTGCACGAGATTTTTTTTTGCTACAATAGTTATTGTTGATGTTGCAGAGGTCTGATGTGTTGCATCATGATGCTTGGTTGTTTTGTTGCTATATGAAGTTGTTTTACCGTAGATATCCAATTGTTTGACTTAGCTCAAGCAGAGGAAGACACTTGCCACAAAGGGGCGTCTGCAGGAAGGAGATTGATGGGAGGAAGAGAAATTGTTGCACATGCGCATCCCATGGTCCGTTGCACAAATCAAATGACAAGAAGGGGCGTACGATGGGAGTACCCAGATCGAACATCCAGACACTAGTTGCTCCCAATACATCTTCGCATCACTCAGCTACGTACCCACCTACTACTTAGCAAGCAAATAGTAGAAATCTGTGTTGTTTTATACTAGTAGCGATCTAATTGCTTCGGACAAGATTATATTGAGTGGCCGTTCGTATTGGTTTTGGTTTCTAGCTTTTGCTTAGAGAAAGCCAAAGCCAATACAAACGACTTAGTTTCTATAAACCGTTTTTATCAGCCATTACTTTACACTTTCGTATATTATAACACACTTTATATTTTACTAAGTCACAATTCTGTAAGTTATATAGCGGTTCAAACATTGTAGTACATTTCACTGCAGCGTCGTTTATTCTCTTTCTTTCTTGCAAAAAATCAAAAGCCATAAACTAATATGAATATTTTAATTTCTATAAACCGTTTCTATTTAATCACTACTATCTATCGGTCATAACTAAAAAATATCAGTAAAAATTAATACGAACAGCCCCTCAAACTACCGTGATAGTAACTTCTGCGTGTCGCATAAATATCTTTGGCTTCTTGGCCTCGCTTTTGCCGTTCGACGGGAGCGAAAAGCCGAAAAGCACAAGTCGATCTGATCTGACGAATAGAGAGCAGTGCAGCATCGATGAAACGACATGGTGGCTATCCATTAATCTCCTCAGCCACGGACCAACGAGACAGCCAATCGATTGTTTTGGACGGACGAGTCGTGCACGCATTTGAAAACCTTGTTGTGGTACAGCATCAGCCACCATGGTGATTCCCAGAGACATGAGTTCCAAACGAGTTCTCAGTTTTACGATAGTTTATAATTTTTTTGATCATAATTAGTTTATTTTTTCAATAACTAACGATGATTTATTTGATGTAATTAAATTTAAAAATTTTAAAAATAAGGTAGCTATCATGAATAATACATAGGAATAAAAAAAGATAAACAAAACAAAAAACCAAAACTAAAATTAATAAATTAAAAATAGGAGACTAAAAGCTGAAATGAGCGTAGAGAGTTCCGACACACACGAGTACACATCATCAGTGTGCTAGTACAAGAGAAATTGACGTTGGCCTATCACAGAACAGACGGGTCACATACTCACATGCATCAAGTTTTCCGGTCTCGACTGCCTTAGAAAAAAAAACCCTTGTTTCTGACTTTCTGTCCTGCGGGAGCTGGACTTCTACGTTCCAGCCCAGCCATGCCAAGATCATCCTTATCGTTGGCTACAGCTCGAAGTACGGACAGGCTACAGAGAAACGAGAATGGTATACTGCTAAAGTGTGATCCAAATGTTCACTTTTATTTTTAACACGGAATCATGCTCTACATAAAGTCTCTTTATAATCACTATAATGTATCTCTGTAGACTATAAAAAAGACAAGTGCTTGTAAATATTTTCTTATATAGCGAATTCTATCTTGGTGTGTCTGTGGTTTTTTCAGCAAATGCTTTCTACATTAAATTCGCATCTTTCGTTCTTTTAATCGTCTATTTTTGCTCTATGTTTTATAACAATTGGTATTCGAGTTTCAGATTCAAGATTAAAGACTATGCCCCGGGAGGTGGCCATTGCACAGACAAGCCGGCCCTACGTGCACCGAGGACACACCTCAACTCCATTCCACAACTCGACATCATATCGTGTCAACCCACGTTCTACCTCGGCTATTATTTCAGCGCTAGGTTCACCAGAACCATTGCCCACATCGTTCGGTGCCATGCCATGACGTCGTACTATGCCATCTCTGTTGATGATCTTCTGCCTTAGTCGATCATCATCTTCCATGAAGAAACTATGTTGTCAGCTCTACACTTTTTTGTTGAAGTTTATTGAACTTCAGGCCATTTGTGCCTATTATTAGCAGCATCTATATGAGATTAATTATTAATGATTTCTTTGACGATCCATCGTCTACTACAGGTTATTGTGGCAAGATCCACATATATAGAGTCTAACGTGGAATTGTAGATTTTTAACACAATTAGTTGATTTGGACTATGCTTGATCGAGGAGGCTTTTAAAAATCAATGTCAGTTGAGGAGACAACTGATTCACTGTTTGATGACATCTACATAATATTCTCCAGGGTTTCTTATTCATTAGTGAAGGTTATGCTCTAAATGTAAATTCAAGATGAATGATTTAAAGTGCAAGGTTATGCTCTAAATATAAGTTCGATATGAATGATTTAAAGTGCAAGGAGTTAGTTATCTATATAGATACTATAACATTTGGTATTACAGGTGCAATACGTTATAATTGTCAGAGCTCAATATAAATGGTTTATTGCAGAGATTGTTTCTACTCTATTGATGATACAAGAGTTACTTTCATCCGGATGTTCTTCTATAGGAGCTGTTTTCAACTAAGTCATGGATTCAATTACTTTTATAGTCGACAGTTTGATGTAAGCGATTCATACGTGTAAGTTGCTCTTCAATGGGGCACTGTTTGCCAAGTTATGTGTTTCAAATGGAGCATATAAAAAAGTTCATGAGATGAGTTCTTCACTATAGTTATCCAGCACCATAGAAGAAACATACAGGGAAGGCCGCTCATTGGTTAGGCTAATGGACTTTCGAGGCAAAATGTTTGGTGATGAAAACTTATTTTGAAGGGATTTGATATTTTGGCTATAGAAACGAATTTGTCTTAAAGTGAAAATTATTAAAGTGTGATTTGAATCTTATTTGGTTCGTTTCCATTTTTAATATGGAGTTTTATACCTACCTGAAATCTCTTTGTAATCACTATAAATATACCCTTGGACTATAGGAAAGATAAAAATTTTATTATAAATATCTCCTTATATAGTGATTCCACCTTCGTATGTCCGTGATTTTTTCGCAACGATTTTCAACGTTAAATCTATGTCACATCCTCTCTCGATCATTTATTTTTATGGTGTGTTTTATAACATATATCGAAAAATCAGGTGACTTATCAGATGATCTGATAAGACCTGCAGGCTGCAGCTAAGCACCGATGCTGATAGCTTACCGGGACCATGTTACATCGGCATCTCGATGGTACGATGGATGCTCCCGTTCTAGCCGTCAAACTCCGCGGCTTTGCACTAATCAATAGTTCTTGACTGACAAAAACTAGCGTATGATTCTCTCACTTAGGAGTAGATTAGTAGTAACTTTCTATGGGCTCTTCGTGCAAGTTTTGCCAGACAGTGGAGTACGTAGGAATCTCTAGCTAGTTTAATGAGTGGTGACCTCTCAGATGAACAAAACAAAATACGATTGTCGGGAATTGTATGACTCGTACAAATCAAACGAGTGAGTTTCTAACACTATATCGCATTCAAAAGTATGTAGTAGCTTGTTAGAGGGACTTTTAATCTCTAGCACTGTTTGTTGATGGCTTATCGAACCAGGTTAACTACTAGGCTAAAGCTCGAGTTGCCCATCTGATGTGTTTGCTATTGCTGAAACTAACTACTACTACCTTTGACGACGATACGTTCCATTCATTCCGACTGTACAAGTACCAGAAGGCCATTGCAGTTCAGAAAACGCTCTTACCCGGAAGGAAGGCCGTTTCGTCCTTGTCCAGTAATAGTAAGACCGACGGGACCTTCAGAATATCTTGTCGCACGCGTTGGCTTCCCATCCTTGTTTGGTTGAATCCAAATTACGACCATCCACCTGGATAAACCGGTATTTGAGTTTAATTTCTTGTCCGACCACCTGGATTCCTATCGAAAATGGCCTTCAAACAACAGCGGGAAAAAAACATCCGCCTCCTCAGGCAAGGCGATTATTTTTACTGGGACGCTTCACTCCTCTGCCGCCGCCTCTCTTGTCTCGCTCGCAATTCTAGTAGCAGCCACACCGCAAAGATTTTGCCAACGGTGCAATGCCACTAACTTCTTAATTATCTTCGCCCGAATTGCAGAAACTTAAGCCGCAGAGAAGAGTGCAGTTGTGTTCGGGTTCAGGGTGTACTTCGGCGATACTAGTACAGCCCCGGACCCCAGTCCAGTGGATAAGGGGTGGGTTTTTTTTTTACTGATGTCTTACAATTTATAGCTTAAATATTTAAATTCTGTCTGTTCGTGAGAGGTAGTACGTAGAGGAAAATAATCACATGTAATTTTGACCGGTATAGCTAGATTCAACACATATTTTATTACAATTTTTCTATTGACTCTACATTAAAAACATAATGTTTAAAAGCTAGTTACTGTAAACAGTACAAGCATAAGCTAACTTTAAACGCAAAAGAACCTGGCCAAGATCGACGCATAAGCAGAACACGCATATGTTCATCGACCATTTTCTCATGGACTGCTTGTATTCGACCTTACGATTGTACACATTGGCGATGGCGATTGCACGATGATGCCTTGCTGTTGCTGCAACTAGCGGAGTTAGCTACATAATTGTGCAGCTAAATATTATAATGTAGTTATTTTTAATATACAACTATATTTTCTATAACTGAAATATAATTGTATTATATATATATATATATAATATATATATATATATATATATATATATATATATATATATATATATATATATATATATATATATATATATATATATATATATATATATATATATATATATAGACACACACAGTTATAATCCGATCTACCAAAATAAGTGGTGAAGATTCTTTTCTTTTTCTTTTGATTAATATGAGAATTTTTAAGTTTTTTCTTTTTGGGGATTATATGAGATTTTTTTGTTCTCAAAACAAAAGAGATGACTTGAATATCACCGACTATTTTAATTTATATAGATTTGCATGGCAACTGGATCGACGTCAAAATCCTGCTGTTCGAACGAAAACAATGTTGCAATTTTTTTCAAAAAATAACACGTGAGATTCTAGCTAGCATTATTAAATCAACAGATTGGATTAGAATTTGATTGGAATTTTTGGATGTCATGAGACCTTGCTGTTTTGAAGGATTCGGGAACCTGACTTGAACGATCACGATTCACGACTCATGGAAAGGCGTTGTAATATACTTAGTAGCATCTGACTGCTTTAGGCATATTTATCCTGATTTCTACTTAGAGAAGTCAGAAATTAGTATGAATATATGGTTTTCTGAAGTAATTTTTTTAATTCATCTTATTTTCGTCTTGCTTTGAGAATAAAGCAGTGAGTCACGTGCGTACCTACTCCTCTTACATTCATTTCACTTCAGAGATAAAATAGAGGCCATGGGTTTATTATGCACCTTACTCCTCTCCCTCATGTCTCAAGTATACATCTCTCCAATACTTTTTCATGGCTTGCCTCTTTTTTTAAAAAAATTCACTTCTTTCGGTTACTATTATTTAGTTTTAACTAAAAACTATCAATCGCAACTAATATGAATATACTGTATTGAAACTACCGTGACAGTAACTTCTGCGTATCGCATAAATATCTTGGGTTCTTGGCCTCGCTTTTGCCGTAGTACAATGATGGAGATCGGGGAACCAATAAGCTCGACGAGAGCGAAACGCCGGAAAGCAATAGGGTCGGTCTGATCCGAGGAATAGAGAGCAGTGCAGCTTCAAGAGGCTCCATCGATGAAACGACATGGTGGCTATCCATTTATCTGCCCAGCCACGGCCCAACCGGACAGAATTGATTGTTTTGGACGGACTAGTCGTGCACGCATTTGAACGGTTTATGCTTTTGGTCCCGTAGCAATAATTATTTTTAATTTTTCCTTTTAAGCATTCGTTTCTATAAAAAATAACACTATCTTTCAGTTCAAAAGATGTAATAAATGACATGTGTCACCTGATGTCCCATAGCAATAATTATTTTTAATTGTTCCAAACGAGCTATTAAGGCCACTCTTTGAACGACTTTATATCCTAATTTTTTTTGCTTTTAACTTATTTAAACCACAAACTATTTGAAATGTATTAATATCTAATTTTAGCTTATTTAATTTTTTTTACATTGCCTGTGTTAATATAACAGGTTTTTTATTTTTATTTTTAAAAAGAAAACTAGCAGCTATTACAGTATAATTTTAGTTAAAGTCCAAAACCCACGAATAGAAGTTTAAATGAAAAGTTTGTTTGTGCAGACCTAAGAGTTTTCCGACACACGAGTACACACCATCAGCGTTCTAGTACAAGAGAAATTAAAGTTGGCTTATCACAGAACAGACGGGTCACATGCATCAAGTTTTCAGGTCTCGAGTGCCTCAGAAAAAAAAAACACTGTTTCTGTCCTGCGGGAGCTGGACTTGTATTTTGCAGCCATGCCAAGATCGTCCTTATCTTCGGCTGCAGACTGACGTACAGACAGCCTACAAAGAAACGACAATTGTATATCGAAAATTCAGGCGACTTATCAGGTTGATCTGATAAGACCTGCAGGTTACAGCTAAGCACCGATGCTGGGCCTAGCAGATTCTTTTTTTTATTTTATTGTTGGTTTTGGTGGCTTTGTTTACCGTTTTCTGCTATTGTAATTAGTTTTCAAATAATATATCTTTTAAAGATGATTCTATTGATAGATTATAGTAGACACAACTATATTAGCCAAAATTGCATACGATTGTTTCTCTCTGTGTACTGTCTCTCGCGAACAGTCAAAATTCAAAAATCATAAATCAAAAGCCATAGCCATAGCCTAAAAAACCCACCTATATTTTTTTTGGCTTCGTCTTATAGTTTATGCTTGCAGTTTATGACTTTTGGTCTTTTCATGAGAGAGAGTATAGAGTAACAAAACTTACGTACTGTTTTGGCTAATATAAATAAGATTATTATAGTATGTACTATAATTAACGTATAGATCTCATCTTTAAATGATATTTCGTTTGAAATCTAGTTACCTAAAAACCGAAAAACAATTTTTATAAACGGAAAAGAAAAGGCGTGCTGATAGTTTACCTGGACCATGTGCGCCGTACTTACGGGCATCTCGATGGTACAAGGGAAAATTGCTCTCATGCCACAAAGTTAAATGCTATCCTCTCATTTGCCACATAGTTAAATGACTTTGTTATTATGCCACAAACTTGTATGTTTTGCCCTTTGTTTTGCCATTTTGACCCTTTTGCCCCCGGCCCCACCCCAGGCCTGCCTCCTCGCCGCCCTCTCCGCCTCCTCCCAGCCGGTCCCCCGTGCTCTCCCTCGCTCCCGCCAGTTGGCTCGCCTCGCCGCCTCCTCCGCCGCCGGTTGGCTCCGCCCTCTCCGCCTCCTCCGCCGCCGGTTCTTCCCCAACACCGGCGCCGGGTCTTCTCTGGGAAGCGCTGCGTCTTGGGCCGATTCCCCGCGCATGGAGCATTGCCCGGACCCCGCAATCACCACCTCCACATCGCCCTCCACATCGCCGGACCCCGCCTCCCTCCCCAGCGAACCGCCGCCACCTTCTTCCTCGCCGCCGAGCCCTTCCCCGCCGCCAGCTCACCCGGCTCCACTCCAGCCGCCGCCCGGGCCCAAGGTAGGCTCAAGACCCCCCGAGGTTGCTCTCTCGACGAGCAATCGGGTCCCCGCCGCCACCTTCTTCCTCGCCGCCGGCGCCCCTTTTCCCCTGTCTTGGCCGTCGCCATGCTCATTGCCGGGTGCCGCCAGGCCTAATCCGGCCGTCTCCTCCCGCCCCGAGGCGCGCGCCGGGTCGTGTGACCCGTTTTGGCCGGCGCTGCCGCGCCTCCGTGCCCCCTCCGCCGCCGGTTGGCTCCGCCGTCCTCACGGCCGGGACCAGTGAAGCCAGCGGCAGGCCTGAGTGGTGCCGGGGGCAAAAGTGTCAAAATGAAATTATTAAATGGAGAAAATGGCAAAACAAAGGGCAAAACACACAAGTTTGTGGCATAATAACAAAGTCATTTAACTATGTGACAAATGAGAGGATGGCATTTAACTTTGTGGCATGAGAGCAATTTTCCCATGGTACAATGGATGATCCCGTTCTAGCCGTCAAACCCTGCGGCTTCGCACTAATCAATAGTTCTTGACTGACAAAAGCTAGCGTATGATTCTCTCACTACTACTTCATGTGGTCCTTTTTGTACTGCGATCGGCAAGTTTTGCTACAGTAGAGTATATGGGAATCTAGCAGTTTAATGAGTGGTGAGTGGTGACCTCTCATGTGAACAAAACAAAATAAGACTGTAGGAAATCGCATGACTTGTACAAATCAAACTAGTGAGTTTCTAACAGTCTAGGTTGTTTTAGGCTTAATGTTAATTTATGTTTATACTGTCTACAGTAACTAGTTTTTAAACTATATGTTTTTTCAAGACAAAGTTAATAGGAAAATTATAGTAAAAAGTGTACCGAGTTAAGTTGTACGGGCCAAAATCACATACAACTATTTTTCTCTGTGTACTGCCTCTGGCGAACATCTATAATTCAAATATTTAAATCATAGATCACAAACTATCAGTCTAAAAAAACCCATACAATATCGCATTCAAAAGTATGTTTAGCTTGTTAAGAGGGGCTGTTTGGAGTGCAAAAGTTCCATAGGAAATCCACAGGGAGCATTGTAAATTCTCGAATGTTTCTAGCCAATTTATGCATGGTGGCCTTAATTGCTACCAGCAGTCTAGCACCATTTGTTGATGGCTTATCGAACCAGCTTAACTACTAGGCTAAAGCTCGAGTTGCTCATCTCATGCGTTTGCTATTGCTGAAACTAACTACTTCTTGATTTACTTGGTGATTTTAGGGTATGTTGGGATTTATGGCTAAGAAGAGAGATGAAACATCGGGAGAAATTTCTAGACCTCTTAATCCGGCTATCTCTGTATTCCCACTATAACACTCTTTATATTTTACATTTGAGTCCCTATGTATATGCCTAAATTACAAAGTGGAGCAAATACATAGTATAAACCCATCTTACTACAAAATATAGAAAATGACTTTTCCGCCAATTCCTTTGTGAGAACATCAGTCACCTGACTAGCCAAATTTACGTATGGTAGACAAATTATTCCTCTATCAAGCTTTCCTTTAATAAAATGATGATCAATTTTGATATGTTTCATTCGATCATGCTGTATAGGATTGTTAGCAATGTCGATAGTTGCTTTGTTGTCACAAAGGAAAAATATATAAAAAGAACTCAATGAACAAGACATAGCATGTGTGCACAGCTTATAAGAAGGCCGTCACATTTAAGCTACCAAACATGCTTTTAAAAAAATCAGAAGAAGTTTTAAATGTTAAGACCTTCTTAATCACATTTTCAATGAAATCCATTGCAAGAACATGCCCAGCTGTTTTAGCTAGTTCTCCAGTAAAGCGACCTATTCCAGCACCCAGCTCCAGTACTGATTTGCCTTCATATGGAGGAAGTAAAGACAGTATCTGCAGAAGGATAGCAGAACCATATGAAAATGTTGACACCACAGGTCTGGGAAAATATGTTCTAATATGCAAAAGTCGTGTCAACCCAATGTGGGAACTGCATATTGTTCAAGTCCTCAGTGTATCTAGTATATGATCTCTGTTCAAAACTTCAAATACAAGAATCCGGTAAAAAAAAATCCCGGAAGGAAGACATGAATGTTGAGCTTTAGTTCTCAATGTCATAATGTTATTTTCCAGATGTTACACTAAACAAGAAATAATATAGACAGGCCGGATCTACACGACAGGCGACTGGATTTGGATGACAGGCGGCCGAATCTGGTCAGTGGAGAAAGAGGCGGCTGGAGATGGCGTCACTTGAGTGGAGTCGGGAGTCCGGCGTCTCGGCGATGAGGAAGGAGGGAGGACCGGAGGAGGCTCACCTGAGCTGAGCTGATGGCGGAGAGGGGCGACAGGCGGGCGGATCTGGACGACAGGCGGCCGGATCTGGTCGGCGACTGGACGACAGGCGGACGAGGGCGAGGAGCGGCGATTGGAGGAAGTCGGGAGTCAGGATGGATGGCGGCGGAATGAGGAGCAGGCGAGTGGCGAGAAAATGGCGAGAATGAGGAGCGGAGATTTGGAGGAAGTCGAGTCTCTCGGAGAGACGGAGACGGATGGCGGCGGCTGGTTTTGGTGGATGGAGCCGAGAGGCCGAGACAGTGCCGAGTCTAACGGGAGTTAGGGTTTACTGTTTTTAGGATGCCCTACCTGTCAATTTATTTCACGGGTAAATGGACGAGACGGGTACGGGTAGAACTAACCCAAACCTGTACCCGTTTACCCGATGGGCAGAGATTTCTCCTCATTTTCATACCCGTGGGTAAATAATACATCCCATATTCGACTCCATTAGGGTATCTACCCACGGGTAAACGGGCACAATTGCCATCCCTGCTTCACCCCCTCCTTAGCTGCAACTTGGTTAGTTGCAGCAGCAGAAGCGCGCGCAGCAGTCGCACTGGCGCAACTATGGCGCAGATGGCCGAGGAGCTCGCCACCCAGATCGAGCAGTAGAAGCTGGAGGAGAAAGGGTGTGTCTTTTGTCTTCACGCGCCACGCGCGGCTCGAGCTAGCCAGGGCCGGCCCTGAGGGGGGGCAAGAGGGGCGGCCGCCCCGGGCCCCCAAAATCTAGAGGCCCCCATATACTATGTAGAGTATATACATGCAATAAATAGAAGTCATAGTTAAATACTTTAATACTTATATATAGAATGAAGGGTTTGCTTTGAGTATGATCATTGACAAAGATATTGCAGCTCAAATGAATGTAGAGCCATCATTTCCAGTTAAGCGGCGTGTTCTTAGGAAGAAACAGTTTGATGAAATTGATTGTGATGAAGCAGTTTTGCAAGCTAAGAAGGAATTTGAAGTTAATTATTTTTTTTGTTATGGTTGATACGGCAATCAATTCATTGAAAAGTATATTTCAAGTACTCTAAACATTCGGAAGTATATTTGGATTTTTAATGAGTTCAACAACATTGAAGTCATTGAATCGAACTAAATTAAAAGAATGTTGTACAAAATTTGCAGAAACTTTCTCTCTAGATGGTTCATCTGATGTTGAGTTAAATGATCTAATTTCTGAGTTAAGTGTTATGCAATTGACTTTATCAGATAAACCAATGTCTGCTATGGAGATCTTTGAGTTTATCAGAGAAGCGGATTGTTATCCTAATATTTCTATTGCTTATCGGATTTTATTTACTATGCCTTTGACTGTGGCATCAGCTGAAAGAAGCTTTTCAAAGTTGAAATTGTTGAAGAATCATTTAAGGTCAACAATGTCTCAAGAGTGGTTAAAACGGTTTGGCAACTTTATGTATTGAGAAGAAATTATTGGATGAGATTGATATCAATACCATCATTAATGACTTCGCATCTAGAAATGTTAGAAGAAATTTTTAAGATAATATCTATGAACTCTTTGATATGAATTTTTCTTTAATACATAACGCATTTTAAGTGTTTGTTGGTAAAATTAGATATATATGTGTGTATGTAGATTTATATTTAGTATTTATATTAGGGCCTTTATTTCTAGTTTCGCCCCGGGTTCTTAAAATCCTAGGACCGGCCCTGGAGCTAGCTCGGCCGTAGAATCCTCGGCGCTGTGGCGAAGCGCCTCCATCGCACCTGGAACTGATCCCACCAAAGAGCGGCGTAGAAGACTCGATCCAACGCCCGGAATAAAGAATCAGGCGACGAAAGCAACGAAGAACGGTGAGATCACACATGATCTACCTGCTCTGATACCATCTTAATTTACTTGGTGATTTTAGGGTGTTTTTGGATTTAGGGCTAAGAAGAGAGATGAGACACTAGGCGAAATTTATGGATCTCTCAATCCAGCTCTCTCTGTATTCTCATTATAACACTCTTTATATTTTACATTTAAATCTCTGTATATTTATCTAAATTACAAAGGAACATATCAACACTGCCACTACCTTTACCGACGATACGTTCCATTCGTTCCAACTGTACAAGTACCAGAAGGCCATTGCAGTTCAGAAAACGCTCTTACCCGGAAGGAAGGCCATTTCGTCCTTGTCCAGTAATAGTAAGACCGACGCGATCTATAGAATATCTTGTCGCACGCGTTGTCCGGACGCGCCGGCTTCCCGTCCCTGTCACTCGCACTCACTCTCGAGAAAACCCAGCCATCTTCTTTGCTCAAGAGATTAGACACTTACAGGCTGTGTCTTTCTGTATTAGAGCCTGATTTGACGCTTGCGGCGAGCTACATGGCAGCCTCCGGGTGGTAGTTTTTGGCTGGTCCGGGATGCGAGCTACCACCAGCAAAAGATTCTTACGACCATCAGATCTATCGCAAACCGCAGAGCTGTATGTAACGCCCCCGTTTCCAGGGGCGCGTACGGACACGGCACTCCGCAACTATTCACGCATGAACAGTTAGGGAATGTCGCGCAAGAGTATACCATTGCATGCTTACGACAAAAGTTCAGCATATAATTCACATACGGATTAACATCCATTTTTCAACAGCGGGGCGTGCAAGCCCAAAGCAAAATTACATTACAGAAGCTCCAAGATCCGCTTGAGCGCGGCCAAGACCTAAAGCCACGGGTCCACGTCGAAGAAGCGACCTTCCGGGACTTCCTCAACGGGGAGGCAAACACCTTCGTCTTGATCCTCTAAAGAAGGGCAAAAGCAAGCCGTGAGCCAATCAACCGGCTCAGCAAGTCCCGAAGGGACCCTAACTTATTACATGCACGGAACATCAAAGGATGGGAGTATACTTGGTTTATTAATTTGAGTGGATGCAGTTTTATTTGCAATCATTTTATAAAAGGGACCCAAAACTACTCCTCAAGAACTCAGGGGGGGTTTCAACAAGAGTTCATTAACCAACCTAAACAAGTTAAACATTTACAAAACTACTTAAGCTTTGCGGCTGGAATCACCCAAGTGACACAGCTCCAATAACCGGGAGCACGGCGTATTCGAATACCATTTATTTGACTCTGCAGAGTTTGCTCAGCTTTACCCACACGATCCCTTAACCCTCATGACTGAGTTAAGGAAGCCAGGTCGTTTCACTGCTCAACTCTTTATATAAGCTCTACCCGGTAGAATTCACTCGGGTCTGGATCCCACACACGCACACACACACACACACACCCACACAAGAGAAAACAGTGTCCGCTTCGAGTGAACTCTACCGTTGTTAGGCACCCATAGCGCGGCTCACCTAACCTCACTGCTAAACCTCCTGTAGAGTTTCAATCGAGTTGAGCAGCTACTAGACAAGTGTTGACAAGTCAACTCCTGTGGTTGAGCGATCACTGTGACATTTGCTCAGCGTAAGGGTTTCAGTCCTTATATTTTCACATGGTCCGCGACCTCGCCAGGCCCGCGACCCAAACTAAGGTAAGCGGTGGGCGTAGACCGTCCCGCGGTTTCCCACTCACCCTTACCCTTCTCCAAACCTAGGGTAAAAGATTGGCGAGGACCGCCTTGCGGTTTCCACTCCCCCTTACCCTACCTTGTGCACGCCGGCACTCTCCGCTCTAAGATACGGTGTCCCATACCACCCTACCTTAGAGTCGGGTTTTCTAAATTCTATTGGCTCCACAGCCACAGCCTTATTAGTCTAAGCTTTTGCATGATAATAATATCCTACAATTATCTAGATTAACAGATAATTAATTCTAGGGTTACAATGGCATGGCTACAAATTAACATGGCAATCATCGGTGGTAGGTTTAACTACATAACATGTCATTCTAAACCTTTTATTTTATTTTTGAACTAACATTTCACAATTAGTATAATGCAAATAGCATAATAACATAATTAGACAACATGGGTTGCAATATGATCAAGGACTTGTGACTTGCCGTGAACCGGGACGAAATCGGCTAGCTCGAACGAAGAAGCTCCTGGATCCTGCGACTGCACTTGAACTTCCGGGGTCTTCGAAACTAGCGCAAACATACAAAATAAATAAATCCGGCTTGAGACTAATCAAGCGAGGGAAAATAAACTATTTAAAAAGGAGTAAAATGCATAAATCTCCAAATGGGGAATTTTAGGAATTTATTTGGGATGAATCTGTGGAAATGGAGGTTACCAATGGGTCTGGAATATTATTTGGAGCAAAGTGGTGAAATTTGGGAATTTTTGGGATTTTCTGTGATTTTCTAGAATTTATTTAGATTTTCTGGGATTTTGGAAAATAACAAATCTCTGGAAAATGGCTATGAACAGTGATGGGCTGGCCTGGCGCTACAGTGCAGCCCAGCCGGGAATTCAAACGCGCGGCCGGCGGCCCGCGCGTGCGCGCGTACGCGCGGAGAGGCGAGGCAGGCCGAGGCCTCGGCCCACGCTCGCGCGCGCCCACCTCGCTCAGATGGCTGACGCGTGGAGGACGCGGACGGCGGCGATGCGGAGGAGCGGGCGGACGGATGCGGGGCGGGATGGCGATCGAACGGCGGTGGAGAGGGGAAGGCGGGCGAAGCGGTACGGATCGAATCGGACGGAGGGGAGGTGAAGTCTTTACGAAGATCCAACGGCGGTGGAGAGACTTCATCTGACGGCCCACTTTAAAAGGCAACGGGAGGTACGGACGGGTGAGATGGGGCCACGTCCCCCGTCTTCTACCTCCAGCTGCTACAGTGGCCGCGCGGCGAGGTCACGGTGGCGACGGCGGTCCGGGCGCTAGGGGGCTCGCCGGCGGTAGCGGAGGACACCAGAGGGTGGAGCGGAGTACGGGGAACCCGTTTCGGGGATTTAGAGAGTGAGGGAAACAACGGGGAGAGCGGGAGGGAGAAGAGGGTGTCTCGGCTAATTGGCGGCGGAGGGGGTCGCCGACGGCGAGAGGGTTCAATCGGGGGCGGCTACACGGACAAGGGACCCAGAGGCTCACATTGGCGGCGGAGGTTCAAGCCGAGGAGCCCTGAGTTGCTCTAGCCACGGCGAGGTGCGACGGCCGAAGAGGGAGCTTCGTCGCCGGAGTTCCTCGGTGATCCTCCTGTGCAATCAAGGGTACCAACGGTATAAGCAAGTGGATGAGATGCTCTGGTGAGGGTTAATTGGAGAAAGAGGACGGGGAGCGGAAGATCCGCTCACGGGCGTCGCCGGCGCAGGGGAGAGCGGCGACGGAGCTCTGGGCAACGGAACTTCAATCGGCTGCTCTGGAAGGTGTGCGGGAGTGGTGGGAGGTGTTTGCGGGCGAGGGAGAAGCTCGGGGAGCAAAGAAGGCAAGGGAGCCGCGGGGGCGGGTTTTATACCCGGAGCGGCGAGGGGAATCCTTCGGGGAGAAGGAATGGGCGGGACCCTGGGGTCGACAGGAGAGCACGGGAGCAGTGAGGGCGTCTCCTCCGCGGGATGGGGCGGTGTCGGGGTGCTGTAGCGGCTTGATGGCGACAAGACGGGAGCAGGTGGTCGGGGCGGCATGGCGGAAGCGCGTCCGCGCGCGGGGAGAGGGGAGGGGCTGCCGCTGCCAGGTGGGGTCGAGGCGAGGGCGGGCGACGTGGCGCGAGGGCGGCCACGCGCTTCGGACGGGGCTGTCGGGGGCGCGGGCGCGGAGGAATCCAAGGCGCGGCGCAAAGGCGGTGCCGACGGGCGCAGGCGCGGCGCGTGCGCGAGGGGGGGGAGGCAGGGAGCGGGGTCGGGCGTCCGCGCGAGGAAGGGTGAAGGCGGGGAGGGCGCAGGCGCCAGCGGGAGAGGAGAGGGGGAAGGTGCCGGGCACGGGTGAAGGCGGAAAAAGAGAAGGCGCCGGAGAAGAGGGGCAACGCCCAGCCAAAAAGGGAAAGCGGGGAAGGGGAGAACTTTCCCGAAAAGGAAAGTTTCGAAATTTCACTCAAAATTTGCAGAAAATTCAAGAAAAATTCCTTTTGAATTTTGGGGACTTTTCACTGTAGGTGCACCCTTTTTTATTTTACTCTAAAATCGAAGGAGAAAAGTGCAAAGGAAGATCATGAGTTTGATTTTCAGCTTTCTCGATCTTCTTGCATGTATGCTAAGCGCCTGTGAGATGTGATCGGTTCTCTCAAAAACAAAGGAAAGCGTCTTTTAGCTCGTTTATTTTGGCTGAAAAAAGTGATTTGTGGCTAAAATTATACTGTAACTAACTGATATTACACTGTAACTGATGGTGGTTTATTTGGCATAATTAAATTTAAAAATAAAAATAACAGATTAGCTAATCACGGATGATGCAAATGAATACGAAAAATACCGGCAAAAAAGCTAAAAAAAATCTAAATATCAGAAAAAGATGAAATTTAGAAATAGTAAAAAATAAGATAGAAATAGAAACTTAAGTCAAAACGAGTGGAGCCAAGCTTGATTTGCACTAGAACACACAAAGGACAGGACACGAGCGCATTCAGGTTCTCCAAACAGCAGACGTGAGAACGAACTGCCGGCCCCTTGCTTTGCACCCGGCGGCTGGTTCGCCAGGCAATCGTGCCAACGCCGACCGTGTTTTCCTCAAGAAACCATGGCCGTCGTGGTAACGGCATGGCATCACGCAGAATCCACGCGCTCATGGGTCTGACTCGGGCAAGGATTAGTATTTGACGACCTGCCTCGGTTGGTCGGCAGGAAGCTGGTGCTGCTAGCGAAGTTGCCTTCCCACAGCTGAGCGGGGCCAGGCCCAGGCGTACACTACAGTACGGTACAGACTAATGCACGTAGAGTTGAGATCTGGGAGGCGTGCTCCGTGCGGTTTCTTCCTCCTGTCCGTCCGCGTCAGGAAGAAAAAGACGCGCGCAGCAGTAGAAAGGATGGCGGGGAGGCAGGCATATGCACCAACCGGCCCATGTTCGGATGCTCCGTTTCCGTACCTTTTGCACGGTGGGCCACCGCCTTTTCCACGACCAAAGTCCGTCCGCTGCTGAATCTATCTATTACTTTATAAAAAGAACAAGTTGGTAGTTGTACCTCTATTCTCTTCTAACTATTCTATTCACTTAACTTCTCACTATTCTTCACTTTCCAACCGATCAAAACAACTCTCTTCTATAGTACGATTCTCTATATATTCAATGAGTTCCATTGCAACGCATGGTTAGCTCCGCTGCAACGCACATGTACATAACTAGTAAATAATGATTTTTGTCATTATTTCAAAATAGCTTATTAGAGCACTCCTAATGCAGAAACTATGGATGGTTTCTATGGCATTAAATAAGGTGCCAAGTAAGCAAAATGCTGATGTGTCATTGGAGTTAAGGAGGAGAGATAAGGAAATGGTTTCTTATATAGAAACCATGTCTACACAAGAACCAAGATAGAAAGAGCTGTGATAGGTAGATGATAGAAGAGAGAAGATAGATGATTGGATGAAAATTTTATTTGTAGAAACTATCCATTGGTAGTATAGTTTCCATGGGTAGTGTCTACATTAATTGGCAAGTATAGAAACTACTTCATAATTTCTGCATTAGGAGTGCCCTTAGACGGTCTTTTCAAAATGGTATTTATCAGCATCCGATTCATTTGTACACGTACTTATATTAGAAAAAACCCTATCATTTGTATAAGAAAGGTCTCAATAAATAAAAATGTTTTTTTTACTTTCTAAAAGCAACACCCAATGACAAAGGTGTTTCTCCCTTTGTTTAGTTCTTCTTTTCCCTCTTTTCTTTGCACCCACTACCCAGCAATCGGTACCAGCTACTCCACTAGTCGGAAGGAAATTTCCAGCAATAAAAAAATGCGGTGGCATCCTCCTATATATATATAGATTTAAAAATGTTGTGATGTGTACTTTTGGAGTCTCTTTTTTAATGGAAAAAGAAAGAATATAAATAAAACTGGATCCTGAGAAGAAAGCAACCAGTTTCGTGCTGCAACAATCCACAGTTTCACCACTTTTATACTAGTGTAGTATCTATCGACAGGCCGGCGGCGGCAGGAGAGATATCCATGTTGCTTACGCTTAATTGCGTAGCTTTGGTTGCGACGAACTTTGTTCCGATTTAAGATTCATGCATTAATCAACAAGCGAGGACGGTGGAAACTAGATAAAGATTATACTCCTGTACAAGTTATACACGCTTCACTTCTCAATTCTCGCATGAATGTTTGTGGTTTGTACGACTTGCAATCAAGAATACTCCCAACGGGAAGAGCTTCTGCAAGCCTATTGCCAAACCAGGATTGAGGAAAGCATGCGGAGCATGCTAGGAGTAATTTCCAAGAGAAGAAACGTCTTTTACACCGTCGTTGCCATGCCCAACATGATGACCAAGTGTTGTTTATATAAGATAAAAAAAAACCCAACTGCTGAATAAACGAGCTCCCACATGACCATGTTCCTATGAGCACCATTGGCATTGGGAAAGCGTGTCCCGAGAGACTAGAGATTCATCATCCCTGGTAGCACCGTCCTTTTTTTGACCTAAATCCCTCTCCTATGTTACCGTCCACAGCGATCAGCAACAATTCCTTGCTACCTAGTGTCTTTTATCATTGTCACCCACAGTTAGCCGTACCACTGACACCTTGGCACCCCTACGCAACACACCAAGGGCCGACGAATCCGATGACCGGGGGGAATTTAACTTTTTGCCACTCCTAATAATGTCACCTATCCAAATGCCACTCTCTTCATCGCAATTAACATTTTGCCACTTTTGAGCCCATGTGGCGCCAAGTCACATGACATGGCATGCCATGTCAGCGCCAGCGCCCACGCCGCCCCTCCCCGCGCGCGCCCGCGCCGCCCCTCGCCGCGCCTCCCCGCGTCGCCCCTCCCCGCGCCTCCCCGTCGCCGCCGCCCCCTCCTCTGTTTTGATTCGGCCGGTTCCCTGGGCGGCGCAGGCGCGGGGAGGCGCGGGGCGGCGCGGGCGCGGGGAGGCGCGGGGCGGGGAGGCGCGGGGCGGGGCGGCGCGGGCGCGGGCGCGGCGAGGGGCGGCGCGGGCGCGGGGAGGCGCGGCGAGGGGCGGCGCGGGCGCGCGCGGGGAGGGGCGGCGTGGGCGCTGGCGCTGACATGGCATGCCATGTCATGTGACTTGGCGCCACATGGGCTCAAAAGTGGCAAAATGTTAATTGCGATGAAGAGAGTGACATTTGGATAGGTGACATTCTTAGGAGTGGCAAAAGGTTAAATTCCCCGATGACCGGAGCACAAGCCTTCAATAGGACCCAAAACTTATCGGCATGTTCTTGTTAGTTTATTATTTATAATTTTTTAATAAATATATAGGATAGTTTTCTGTCACCGTTTCAAAGTAATTTATCGAAATAATTTTTTTAAAATAACTTATCGATAATCAGTTCGTCTGCACATATATTCACATTAAGATTAAATGCCACCGCCGGCCGTAGCTGAAATAACGCAAACATTGAACCAGCCGACCCAAAAAAAAATGATAGAAACCATTCGCAGGAGTCGGCAGCTAAATAATGAAAAGAAACGTTCTCTTTTCACTCAATCGTCGCAAAATCATCGTCTTTCCCAAAGAAAAAAAGACGATAGAACCAAAACCACGAACGTCCCGTCACACTCACACGCCCTCTAATCCGGATTAAAATATCCCCAAGGGACCACTAACCCGACCCCATACACCGTCCCAGGCAGCCTTCCTCCAGTCCCCTATAAAAACGACCCCTCGTTGCTTCGCTTTTGCTTGCTTGCACCGCTCCTCGATTCCAACCAACGACGCCTAGACGTACTAAACAGCCAAAAAAAACCCCCCCAATCCACCGCGCCCGCGCGCTGACCCAGGCAAGCACGACCGGAAAGCAACGCGGCTCCACCGCCCCCGCTTCCCCCTCCCTCCCATACCGCCTCCCTTGGCCGAGACACACGCGGCCCCGCAACCAAGAACCCCACTCGCGCGGCGGCGCCGACGCAAGCAAGTTAAGCGTACGTACGTTTGAGACTTGAGATTGTGAAGCGATGGTGGTGGCGGCGTTAGACGCAATGGCGGGGACGCGGTGGGGGAGGTGGCTGGGCCTGGTGACGGCGGTGTGGGTGCAGTGCATCTCCGGCAACAACTACACCTTCTCCAACTACTCCGACTCGATCAAGACGCTCATGGGCCTCACGCAGCTGCAGCTCAACGGGCTCTCCGTCGCCAAGGACGTCGGCAAGGCGTTCGGCCTCCTCGCCGGCCTCGCCTCCGACCGCGTCCCCACCTGGCTCCTCCTCGCCATCGGCTCTCTCGAGGGGTTCCTCGGCTACGGCGCGCAGTGGCTCGTCGTATCCAGGACCGTCGCGCCGCTGCCTTACTGGCAGATGTGCGTCTTCCTCTGCCTCGGCGGGAACAGCACCACCTGGATGAACACCGCCGTGCTCGTCACCTGCATCCGCAACTTCCGCCGGAGCAGGGGGCCCGTCTCCGGGGTGCTCAAGGGCTACGTCGGCCTCAGCACCGCCATCTTCACCGACGTCTGCTCCGCGCTCTTCGCCGACGACCCCGCGTCCTTCCTAGTCATGCTCGCCGTCGTGCCGGCCGCCGTCTGCGCCATCGCCATGGTTTTCCTCCGCGAGGGGCAGACCGGCGGCGCGGTGGGCAGGCAGGAGGAGGAGGACGCGCGGTGCTTCGCCGCAATAAACACGCTCGCCGTGACCATCGCGCTGTACCTCCTCGCCGTCGACCTCACCGGCATCAGCGGCGGCGGTGGGGTCGTCTCGGCTGTCTTCGTGGCAGTCCTCCTGATCCTCATCGCGTCCCCGGCCGTCGTGCCGGCGCACGTGGCGTGGAAATCGTGGATGAAGGCGCGGAAGGAGGCGAACGCCGACGTTGAGGAGGCCGACTCAACCGCCCCGCTGCTAGCAGCGAAGGCGGCGGCGCAGAGGAAGGAGGCGGAGGCGGAGGAGCGGGGCCCCGGCGAGAGGCCGCGGCTCGGGGAGGAACACACGATCGCGCAGGCGCTGGTGTCGCTGGACTTCTGGCTGCTGTTCGCGTCCTTCCTGATGGGCGTCGGCACGGGGCTGGCCGTGATGAACAACCTGGGGCAGATGGGCGTCGCCATGGGCTACTCCGACGTCTCCATCTTCGTCTCCATGACCAGCATCTGGGGCTTCTTCGGCCGCATCGCCTCCGGCACCATTTCCGAGCACTTCATTAAGTACGTTGCCTCCTCTTCTCCCCCTCCCTCCTATAGTCCCATGCATCTCCATCAGCGATGGAATCAAGATTTGGTTCTGGTCCCAGACTCAGTGATAGTGATGGAATAAATTAGGCTATTTGGAATGAATCATGAAAATGTTAACCAAACTAGACTGAATTTACCTAGACTGTACACTAGATATTTTTCCACATCCCGAGCTAAAGCCTACTTTGTCCGGGATATGGTGGTGATCATTTGGGCTTTTTTGGTGGCTTATAGCTGAAAAGCACAGTAGCTAACTGAAAAAATACTGTAGCTGACAAAGGCTTATTTAGCATAATTAAATTTTAAAAATTTTAAAAATAGGAAAAATATGTTAGGCCATTACATATAATACAAACAAATACGGGAAAAAAGAACTGGCAAAAAAACTTAACAAAAAGCTAAAAGTTCAAAAAAAGACGAAATTTATGAATAGTAAAAAATAAGCCAGAATCTAAAATGATCACACCTCCATTAATTTCCGTTCGTCCTAGCCAACTCCGTAGTACGGAGTTGGTGTCATTATCTTGATCAGATATTCATATTTGAAGCCTACCATTAGAGATGACACATGAATGGTGAAAAAATTTTGTTGCTTTTCCTCTTGGGTAATGTCGACTCGTGTGAGAAATCCAAGATCTAATGGAGTCGGCACCCATAGTGGTGTCCTCCATGAAAGGTGGGGACTTTTTTTTGGAAGGAAAGGTTGGGACGGGCATGTCGACGAAAAGTCAACATGGTCAATTTACTATTTGCAGCATTGTAAGATGTAACACTTCTACAGAAAACATGCAACGTTTAATCAGTATCACATTTTGATTCTAAAAATTCAGCTTGCTATAGAACTATCAATTTCTTCTCATTTTCGATCATCCTATTCTGGACGATCAATTCAACCGCTTGTTAGTCTGACCAAAGGTTCTATACTGTCTAACAGTCTAAGTCAATAAGCAGTGAAGTCAATGTTTGCAAATGAATATGATAATTTCATTTCTGATATGTCTGACATAGTGAACATCACTAAATTTTCAGGACAAGAGCAATGCCACGTCCACTGTGGAACGCGGCCTCCCAAATCCTGATGGCCGTGGGCTACGTCGTGATGTCGGTAGCCATGCCGGGCTCCCTCTTCATCGGCTCGGTCGTCGTCGGCGTCTGCTACGGCGTCCGCCTGGCGGTCACCGTGCCGACCGCGTCCGAGCTATTCGGGCTCAAGCACTACGGCCTCATCTACAACATCCTCATCCTCAACCTGCCCCTCGGCTCCTTCCTCTTCTCCGGCCTCCTCGCCGGCCTCCTCTACGACGCGCAGGCCACCAAGGTGCCCGGCGGTGGCAACACCTGCGTCGGCGCGCATTGCTACCGCCTCGTGTTCGTCATCATGGCGCTCGCCTGCGTCGTCGGGTTCGGCCTCGACGTCTTGCTGTGCTTCAGGACCAAGAAGGTGTACGCCAAGATCCATGGGAGCAAGAGGTCGAACAGGTCGGAAGTGGTGCAGAGGGTAAGTTAGTCACTGCTCGATGAAAGCGGGAACAGATCGCGCATTGAGATCGAGCAATAGCATTCTGGAAGAACAGCATCTGTAACTTCTTTAAAATAAGGGGATTCATGTCTTGATTCTTTGGACAAGATGGATGGATCAATTCGATTGGTATAGCGTACTGCCACGGAAGTTTCTAATGGCGGATTCGACGGAACTTTCGTCTTGTAAACTGTAGTGCTACCGACTGAGAAGGCTACAGATTGTGTGGCTTCCCCTTCAGGTTAGTACGCACCCAGAATAGAAGGTTGTAATGGTCGTATTTGTACGATAACCTGCCTATACGTGTCCCCTGAGGAGAACGGTGTAATCGTTGTACAATTAGCCTGTATGGATTATGGAATACGAGTTTGCATCAATTCAAGTCCATTTCTTGAACACTTTTCTGTTTGGTCTTTCTGAGCATGGCTGAGTAGCACAGCACAGTGTCAAGAGCACGGCAGGAGGCACGTGTAGATGTGTAAGGGCCTGCGTTCTTCTGTAACAAGGGAGGGCCTGCAACGAGTGCACATGGTTTCCCCAGTAGATTGGTCCATCCTGCTTTTACTTGTCACATGCAACATCAGAAATTACATCTTGTTTACCATGCACATTGTAAAAGTTCTCAGAAAGAAAGAAAGAAAGAAGGGATACAATAGTATCAAGACTGTAGTTTACTGCAGTACTGACCGTGAATGCTACACCTAAGCATAGTGTCTATCCTGAAGAGAACGTTGTAATGGTTGCACAGTAGCATACATGTGTACCCTGGGCCTGACGAGAAGTAGAGAACGTTGCAATTGCTGTACCATTAGCCTGTATGTCATAACATACTAGTTCGGATCAATTCCAGCCCATTTTTCTGAACAGTTTTCTGTCTTGTTTTCAGGGCGTCAGCATCTTTGTTGGTATCGGAACAAACCTGCTAGCCAGCGTTCTTTTGCGCGGGGGCATTGCGCCGTCAGCCAATTCTCTTAGGCATTCTGTCGAGAAGAAGTATCATGCAACGCCCAGATGGGAGAAGCGCGGCAGCCGCCGGCGCGCCGCAACACCTCCTCCTGGCAGCCGTAGCCGTGCTGAATAATTCAGCTTGCTCATCGTGGTCGAAGAGTTAGTCGAAGTGATCATGGTCGTAAATCGTACTCGTAAGAGTACTGTAGCGTCATGATCATAAGTCATAGATACAATATAGCAGCCGTAGTGGTCGTGGTCGAAAGATTACTGTAGCAGTCGTAAACAATCGATGCGTGCTTAGTCCACGGGAGAGCTGTTTTCCCGGTTTGTTAACATCGTATGCGATATGGCCTGGATCCGTGGGATCGTGCAGGAGGTGACGCATAATAAGGGTGGCTTAACCACCAGAGTTAGAGTAGGATTTCCTTTAAATAGGAATCTAATACAACAAAAAAAAGCTGCCCAGTTTCTTAGCAGCGCAAAAACTCTTGTCTAGGTGCTCAAGAAAAGCGGTATGAAGGACTGCAACAGTTGTCAACCACTGATGGAAGCTCACCTGAAGCTGAGCAAGTCAAGCTCCTGTCCGCCAGTAAACGCCACTCAGTACCAGAGTATCATTGGCAGTCTCCAGTATTTGGTGCATATGCGGCCGGACACAGCCTATACGGTGGGCTACACAAGCCGGTTCATGAAGAAACCGCACGAAGACCATCTAGTCGTGGTCAAGCACATACTATGTTACATCGTCGGAACATGCAACCATAGAGTCTGCTATGCAAGGAAGAAAGACGGTCGGCCACTGATGTTGGGATTCAATGACAGCAACATGGCTGGTGCTGTCGTCCTGAGAGGCGGAGTACATCGTTGCGATGACCATGGCATGTCAAGGCATCTGGTTCGCTCGGCTGATGGGCGAACTTCTCTGCTTGGAGTCTAGCGTGCTGGTGCTGAAGGTGGATAACAAGTCTGCTATTGTTTTAACCAAAAATCCTATCTTTCACGAGCAGAGCAAGCACGGAGTGTGTTGATGGAGGAAAAGTCATCCTCAAGCATACTTGCATAGAGGAGCAGCTCACGTATATTCTCACGAAGCCGCTCGGGCACGTCAAGTTTCAGGACCAACGCACAAGGATTAGCGTCATCGAGATCACAGGTGAACAAAGCAAAGATTATGGGGTGAATATTTAATAATTCAGCTCACTCACCGTGGTCGAAGAGTCAGTCGAAGTGACCATGGTCGTAAGTCGTACTTGTAAGAGTACTGTACCATCATGGTCGTAAGTTGTAGAAACAATGTAGCAGCCGTAGTGGTCGTGGTCGAAAGATCACTGTAGTAGTCATAGTGGTCATGGTCAAAAGATCACTGTGGCAGTCGTAAACACTCGACACGTGCTTAGTCCACGTGAGAGTGATTTTCCCGGTTTGTTAGCGTCGTGTGCGACATGACTTGGATCCGTGGGATCGTGCAGGAGGTGACGCATAATAAGGGTGGCCCACCATAGTTAGACTAGGATTTCATTTAAATAGGAGTCTAATACAACAGGAAAAGCTGCTCAGTTTCCTAGCAGCGGAAAAACTCTTGTGTTCTTGCTCGGTTCTCCTAACTTCGTGTGTGTTCGAGTGTGAGCTCAAGCGTGTTGATCAGCTGAAGTTCTTAACAAGGCGATTGGGGCTATAGAGGGGCCCGAGAAAAGAGGGGCTCCTGACGGGTGGTTGCATGTGTCACGAGGCTTCCAGGAAGAAGGGGAACGATGGGAAGGACGGTCGGTATGAGGCGGAGCTCCAGTGAATAGCCGCGAAGGCGGCGGCAGCGGCGGGGTGAGTGGGAGGAGTCGTCGTTCTTGGTAGCTCTCTAGCACGCCGACAAGTGGGCCAAGCATGATATACGGCCCACATATCAGTGAGGCAAATTCATTGACTAATGACTACGCCTTAGCGGCCAGTCCTGGGTGGATCGTGGATATTATCCGCGATTCAAGCCTGGGTCTCCCTACAACCATTCAATCGAAGTTACGTGGTCCAGATCTCATCTTGATCAGTAGTACAAGTATAATTTACTAATGGATCCTCGGACTATTCTGTACTATTACTTTCGGTCCCTTGATTCACTTCGGCCGTTCGATCAACTTGAGCGTGTTGGATTAAGCCTGAGAAAATTAATGGTCCACGTGTATTTGCAAAACAACCCCCGTACAAGTTAATATTTCCAGTTGATATGATACCTTTTTAACCTCCCCAAGTTTTGCAAGGAAGGATAAGATTAAGAACACCGATGATGTAAAAAAAACCACCGATGGTGAGAGGACGGTGGAGCTCAGCGGCGGAGAATGATGCATATTTCCCCTTTTCCTGCGACAATTGCATTGGCAACACCCTGCCCATTCCCATTCGAGGCGGACATGGGAGGATCGCTTGGTGGTGGATTGGTGGGAGCTTCAGATCAGGTTAGGCCCGGGCAATTTGGCAGTAGACGCCTAGAAGGTGAATATGCCTCGACGATTGATTGATTGATCATACCAAACAATCATTTATCTCGCCTGTAGACGTATAGGATTGCTTTCTGTAGGTTCTCAATTAGGGAGTTTATTTATCTTAATCAGATGAGGAAGATCATAGTCCTTGTGTTCTGCCCTTGTTCCTAGTACAAACTGAACAGAAGTTTGTAACTTACTCAATCTTTGTTTTGAGGATTTGCTTTTGTCAGCTATTTGATTTATGAGGCTTGAAGAGGCTCCAGATTAGCACCTTACTTACGCACTGAATTCCCCTTTGCAGCTCTGAATATCGTCTGTATTTGAGGTGGGACAGAGAATCAGAGGTGTGTTAACTGAGTAATCGTGCTTCTGAAACTACATGATGACTAATAATATGTTCCTGGTTATGCAAGCAACAGCAGTCTGAGGTTGGTGGTGATTTGACAAAAGATCTTGATGAAGGGAAAATATCTGAAGTGATTCAGGTGTATTTGATGCTTAAACAACTTTCCGTACATTCCTAACACTTCTTTCCTGAGATATTATTATTATGAGGCTTTGAGCTGCTTCTGCATATAGTAGGATAACAGTAGAAACCATTTCGTTTTCAGAGTACCAAACTCCATTTTCCGGTGGATTGGCTTGCCTTTGTTCCTCAGTTTAACTAACCACTCTGAATTTCATTTAAGGAAAAAAAACCTTGTCTGCACGTTCTTTTCAGCTACGGTTTAAGGTTTATAGCTATGGCTGATGGCTTTTGACCTTATCACGAATGCTTGTGCGAACGAACTGAATGCCGATAAGTTGTTTCGAAAAGTCTATCCCGATAAGTGGCTTCGAAACGGTGGTGGAAAAGTCATCCCGTTTATTTGTTGAAGAAAACCATAAACTATAATCCATAAATTAGAAAGAACGGCAATCGGTATAAGTGAATGTTGATATGATTAAGGGCATATTTTTTTTAGGATGGTCCATGGTGCTTAATATCATGTCCCTGTCATAATCTTTCAGAAATTTTAACGGCTTACAATTGGTTAACCCGTAATTATAAAATACATTTAGCATCATCTTTGCTTCACATTATTCCAAAGAAGGTAGATCAATCGCACATCACCATGAAGCACAAGCTGAAACTTCTGGCTTCTGGTTTTTCGTCTTTTCTGGCTTTTAGTTGTTTTGGGCTTTCTTACTTTTTCTTTTTTCTTTCTTATTCCTTTATATTATCTATGTTGCTATAACTTTTTTTTTTACTTTTTTATATTTAATTATGCAGAATAAGCCAACAACAACTACAATGCAAAATAAGTCATATGCTCTGGCTTATAAGCCACTTGGAGTGCCCCTATTGTGCATCGTTGAAATGTCTTACCGATACTCTCAGTAGGTTTAACATTGAGATGGTCATACAATGATTGTTGGATAGACAATGTAGGACCGATACCAGCATTCAGAGGGTTGAATGATTCCTGGAATGTTTTCCTCATGGTTTTCAAAATCTTCACATGAGTGACTATGATAGTTATCAAGTCTAGACCACACCAACATGACAAAGCAAAAACAAAGTTAGCAATAAGAGCCAATAAAATTAGCAGCCTCTACATAGGATAGGTCAGACCGCTGTTGATGGACTGGTTTGACCGTTGGCCTAAGACCAGTCATATCGGCTAGCTGGTTTGACGGTAGGTCTAGGGCTCATCTGATCGATCCTCTATTCTTAGACCTAAAAATCTCTCGAAACATAAGTTCAGTTGAAATTGTTAACAACAACCCGTTTACAGTGAAGCTTCAAACTAATGTTTTGGACTAGGCCTTCCATTGTGATGAATGCACTAGTTTGTTATACTCGACACAAGTGATCGATTTTATGTCATGCTTTCTTTAAAGGAATTCAAGTAATGAAGTCACTCAGGAATACAATAGTTGGTTTATCATCCTTTCCCTAATTCAAGGTTTCGGGAATGGTTGGGATCCATGCTGAGAGAACATGGAGATCCCATTTTTTATGCTTTCAGATCAAAACACCCCGAAAGGTATTGCAAGCCCTCTTTTTTTTTTTTGCATGCCTACGTATGTGCTATTCCAACCTATTCTACTCTTGGCTTTGTTATAACTAGTTGCTCCATGCCCATGGGGTAAGTGGATATTTCACTATTTTTTTAGGGAACATGCACATGGTTTGCATGTCATTGTATTAAAGAGAGGGGGAAAAGATTACATACACTAGGGATCTAGTGTTTGAGTTACAAGATAGAAAGGAGAAACTAACTGAAGAGAGACATAGAGAGGGAAGAGGAAACAAAATGGAGTATGGATAAACAAAGGTTGAGACTACGCAGCAAAAACTGCAAGGAGGCAAGGGGATTAGAAGCTGCTTGTCATCGGGATCAGTGGCGACTTCGCGCCCACCGCGCGCCAACATGTTAGCTCCCGTTTTAGATTGTCCAAGATCCCTTCAGTGCTCATCTTGATTTTGTTGAACGTCCAAGCATAGTGTTCTTTCCAGATTGTCCAAAGGAAGAGAACTACGTTAGAGTCAAGTTCTTTCCTATGAACCTAGGGCGCTTGCTTGCGCATTGTGATCCACCAGTCTAACAAATGAACATGACCTGATATCAGGTGTCGCGGTTTGCCCAAAAAGTGTGAGAAGAGGCCCTAGACCTGGCGAGCCTAAGGACATAGAACAAGAAGGTGATCAATTATTTTTTAGCTTTGCTCACAGAGGGGCACAGAGTGTCTGTGGCAAATCTGTGCCTTGTGGTTGGAGTGAGACGAAGCCAACCTTGTGTTGTAGGATTAGGAATTCAACGATTGCTTCAACCGAAATGGCACACTGAATACCCTGGACCCAAGAATTGTGCATCAGCCCCTGAGAGACTGTGATGGTTTTCTTGATTTTGCTGTGAACAAGTTTGTAAATGGTTGGTGCTATGTCTTCAGCTGATTGGCCTTCAATCCAGTTGTCTAGCCAGAATAAAGCTCGGTTGCCATCACCAAGCCGCACTGTTGTGGCTGCCTTTAACATTGCGTGGACGACTGGATCATGAGATGCTTGTAGGGTAGTCCATGCACGTGATTGATTTGTTTTCTGCCCCCACAACCAATGCAAATGCAATGCATAGCCCATTGTCTTGAGGTTGAGAATTCCTAGACCACCAAGAGCCATTGGTCTGCAGATGGTTTTCCATGCGACAATATAGTTTCCTCCCAAAACGGCCTCTGAGCCCTTCCAAAGGAAAGCCCGACATCTTTTGTCTATTGATTTGATTGCCCAGGTAGGCAGGTCGAGCGATAGGATATGGTAGATGGGTGCCATGGAGAGGACTTGCTTGACGACAATGAGTCGACCTCCTGATGATAACAGACTCCCTTTCCATGTTGGTAGCTTCCTGATGAACCGGTCGATCAGCAGCTGAACCTGCGGTTTGGTTAGTCTGGATGAAGTTAGTAGCAAACCTAATTAATTCATTGGGAAAGAGGCGAGCTGACAAGGCAATTCTTGTAAGAAGATGTTGGTTTCCTCCTGAAAGTAGTGTATGGGAGCAATCAAACTCTTCTGAAAGTTGGCACACAGACCGGGCACATGCCCGAAGTTGGATAGGATCTCCTTGACAATCTGTAAGTCATGTCTTCTCGGGGCAATGGAGTAAATTACATTGTCAGCATATAAGGACACACACTCTTGTAGGCCTTGCAAGCCTAGTGTGGTGAGAGCTGAAAGTGAGTTTGCTTTGCGAAAGTAAGCATTGAGAGCCTCCATGACGAGTAAGAATAGCATTGGGGGGGCGGTCCAATCCTCTGAGTGATTTGGAGGCCAGTCACTTGCTATGACGCGGGATCCTCACCAGGCTGCAAGTCTTTAAGCATCGACGGCGACTCATCGAATTTGGGAGCAGGGGTGTGGGAAGCTGGGAGATGGCTTTGGACACCTGGTTTGGAGTTGGAGCCATCGTTTCCTGTGATGCTCGGGAAGTCAGAAGGCTTAAAATTTGTGTGCTGAGATTGCGGGCTAGGGATTCTTCTGTGCTATTTGCATTTGGGTCGAGCGAAGGCGGGGAAGGCCCACAAGGTCCATCGTGTCGAGTAAACTGTGGCCTGTGTGATGTGTTTTTCAGCCCAAGCTTCAGGCGAGACTGCCCAGCAGGAACATAACCTTGAGTGGCTCAAGCTGCTCTGGCTGAAAAGGAGTAGGTGTGGAGGGGGCTCTGCGTTGACGACTGTAGGTCACCACCAATCCCTTGAGCCCCACGCTGTGAGGTGTTGAGCACAGCAGGTCACGACTGCTGTGCCCCGGGAAATCCGCTGGTAGTTCGACGACGTGTCAAGCAAGAGCTGGGGTTTCATAGATCTCATATTGCTAACAGGTGTGGGGGCCACCGAGCTAAAAGGGAGCAGCTGGGATGCAGAGGTGGGCCCTATGACCACGGAGCTTTTGTCCACCTGTGGCGTGGTGGCTAGAGGACTGTAATTCAGTGGCGACAGCGGGATCTGACCTTGCCGTGAGATTTTGGCCGCGGTATGTTCTTCCTCCACTGCTGCAACCGTCGAGAGGCGGGGATCTACCGGCGGCGAAAGGGGTTGGCATGAGGAAGCTTTTCCTTGGGCCAGCAGGAACATAACCTTGAGTGGCTCAAGCTGCTCTGGCTGAAAAGGAGTAGGTGTGGAGGGGGCTCTGCGTTGACGACTGTAGGTCACCACCAATCCCTTGAGCCCCACGCTGTGAGGTGTTGAGCACAGCAGGTCACGACTGCTGTGCCCCGGGAAATCCGCTGGTAGTTCGACGACGTGTCAAGCAAGAGCTGGGGTTTCATAGATCTCCTCATATTGCTAACAGGTGTGGGGGCCACCGAGCTAAAAGGGAGCAGCTGGGATGCAGAGGTGGGCCCTATGACCACGGAGCTTTTGTCCACCTGTGGCGTGGTGGCTAGAGGACTGTAATTCAGTGGCGACAGCGGGATCTGACCTTGCCGTGAGATTTTGGCCGCGGTATGTTCTTCCTCCACTGCTGCAACCGTCGAGAGGCGGGGATCTACCGGCGGCGAAAGGGGTTGGCATGAGGAAGCTTTTCCTTGGGGGTGGGGTCCGGCCATTCCGGTACCAGATCTGTGCGGAGCGCACCTGATCCACTATGAATGACCGGGCTGGGGGAAAGAACTGGCACATCCGGCAGAGGGTCAACTATACCCATTGGGCCGGCTGCGCACGCCGGTAGCAACAAAGGAGGAAGGGTGGGAAGGCGCCAAGAGCGGTCTACACATTGCCAAGTGCAGCGGTGCGTATGTCCGCTGACATTGCCTCCTCACAGTGCAGGGCATCCCGGTACCGCTTGATTGCGAAGCCCTTCGAAGGAAAAGGCGATGAGGAATTTTTTGGTCAGAAGTTGTGGACCGAGAAGTTGCAATGAGGGATGTCTATCCTCTCCACAATCGCTATAGCCGCTTCTTCCTTGGATACCGCCGGCCGGTTCCCTCCAACGTAGGCAACAAGGGCATGCTTGAGATGCATCTCTAGCTCCACATGAGATGTGGTGCCAGGCATGAGGCATATAGCCTGGTCCGGCCTTCCATCCGGGTGTCTGGGCAAGGCAGAAGAAAGGAAGGTACAACGAGGTATGAAGACCTCATTCAACGCCTCCGACGTGGCGGCACGACGGCTATCTAAGCCAAATGCAGTCCCTTGGGAGTCAAAGGTATTGTGGTGAGGGGAAGGAAATGATGTGTTTGGGAAGTCGTGGTCTTGAGTCGGAGACGACGTCCGGTCACGGCGACGTAGAGGCCTGACGGTTCCTTGAGGTGGACTTCGTGGGCGTTTGCAGTCTTTGATGTGATGTCCAAAGGCTCTGCAATGTCTACAGCGAGTGGGGTTCCTGCAGTCGACTTTGACATGGTCCAGTTCCAGCAACAACCGACAAGGTTAGCGGGAATCTTTGCCCTCTGGTCCACCGGAATCATCAGGCGAGGTTCAACACGCTTCCAACGGCGCCTGTTAAGGACAATGTGCCAGCCATCATCGGCTTCCAAAGGTGGGAGGAGGTGGCCTTCAAAGCGAGATTGGTGTGGAGGGGCACCAAGCAAAGATGCCGCTGGAGGAGGGGCTGATGCAGCTGCCAACGCCAGGGACTTTGACTTTGTCTCCAAGGTGGTTGGTGTCAAGGATGCGCCAGCCGCTGCCTCCAGGTACGAAGGGTTGTAAACTAATGCGGTTTTATCAAGCATTTAGTTTTAATTCCAGCAGTAAAAAAATAAATAAAACACAATTCAGACAACATTTAATTGGCAATATAAACATGAAAACATGTAGATCCATCATGTCAATTAATACAAACATTATGCTCATATAAATGGATAGCAAAACAAATAAAATCAGCATAGAAATTAGATTTAATGAGTTTTGTTTTGCTCTCAGTGGCAGAGTTGCTCAAGAAGAAATCTTGGCCTTCTCAATACTTGTTTATACTCTTCACAAATTGATATGATAATTAGAATTTAGATTTTGAGCTCTAAATCATGCTAGACTACTCTTCCACAACAATTTGTAATCAAAAGAAGACCATTTATAGTTGGCTGTAGAACATTAACAAGAATGAATGACCTCAAAAACAATGCTCCTACCAACTTAAGGGACTTAACTAACATATAAAGAACATGGTCATAATAACTTAAGGACAACAAGAACATCTTCTAATAAGTCAAAACAAGTTATAGAGTACTAAATTTTAATAGAGATCACTGAACAGGAATGAACCAACACAGCCGACAGTAAGAGATCAAAGTGGTAAACATCAAAGTCAGCAGTAAGCATCTCTTTAGAGCTCAATTCTAAATTATATTATCAAATCAACCTCAATATTAAACAAATATCCTCATTGAGTGATAACTGAGCCCACAAGCATTATTAGCATCTACTGCCAGTGCTAGAACAATTTCAGAAAGACAAGCATTGCATACAATTATAGAAATGCTAATAAACAAAACCGAGATACTCACAAAGCGATGGCACTCAAAGCCATCAGGAAGAAAACTGGGCAAGGCACGCCAACAAGGCGCTTTCCCAGAAAACCAATCGCCCCGCTATGCTGCGGTGAGATGACGTGGTCGTCGGAGATACAACGCCAACCTTTGCTATTCAGGGCACACCAAACAACACAGCCGAGGAACAAGAGATTGCTGCACAAGACCACCAAGGATGCACTGGCCAAGTGCACCCATGAACATCAAGTATCAAAGCTATCCAAGCCTTCTTCTCCCTTCAGTCAAGCCAAAGCCAACCATCACAAGGCATCGACTGCACAAAGCTTTAATTCCCCACAAACCAAGACATCCACGGGTGATGTGGCGTTAGAGGAAGCCAAAGTAATGTGCACCCAAGGGAATCAAGAGTTCTCCACCAAGAATGGCAGCCTTTAAACTCCAAATCCCCTCCAAATCCAAGCCAAAATCAGCGAGTAAGAAGAACAAGCAAAAGAGGGGAAAAATCGGATCTCTTCTGCGCTGGAAGGAAGAAGGGGAGGCCACCTTAAATAGGAGAATGGCACCACGCGACGCAGTGGACACAAACGGCCGGCACCGAAAGACCCGGGCCAGCTCGCGCTTTCGGCTCAGGCCACCGAAACAGTCGGAAGCCAACTACGTCCACCCACGTGCGTGAGACAGAGCAAGGGTTAACCCTTCACCTCCTCTCACTGACAGATGGGCCCCACCATTTCTTTTCCTTTTCCACTTTATTCTTTTCTCTAATTGAGAAATTCCCAAAATGTCCTCACAGAGTCCAACACAAAGTTGGTCTCAACCTGGCCGGGCTTTGGAGGGAGGAAGGTGGGCTTCGATCTTGCCAGCGCTGCCCCTTGCTGCGACCAACCTTGGGTGGGGAGGCCATTAGGAGAAGGCTGCCTAAGAAGGGTGCTAAGGTTGGGTGTCCGACCACCGAGGGAGTTCAGCGACGGCGAACCCCGACGAGCCCGAGGTGGGCGCATCAGAGGAGAGGGGAGAGGGAGCTGCTCTATATATTTCACTATTCGATTATTCATTAAAAAAATTCTTCAGAAATGTAAGGATTACTATGTATGTGGCCTATTATTCGGATTTAGAAAGCAAGTCACATCCTTTTTTGCAGCAATTAGTTTCTATTTTATAAGAATAACACCTACAGTATACTCCTACACAAAAATTACTTGCTCACTCTGTACTTCTTTTATGCAGGGTGGGAGCTTATACTTGCTTTAATAAAAAAGTTGAAGCTGAAGAATAC
Source organism: Dendrocalamus latiflorus (assembly GCA_017311315.1). Taxonomy (NCBI): domain Eukaryota; kingdom Viridiplantae; phylum Streptophyta; class Magnoliopsida; order Poales; family Poaceae; genus Dendrocalamus; species Dendrocalamus latiflorus. The sequence goes on from CM029658.1 coordinate 2,724,466, forward strand.
AACTACGGTTCTAGAATAGATCAGATTCTCATTTCCGGTGCCTGCTTCCATCACTGCAATTCTGTGGAAGAGTATAGCATTTTTCACTGCCACATGGAAGAATGTGAGATAATGAATTATTTCAGGAGAGGAAATTCTGAAAATATGTCAAAGTAAAGAACGGTGGAAACATTTCTTTTCTGAGAGAGAAGTGGGTAGCGTACAGGGTTTTGCCGTGTTACATTAGAATGATTTACTCTATTACATTGTCCACAGGTGGAAAGGAGGGAGTAGTAGTAAGCTAGAAGGATCCGATCATATTCCAGTTTATATTATACTGAATGAAATACCTGAACTTCCGGTTCATAATACCCCACCAAAAGCTGCAAGATATCTTCCAGAGATCTGTAGACAGCAACAGAGTATAGGTGAGCAAAATTTTATGTTATGTAACCATTTCATGCCATAACTCGAATTTGCACCTTTCAGTATACATGCTGAAACCAGGCTGTAGTATATGGTCATTGTGCTAACATAGTTGCAGTTGTTTAACTATTGTGTGTCTTAGCTCCCCGTCAGATGTATGACTATCACTTCTTCACTTTCTTACCTGTGAACATTCTCTTTAGTTGTTTCAGTTTAAAACTTCTGTTTAAGCAACTGTCTGTATTTTGTAACAGTCATACGGAGGAATTCTCTCCTTGGTTGGATACTCTTACCAAACTTATTCCAGGCCCACGAGTTTCTTATTCACTTTAAGAGACGTACATATGCCTGAACTATTTCAATAAAAAGATGGGTTTCTGCAAATTAACTGTCACACTTTCCTAATTTCCACCTGGTTATATTTTCAGTTTTTAGAATATGTTGCTTAGAGTTTCTAGTTTCTACACTGTAACTGGTTCAGAAAACTCTATTTCTTGTTATGCTTACTAGCAAGTTTTGCTGTGCCTGGTGTTTATTATATTAGGCTGTGATGCGCCTACTTACAGGGGCGGACCCAACACAATTCAAGGGTATTTAACTTTTTGACCAAAAAACTAGTATATATAAGGTATAATACATATGTATACATTTAGTTGGGCCAAATTCATTATTTTCATACCCAATTAGCCCAAATGTCTACCAAACTTATTCGGCTCATTCCCCCAATCTATTGGGCTGGCCCATTTGCGGAATGCGAATTAGCCCCTTCAGCCATGTTTTGCCACGGAGTTCTCTCAAGTCTCGGCTCCCTCTCGGTCTCTCCCTTGTGGAACCCTAGAGCTAGAGGCAGCGACGGTTGAGGTGGCGGCAGAGATGGCAGGCATCCCCGGAGAGTGAAGAAGGAAGGTGCGCATGGTGTACCTCACCAGCGAGTGTTTGCCAAGATTAGTAGGGTACTAGGTACACTCACCAATCACCATGTCTGTGCTTTTGCTATTTCTGCTCTTCTTTTCCTCCTTGAGGAACATACGAGTCCTACATCCATCATGAAGTGCACCATTTCTGGGGTTGTAGCTGAGACTGGCGATAGTATTCTATTCTCTCTTTTTTTTTCTTTTGATTGGATTACATCCCCACATTGTTCAACAATTTCAGTGCTAATGTTTCGGTGGATGGCAACATTGTCAACTTGGGGCTATGGGACACCGTTGATATTGATTCATCTTGTTTCATTTGCTGAGCTTTTTTTTACTGGTGTTCAAAATATGAACCTCTTATATTGGTCTCTTTTCTTTTCTTCGTTCAAGTCAAGAAGACTACAGCAGGTCGAGGCTGCCGAGTTATAGAGGTGCAGACATATTTGTGCTGGCTTTTTCCTTGATCGGTAGCTGTAGGGCAAGCTATGAGAATGTTCTAAAGAAGGTACTCTATGTAGTAAAGTTAACAAATAACTGAATAAGATTAGCAAGTATATATACCTATTTTTTCTATACGTTCATGGAAAGAATCCAAGCCTGAAGCTCTAGTCTAGATTACAGATATCTGAATCTCTGGCACATAAAAATACTGACCAAAGTAGCTATAGCAAACCTTTACTTTTTCTTGTGACATAGTAGACATTTATACCACCTTTGACCAACACCCAAGTATTCATCACAATTTTTGCTTTCCAGATAAGTGCCTATTATTTGACTGGAATGCATAATCTAAACTAGTGATCTGGAATGCATAATCTGAACTAGTGATCTTTCTATTTCTAATCAAGCAGTGGATGCCAGAGCTTCACTGGTTTGCACCGAATATTCCAATTGTTCTTGTTGGGACCAAGTTAGGTGAGGAACCTGTCTTGAATATGATGATTCAATGAAGTTCAATGCTATAGATTCCTTCTTATGCTCGTTGCAATGGTTAATGGACAATGGTGTTAGGTTGTGATTGTTCACTGTTTAGATCTCCGTGATCACATAGCCTACCTTGCTGACCACTCAGGTGCTTCAGAAATCACAACTGCACAGGTTAATTTGGAAGGACCATGTTTGATACATTTTATTTGAATCATTTAGCATTATGTTGTTCTGAAGGTATATGTTTGATTTTGTAGATCTTTGAGTTTTCAAAAATGAAGAAGTTTGCGGATTTGAAATCTTTATGAGAGAAAACTGGAAAGACGTAGAAGGTAGCTTCCACCTCAATGCCAAAACCGATTTCTAATGCAAGCCAACTTCAAAACCCCAATGACGCAGAAGGCATGAAGCATTGTCACATTAATTTTTATTTTTTAATTATTTTGTAATTTCTTTATATTATTTAAGATGTTGTCTCTAGTATGAACAATTGTACTTTAATTTTCGTCATTATGAACTTTTATGTTTTCTATTGAATAATATTTTTGTAATTTCAAATATCCATTTTAAAATTCCTGGTCCGCCTCTGCCTACTTAGACAATAGATGGTTTTGAATGTTCAGTTCAACATAGCGTATCGCTTTTGTAAGGCGACCACTCCTGGCCTTATGTACAGTTTGTCGAATAAAAAGCTGCCTTAAGTTATACCTGTGTGCACTTCGAATTTTGAAGGAATACTGGTTATAGTATATGGTTATACTGACCAATTGTGTTACTCCAACGTGCGGTATCAGTTCTCAGGAAAGGAAAATTTGTGAACTTGAAGATGCCATATTTAAATATGTCCAAGGATAGAACAGGTGAAAGCTGCTGTAGCGATGGCCTCGAAAGCAAAAGTATATCCATGGAAGAATGGCCAGCTGGTCTAACCGAGTCTAAAGGTGGTAACCTTCCTAGTGCGATGTGTAAGTGGAGAAATCTTGATGAATGGGCAGATGAAGGTTCAAGCGGCAACTCCCATAATAGTGATGCAACATTCAGGCACCACAAAGTAAGAAAAATTCCTTTTCTAGCAGCAAGTCTATGGCCCTGTTTGTTTCCACTTAAGATTATTATAATTTAGCTTATAGGTGGGGATTATATAAGCTAACTTATAATAAGCTGGTGGGAAATAAGCTGTCAGGTGTTTGGTAGCCTGGATTATCAGAGTTATGGATTGTTGTATTCGAATGTTTAAAGACTACAATGCCCTGGGGGAGAGAGGCACGGGAGTTGGGGGTTGGATGAATGGCAAAGGTGGGTAATATTCCTAAAGTTTTATGGTCATTAAGATAAAAGGTGGATCTATAAGCTGAAATAAGCTCTTTTTTTGAGTTTATTAGATTACAATAATCTGGGCTATTAGATTATAATAAGTTACCTTATAATCTGGGCTGTTTGTTTTCACTTATGATTTATAAACTAGATTATAATAATCTTAAGTGGAAACAAACAGGGCCATTTTTTCGAGTCATTTTTTCGAGTCATTTTATAATCTGGGCTGTTTGTTTTCACTTATGATTTATAAGCTAGATTATTCCTAAAGTTTTATGGTCATTAAGATAAAAGGTGGATCTATAAACTGAAATAAGCTCCTTTTTTGAGTTTATTAGATTACAATAATCTGGGCTATTAGATTATAATAAGTTACCTTTTAATCTGGGCTGTTTGTTTTCACTTATAATTTATAAGCTAGATTATAATAATCTTAAGAAGAATAAGCGTAATTTATCCTCCCAACCAACTATCAAGTCATTTTTTCGACAACCAGAGTCAAAGACAGGGGATGCCGAGATCAATGGCTTAGTTACTTCAGTAGATACAGTAGTCTACCAGAAAACATCCAGTGTACAACTTCTGCCTGCAGAAGATCAGGATAACCTTGTGTTTAGGTTGTTAGAGCAACTCCAAGAGATTAGCCAAAAGAAGTATCTAAATTTAGTGATTTAGCTATTCTCTAAAATGAATCTCACCTAAAAAAACAAGACTACAACAGGCTATCTAAACTAGAGGGCGCGCGGTGGGTCGCGTACGCGCGGGAATGGGGCGCAGCGTGCGGGAAGGAAACACCGACCGCGCCAAGAGGCTGGATGGTGAGCGAGGTAGGCTATCCAAAAATAGAGAGCGAAGGAGGAGGGATGGAGAGCTACTAAATTTGGAGAGTCATTTACAGAGTCTATTGGAGACATTTTTTCTCCAATAATAGCCAAATTTACCTTTAGAAAATGATTTAGCTCTTCTCTTGGAGTTGCTCTTACTGTACCACCCTCCTTGTATTTAGGTTGTTACTGTACCACCCTCCTTTGCTGTAACTTCTAATTGAAACAAACAAAATGTGGCCTTTTGTTTGTTGGATAACAATCAAATGCCACCTTGGAGCCCTCGTATAGTTTTGTTTGCTTGTTCTGGCTAGCCTATCTTTGCAACCACCATGCAGATATTTTTAATTGAAAAATTACTTGCATACAAACCTGAAAAAAAAATAACTGAAGTTATTATGCTGTATTTTAGCCAATGTGGGAATTAAACACCTGAATCGTGTCAGTATTTTATAGTCGTGCCATTAGTTGCACCGTTACACATCTCTATCAAGAAATAAGAGCCATTTGTAAAGGGAGGGCAACTGATACAGTCTGTTTCAGGCATTTATGCATCAAAGGAAATTATTTATTCATCTCCACAAGGTAGCATGCCAATGCAGGTGTTATTTAGTTTCTTTTTTAAAAAAGATAACATATGGTCATATATATATTAATAAAGAGTAACATGCAAGCTGCTCAACTATATTATGTGCATGATATAGGGTGGGTTGGGCCTGGCTATGGGTACAACTTTTTACTTTTTGCTACAGTAATTATTTTTAAAACGGTGTGTCTTTTTAAGGCAGTTTCTATAAGTCAATTATAGTGGACACTATACCGAGTTTAGCTATACCAACTAAAATCACATGTGGTTATTTCTCTTTGCATACTGTCTCTTACGAACAGCCAGAATTCAAAAGTCGTAGCCACAGCCCACAAAAATCCACCTTACCTATGTGACCACCATGTGGAATGAATTCATCCAATAGATATGACCGAAAAAGGATTTGACCGACCTTACCCAATTAAAATGGGGATTTTACCGTATAGCCTATGTGACCACCATGGGGAATAAAGCTTTTTTTTAGATGGCTTTGGGGACTATGACCTGAACTTTCTTGGAAAGAAACTGTTTGGCCCCCTTGATCTGGCATTGTGCTATAGTTCCTGGCAATGTGATATTGTTGTTTACTTTGCCGCCCACGTGGAAGGCATGGTCTGCTAAATTACTCGAATTAACATAACACTGAGTAACCGACTACTGTTGCGAGATTCATAGATTTATTTGGTCTACATTCAATGTGAATCTCTTTGGGAGCAGTTGGAGGGGGATACTAAATTCGTTATGAGACGAAGCACCAGCTTTTAGTTGAACCTTTGCAAGCCAGATGAACAAGCAAGCTCCGGTTGACTTGAAGATTCGTTTTTCTGTTCTGCTGTGGGGTTGAAACATGTGCATCACATGATGAAGCTCATGTGGCTCACTGTGTGCCAGCCATCGTTTTTTTGTCTATCTGAGAGTAATGGGCATGTTTGATATGACTGCGGTTTATGATTTTTAGCTGAAAATTTTGAATTTTAGTTGTTTGTGACAGAAATCGCTTTTAGAAACCATAAAGAACAGGAATTTTTTGTACGGATAATCCGTTTTTTATTCGAAAATACATAAATATACCCGCGACAAAATTTTTTACAAAAATAATCTCCAGTCGCCACCCCATTGGGCGACTGCTACCTTTCGCCCAACCGGGAGGCGACATTTAGGGAATCTGTGTACCGTTGGGCGACTACTGCAATCGCTGTACGGTTGAGCGACTTCAATTGAAGTCGCCCAACCGTTGAGCGACTGCAATTGCAGTCGCCCAACCGTAGGGCGACTGCAATTATGCCGCCCACTAACCCCGAGCACATTCCCCTCGTTCTGCCATTCTACTCATTCATTCTGCCCAGAGAGAAGAGAGGAGGAAGAGGAAGAAAAGAAGAGGAGAAGAGAGGGAGGAGGGGAAGAAAAGGAGGTGAGGAGAGAAGAGAAGTCGAAGCTATTCAATCGATTTGGATCCAGGTATTTTTTTTAATTATGTTGTATTTACAGTCTTCAACTCCCATGTTATTTGACATGTCGTAAATTTCAATCATACATGTAGGCATACATCATTAATGGCCAGTACTACATTGAGAGTGTATTATGGTGTTGGAATCATTCGTGATGGTCCGACTGGTGTGGATTTGAGCGATTTTTCGCAAGTCACTCTCGTACTTCCGGATGACGAGAATGCTCAAATGACAGATGTGCAGCATTGGCTGACCCAGAGTTTTTCATTGGACCCCGAGGTGTGCAGCGTCGTTGTGCAAGGGCTTTGGAGCCGGTCTTCCACTGACATCAGATGGGAGTTGAAGACATTGGTGCGCTCTGGTTCGTGGAAGGGCTTTGTGCAAGGGTGCCGGCGCCTTGGATACGAGTGTGTCCTGCTTGTGCAACCGTGCTCACTACAAGCAGCTGCGCAAGCTCGTGCGTCCGCCTATGCTTCGGGGGGTGCTAGCACCTCGGGCGGGCCGCACGTCGGTGGAGCTGATGAAGTTGCTCGTGATGAAGGCGATGCGGTACACGGAGGAGAGTTAAGGCCGTCAAGCTATACAGAGGGAACTGGGCAAGCCGATGCGGTACATGGAGGAGAGTTACAGCTGTCAAGCTATAGAGAGGGAACTGGGCAAGCTGATGAAGGAGAGCATAATGAGTATATCGTGCATCAGATGGAATCTGATGACCAGAGGGCATGGGATGAAGAGCAAGCTGTAGAGGACGACGAGGAGGACAGTTCCGATGATGAAGAAGTTCCTATCCCCGAAGAATGGAACCAGTATAATGCGGAGGGTGTTTCCGCACATGATGAGCATGAATCGCCATGGGAGTATCATCAAACAGAGGTTCGGGTGCATGCTATGTTTGCTGACAAGGAAGCGCTGCAGGATGCCATCAAACTTTGGGCCCTTTCAATGCAACGGACATTTCGCGTCGTCAAATCAAGCCAGGAGCAGTACACTGTGAAGTGCGAGCAGACTGGTTGTCCTTTTAGGGTGCACGCACGTAGACCCAAGTATGAGACTCATTGGATTGTGTCCAAGGTGGAGCCGCACTCCTGCATTGTAAACACAGTCTTGGCGAGGCATCGTAACCTGACGTCCGGATTTATCGCCAATTTGATGTATGGGGAGATAGTGGAGAAGAAAGATGTTGCGGCCACACATATTATGCTAGCTATTGAGAATAAATTCAAGTATAAGATTAGCTACGCGAAGGCGTGGCGTGCGAAGCAAAAGGCGTTGGAAAAACGTTTTGGCACTTTCGAAGCGGCGTACGACAACCTTCCTCGTATGCTTAAGGTGTTGCAGCAAAGGAACCCCGGCACGTACATCGCGGTGCACGACAAGCCGTCCATAAGTCCACCGGGATTTGCAGTGTTGCAGAGAGCATTCTTTGCATTTGGTGCTAGCATTGAAGCATTCAGACACATGCTGCCAGTTATCTCAATAGATGGGACCTTCTTGACAGGCAAATACAAAGGGCAGCTCCTGACGGCCATAGGCGTTGACGGTAACAATCAAATATTGCCGCTGTCCATTGCATTTGTGGAGAGTGAGAATTATGAGAGCTGGCTGTGGTTTCTGAGACATGTGAGGGGTGGAGTTGTAGGCACCCGACCTGGTGTGTGCATAATCCATGATCGCCACGCCGGTATTATAAAGGCGATACGAAAACTTCAGGAAGACCCTGAGGAGACCTCTTTTTGGCCGGACATGAGAAACCGGTGGTGCAGTCGTCACTTAGGGGCAAACTTTTTCAAGCAATTCCCGAAACAATCTTTGATGAAGCTATTCAAGAGGCTGGCTAGGCAGAACCAGCAGAGAAAATTTGATGCTTTATGGGGGTTGTTGGATGAGCACACCAGGAAGAACGTCGACGAGAGGAGCAAGGGGCCGGTCACTCCTGGGGAGGCACAACCGCAATGCTTGCCAGCAATCGATGAGTCTAACCCAAGTGGTTCAAGAAGGAGGAGCGCGCGAAACATCAAGTGCTTCTCGCAGTGGATCGAGGGGGAACAATTGGAGAAGTGGTCGCTGTTGCACGACACGGATGGCGCAAGGTACGGAATAATGACAACTAACCTTGCCGAGGTGTACAATTGGGTTCTCAGGGGTCTCCGTTCTCAGCCCCTTGTCGCCATCGTGGAAGGTGTTCTTCACAGCACAATCCGCTACTTCAGGGAGAGGCACGCGAGTGCCGCGCTTCATGCGGCCAATCCCGGAGCCCAGTATTCGTCAAAAATTACTGTGTACATGGAGGCGAAGGCACAGAAGGGTCAATTGCACACAGTGCATGTCATGGGCAACAGGGAGCATCGTTTCGAGGTGGTACTCCGTGATAGAGCCGGATTTGGGACATCTCGTTCACTTGTTACTCACGATGTATGCCTTGGAGATCATGCAAACGAACCTAGCTGCACATGCAACAAGCTTAAGTTGTTACACAGGCCATGCTCTCATGTCCTCGCTGCATGCGGGACCGTGCGCATGGATCCTTCTAACTTCATGTCCGAGTACTTTTTCAAGGAGAGAATACTGCAAGCTTGGTGTGGGGAGCTCCGGGGGTTCAGGGCAGTGGGAAACTTCGCCACTTTGGACATTTCAGCGAGGACCTGGGTAAAGTCGCCCATCCACGGGGACTGAGTAAAGTCGCCATATTTTTTTCCAGTTTAAAACTACAAAATTGATAAAACTCTACAAATTCACGGGGACTGAGTAAAGTCGCCCATCCACTGGGCGACTGCAATTGAAGTCGCCCAACGGTTGGGCGACTGCAATCAAAGTCGCTCAACCGTACAGCGATTGCAGTAGTCGCCCAACGGTACACAGATTCCCTAAATGTCGCCTCCCGGTTGGGCGAAAAATAGCAGTCGCCCAATGGGGTGGCGACTGGAGATTATTTTTGTAAAAAATTTTGTCGCGGGTATATTTATATATTTCCGAATAAAAAACGGATTATCCGTACAAAAAACCCTAAAGAACAGGGTCATTAATTGATCCATTAATGGGAGAAAAACAAATCCTCGTGGTTCATGGTGGATTGGGATCGTACCTAGGAGTGAAAAAATAAGGCTTCTTGGCTCGATTTAAAATTATTTTAATTATATTTATTAGATGATTAAATATTGAATGAGTCAATTTTATATAGAATTAAATTTTGTTTTGGCTCGACTCAACTCAGCTCGCTAGCTCGACTCTAAAAATAATTTCAAACTATTAATAGAATAATATTAAATTAAACTATTTTTTTAAGAAAAAACTTGATAAAACGAGAGCGATATCCACCCGTAATGGTATCTACAGGCAGCTGACAAAGGCAAGCTCCGGCTAGTTTGCAGTGTGATTCCTATGGTACTTCCTCCGTTATTCCTTCATTTATGATTAAATTAACCTAAATAAATGTGATAAATTTAGACCACATATATTCCTAAAAAATTACACAATAACCATTACTGTATCAGGAGGCTTCACATAAAATTTCATGATTTTTGGAGCTCGTTTGCATTGTGTTGGGAGGTTGTACATAAATTTTTGTAATTTTTTGAGCTCATATGATATATTTAAAAATTCAAACAAACACTAAAAAATAGGTAGGTAATTAGAACAACTAATTAGCCAGACTAATTACCTACCGCCCCCTCTCTAGACGGCAAGCTTGCCTGCCGTCTGGCCCCCGGGCAGCAGCAGGCTGCCTGTTGTCCAGTGAGGGGGCAGCAGGCGCCTACCGCCAGCGGTCGGCCCGGCCCCCAGACGGCAGAAACTTCATTTTTGTCAATACGTCCGGTATACTATTATTTTTGAAAAATATGATGTGAAACAATGTTAAAAGTGTCTTTGACTCGACATGATGCGAGTATGCGACTAGGTTGTACTCCTTGTGGGGCCCGATCCTATCGCCATCTCGCCAATAAAACCATCGCCCCGAGTGAGTAAAGAGATGAACCAAACCCTCTTTCCTCTTCGAAGAAATCCTGTCCGGCAAGCCACTCACCTAACGCCAGTACTTCAGCCAACCAAGGGAACCGAACTCACCATCGAAACACGCAAGACAAGAACAACTCCCGATCGATCGACCGAGCTCAGCTCCAGCAAATTAACCTTCTCTCCGCCATAGCTAGACAATCCATGCACTGATATAGTGATATTTTTGCTGATCCCATCAATCTCGAGCCTACAACGACGTCCAGGCCAGAGCTAGCCTGATCCTTTATTTATAGGATTTTGCCGTCATGGCTTCCTCCAATAGCAACAGCAACAGCTCTGGCAAGAACCGAAGCAACCCCCTGGAAGCCATGGGCGCCTTCTTCTCGGCGCAGGTCAACCGCCGCAAGCTGGTCGCCAGCGAGAAGCAGGCGCTGGCCACGCGGCTCTCGTCGTCCGGCGAGACGTTCCCGGGGTCCGAGCACCGGCCGGCCGACCGCAAGAAGTGGATGGCGGAGCTGGGACCGGGCAGGGTGCGCGTGCATCAGGTTGTGTGGCCGGGCACGCACGACTCGGCCACCAACAAGATCGGCATCCCCTTCGTGACCCGCCCCTTCGCGCAGTGCCAGTCGCTGTCCGTCTACGAGCAGCTCGCCACGGGGACCCGGGTCATCGACGTGCGCGTCCAGGAGGAGCGCCGCGTCTGCCACGGCGTGCTCGCCACCTACTCCGTCGACGTCGTGCTCGCCGACGTCAAGAGGTTCCTGGGCGAGACCGAGTCGGAGATCATCATCCTCGAGATACGCACCGAGTTCGGGCACGACGACCCGCCGGAGTTCGACAAGTACCTCGTCGAGCAGCTCGGCGAGAACCTGATCCCGCAGGACGAGGCTGTGTTCCACAAGACCATCGCCGAGCTGCTCCCGCGGCGGGTCATCTGCGTGTGGAAGCCGCGCAAGTCGCCGGCGCCGAAGCCCGGCGAGCCGCTGTGGAGCGCAGGGTACCTCAGGGACAACTGGATCGACACGGACCTGCCGGACACCAAGTTCGAGAGCAACATCAAGTTCCTGGGGCAGCAGCCGCCGGTGGCCAACCGGAGGTACTTCTACCGGGTCGAGAACACGGTGACGCCGCAGGCCGACAACCCGGTGCTGTGCGTGAGGCCGGTGACGCGGCGGATCCACGGGTACGCGCGGCTCTTCATCGCCGAGGTCTTCGCCAAGGGGCTCGGCGACAAGCTACAGGTCTTCTCCACCGACTTCATCGACGGGGACTTCGTCGACGCCTGCGCCGGCGTCACCAAGGCGCGCGTCGAAGGCACCGCGTGAGGAAAATAATGGCGAGGCGAGAACGTCAAAGATCGATGACGTACGTACGCACCTACCATTGACGGGTTCGCGCGCGCGGCGTGCATGGGTCCGTAGTAATTAGAGGGGTGGCCGCGATTAGAGGATTGGTAATTTGTTGGTTTCGTCGGTGTCGTAGTGTGCAGACTGCAGAGTAGCGTGCGTTGTGTGAGCATTGTTTCGCAATTGGTTAATTTCTAGGGATTTGTGAAGAATTATAGCAGTATAGGTTTCACGTACTTCTTTTGTCCACGAATCAAGGTTATTGTAGGTTTGATACGATCAAGCTTTATAAGTTTTGATTATTAATATATGTTAAAATATATAAATTAACTATATAAAAGTAATACTATTAAATTTGTTTTGTAAAATTTTTTATAATATATATTATTATTATTTAGCATATTATGATAATAAATTATAGTCAAAATCTTACACTGAAGACCGTAAAATATAAAAAATGAGTTACATTTGTGGACGGAGGAAGGAAGTACGTACATAGGTAGCTTGTGTGTTAATCTAAAGTCCAACCATAACCATTGCGGTGACTTGTGTTTTTTGACTATAATTTATTAGTTAAATAAGTAGCGATTGCTAAAAGAAACTGACTGAAAAGCCGAAAAACCATGGCCTTACCGTGCGTTTACAAGTAAAGGCACGTGATTTATCTCTTGGATTTCGCATCGATTTGTGTGTGACGTGTTTGTATGTAGTGATGAATTGCTCACGGAGCTGCATGTGCAAAGGAACAAATACACAAAAGTGTTCGGTTGTTGTGAATTGTGTAGGAAGATGTATATATTGCAATAGATAGATGTATTGAGTCTGGAGGATGGTTTATATAGAGTACAATGTTAAGAGGGCAAAAATTCTCTTCTAGAGATAAGGCAAATATCACGGAATTACAAATCCTAAACTACCAAATATAGAGATATACCAATATAATCTAACATCCCCCGCAGTCATAGCGGTAGCTTCATGGACAGCAGGAGCGGACGGTCAGACTGGAGAGAAAATTATCGCGAACAGCAGGAGTGTCGCGGACGGTCAGATTGGAGAAGCCAAAGGTAGAGAAAGCCGAAGGTGGGGTACCGTCGGACTAACATCCCTGCAATCCCAGTGGGAGCGTCGGGGACTGCTGTGACGTTGCGAATGCGGTGACTGTATAGGGAATCAATGAGTTTGCTCAAGTTAATAGTAGCCCTTTTTTGCCGAGGTAGCCGAGAGCATGGTGACCATGGTGGTAGCCATGGAGGAGGGAGCCATGTCGAAGTAGCTGGTGCCGAGGTCATCGTTGTGGTCGGGGTAGTGGAGTTGATGCAGAGGGGGTCATGGCCAAGGTCGATGAAGAGGTCGCCGACGTTGTTTGGCCGTGGTCAACCGGGAAGATGAGAGAAAGGAGCAAAGAGTGGTCGTCCAAGGGAACCTGTCGGAGCTACAGGAAACCGGTTGGAGCAACCGTGGTTGTCCGTCCGCGGTCACACGGTGTGGTCGAATCAACCATGGTCGAACAACCGTGGTCGAATCAACCGTGGTTGAACAGCCATGGTCGAACGACGTGGCTGAATGGCCATGGTCAAATATGAAGCAGAGGGGCTGGCCATATCTGGGGAGGAGGTTGTCCGGTAGTGGTCGAAGATGAAGCAGAGGGGGCTGAGTGGATCTAGGGGGTGTCGTCCGGCTATGGTCGAAGAGAAGCAGAGGGGGTTGGCCGGATCTGGGCCGGTCGGATCAGAGAGCGATAGTGTTGGAGGCCGGGGCGAGCTGGAGAAGGCCAGGGAGCCCAAATCTAGGGCTGTGGAGACATCCGGCGAAAAGGAGGCCAGATCCGGAGAGGAGGTACCGCCAGATCTAGCATGGAGGAGGCTGGATCCAGGAGCAGTGGCATTGGAGAAGGCCGAGGTGAGCTGGAGGCAGTGGTGCCGTCGGCCGGGGAGCCAAGATCTGGGGCCATGGAGACATCTGGTGGAGAGATCCGACTTTAGATCTAGGTGGAGAAGGACCTGATCAGAGTTGACGAAGACGGTGGCGAGCAACGATGGCAATGGTGACCACAGGCTCCCGGTGGTGCGACGGCTCATTCTCATGGACGACGGGCCGATGATGATGATCTGGCATGATGACAACGGTAGACATGGTGCTCGGAAGTCCGTAGAGGGAGGGTCGTGTCGATGAGTGTGCTGCGTCACACCATGATGTCATCAGAGGAGAGGAGGCGCCGGAGCGGTCAAAGCCAGGCAATGAAGTCCGGAGCTGAGGAATGTCGACGGGTCGGTAAGGCGACGCAAACCGATCTATGATCGAAAAAATAGAGAAAAACTGATCTGAAGATGACAGGAAAAAACTCTAACTGTAGCGACTTGACTTAAATTACAGGTTGCGTGGCCCCGAGAGAGATCATCTCCCAAGGGCGGCACGGCGGAAGTTGTGGAGGCGGCGGCTTAGGTCACCCCATGGTTGTGATGAGTAATTGACCATTGGATTAGAGTTTTTGTGGAGTTTGAGTTTGGTTTTGAGGATTTTGCAAAAGACTACATTCTGGTTAGGCTGTCTACTGGAATATTTAGGTTAAGCGGTCTGACCACTTTGTTTTGGCGGTCTGACCGGTAGACTTCGACCGCTGACAGTAGCCGGAGGCGTGGTCCTCGACTTTGTCGACAGATCGATCATGGATGGTCGATGGTCAAAAGATACAGTACCTGAACGACCACGGACAATCGATGGTCGGTAGTTATAGATTTCACGATCTATAGTTGTGGGTGTTGTGATCGGCTATCGTAGACCTCGAGACTCATGTCAGGCCAACCGGCGATCTGACCGGTCTGTGCTTGGCGGTCAGACTGGATTCTCTCAGTGGTCTGAGGTTGCTCTCTATAATTCTTGGGGTTTTGGTTATGGTTTGACCTAAGTGTTGTTGCTAGTATGCGCATGGGTTTATTGTTTGGTCCTAAGCTTAGGATCAGTATTTTGGTTACATACTTTGTGCATGGTGCACTATATAGATTAATTGCGTAAATTGAAGACTTTGTGTATTGTGCAGTGCTACGTGATGGTTTGCTTGTTGGTGTTGGTTGTAGGATTTCGGAGTTAGGTCATGGTGAGGTGTAGGAGGACCAGGACTAGGCATAGAGTGGTGCTAAGGTCCAAAATGGTCAGGGAGAAGCTAAAGATGACCGTGGCTTGTGGGGTGATTGTAAGCCGGGATGACGAGGAACCGAAGCGGGAGCTACCGGTGGTAGACATGATGGGCAACGGCAAGGTAGACCGGAACTAGACTCAGGGAGGAGTTGAGGTCCAGACGGTCAAAAAAGTCGAGTGCTGTCATGTGCGAGAAGAGACATGTGGTGCGCTAAATGACTTGGGTCATTTGCAACCAAGGACGGTTCAGTGGGATCCGGACACGTGAGAGGTTTGGCAGTAAGTCATTGGGGCCACGTGAAAAATGGTGAAGCATGGGCGATGCTTCGTAGAAAAGGAAGCATGAAGCTTCATTGAAAGCAGTAGAGGGGCATTTTGGTAAAGTTGCTCAATACCGGAGAAGCGTGCGTGAGTAAAACCCAATGTTAGGTGGGGTTAACGGTTTATCCCTAGTTTGTCCTAATGGGTAGATCCATTAGGTTTTGGTTCAGATTATGAGCCTATATAAGGGGAGAAGAGGCAAGAGTTAGGGTTTGAGAAGGTTGGCTAAACCTTTTGGTGGCTAACTCCTCCTCCCTCCCATGTGAGATAGGTTAGAGAATGTGTGTGCTCTAGGCTTAGAGCTCTACTATCCTAAGGGATTGGCTATAAAAACATTTCTCTTCAAGTGAAATGAACATCCAAGTTTTGCCCAAGTGAGTTGTGACATGAATCCTCTTATGTGTTTTTGATTTTTTTTTTGACTTTCTTGTTTGGATTTCTCTTCTCTTAAACTTTTCTGGTGCTAAAGATATGTAAGAGGTGGAGATGTCTCTTGGAGACAAGATCCCATCTATCTAGACATGATCTAGAGGAAGTTCTTAAGGAAACCCGGTTTTTTCATGTCTTTGGCCTCTTTTGTGTATTTCTTGATCTAAGGTTTTTTTGATTTGATTTCGTTGATGTTCTGACTTGCTATATCATTTGGGAATATAATCAAAACCATCTTGGTTATCTTTTACCCATTACAATTCACCTTTCTCTGTTGTTATCTTCGATCCTATATCTATTTAATTAATAAATAATGTTACTTATGGACAAGCGTTATATGATCGAGCATTTTATGACGATGGCGAGCTTCTTTTTGCACTAAGGTAAGGTGTCTTTTGACCTTTCTTAGACAAGTTTGCACTAGTTAAATTCCTCATAATTTGTGAGCACATGACTGTTGATTCAATTCCCCACATATATGTCTCGTCAAATCTCCTATGGACTCTTATTTACACACACATGTGTGTGTGGAACTGAATTAACAGTTATGTTTTTTTATGCTACGGTTGATAACTTTTGATTATATTTTTTGTGACAATAGCGAATGACGAAGACACTATGTAGACGGTGCATTGTTTTAACTTTTGAAGAAGCTAAAAACTTAAAAGAAGAGGGCTAACAATTGGCCAAACAGGAACCCACATGGCTTCCACTTGATTAGAATGAGGTCCCAATCAATCGATCAATTGAACCTTTCTTTAGGCGGCAGAACTATACAAGCCCCTCCTTGTCCATGGTGAGCGCGACATGGCAACTACCATGATACGCAAAGAGCTATGGACCTATGGTAAACACCTGTATCGGCATGGTAAGCTCACCTCGCTGCCCGCAGCATAGCTCTTGGACACGACGGCGCACGCGCCGGCGGTCGCGCAGCGGCGAGGAGCACTTGGGTCGTGGTCGGTGTTTCGTTCAGCGACCACGGTTGGACTTACGGAACCGTCAACAGCTGGCTCTTGTTCTTTGTAGGTTTTTTCATGGGTTTTCTCTAGAAATTAAAATAAATATGATGGCTTTTCGAAATTATTTTTATATGATTTTTTAATTTTAAAATTATATATGTCATCTATGTCGATTTCTCTTTCGTCTATCATCATCTTAAAAAATATAACTAAAAGCTATCGGCAGCAGCATGTAGCGTGTGCTAACTGCTGAGGCCAGCATGAGTTTTGTACGGGCCGGGAGGCCCATTTAGCCGGGCTCACTTGTTGCTTGAGCCTTTAGTTTCCGTTGTAAGCACGGCGTTGGTTGGTTGGGCCTGTGCTATGTGTAGCGCTGTTGCGGTGCAACCACTGAGCGTTTGGTTGGTTTGCGCGTGCAGTCGTGCACCGCCCCAGCGCCGAGCGGCGGACAAGATCACAATGGGACGTGAATTGGCTAGGAGAAGAATGACGAATTTTGGTTGGCCTTGGCCACCAAAAAATTCGTGCCCACGACCCACGTTACCTTGCAAAGACGTACTACTAGCACAAAAAAAAATGCTCTCCGTATTTAGGCCCTGATCAACTCGACTTCGGCTTCTGGCTTATTTTTCATTATTCATAAGTTTCGTCTTTTTCTGAACTTTTGGCCTTTTGTTGAGCTTTTTTGGCGGTTCTTTTTTTTCCCGTATTTGTTTGTATTATACGTAATGGGCTAACATATTTTTTTTATTTTTAAATTTTTTTAAATTTAATTATGCTAAATAAGCCTCTGTCAACTACAGTGATTTTTTCAGTCAGCTACAATGTTTTCAGCCATAAGCCACAAGCTTTTCAGCCGAACCGATCACCACCTTAGAATGGTTGCGTGTTTGTACACGGCGCAACCAAACCTTTAAGATTGTGCTGACAGCTTTCGTAGATCGACCACAAAGGCAGCAGTGTCGTCCAGATTTGGAGCGCGGGAGGCCATTTGGTAAACGAAGACAAGAGTTGCGCGGGGTAACACAGTAGTACCAAACAGCATGCTAACCAATCCAGGCTTGTGATTTGCACCCTTACGTCTAAACAAATCATTTGCGAGAGTTTAAACAAATCAATGACCAGTGCGGTGTGAACTTCGAACTTTGCATACACGCTTCCATGCTTGAAGGAGTAGAAGTACGTGACATTCTAGCCTTCTTATTTATGACATCAAAATCCCTCTATTTATCTTGTCCAATCTCGTTTACGATGCCAAATCCACTTCAATTCAATTCGCTGAATAACGCTCGTATCCACTGCATGGCAAAAATCCTTTTTTTTTCAGTTTTTCAATTGACTTTTAACTTCGATTTTGTAACACCCCGCTCAATCTCTCGGTCTAGAGTGTTACCATCATTCCATAATAATACTATTTTTAAATAACTACTAATTATTCTAAGCAAACTCTATTTTATTTATAAAACAACGACCACTTACACTATATCACATACTTATGGCCCTGATCAACTTGGCTTCGGCTTCTGGCTTATTTTTCACTATTCATAAGTTTCGTCTTTTTCTGAACTTTTGGCTTTTCGTTGAGCTTTTTTGCCGGTTCTTTTTTTCCCGTATTTGTTTGTATTATACGTAATGGGCTAACATATTTTTTATTTTTAAATTTTTTTAAATTTAATTATGCTAAATAAGCCTCTGTCAGCTACATTGCTTTTTTCAGCCAGCTACAGTGTTTTTAACTATAAGCCACGAGCTTTTCAGCCGAAACGATCACCACCTATATCAGTTGATATTATTCATCGCAGCACCTACAAACGCAGCTCGGAAGAAACGGCCCAAATCCTTGCCGGCCGCACATGCAATTTCCCTGTGCTCGTTTTCCAGATCCTTTGCACACTCACATAGTCGCATTTACAGTCACACCCAACCAAGATACACGGACAACCATACGAAGAGATAAATTCAAAAGCATGCACGCAATGCACAGGTAGAAGCACGCTACTCCCCCATCCCCCACACCTCCCAAATTAATTGGTGGTGCTCAGGCTAGCTTATACTTTTAGACTTATTTGGTACTGTTTAAAATTTATTTTTAAGTAGTTGTTGTAAGTTTTTCGGTGTAGTGAAATTTAAACAAATTAAAAATAAAAAAACAAGTTCTCTCATCTCAGACAATACAAAGGAATACAAGAAAAAACCAAAAAAAAAACAAAATTAAAAAGCTAAAAGCATAAGCCCAAATGGGCAAAGCTTACTGACTTAGAGGTACTCGCACACGCATCACATTACTCCGCAGATTATCTATACATACGCCGCCTTGATGGTATTCCACCTCTTGCAAACGCGGGGTCTGTTCGTTTGAACTGCGGTTTATAACTTTCGGCGATGGTTTATGATTCTTGATTGTTCACGAGAGAGTACAGATAGATAAAGACTCGTGTATAATTTTGGTCGATATAAATAAAATCGCTGCAGTATGTACTACAATCGATTTATAGATCTAACTTTATAAAAATATTTTGTTTAAAAAATAGTTATTATAGAAAAATTTATTCTAGAAAAGTGGTTTCTAGAAAAACAGGAAAGAGAGGGCCGCGGACGCAACTGGACCGCGTTGGCTCGACCCACGGCGGACGCAGGCAACACAAGTGAACGCGCGCGCGCGAACGAGGGAGGAGCCCATGCAAGCGGCACGGCGGAAAACACGTCCCCTCCTGCGTGTTGCGTCGCATCGCACGGCACACCGGAATTAATCTTCCTCGGCTACGCAACGAAGCTTCCGCCCGCCTTCCATTTCCCCACCACCTGGCCATGCACGGGTACAGCTAAGCCCACTGCCAGCAAGGCTACACCCCCCTTAAAACCCGCGTCGATCTCACACACCGTACGTCTTCACACACAGGGGGAGTACGGACTAACAGAGCACTAGAGGCTGATCTGATCGGTGATCACCATGCAGCCACGCGGCGGCTGCGCTCAAGACTGCTACTCCGCTCGCCGCCTCCTCGGCGACCACCACACCGCCGCCCCTGCACAGCCGCCTGCGTCGGCGTCGGCGTCGGCTCCGTCGGTGGACGCGCAGCGCGCGCACCTGGAGAGGGCGCTGGGCGTGACCACGACCGTGCTCTTCGTCGCAAGCTTGTCGTTCATCACCCTCAGCGCGCTCTACGGCTGCCACCAGGCAGGTAGGCAGCGAGAGGAACCCGGCGGGGACGGCGACTCGGGCGCGCCGCCGTCGGCGGCGCGCGAGGAGACCAAGCGCGCGCTCGAGGAGATCCCCGTGCAGATGGTGGTGCAGGTGCCCGGCGACGGCGGGGACCGGGAGGTAGGAGGCGTTGAGGAGGCGGCGGCTGACTGCCCGGTGTGCCTGGCGGAGTACGCGGCCGGGGACGAGGTGCGCGTGCTGCCCGCGTGCCAGCACGGGTTCCACAGGGAGTGCGTCGACCGGTGGCTGCTCACGCGCGCGCCCACCTGCCCCGTGTGCCGCGCGCCGGTCGCTCGCGTGGAGGCGCCCGACGCCAAGGAGGACTGCGCGAGCGGACACGCCGACGCCCGCGAAAGCGTCGGCCACGGCAGCATTGGCGGCGCGTCTGTCGCCGGGCCCCGTGTGCTTCCGGTGGCGTGGCCGTGAGCGTCGTGCAATGCATGCAGTAGATTGAAGTGACGGTTCAGTACTAGCAGTAATCCGGTAGTGTTTACCTCGATTTTTGACGTCGAGAACATTTGATAAATAGGATGATCCGAGATGTTGTTAGCGAGATTAATAACGATCCCGGTAGATGTAACGTCAGATCTGTTCCTCTGAACAACTGCTAGCCAGTGACGGATTCAAAAATTTTAAGATAGGTATTTAAAATTATAAAAATACTGTTTAATAGAAAATATAAAGTTTTATAATAGTAAAAATTAAAATACAAGTATTCATATTAGGGATAATATCTTAAATAATATACAAAAAAATTAAAATTAAAGCGGCATAAGATTCTAAACAACAGGAATTGAATTGTAGCCTATTTCACACAGAAAAACAAACCTTTAGAACTACTATATGAACTATCATTACAGACAAGCAAACAAAAAGAAGCAACTTCAGTTCAAAAGTGCTTTTATCATGAACATATTTTATTGAACAGTTTCTAGCTAAATACCTCAAGTAGTGTTTCCTAAACTGCTAAATAAAATATGGATCGGACAGCCAGACATCAAAGGAGATCAAATCATCTAAGTGTCAAACACATCAAGCTATAAGAAAGACTTGACAACATTTGTATAG
The DNA here is from genome assembly GCA_017311315.1 of Dendrocalamus latiflorus. Classification (NCBI taxonomy): domain Eukaryota; kingdom Viridiplantae; phylum Streptophyta; class Magnoliopsida; order Poales; family Poaceae; genus Dendrocalamus; species Dendrocalamus latiflorus. Next base: position 2,745,304 of record CM029658.1, read on the forward strand.
TTTCTAAATAATTGATACATCAATAATCAAAATATAATCAACTACTATGCAAAAATAGAATCATTATAGATCAATATAATCAACTACTATACATCAATAATCTTTATTTAGACACAATTTTGCTTCAAATCGGAGATCGTCAGAGAAGGAGACGGAGGGATTAACGGATTAAGGATATGGGGTAATGCCACCATAGGGGTTAGGGAGGACGAACCTGCGCGGTTGTGCCGCGCCGACGAGCGATACCGGTGAGATGACTTATGACTTGCGAGACGGCCGCTCCAGTGCTCCTGCGCCGCCAGACGGAGAGAGCCATAGAAGATTGAATGAGACTTGGAGTTTCTACCATGTGTCATATGTAGACCGGTGGGCTTGGCCAGTGTCTAGCACCAATTTGGGTCTAGGAGAGGGAAATGGGCCGAAAGGATCCGACACTAATTTAGTCTGACTGAGTATGAACAGGAGGACGAGTTTGGCTTAACTATTAGTATACATATGTATTATATCTTATATATAGCGGATTTTTTTGTTAAAAATTAGATATTCAACTAAATACCCTTGAATTGTGGGAGGATGGCTCCTCTAGGACAATTGATGATAGCAAGATCGCCGAGGAAAGTTGGCCAACAATACCGCTTCATGTTCAACAATCAACACTGAGTTGCTTAATTACTAGTACTGCTGTCCCAGTCGCGCATCATTTGAGTTGATGTATAATTTAGCTCTCTCTTGTGTTGTCTTTCATTCCAAACAATCTTCCTAGGTGGTGATCGGTTCGGCTGAAAGCCTCATAGCTTATGACTGAAAACACTGTAGCTGACTGAAAAAAGCACTGTAGCTGACAGAGACTTATTTACCATAATTAAATTTAAAAAAAATTAAAAATAGAAAAATATATTAGCCCATCACGTATAATGTAAACAAATACGAGGAAAAAAAGAACCGGTAAAAAAACTCAAAAAAAAGACGAAATTTATGAATAGTGTAAAAATAAGCTGAAGCCAGAAGCTGAAGCCATATTGATCTCAGATACCTCCACTCGTTTCATCGCTGGCCTCACTCCCCCCCAAGAGCTGCTTGTGAGCTGTGAGTTGAAGCTGCAGGTAACACGTCTACTTTAGAGAGGCGTATGCAAATCCGCGGACTGCTTATGCAAGCAACACGTCTGAACCCCCAGCTATTTCCTCAAGTTTGTTGCGTGCCTCCTTTTGTTATGAACTGGCAAGCAGAATGCATTTGCGAGCCTCTTCGCGTTTACACAGTACCTTAATAGATTTGCTGGAAACAAACTGTAGCACACAGCAAACATTTGGATGCACCAACAACTAATTGGTCGTGTCGGGTTTCAATTCTGTTTTACGCTATTCCAATTCTAGAGTACTGGATCCAATTCTAGAGTTAGGAAACATGGTCAACAAAAAAGAAGTTCAACTACTGGATCCATATATCAGATCCCTTGCAAGGGGTTTTACGTGAATAAAACAGCACAGGTTTACAACTACAGTTCTAGTAGGAAATGCTTGCAAAAGACACTGATGACCTTAGCCCTTAGGTATAACTCATCATTTAGCTCCTGCTACATGACATAATTCTCATATCCTTCGCAGAGTAACTTTGCTGGCTGTTACAGAAATCCGAAGTAGAAACTTTTAGTGCAAACAGAAGTCAGTGTCAGTGAATGTTTAGACTCTTGGGTCATAAATATTTCATCTGGAAAAGCAGAATCTCGTATGAGTATCGAGACTCCTTCACACTTATAAGTTGTGCTTTCTTCTTTCCCATAATCTATGTGGGACTCTGATATCACTTGTTAGATTTTAAGCCCTGACCGTATGCATAGGTCCAACCGGATTTACCTCCTGGTCACAGGTCTAAATGGGCTAAACACAACTAAGCTCACGGAACAACGGAGCAATAACCTTATAAGTGGTATTGTACCTTCTCTCCCCAAAAAATTAAGTTGTGCTTTTTCCTTTTTCATAAGTTATGTGAGACTATTCCTAACATCCCTGTTGAAAAAACAACTTAAATTAGATGATACGAGGTATCTAGTCCAGTCTAACCCAAAAAAAAAAGAGGTCTGTACTACTAAAAGTTACATTAATCTTCTTTGGCTACTCAACTGCGTCCTTTATCTTGAAAGTGCTTTTAAGTCCTACTATGATTACATTGTTGATCTGCGGAAGTCCCTCACCTATCTATAGATGACGGCTTTCACTTCCAAGTACAGGTTGCCAATCACCCCTGTACTATCTTATCACTTTTTTAGGTTCGTTAATCATCCATGTGCATTTTCTCAGAAATAGGCCAACTAACTTAAAGTGTTCTAGCACAGATCATACAAGCAGGTGTCCACTGGTATAATATATAACGGTTTTGCTATTATATAGGTGACAGGAATTTTTTTATCTTTCAGTCACCTAAAGTTACACTCTCAATCAACTAAAGTTACAGCTTCTCCTTCAAAAATCACCTGCAACTTCAGGTGATTAAGAGTGCAACTTCAGATAACTAAGAGATAAAAAAATTTCAGTCATCTGTACAATAGTCACTCTCAATATATAATTACCTGGTGGAGGACGCAATACCCAAATATTTGGAGATCCCACTTTGAAGGTAAGTGAAACCGAAACTGAAACTGAAGGTTCTTAATTTCAGACCCAAAATCAGCCACTCCTTGTAGTCTTCTTCCTCATGTTGACAGCAAGCACCCTCGCCTTGTGGTCCAAGTGGTCAACCTCGGTCATGATGTAAACAACATCACGGTCATGCAGGCTCGGAACAGGATGCCCTGCGTGGAGTCTCCTCAAGGTTGGCTCCTTGGCCTCTTCGTCATGCAGATTGGCCTCCTTGGCTCCTTGTCCTCCTGGATCTCGGAGACGTTGAGAACGTAGTCCTTCTGCCAATTCTTCCCAGAATCCTTCATTTCCTATGTGGTGGCGGCCTCCCAACCTTCGGAGATGTAGGTGTAGCCGGTGTCTGAGCCCGGTTTGACGTGAACGTACATCTCAAAGTACTTGATGTAACCTTTGACGACAGTGATGTCCCCCGAACATGCAATGGAGGGCCTTCGAGCCACGTGTTGGCATCAACTGCGACGGCAATGGGATGTAGCGAAGCATGTTGTTGTCCAGGAGATCAACACACTTGTTGTTGATTGTGTGCTATAGCTAGGCAAATTTGGTTTGAGATGTTGGATTGATCTCTCGGCTAACGTTTCCCCGAGATTTCAGGGAGACAATAACTCCACCCGCGCAATGATCGGTAGCGTTTCCAACTCCATTTTGGTTTCGGTCCCGGTTACCCAGCGCTATAAAAATACGAGGGTTTTCGGCAGAGGAGATGACACAAGTTGTTCTAGACTTCTAAAACCCTAACAGACCCGATCGCTAACGACGCGCTGTGGTGAACGAAGGCCGAAACTCATCTCCGTCTACGGCTCCGTCGTCCACGCCTGCGACCTCAGTTTCACGGCGACAACTACCGTCGGCTACCTCTACCTCACCGTCGCCGCATCACCAACCGAAAAACTTCATGGCGTCTTCAAGTTCGGGTATGTGATTAACGCTTCCGCTCTTAAGATCTCAGCTAGGTGTTCATGAGTTTGATCTAGGCTTAAGGCTTTAATTCTTGTTTAGACCTTAGATCAGAATTAATATTTGGTATCAGAGCTTACTAGTTTCAATCATGAACCCTATTAGCCTCAGCCGAACTTGGATTAGGGATGGCTCGGTTAGAATTTAGAAGGAGAGGATCTTTTGAATCTCTAGCAAAATCCTATTGAATAATCCCCAAAATCAACGCCAAGAAAATCCCAAAGGATTAGTCCACCCGAATCCCAAATAGAGACTTAGATCGGCAAAAAAAAAAAGGGAACTCACGGCTGTCTTAGCGCTGCCGAATGGATCGGAGCGTCTCGCGAGCGCAGCGCCGTTTGCTGTGTCGTCCCGCGCGGGGGCCGCCGCCGCTCTGTTTCCGCCTGGGCTTGCCGCGCGCTGCTGTCCGTCGCGCTCCGTCCTGGCGCCGCCAAAAGCCGTTGCTCCGCCTTCGCTCCAGCGCGCCGCCGCTTCTACCCCGTGTTTTTCGGGAGGAGCAGTGGATTATTTAGGGTTAGGGTTTTTTCTGGTGCCCTTTAAGTATGCTGTGGGCAATACCGGCCGTTCGATTAAATCCAACGGCGCGCGTGCAGCGCATTTTTCGGCTGGGCCGCGCAGTTAAGTGGGCTGGCCGCGCATGCATGGGCTGCCAGAGTTTTAGGCCGCGCGCGAGTGGTTGGGCCAATTGCGCGTGAGTTTGGACCCCGAGTGGGATTTAGGCGGCGCGTACATATTGTTTTTGGACCGTTTCTTTTGGGCCGGCTGAAAAATAATATTATTGTTATTGTTATTATTTTTTTCAGTGCACCTTTTATGCTTTATGTATCTCTTTTATGCACTGTTGTTAATTATTTTTTGATGGTCCAAATTTCATGTATCTTTACCCTGTTATTATGTATAATCTCGGATTAAAATTGAACCAACAGGATATTTTAATCTTGAGATCTTTATGATTAATTTTGGCATTATGTATGCATATGGTTATATTCTGACCAACGTTGTTTATAATTATATGTCGCCATATAAAATTAAAGTTCTTTTTCATTTTCTGCCCAACGGTGATATGAATTAGAACTGTAATTTTTGCATGTTATTAATCAGACCAACGTAGGGTTAATTACATGCAACATATATCCTTATGATAATTTCTAATTTTTGCCCTTTTATTTTGAAATTCAGCACTTAATGCTTCAAACGTTGCCGCCACTATTGATAACATTGAGCAGCTCACGGGGAGCAATTTTCCCACGTGGAAAGAACGGATTACTGTTGTCCTTGGTGTTTTGGACCTCGACTATGCCTTAAGGGTAGCCGTTCCCATTCCTCCCACCGAAGGTGAGGAGAATTTTGATGAGAAAAAGAAAGTTTATGAGGCTAATGCTGAAAAATGGGAGCGGTCTAACCGCTTATCACTAATGATTATGAAGATCTCTATTTCAGTCATGATCAGGGGAGCAATCCCCGATTCTGAAAATGCTAAGGAGTACTTGGCTTCAATTGAGGAGAAATTCAAAGGCTCCACTAAAGTTTATGCCAGTACTTTGATTCAGAGGCTCTTAACCACTAAGTATGATGGGTCCAGCAATATAAGAGAACATATCATGATGATGACGGATATGGCAGACAAACTCAAGAACATGGACATGGCAATATCTGATGGTTTCCTTGTCCATTTTATTATGACCTCTCTTCCTTCTGAGTATACAGCTTTTAAGATTAATTACAATACTCAGAAAGAAAAATGGAGCATGAGCGACTTGATCGCCATGTGTGTCCAGGAGGAAGAGAGAATAAGAACAGAAAAGAAGGATTTTGCTCTTCATGTCGGTGGCTCTAACAAAAGGAAGTTCCAAGGGGACTACAAATCCAAGAAGAAGTTGCAATTCTCCCCTAACTCAAACAAATCGGGGCCTAAAGTGCACAATGCACCTAAGCCTCATGTTGCTCCCGCCGGAGCATCTAAAGGGGGGGAATGCCATTTCTGCAAACAGCCAGGGCATTTCCAAAAGGATTGTGTAGGTTTCCTAAAGTGGCTCGCCAAAAGGGGTAATGATACAATAACATTCATTGATGAAACTCTTTATGCTGATTTTTCCCTTAGTTCTTGGTGGATTGACTCAGGTGCAACTGTGCACGTTACCAACTCTTTACAGGGATTCCTTACCGCGAAAACACTAAGAAAGGGGGAGCGAAGTCTTAGAGTCGCGGATGGAAAGGAAGCCGAAGTAGAATCAGTTGGATCTATTTCATTAGTCTTAGATAGTGGCTTCATTCTTCGTCTTAATAATGTAGTCTATGTTCCTTCCATCAGGAGGAATTTAATTTCAGTTTCTTTATTGGACGATGAAGGTTTTGAATGTATTTTTGGTGACAATAAATGCATTATTAAGTTTAATTCAAATAATGTTGGTCTTGCGTTTAGACAAGACAAGCTTTATATGCTTTCCCTTAATGAATCTCATGTATCCTTGAATGTTTGTGATGCTAAGCGTAAACATAATGATGAGACTTCTTCGAAACTGTGGCACTGTCGTTTAGGCCACATTTCGAGGGGGAGAATGGAGCGTCTCATTAAAGAAGAAATTCTCCACCCGCTAGATTTCTCTGATTCAAACCACTGCATTGATTGCATTAAAGGAAAATATGTTAAACAAATAAAGAAGGGAGCTACTCGTAGCACAGGACTATTAGAATTAATTCATACTGATATTTGTGGTCCTTTCCCTGTGACATCAGTGGATGGTTTTGATACATTCATCACATTCACTGATGATTTCTCCCGTTATGGTTATATCTTTCCCATTAAAAACCGATCTGAATCACTTGATAAATTTAAGATATTTAAGGCTGAAGTTGAAAATCAGCACAACCTAAGAATTAAAGTGGTAAGATCGGATCGTGGGGGAGAATATTATGGAAGACATGCCTCTTATGGGCAAATTCCTGGCCCTTTCGCTAAGTTCCTTCAGGAAAATGGCATCGTTGCCCAATATTCTATGCCGGGCGAACCTCAGCAGAATGGTGTAGCTGAAAGGTGCAACCGTACACTTATGGATATGGTACGGAGCATGCTTAGCCATTCTAGTTTACCAATTGGCTTGTGGATGGAAGCACTTAAGACAGCCGCACATATTCTTAATCGGGTTCCCAGTAAATCAGTACCTAAAACACCTTATGAATTATGGACTGGGAGAAAATCGAGTATGAAATACTTACGAGTGTGGGGTTGTCGTGCTGAAGCTAAGTTATTTAATCCACACATTAGGAAATTAGATCCTAAGACAGTAAGTTGCCATTTTATTGGGTACCCTGACAGATCCAAAGGGTATCGATTTTATTGTCCTGATAGGATAACTAAGTTTGTAGAAACAAGACACGCTGTGTTCTTAGAAAATAACGAGGACCTGGAGCCCAGGAAAATAGATCTTGAGGAGAAGCGGGTTTATGTTCCTTCACCGCTCATCCCAGAGACTTTTGTTCCTGCGCCTCAGGCGGTTGCATCTCCAGTAGAGAATACTGTTGTTGCACCCACTGTTGAGGTCTCTGAAATTCCTAATGTTATACCTAATGAAGAGCCTCAGCAGTCTCCTGAAATAACTAATGAACCTCTTAGAAGATCACAGCGGGAGAGAAGATCTGCCATCCCAAATGATTATGTTGTCTATATGAATGAGGATATTAATGATATAGGGAAGGTAGATGATCCTACCTCTTATAAGGAGGCCATAATGAGTGAACATTCTTCTAAATGGCTTGAAGCCATGGAGGATGAACTAAAGTCTATGAGCACTAACGATGTATGGGACTTAGTAGAAATTCCTGACGGAGTCAAAACAGTAGGCTGTAAATGGGTCTACAAAACCAAACATGACTCTAAGGGAAATATCGAAAGGTTCAAAGCAAGGCTCGTAGCAAAAGGCTTCTCACAAAGAGAGGGGATTGACTATAATGACACCTTTTCTCCTGTCTCAACTAAGGATTCATTCAGAATTGTTATGGCACTTGTAGCTCATTATGATTTAGAGCTGCATCAGATGGATGTTAAAACGGCATTTCTTAATGGCGACTTGTAAGAAAATGTTTACATGGCTCAACCGGAAGGTTTTGTCGTGGAAGGCAAGGAGCATATGGGATGTCGACTTAAGAAATCCATTTATGGCTTAAAACAAGCGTCGAGGCAGTGGTACCTCAAATTCGATAAGATTATAAGAAGTTTTGGCTTCAAAGAAAATGAAGTTGATAATTGCATATATGTTAAGTTCAAGGGGAGTAAATTCACCATCTTAGTACTTTATGTTGATGATATCTTATTGGCAAGCAGCGATACGGACATGCTGTTTGAGACCAAGAGATTTCTTTCATCTAATTTTGATATGAAGGATCTCGGTGATGCCTCTTATGTTCTTGGCATTGAAATTCACCGAGATAGGTCCAAAGGAATATTAGGATTATCTCAGAAGGCATACATTGACAGAGTACTGAAAAGATACAATATGCATAAGTGCTCTGGCTCGCCTGCTCCTATTGTTAAGGGCGATAAGTTTGGGACATTTCAATGTCCAAGGAACCAATATGAAACTGATCAGATGAAGTCGGTTCCTTATGCTTCAGCTGTCGGAAGCATTATGTATGCTCAAGTATGTACACGCCCTGATTTAGCTTTTGTAACCGGGATGCTTGGCAGATATCAGTCAAATCCAGGACCGGACCACTGGAAAGCCGTTAAGAAAGCTTTGCGCTATATGCAAGCTACTAAGCATTACATGCTCACATATAAGTTTTCTGATAACCTTGAAGTTGTTGGTTATTCAGATTCAGATTTTGCGGGATGTGTTGATACTAAGAAATCCACGTCAGGTTATATCTTCACACTCGCTGAAGGAGCTATCTCGTGGAAAAGCTCCAAACAGACCCTTACGGCATCTTCAACGATGCAAGCTGAGTTTGTGGCATGTTATGAGGCTACCGGGCAGGCTGTATGGCTTAAGAACTTTATCCCGGGACTTAGAGTGGTAGACAACATTTCTAAACCACTCACTTTATACTGCGATAACGAACCCGCAGTCTTTTATGCAAATAACAACAAGTCAAGTGGTGCTGCCAAACACATTGACATTAAGTATCATGTTGTGAAAGATAGAATCCAGGATCAAACCATAAGTATCAAGCATATCAGTACTAAGTTAATGCTTGCGGATCCGCTTACTAAAGGCTTACCACCCAATATTTTTCGTGATCATGTTGCTGGCATGGGTTTATTGGAAAGCCTCTGATTCTGGATAAAAGGACCTTTAAGCAAACCAACTCCCATTAAGTATAACGAATATCCACTTCGAGATAGGATAGTACACTATAGGTACTGGGGTTGTACGACACTTAATTGGCCATGCAACACATTGCCTTGGTATGCTGTTTTATCGAGAATGGGCTTATGATGTTAGCCTTACGATCAAAGGGGAGAATGTTGGATTGATCTCTCGGCTAACGTTTCCCCGAGATTTCAGGGAGACAATAACTCCACCCGCGCAATGATCGGTAGCGTTTCCAACTCCATTTTGGTTTCGGTCCCGGTTACCCAGCGCTATAAAAATACGAGGGTTTTCGGCAGAGGAGATGACACAAGTTGTTCTAGACTTCTAAAACCCTAACAGACCCGATCGCTAACGACGCGCTGTGGTGAACGAAGGCCGAAACTCATCTCCGTCTACGGCTCCGTCGTCCACGCCTGCGACCTCAGTTTCACGGCGACAACTACCGTCGGCTACCTCTACCTCACCGTCGCCGCATCACCAACCGAAAAACTTCATGGCGTCTTCAAGTTCGGGTATGTGATTAACGCTTCCGCTCTTAAGATCTCAGCTAGGTGTTCATGAGTTTGATCTAGGCTTAAGGCTTTAATTCTTGTTTAGACCTTAGATCAGAATTAATATGAGATTCTTTCAAGCTCGGGTAATGGTAATCTAGCGGACTTTTACCCTGACTGATTGGTTGATCATGGCCAAGAGTGCATTGTTAGATCCTACTACTTAAAAGAACAAGTTAGTGAGTTGTACGTTCACTTCCCTTCCTCCTCTCGCCCTCCCGCATCGCTCGTTCCCTTCTCTTTCTCTTGGCTACTCAACGTCTCCTCCTAATGCAACACCTCTTGCCCCTCACGCTCACAGCCACACCCTCCCACCCACAACATCTCCTCACCACCGCCAACCCCTGACGCCCCACCATGTTCGGTCACCATCGCCTCCATGCTCACTTGCTGTTCACCAAGAAGCTGCGCGTGGATCGGGATGGGCCGATGGGCCATAACCCCACGCCGCCTACACTAGAGAAGCCATCACCGTCGATGTAGTTGCGCGCAGAGCAGCCGCCATCACTGTGAGAAGACACGGCCAACTAGAGGTGGGAATTGGGCCGTGCCGTGCCGGCGCGGCCCAGGCCCACCGTGCTTTGGGCCGCTTCGTGCCGTGCCGGTTCGGCCCAGTCATCCCGTCGTGCCGTGCCGTGCCGGCCCGCCTCGTCTTCGGCCAGGCCCAAGCACGGCCCAAAGCCCACCGTGCCGGTGTTCGTGCCGTGCCAGCCTAAGCCCAGCCCAAAGTAACTATACACGACAAAAGCGACAGCGACAATGGTAGCGGTAGCCGCTATCTTACTTTCTCTTGTATCCGCCTTATTAAAAACCTACTTAAAATTCAATTCTATTGTCTCATGCCATTTCACCTTCGAACTTGGTCATCTAGTCTAATGGAATGCATATCTTGGTGCAAATTAGACTATGGCGTACGTGGACATCGCCCGACAATCTAGCATAGGCCTACCCAACTAGTCAAATAGAAAAGTTCAAGGAGAGTCATGAGTACAATTTACTATAGTTAAGAAATCAATTTTAAATAGTTTCTGGCCAACCGTGCTCTTCGTGCCGTGCCGGCCCGAGCACGGCCCGATCTGTCGTGCCGTGCCGTGCCGTGCTGCCCACCGTGCCGGATTTTGAAGCCCAGCCCGGCCCACCGTTCGTGCCGTGCCGGCACGGCCCGCCACGTGTCGGGCCGGGCCGTGCTTGGGCCGGGCCGTGCCGACCGTGCTTCGGGCTGGCCCAAAGAAGCCCGGCCCAAGTCCCACCTCTACGGCCAACGCAGTCGCCTCGTGTGGTCACCATTGCTCCCCGGCGCTGGAGCTCATGGCTATGGCGCCCTTGAATAGGGGGCGGCCAATATGGCGAGCGGCGGTAGCGGATGGCACGGAGAGCATCTACATGGTGCGGGTAATCTATTTTCATAGAAAGAGCGGGGGCGGTGTAATGACCTGAATTTTTCAAAAATTTGAAGTTTAATTGAATTTTCAAATTTCATTGCAAATTCCAATTCCTAAGCCTAATCTCCAGATTTATCATCCTAATCTCGCACTAATCTTAAAGCAAATTTCCTCCATCCATCCAATTTGCGCGGTTACTGTGCATGACTGAAAAAAAAATCACCCCGCCGCCTACACCCGCTCGCCACCGCGCCTTCTTCCAGCTCCTTCCCGCGCCAGCACACACCGCCAGCTTGCTGTCGCCTCCCACGTCGCCTCCCCTGCCCCTGCCAAACCATTGATGGCTGCCCGGCCAGCTGCGCCTGCCCTCTCCCCATGCTTCTACCCTGCCGCTGCCCCGCCCCAGCGCCAACCGATCTCCACCACCTTTAGAGCTCAACTCTCACTTCCATAAGCTCCCTGTTACTCCCGTGCACCTCCTGGACTCGCTAATTTCAAGCCAAGACCATCGCTTCGCCGCCGATCGCGTCCCCTGGTCCCGGTAAACCCTAAATGCAATCTCTCAATTTTGTCCATTATTTTTCGATTCCAAGCTCCAGTAGGATCCTTGTGGTGTGTATATCACAGTAGCATACTCAAATGAGCAGTAGCATTAGCCTAGAAGGTTGGCAATGAAGATCGCCGTCGGCCCAATAGACCTCACCGTGGCTAGGCCATTTGAGTCATCTTTGAGCTGAACCGCCAATCCCATGGTGCTCCCTAGGTTCCCTAGATGGTGAAAAGCCTTTCCAATTGGCAGGAAAACCCTAGGGTGTTCATGGCGCCGCCGCGAACACCACCTCCTTTTCGGCCACCGCTAGCCACCGCCATTTCCTGGTCCACTCCCCAAATACCCAAAATGGAAGCTTGAGTCCTAGACGTGTCCTCTGGTGGAGCCACTCGTCTTCTAGTGCCTTATCGTCGCCATGCCACCGCAGCCACTTTCCTCTGTTTCGGCCGGGAGAGAGATGGCCAGAGGTTGAAGACGACTCGGGTGAGGCGACGTGGCTGCATCTCAGTCATCAACTGTTGCTGCTTGCCATCCAGGCCGTCCGCTTCCTGCGCATCCTGGCCACCCGCGCCGAGCGCGTGTCGCCCATCGGGCGGATGTGCACGCCCGCACTGGGCTGCGCCCGCGCCCGCATGGGCCGCAGGCCGCGGCCTGTTGGCCATGCGCACGATTCGCCTGTGGGCCGACCGGCCGTTGGGTCGCGCGGGAGAAAATCCGGCGGGATCTACTGTTCAACCGGGTCGGCCTTGACACTGTTCACATATATTAAAAATCCAGAAAAATCCCCAAAAAGCCCAAGAAAATCCAAAAGTCCCAAAAATATTAAAATACACCATTTTAATCAGTAAAATATTCTAAGTTCAAATCTAGTGTCCATTCTCACAAATTTAAATTCTAAAAATCCAAATGGTATTAATTCACAAACCTAGCCTTATAAAATCAATCTCCATAAAGTTAATTCCCATAAATTCAGATTCTATTTATTTAAATTTCACCCTTGTATTAACATCAATTCAAGAAATATATATATGTACACACACACACCATTTGCCTAGTTTAATATTTTAAATTCAAACATGGCATCCGTTCTTCCAAATTTAAAGCTTAAAAGGTTAGAATTCATCAAGATCCAATTCTGATTCCTTAAATACAAAATCTCGCCGCCCCACCCAACTTATATTTTATAAATCTAATTCCTTCGTTAAGTCAAATTAAATTCTGACACAATTCTGATCTACCTAATTCAAATATCGACCATCCAATTCCAAGTGTTTATCCTTTATTCTTAAAATCTGTCCAACATATATATCCTAACTAATCCTCCTGAACCTATCATATCCAAATTCAACAATACCTACCTATCAAACCTTATTGAATTTCGACCTTTCCGACCCAACCTATATTTTTATGCTCTTTCTTGTTCTTAATTTGGATTTTGTTCCCAGCTTGCATTCTGCAAAGCAGGAACTTATTGGACTTCGTTTTCTACGCTAGTGCACAGACCAAGCGAGTTGGTCAACCGAAGGCTCGTAAAGTGTGAAGCTAATCAAGAGCAACGGACAGAAGGCAAGTCACATGTTTTTGATCATATTGAATCCCATTAAATTACATTATTTATTTAATGTATTTTCATTATTGATAGTTGCGAGCTGATAATTGCTTAAAATAAAGATTTAGAATGGCATGCTATCTAGATAATCCTACCACCGATAAAGAGCCCTGTTCACCTTGATGGCCATATTCACCTTGACAACCTTAGTAAGAATTAACATATGATATAAACGTATACAAGATCATTTCATTCAGTATGATACACTACTAAGTGACTCTGGCCGTTGGCCAGTAGGTTTGAAAAACCCGGATCTAGGGTAGGGTGGTATGGGACGCCGTGCCCTAGACCGGAAATGTTGGTGGGCAGTGTGGGGTAAAGGTACTGCGCGAAACCGTGCGGCGGTTTCGCCCACTGCTGTACCCTTCAACATGTCACACCACTAAGGTGTGAGCCGTGGGCTAATAGAATTGAAAAACCCGGAGAGGGTAGGGTGGTATGGGACACCGTACCCTAGGCCGGTGATGCTGGTGTGTAAGTTAGGGTAAAAATGGTGTGGAGGTCCGTGTAGGACTTCGTCCACCGCCTTACCCTGAGCCTGAGGCTGCGGACCTCAGGAAAAGTATAAGGGCAAGAACCTTGTGCCAAGTAAAAGACACAGTTATCGCCCAACCACAAGCGTTGACTCGTCAAACCTGGTTTAGTAGCTGCTCAAATCGATTGAATATCTACAACTTATTTTGGGGACTCCGACTAAGGGATGTCCCGCGTACACAAAGTTGGTATGGAAACAATGAGACCATATTCAACAACGGTAGGATTACACGGAGTCGATGTGCGACTTTCTGCGTGGGCCAGCGGAATGCCGACTGCCTATGTTGCCTCGTCCCTACCGGGTAGATGCTATATAAAGAATTGAGCAGCGAAAAACCATGTTTTCTTAATGTCAGACGTGGAATTAAGAAATCTTGTGGGTAAAGCAGGGCAGCTCTGCAGAGTGAAATAAATGGTATTCGAATACGCCGTGCTTCCGGTTAATGAAGCTGTGTTAATTGGGTGATTCCAACAACAAGGCATAAGTAGTGTTTCTGAGATTGTTAAAGTGAGTAATGATGAGACTTTATCTGATAACAGAAAACCCCTGATCTTAAGGAGCAAATATTTTAAGTTTTACTTGATTGCAAATAAAACTGCATCCACCTCATAATAAAACCACTATACACCCTCCACCCGAGAACCCTGGCAATTAGTTATATAGTATTTCCACATGTGATTTGCTGAGTACGGGGTGGGAGTACTCAGGCTTGCCGAATTTTCCCCCAACAGATACCAGAAGAAAAAGGAAGCAATTCAAGATTTCGCATTAGGGTTACGACCGCACTCAAGCGTTCCTGTGGAGTTTTCTTCGGCTCTTTTGTATGTAAGTTAAGTTTTGGGCTTGAATGCCCTTATTGTCGTCAAAGCTGGCCATTAGGCCTTACTTTAATCCAATTAAGTCTTTTTAAATGGCTTATAAGCAGGCATGATACACGGTTAAGCCGCAACAGAACTCCTGGGCTGTTGCAAGCCGTACGACGTCCCTAGTCCCGAAAATTGGGGGCGTTACAGGCGGCACTGAATCGAAGAGGGCTCTCGATAACGATGGTGTACAAGAACAAGGAAGGTATGACGACACGGCTCTAGAAAAGCTCCGGCCAAATTGGATGGTGCTTAAGCACCGCTAGGCATACCTGAGCACAAAGGTGGTGGTGGTTTAGCTTGAGGATGGCTATAGAGGGCTGGCAGCAGTAACCAGTGGCGTGCGACAGAGACGCACGGTGCTGGCAAGCTACAAGCGATAAGGTGAAGCTTGGAGCGATGTGACCAATTCAGTAGCATTGGGTGATGCTAAGGGTGTCCTTGATTTGAGAAGAGGGTATATGATAACGATGAATTTTTCCAGCATATTTGGCTAAGATTTGTGTTTCATCTCCTTGTGCAGCAGTGGGTGGGGAAGGAGATGAAGATCGCTCCATTCCTTTCTTCCTTTTTTTTTCTTACTTTTGTCTTTCCTTTTTCTCTATTGTGGTAAGAATCCAAATATTGAGAAGAGAGAGAGAGGATAGAGAGTGGAGGAAGAAGAACAGTGAGTTGGGGAAGAGACTTGATCCCTGTTAGTTGGTCAAAAGTGGACCTTAGGAGGTGTAATACCATCTTAAGTTTTCTTGGTCTTGGGTCACCAAGCAAACAAACCAATCTTAGGCTTGCCTGATCAGATAAAAATTATCAAAATTTTAGGCTACAACCCCTTTTTTGGCCGCGGGTGACACAACACGATAATAGCGATGCATGCCTAGAGAGGTGGTGAGGCCAAGGGTGCAGCGCAAACCTAGCATCAGTGGAGGGCGTAGCCACAACGCAAAATGGGCGTCGCAGCGGAGGCGTGATGCATCAAACAGCAGAGCTCAGCTGGGCGTAGCAATGAAGCCAAGTGTGTTATGTAGGCAAAACACAGCTATGTGGGCCAGGGCAGAACTGGACAAAGCACCACAGCAAAGCAGACATTGTGGCATAGGCCAAGCCTGATATACAATTACAGTTCGAGTAGGAAATGTTTGCAAACAACATTAATGATCTTTGGGGTAAGCCATTAGTACAATTACTGTGCTAGTTGTTCATGAAATCCAAAGTAAAAACACTTCGGTTCTCAATATATGTAGTATCATGTTCTAAACTTTAATCACCGTGGATTGTGTAACGCTCCCACTTCTTAGTTGGGTCATAGATCTGCAAGACAATACATGTCGTTACTGATTGAACGAAATTGTTGTCAAAACCAAACATAGTTTTCAGCACATCATTCTAAAATGCATAAACAAATAAAAGGATGAGTGTCAAACCTCCCATCTTGAGGCTGGGAATATATGTTTGTTTTTCTCATACCAATGCCTCTCTACAACCTTCCCCGCATGAGACTGCACTTATCAAACATGATATTAGAAATCTAGAATGCAACATGTAGACACCACGAATAGAAGAAATAGTTAGGCATTAGTCACCTCATCCTTTTCTATTGTTGCATCAGCAGTGGTACGCACATCCTCGTGAACATCAAAGTGGAAAAGCTGCAAATAGAAACCAGCGTCGGTGAATACTGCAAGGGAAAACCTGGTATTAATAGAGTCTGACTAGTGTTCTGTGCTTTGATAGAGTCTGATTACAGTTTCATCATCACCATTCTTAAATGAGTAAACTAAATCAAGACAGCACAAAAGATACTACTACTCTTTGAAGATAGGCTATAATAAAACAGTGAGCAGTTTTAAGACGACAAGGATGAAGCAAGTTGGAAACACACAGAGAAGATGCACATTGGTTTACATTTATAAATGTTCCAAAAGCTGGGAAAAGCTTCAGGACAATCAACATATTTGAGGAAATAAACTTTCCACGAATACTAAAGGAACAAGCATTACTGGTCCACTCTTGCCCCTCGCTTTGTTGATAATTAGATCATAGAAGCTGTGTTGCTGTCAAATCAAAACAAAAAACATGGAATAAGAACAGGGTCAAACTTACTTAAACGAAACAATGTAATTTACAGGAGAACAAACTTAAGCTTCGCATACATGAGGGATGATAAGATCTTCCTTCACATAAAGTAGGTTCTCAACCGATGTTGTCCGTACTTCACGGAATTCCGGGGCAAGCTGCTGCTGAACAGCCCTTAAGAATTCTCCAATAGTGTCACCTTTACGGACCTGGCAATACAGTAGGCTATGTTTGCATTGTACAGTCCACATCTTTAGAACAATCAAAAGAGGAGCACTTTTGTCAAAGGTTCGAAATTCACCTGGATAACTCTCCTGTGCCCAGTACCATCCCAGTAACTGTAAGTGATTGCAAGAGGTTCATCTGAAATATGGCATATATTTGGTTAATCAATTAGGATGCCAGATATATGCGTAAGGGAAACATGCACAGTAGATCGATTAAAGGTGATGAATGCTATCAGCATGTGGCAATACTTTTGATCAGTTCCTGCTCACGCAACCACTGCTTCTTCAAGCGTTCTCGCTCTGCTTGTTCCTCTGCCTCTCTCTCTCTCTCTGATGGATCATTCTTAGCAAACAGCTTGCAGGTTAAACAAAGCTTGGAAACAAGGAATCAATCAACACTCCAAGTAATAATCATAAACTAAAAGATATACCTGTCAGGTAGAAAACTTGTCTCAACAGTGGGATCCTTTCCAAGTTTGACAGGGCCATGTTTCTTTTGAGTTTCTTCTGTAACAAATAGCAAACATAATGTTCATATTGGCCCTAATGCAATATATTCTATTATTCTTGGATAATTTTCAAGTAGCTCAAAGGATCCGGGCTTAAAGAGACATTTCCAATTAGCCAATACATAATCTCAGGGCACTATGAGCATAAACAGTGAGATCATAACATAAAAAGAATAGAATTATGTTTCATTATGAA
Source organism: Dendrocalamus latiflorus (assembly GCA_017311315.1). NCBI lineage: Eukaryota > Viridiplantae > Streptophyta > Magnoliopsida > Poales > Poaceae > Dendrocalamus > Dendrocalamus latiflorus. Next base: position 2,762,707 of record CM029658.1, read on the forward strand.
TTAAGCCCTGCACAGGAACCAATGATTTGCTTTTTGACTTTAGCTGATTTAGTTTCCGTTGTTTCTAACTTTCTGTGCAAGGTCATCCACACACATCAAGTTCAAGTTTTCAAGACATGATAACAACAAGGTAATATTGCAATCTATAGTGGAATCAATCAAATCTTTGTCTCATCAGCACTTGAAGCAAAGTAAATCGCAATGCAGCTCTTGCAAAATTATGCCCTAAAATTCTGGACAGACAACTGAAGAAAAATGTAACACAAGGATCATCTTTGACCTAAAACATCACCGCAGCTCTTCAGCAACGAATTGTTAAATCAAGGGATAACTAGTCTAAAATGAAAAGTATCACGCAACATCTAATTGTGGAAGGAAGAGAACAGGTACAATACCAGGAAACAACAGATGTGCTATATGCTAGTACATGAAATAAAGACAAAATTATGATTCCCATATTGCAAGAAACAATCTGATCACACAAGTAGGAAAACAGCAAAACAAGGGAAATCCATAGTCAATGTAACAGGCAACAGATGAACAGATGATACAAACTGAAAACATATATGCTTGATAAATAGCCATACGCAAGGTAAGTCAACAGTGAATTAATAAAAGACCATGAAAAGGTTAAGGATCATACGATTCTCAAACTCATCCTCATCACTTCCGTTCTCAATGTCGTCACAGAAAGACAAGCGTGGATCTCCCCTCACTCTCCTCTTTTTCCTTTTCTGCATTTGTAGTTCTTCTTCCCTGAAACCAACAATACATCATTTAAATCGGTACATGACAACGAATCCAGGAGAACTTATGGTTCTGCTAGGCTAGGATTTCAAACTCACTCTTGTTGCAATTTTTGAAGCTTCTCTTTCTCTTCCTCCTCGATCTTGGTTCGTATGTTAACCCTCTGCACAGGCACATGGATGACAAATTAGATAACCAAATTTCACTTTTTCAAGGAACATGTAAGCAAAGACTGAAGTATGTAAACAGTTTGTCTATTACCTTCTCGACATACTGCTCCCTCGTAACTAGACCAACTGTTTCCTTCTTGAACGCAGTCTCAAGAATCTGAAAATCATAACTTCTAGTGTTAGCTTATAAAATACAGCTCAATGGTATATACAGTCATACCTTGCTTACGAAAACTGAAATAATTTAGTATCATGAGAAGAAGCACGCATTGGATATCTGATAAGGAAAAAAACTGCCTATGGCACTAAGAATACATAAAATCCTATCTTTTTTTCCTCAACACTGCAACAAAGTAGTTCTATAGTGAAGCTATTCCTAAGTGAATCATACAAGTGTAAAATCCAACAGAGCAAGGTCCCATGCAAAGAGAACAATAGCCACATCGAGCAGGTTTTATCAACTCCTCATCAAATCCAACTAAGCACAAGCAGAAGTGCATAACAGAATTGAGAGGCATCAGCCAAACGTGTCACTACATATATAAGTTCCCACAAAACAACTAGAGCAAGCACTTCAAGACTATAACTTCCCATTTCTGAGTAAACTTGCTAAAGTGAAGCTAACTATGTGACGAAATAACAGACAACCACAATAGATAATTCTCAAAGAATTTGCACGCACAAGTAACAACAGGGCTGCCAAATCCAGCAATAACTACTCGTGCCAAAGCAAACCCAAACGTCTAGCGATTAGCGGGTGCCTCGCTGGCTCACTCTAGACTCACGAGTGATTTTTCTCGCTCATGCATGTGGCCTAGAAGCCTAAGAACGGCCAAATCCACCTCCGGACACACGCTACCCAGCGAATCAACAAAGAAAAATAGGGAGGGCATAGATGGCTCGACGATGATACCTCGGAGGTGCTGGAGCCGATCTGGAGGAGGCCGGGCTGGCCGCCGGTGGAGGACTTGTTCTTGAGCTCCTCGATCTTGCGGCGCTCCGCCTCGCGCTGCTTCTCCAGCCGCCGGATCTTCACCGCGTCCTGCGCCGTCCCCACGTGGCACGTACCCATCGCCGAACCCCGACATCCCTCTCTCTCCTCGGTTTCTTCCTCCTCCTGCTCTTCTTCCGGTTAGAGAATATGCCGCCCGGCTGGTCGAAGGTGTGCGGCGCGGACCAGGCAAGGTTTGCAGCTCGACGCCCGCCGCGGTCGGAGATGGCAACCGGCGGGATGGGTCGCCGACAGCGGCAGGAACAGGGTTTTGGGGAACGCGTCGGATGCCGACTTGCAAGAGTTTTTTTAGTAAAGTCCATTACCGGTCTTTAAACTTTTTATGCTATGTTATCCCGATCCATAAACTTTTAAAGTATGTCATCCTGGTCCTTAAACTTTCAAAGTATGGCAATATCCTATGTAGTTGTAGCAGTGAACTTTTTATGCTGTGTCATCCCGGTCCATAGATTTTCAAAAGAAATTGCCACACTTTGAAAGTTTAAGGATCGGGATGACATACTTTAAAAGTTTATGGACCGGGATGACACAGCATAAAAAGTTTAAGGACCGGTAGTGGACTTTACTCTCTTTTTTTTTTGCTAAAGTTGGGCTTCTACGAAACAGTATCTACGTCGTGGGCTTCTTTAAAATAGTACTCCTGTACTTAAGACTTCTCTCAAATAGTATTCTCAGGGATTTTAACTCAAATAATTTGATTTTCGAATTTGTACTCCCCCAATTGACTGAACTACCCCTACTCATTTTGTTTAACCCTAATCACTTTTATTTTCTTCTTTTCACATCGTTTGGGTTTCATTGGCGACGGCGGCGCGCCGACTGGCCGATCGGAATACTCGGCGCGGCGCCGTCAACGCCAGGCGAGAGCGCGGCAAGGATCGCACGGGAGTGCGCGCACCTCAGGCCACGGATGATCGCACGCCAGCCAGGGATGGTCGCACGTCGGCAGGGGCAACCGGACCACGTACGCAGCAGGTGTGATCGGACCACACGCCAAGGGCAAGACCCTGTCTTCACTATCAAAATTTTCTGCTTTATCGTCCCTGGCACGTACGCAGCAGGTGTGATCGGACCACGTACGCAGCAGGTGTGATCGGACCACGTCGCTCATTTCGGTTTGTACTTTTGATTTTTGGTTTATTTTTTATTAGTTATAAATTTCATTTTTTTTGCTTTTTTAAGTTTTTTACCGGTTTTTTTCTCGTATTTATTTGCATTATCTATAATAGGACAATCTATTTTTTTTAATTTTTTAAAATTTAATTACGTCAAATAAACCATCGTCAACCGAACCGATGAGCGAAACAACCGAGAGCTGAGGTGTTGTAGAGCATATATATATATATATATATATATATATATATATATATATATATATATATATATATATATATATATATATATATATATATATATATATATATATACCTGCCGGTTTCTTCGCACGAGCTCTAGCAGCCACCTCCTGTTCTTGGCCACCCTCTTCCCGCGCCGCTCTTTTGCCTCCGAGCCGCGCACTGTGCTCAGCCCCGTTTGCCCTCCGGTCGGCCCAGTGTCGAGACGGACGACGATATCCAGCCCGCCTTGGTAAACCACACCTCCACCGACGCCACTCACCAAGCCGGTGCGCTCCACTCGGCCCGATTCCACCACTCCTAGCCCGACGCCCTGTCCCAGCGGAGCATTAGGAGGAGAGGCTCGATCGGCCGTCGAGAACGCCATGCTCCACGAGGAACTCCTCAAAGGGCTTGTCCAGCACGGGCAAGAACCGCGCCGTGGCCAAGGCACCCGCCGAAAACACTGACCCACCAGGGCGGGCGCGCGACAGGAAGAGGCGCCCTGCCCATGGCGTAGCAACGGGCGGGCCGAACGGATGGGGCTCCGGCTCTGGTGTTGCTGTTCGGCGCGGCGGCATATGGCTGCGGCGCGAAATGCGCGCCCCATGGCAGCAGAGGCAACGCCCCAATTCCAACGGCGCGGTCGCCTGGTTGGACGGAGCTGTGGCGCGGGGAAAAGCAGTGGGCGCGGCAGGTTATCCGGCGACGGCACGGTCCAGCTGAAGGGGTAGCTGTTGGGCTGGAAAGCCTGGCCCGGAGATGTGCTTGTGGCCGGCGCCACCAGCTGCTGCTTGGCGTGGCCCAAGTGCCCTGCGCCGCCGTTGAAAGGCACGAGGTCCTATTCTTTACGAATTTTAAAAGTGATTTTTGACTTTTACTACAGTATCTAACTTTGAAACGAAATATTTTCTCAAGATGAGATCTACAAGTTAATTGTAGTACACGTTAAAAGCTCAACATCTTTATCAACTAAAATCGCAAGCGAATATCTCTCTCTGTAATCTCTGTCACAAACAGTTAAGATTCAAAAATTTCAGCCAAAAGGCATAAGTCACAGCCATATCAAACAGGCCCATAGTTGGCTCAGAGAGAGGCCTGACTCGCCCGTGCGCCGCCTGTGGTTGCAGAAGCGGTGATCAGATGGGCTAGCATGGTTTTCTGGCTTGGGTTTTCCCTAAGGCCTGCCATACTTGGCAGGCCTCCGAAATGCACCATCTGGAGACTGCAAGAAGAAAACAAAATTTTCGTTACCTACGGCATACACGGAGAAACATGTCCAAAATTCCAACCTGTAAGAAATCATGATCTGTAAGTTAAACAGTTGATCAAGCAAAGTTTATTGAACAACACCTATATATATAGCATGGCATGTAGGCAATTCCACCCGATCTGTCAAGGCTCAAGAAGATTGAAGGATTTTTTGAGTGGCCACAGGAGAATTGCGCGCCTGCCGCTCGGTTGGGCTGAAAAAAGTGGCTTATAGCTGAAATTTCACTGTAACTAGCTAAAATTACACTGTAACTGATGGTGACTTATTTGGACAAACAAATTAAAAAATAGAAATAGAAAAAACATGTTAGCCCACCACGGACAATACAAACGAATACGAGAAAAAAAACCAGCAAAAATTTAAAAAAAATTAAAAATCATAAAAAAGACGAAATTTATTAATAGTAAAAAATTAAAGTTTAATCTGAAATGAGCAGGCATAGAAGCGAGGCCTTCCCATAAAAAAAAAAGGCGGCCTAGCTTGTTCGTTTGGTCAGGCTAGTCATACCTGGCTAGTCAGAAATTCTGAATGATTCAAGATTTCGCGTTTTTATCGAAAACTCTTGTATATCATCTTAAACAAGCGAGAATTTTATCAGAACCCTTCAGGAACCATGCTGTTTCTTGCAAAATTTCTAGTGAAACCCAGCGACCTAGTGATCTTTGCAACAACGTAAGCCTTCGCCCATCACTAGAATTCTAATGTTTTGTAAACGAAATCTCAGGTACGAACCGCAAAAACAACTAAAGAGACCTGTTGGACCGCTCACAGAAATCACAACCATCGACTTATAAAAGAGTAGGGAGAGATCATTAGAAAAGAATAGGGAGAGTCAGATCATTAGAACATACCCGGTTGTAGAAACCCTACCATGCTTTCCCAAATCTTGGTACATAGAAGGGAAAATTTGTTCAGTAGTACTGAAAGTTCACTGCTTTCAGAAAATACCACCAAAAGAATCGGGCTCCTCTCCCCGCTCCTATGGCAATGGAGGCTGCCGCTCGGGGCGCCATGGGGAGAGGAGCGGGGAGGCGGGGGCGAGGAGGAGGCGGAGGTAGGCAACGGCGGCGGGGATGGGGTGCGCGGAGAGGGAGGAGGCGAGCGGCGTGAGGAGGGAGGAGGCGGGGAGGCCGGCGGCGAAGAGGTGGGGGAAGAGGGAGGCGAACGGGGCGGGGCAGGATGAGAGGAAGGTGAGGGAGGGGAGGGAGAGGGGTAGGGAGGTGGCGGCGGAGGAGGAGGAGCGGAGGTGTAAGGATATTTTTGTCCAGAGTGCTAAATCCCAAAGCGAGGTGGATTTTTTAGTGGTAATTTCTGGAGCCCGATTCTTTTGGTGGTATTTTCCGGAAGCAGTGAATTTTCAGTGCTACAGAACAAATTGTCCCTACATAGAAACCCTATCTTGCTTTCCCAAATCTTGGTCGGCTTTATCTTGTGTTGTGTGGTTCTTTGAGGGTGTGTGTGATTCTACGTCTAAGGTTGAATGGAAAGGAATGGTCCTGGATATGGAGATCATTAGAGGATAGAAATTATGGACAAATAGAAATGCACTTGTGTGTGTGGTGGCTTTTGCACGCGTTCTATGAAGCCAATTAATTTCATTTTGTTTACATGTAAGTAAATGAGTTGGAACGGAGCGGAGGCCACCTCTCCAAGGACAACTCTACCAATAGGGATTAACCATCCGAGGAGCAAGGCATACCAATCCAACGGTTAAAAAGATATCGTCACGTAAAGACAATTCTCTAAGACCCAACTGCCCCACAAATTATACCTCCGCTTATTTCGACTTAAACTTCTTGCTTCTTATTTATTTTTCACTATTCCTAAATTCCATCTTTTTTTTAACCTTTTAGCTTTATTGAACTTTTTTTACCGGTTCTTTTTTTCCCGTATTCATTTGCATTGTTCATGATGAACTATCCTGTTTTTTTATTTTTAAATTTTTTAAAATTTAGTTATGCTAAATAAATCACCATCAGCTACATTATAGTTTCAGTTAGTTACAGTACAATTTCAACTATAAATCAGTTTATTTCAGTCTAACCGAGCCATGTCTAAGAGTTCTCCGACGCCTCTCCAACCTTGGTGATGTTAAATACAAAAATCGCTCCAGATATACAATAAGCAATTGCTCAACATATCCCGTATGCACCCCTAGTTGTAGCAACCAATTCATACCTTAGTGCATCTCAGTGCACTAATTTGTGATTTCAAAGTACCACCGAAGGGGTAAAAGAATGGCTAGTAATATAATATAATCAGTGTACATTTATGGATCCTACAACAGCCATGACGCGCCACAAGGGAATACAGAGCATAGCAGCAAGGCATTCATTGAAAGTTCAGTAAGCTGCGCCAGGAGAGGACTGGAGAACTCGAGGATTATTTCCTGGTCTCTTCGCATGTTTATAAAAGCTTTCGCTTCTTCCTTTCAACATTACAGATACTAGCACGATGCCGCTATTTATTCCCGTCAAGTGCAAACAATGGCCATAAGACCACGGTCATGCCTGCTTGTTGTCCGAGGTAGAAACTTCTGCACTACACATAGGGCATACCTGCACATAGTCAAGGATATCTTGTCCCCTTCAGGCCAATACAGACTAATGTGTTTAGACGTTCACCTTATGTTGATATCGAGAAACAAGTTGATAGTGCTACACTCCAGATCATGCATCTAATATAAGTTACTTCCTGAGATTGGGATCAACATGATGCAATCTACTGGTAGAGAACTCTGAAATAAGGTAACTAGAAAACAGCAGATTTATACCCTTACACAAGGAAATCTCGAACTTGACCTGACCTAATCAGACTAAAGTGGTGTAGCATCTAGCAGAGTATCACAATAATGTCAGATGCGATGGATAAATGAAACTAAAACTATTGATCTAAGGACACTGAAGTTTCTTGGTTGATGTACAGGCTATCAGTATTTAGTACTGACCAAATGTGTAGCTCTCTAATTAACATGAAAAAAATATCATTACAAATAGTAACGGTGCTACTACTAGTCTACTACTAACAGAATATTTTTAGCAGAAACTAATAAAAAGGCATCAATGCTTTGACAGACTGGATTGATTTCATAAGACCACATTGTTTCCGAACCATTCTTATATAGGTAACAATTAAACAAGCATATAAATTAACTTTTGAATGTAACTAAAGTTATCTACCATTCTCCCTAACCATGCATTGATGCATACCAACTTCTCAGATTTGGAGATTCTCTAAAACTTTCGAATGTGGTGGCTCTATCAAGCAAAAGAATAAAGCTTTGTTCACACTACCACAGAAAATTGTTCATTCAACAATATATCACTGTCATACATAAAAAAAATGTTAGTAAATCTCTAATGTTATTAGTGTTTTATGTTTTAGCTGTAACTAGTGTTTCCTTTCCTTATGGTGAAATAATCATACAAGAATAGAACAAACCAAAGCTGTATAACTAGAATAATAAACATTGTACCAAAACATAAACCATGACCCTGGAGAATGACCTTCAGAATGATTAGGAGCTAGGACCAACTATCAAATAGACTAAATATTGTAGAACCTAGTTGTGAACCTAAATTCAGGTGTGTGCGCGTGCTTGCACACATGTGTGATAGCCTCATACACTTCAGTGTGAAAAAAATCCATTCATGCATGGAGGAATAACGGTAAATTTTCCAGGTAATCAAGTTGTAAGGTGCATTATACCTTATTTATTTGAAGCCACTGGTTTATGCACTCAGGATGGTATGAATGCTTGCAGGGAAGTGCAACCAAAGATTCACCTTCCTCAAATTCCACACGACAAATTACACATCTACCAACCATAATGATACATCACTTTAATATATATGGAGCATAGATTAGTGGAAGGCTATGACACTTAAATTATTTGCACATACTGCTCTGTGTTGCCATGTTGCACATCTTGTGTCTTGTAAGCTACTGAAGGTAAAGAAGCAAGTGCATCAGCTGCGAGACCTCTGCTTTCTGTACCAACTACTTCGCCCAATGCAACTAATTCCTGAAATCATGACTAGAACCATCAGCATTGCATCTTGAAACTTCAGATGCAGGGCAGGCACCAAAAGGATAACCAAAAGAAATACAACTTGCCTCATAAGAGTACTCATCTGGATCAACCTCCTGCCATGCATCCTGTGTTTTGATAATAATATATCAATGTGTAAACTGTCAGTTATTCAGTCCATAGTTGGTTGATCTCAATGAGTAAGCAAATAAATAATAGTACAATACCACTATGTGAACAAAGACATAAATTTTCCATGTAGAAATTGGCGGATTCATTGGACCTAATATGCCACAATCCCCAGAGCAAACAGAACAACATGAAAATTTGACCACTTATAGCATGACATTCTAGAATCTACGCTGCTTACTTCTGGTTTTTATTGCTAAATGGGCAGAAGAGACTAGCTTTACCTAGGAATAATCCACTCATAACTCCAACTTCCAGAACAAACGAGATTTATCGTCGAGGTTTTGGATTGCAAATATGACGAAAACCAACACATGAACATGCTTATCATTGAAAGATGAAATAAGCAAGAAAGAAGAAGCTGCAGATCTAACTGAATAACAAGGAATCCACCTTAAAATTTGATTGAAGGAAGGCATCCCCAGAAAACAACTTGGTGCACTTATCAACGGTGTTTTAAATGGTATAGATAATGAATGTTGCATGTCTCCATGACAACTTCAAATGCATCATCTATGCCTTTTATTACCATGACTTACATAAGTTGACATTTTAATTACAACATCATCTGTTAAAGAATTAACTCTTCCAACATGATGGTGAGAATCAGTGTGCATTTTCTAGCTATCATCTACCATGCCAAAAGAACCGGTGTCTATGATTCAGATAATGAAAGAATGTCGAAAATCTATTTATGCAAAGTAACATGAAATTGACAAAATCCAAATCATCCACTGCATGAATACATGGCACCAATCATGTTCACTTTTACAAAATGGCCGACTTTATCTGTCACCGTATTAATGAAAATAAGCGTGTCTGTGTACTTCACGTGCATTAACAAACTAAGGAGAGTGTGTAAGCATTTGTCTCTTCAAGGTCATTTCTTCCAAACTCCAACGATTCCCACTTCGAAAGACAAAAATGAAGTTCATCAAAGATACGGGGAAAACGAATCACTACCTGTGGATCATTCACGTGCTCCTCTTCATGCTCCACTGCTCGCCCTACAACACAAAATAAAAAGTATATGTCAGCAACCACCGTCAAAACTGAAAAAAAAAAAGCATCCATTCATACTCACAATCGCTGAGCCCAGCGAGAGCCATGAGCCGCGCGGCAACCTCGCGCTCCTCGGCGTCCTGCAGCGCTCGCGCGTAAGCCTCGTCGTCCTCATACTCCACGGGGTCTACCTCTGGCTCCGCTTCATCCACATCCTCACCCTCCCCGAACCCCTCCTCCTCGTACTCGCTCCCCTCAGAGCCCTCTTCCTCACCCTCGCCCTCTCCCTCGCCATCACCATCGCCGGTCGGGTGCTCGTGGTGGTGGACGCGGAGGTGGTGCTCCAGCTCCTCCTCGTAGTCCTCCTCATCGTACTCGTAGCTCCCGGCCTCTGAGCTCCCGTAGTCGCTGCCCTCGCTGCCGCCACCGTTCATGCGAAGCATCATATACGCCCGCTCCTGCATACGATCCAAACGACAGGTTAGGCGCGGGGGTCTCGGCGCGGGAGTCTCGGAACCCTAGGAACGGCCGAGGCCGCGAGATCTCGACACTTTCCTGCTCCTGGAGGACGCGGGCGAGGGCGAGATCGGCGTCGACCTGGCTGAGGGCCGTGAAGGGACGCCGCGCCGCCGCGGCGGTGTCGCCGTCGTCTCCGGCGTCGGCCACGGCGGCGGGTGGGGGAGGATTCGAGCTAGGGTTGTGGTCGGCGCTGGGCTTATCGGCGCCGCCACCTCTCCCCTTCGAATCCTCCATGGCAACGAGATTAGAGAAGGGGCGAAACGAAAAAGATTAACAGCTCGGGTTTGCTCCACTCGGGTGACTTATGAGGAGGACGTGGGGGGTAATAATGTTGTGTTTGTGCAAAAAAATTGTTGATTAGCCGTGGGGTTTCGATTTAAACCGGGGTCTGGTTAAGCTAATGACGTAGGAGCTCTGCACCAATGCTGTAAATAGTGGATAGATGCCCAATAAATTAACACCCTAAATCTCTTTTTACAGATCCTAATCGCGATATAAGATCCCAAAATAATCATTTCCTCCAACAGATACCCTAAACCAGAAAAACAGTATTTGGAGCCTAGATCATCCTCTATAAGTAGAGAGCGAGAGCCCATTTTTTGAGTGTGTTCTATTTTTAGGAGTCTATTTGGGAATCTGTTGGAGCTACTTTTTACCCTTCAACTCTAAAATTTAAATATTAAGAGCCATATAGAGTATCTCTTGGAGATGCTTTTACAGCGAATTAGCTCCAGTGCAGTGGATATCGAATAGCCGGCTCTGTATTCTTATATCGTATTCTAATAATAGTGATACTTTTAAGTTTTAGATACATATTTAAATTATGTCTTGTATCACACTAACATAGAATAGATAAGATGTACCAAATTATAAACATAAAAAAAGCATATATTGCAATATTTTGTATATATGATTTGAAACAATGCTAAAACCACTATATCATTTGTTACAACCGCTCTATCGTCTGTTACCACTACAATAACGTTCGCAACCAACGTGGTAGTGCCTGCTATCTCCGCTATAGCACTTGCTATGTTCTAATCCGCTATTCTGCACCGCTATAACGTTGCGGTATTGCCTAAACCCCACCACCACAATAGTGCCCGCTATTACGACCGTTGTGTCCGCTATTTAGTACACTGCTCTGCACCGACTGTGTGCTGGTTAGGTGTTAGTTCATGATAGGTTGGGTTCGTGCCATTCTGGCCCATGTGCTAGTCTAAGGAGCACCGCGGATGCTCGATAACGGTCGGACCAACACAAAAGGGCTAGCACAACATTGTCGCCTAGTGCCCAGCTAACGAGGATTGAATAAGCCCTTATATACCGCTTTAATATTTAATTAAGGCCATAAAAAGACCTCGTGATCAAAAGCTTCCTATAGTTATTCCCCGAGTACCTGGGTTGAAAGTTTATGTACACTCTACCTAACCAGCAAACTATTCGAACGATCATAATTATGAATTATTCATTATTCCCTACTGATGTCATCATTATGAATTTCCTTTAGAAAATTAAATCCAAAAAATTGAAACAGTATTTTCTCCCTCTTTTATTAGAATTAAATCTTCTGGAAGCTCATTTTTCCCCGTCCTAACTCCAAATGAACCCATTCTTTTTCTAAATTCATCTAAAATTTTAATATATCCATTTCTACCTTCCTTTTAAGTTTTGGAGTTTATTTGAATTTAGTTTGCCTTTGCTATTTTCATGTGTAAAGTACAACATTTTCAAGGATTACTACATCGACGACTCTCACCGCCAAGCCTCTGAGCAAGGCAAATTACATCATTAATCATATTAAACCTAGTATTTTAAATTATTTATATTGTTTTAAAATATTATGCATGCCTATTTTTATTCAAGCCTAGTATAAAAATCATGGTTTACACTTTAGATAATTCCCATTTTTTTGTATATGCCCAAAATTGATATTGATCACTCAAATACCTTGTTACCCTAGAATAAAACTTTTGTTGGTACATTAGTACTGGCTAAAAATTTTATAGCAAATCTTAGACATGCTTAGAAATAATCTTAGGTTTAGGATAACCTTTTTACATGAAATGATGATTATTAAATTGTATTCTTGACTTAGGTGAGTCAAGAATATGTATGGTATGTTTGGTAAAAAAAATTAAAAGCATGGCTTAGCCTTAGGCAACTGGTTAAGTGGTAGGTTCTTGGTGACACAAGGGATATGTGAAAAGTCTGTCTAAGTCAATTAAGAATTAGTCTGTGAGCTACTACTATAAAGCAACATCATACTACCACAAGTCTGGTAACTAATTTGCGGGTTCCAACCTTAATTTCGTGATAGGTTGAATATGGGTGTGGCATAGGCCACTGAGTCCTACATGACACAAGAGGGGTCCTGACTTAGTGGATTCTTTATTGGGGTAAAACCTTAGCGGGCGCGCGACCAGGTTGACGACTTCGCATTGTAAAGGTCTTGTCGTGATATCTTTGTCGCACACCTAAGAAAGTGTGTTAATCGTATGACAATATAAGATGGCTATATTTTATGGGTAAAGTTGTATAATCTCTTCAAAGTGTGTAAACTATCCTGGATAGTATGCCCATGGGCTATGGTCATAGGCATGTCGAGTAAAGTTTTTTGCAGATTTGATTTTATTTTTCAAAAACTTGGTAAAATAAAAGATGATGAGATATTTTGGAAAAGATGATTCAGGTAGGATACCCGTGGATAAGTTAGTATTAGGTTGGACCTGTACTAATGGTATTAATTTGATTAAAATATTGCTTTTTTTACTTATTGTATTAAATTCAACAATTTACATCTATTTAATGTATTCACTTCACTTGGCTTTACGCTTAAAACAGCCATACTATGCTTTGCTTTAATAATAAGCATGCATAAACTCTATTATTTGGTGTAACTTGCGGAGTAAATTTTTGTACTCACCCTTACTTAAATTACGTTGCTCAAAGGAGGGTTGCTTCGACTACGGTAAGGAACAGGACGAGTAGGCCACGTCACATAATCATTTGCCTGTGGGCTAACTTGTTGTGCTTCTCTGCTTTATTTATTATCTTCCGCTGTTATTTTCCTTTATATATGGCCTATGGGACGTGGAGATATAAACTTGGTTATAAGGCCTATACTTTTTTATTTAATAAAGATTGTCATTATGCATGATATGTATCTCTGTTATCATTGTGTGTATAAGCTTTTTCTAGACTAGTGCGACAAACATAGAGGATCCGGATGTATTGTTTTCGGGGCCAACATAAAAGAACTCTTTAAGTCTTGTACATTTTTGGTGGCCTTGACCTTGGAAATTTAGAGTGGTTGGACCAGAGAGGATTATCTTAGTGTAGTTGCCGATTATGTTAACGATGACTGGGTAATAAAAAAGAGAACTATAGACTTTAAACTAATTGACGCAGCACATACGGGTGAGAATATTGCAGAATATATTATCAAAGTTGTGGAAGATTTTGGTCTTATAAATAGATTTTTTGCAATTATTTTGGACAATACTGTAGCAAACTCTAGGGTAATGGATATTCTCACTTTGTTATTTAGTGCATACACGAAATCCTTCTTGCTACATCAGCGATGCACCTGTCATATTATTAATATTGTAGTTGAATGTGGTTTAAAGAGGTTGGATTTGTATATTGGTGAAAAGCTACTAGCATTTTTGGAACTAGCTTATGATTCCATTGTTATTTTATCCAGAGTGTATTATTAGAAAGAGAATTTGTATTTATACATATTTGTATTTATTTTAGATCAAAGAGCTAAAATTCAAGGATTCACTAATGTTTTTTCACTTCTGAGTGATGCTACAAGAATAGATTATTTTAACTATTTTCAGTCATTTGTACTAAATTGTTTGATGTTTATCTAAAGTAAGAGGTAAAGTTTTAGTGAGTTCGCTTACAACAACCTTTAACAACACCCACCATAGGTAAAAAGATAAGTATGTGGAGCAAAATCTTTGGTTCACTAAGTTCCTCTGGAAGATCAAGTTTTACAACATCAAGTGTTCGAGCAATCCGTACTCATAGAGAGACATCCTTCTTTCTGGACAGTGATATTGTGGATCACTAGGCAAAGGACTTCAACATTTTTGGATGGTGGCACGGGCATAAGCTAATAATTTGGTGCTATCCATATTAGCATGGAATGTGTGAATTGTTCCTATCTTGATGGTTTCTTCCAAGTCTACTTTTAGTCTTTCTGAAAGTATATTAGAGGAGAGAAGAATAAATCCCATGAGTGAGGTGATAGAAATACTTCTAATAGTGAAAGACTGGGAACAAACTGATTCACGAGCTCAGTACTCTGTAGAAAATACAGAGTTGGCAGACACGTTTGATAATCTCGTCAATGTTTTCTCGAGTTGAGTTTTTAATTAGCACAAGTTTTTAACAATATATACATTTAAACATTAATAAAGCTCGCTATTACATTTCTACATTTTATTTTGTATTTTTCAATTTTTGCATTTTTTAGAATTATTTCTTTTTTTTCCATAATTTTTAAGTCAAAATTGGCTTGACGGGCCCTTGGTCTATCAGGCCCGCTAGCTCACTGGTCGTGTCTGGGTCTACGACTCGATCCATAAGATCAGCACGATACAACTTATTTAAACTAATAAGCTATCTATTGAGCCAGGCCACACTGAGCCGTGCCGCCCATTTAGCACCGGCAAAATTCATCATATACCCTCCTCATAGATGAAAATCTAGGATATACCCTCCTACACATCCAAATTGATAATATACCCTCCTCCAATCTATTTGCTTCACAAAACACCCTCTTTATACTAATTTGTATAGGTACAAGGTATATGCAGTATTTTGGGACCTAATCTACCTATTTTACCCCCACCCATTCCAAGTCCCACACTCTTATGAAGCTGCATAGCAAGCACAACATGCATATCTTCAGCAGATAGAAAATTCATCCCTAGCTCAAGAACCTGGATCAATCCATTGGATGGTACACAGAGCAACTACATCAATTGAGCTATTGAGCGCAATACCTACTTAAAGAAATCAAAAGCTAACTTATAAAAAAACAAGTTGTCCCTGCTGCTGCTTGTCACCTGCTCCATTTGCTGCTCTTGACGGGGACCGTGATCATCGCCGCTTGCTCCTCCGGCTTCCTCGCCGCCAGGCAACGATATGTCATCGTCGGAGGAGTCACTGATGAGCTCCACGTCCACCGCCACCGTGGGAGTCTGCCTTTGACTCAGAGTCGTGTCCTCCAACATTGCTGCTGCTTCTGCTCCTCCTCGTTTGTTGTGACCTCGACCCGGTTGATGATGATCGCCGGCAGAGGAGGAGGAGGAAGAGGAGGAGGAGGAGCTGCTCTTGTCGCTGGCCTCTCCGTCCGCGTCTCCCTCGAGAATGGGAATCGGCTGGCTGTGCATCTTCTCGGCGACGAAGTAGGGCCTGAAGTGAGACGGAAATGGGAATCGAGGCGACGAAGTGGGGGTAAAATGGGTAGATTAGGTCCTAAAATACTGCATATACCTTGTACCTATACAAATTAGTATAAAGAGGGTGTTTTGTGATCCAAATAGATTGGAGGAAGGTATATTATCAATTTGGATGTGTAGGAGGGTATATCCTAGATTTTCATCTACTAGTTGGATGCCCGTGCGTTGCTACGGATTTAAACATAATCGTAACATTTAAAAAGTCTAATTGCAAAATGATAGGGAGCAAAGAAAATACTTTAAAATTAGTCTATCAAACAAGAACACTATAGATCAGTGGTGAAGCTAGGAATAAAATTGAGGCTAGGCTGAATCTTTTGTCGGACTAAACGAAATTGACATAAATACAGTGTTTTACTTTTTACAGAATTTCAAATTCATATAGAAACACACAATTAGAGACAAATAATGCAAAATAAAGAAATATAAAGTAGATACCTCGAAAGTTGATAATACCAAACGCATACTCAAGAATATATAATATTCTACCATGAGTGCAGATTAGCGATAAGTCACCTGTGTATGAAACATATGAAAATTAGTGATATAATAGAAACTTGTGAAAGACAATAAAAATTTAGATCATATAAAACATATCACAAATAAACTAATTTGAATCATAAGATAAATTTGAATCACGGGTAAGATTTAAAATTATAAATCTATAAATAAATTATAAAGATTAAACTATTAACTATCTTTAAGTCTAAAATAGTAAATTAAGAGGGAGAAAATATTACCACTTACCACGCACTGATTCTGACGCTGTCCACAGTCCGCTCAGTCTCTCCTCTAAATCACTCTCGCAGTCTTCGCTGTCGCCTGTCCGCTCTCCGCTCTCGCCTCTCGGTCTCTCCACTCTCTGCGGCGCGAATGCGCAATGCTCCTGCCGGCCGGCTACTGTCCTGCCTGCGATCTGGCTCGCCCGCGGTCCGGTCCCCTCGCCCCTCTGCGGCTTGGCCCTCGCCGCCCCCGCGCCCCGGTGGGCTCCCGCGGTCCTGCCCCTCGCCGGCTCGCCGCCCCCGCGCCCCGGCCGGCCCCCCTCCCCCGGGCCCCATTAGATCTGGCTCTCCTGACTCCCAGTGGCCTGGCCCTCGCCGTCGCCGCCCATTTACCTTTGTACCCGTGGGTAAATACCCTAATGGAGTCGGGTATGTGATGTATTCTTTGCCCACGGGTATAAAAATATGGGGAAATCTTTGCCCATCGGGTAAATAGGTACGGGTATGGATTAGCTCTACCCGTACCCGTCTCATCCGTTTACCTGCGAAATAAAATAATAGGTGGACCATTAATAAACCCTAGACTAACGCCGCCGCCCAGATAACTCGCCCGCCGCCCCCCACGGCCCCTCTGGCATCTCCGCGCCCCACCCGCCTCTTCGCCTCCTCCGCCCCCTTCTCGCATCTCCGCCTCCGCCCCCCACCCGCCTCCTCCGCCCCCTCTCGCATCTCCGCCTCCTCCGCCCCCCTCTTGCATCTCCGCCTTCTCCGCCCCCACCCGCCTCCTCCGCCCCCCTCTCATATCTCCGCCTCCTCCGCCCCCACCCGCCTCCTCCGCAAATGCATGATGCCTTAGAGAAAAAAAAACTGACAAAAGAGAGTTAAGTAGAGGACAAAAAAATAAAGAGGAAAGGTATATCGGACACAGCTAGACACCCCACAGCCTGATGTATTCCAATTATCTCTACTCCTAAAAAAGCCAGCTAACATGAGAGATGGTCAATCATTCCCTTCACACAAATCTTGTATTTACTGATAGTGGGTGGGTTGGACGGACAAGACAGGCAAGCAGTGGCGATGGTCACTGGTCAGTGAAGACAGCGCTAGCTGCGACGTACGAACGGTGCACAAGCACAGTGCGGCTGGGGCAGGTCCCGCTTGCGTTGGCCCGGGTATATGATGAATTTTGCCTTTAGCACCACCCGTCACGACCACACGGGAGGTCGGAGGGGGAAGACGAGGAGGCCACTTGGTGGCGGTGGAAGAGGCAGTGGCTGGGACCCACCCACCGTATCTCTACCTGGAGGAATATCTGTCTACCGCAACCTAGTACGCACTGCACTGTATCCAGAGGGGAATTCCAGGAGCCGGCGCGCTGGCCTGTCGCCCTCCGTCCGGCCCACGCCGAGCCGCACGCACCCGGCCGCATCCCCGCCCTGGCATCTCCGCCGCGGCACCGGCACGGCGTCAACGTGGCACAATCCACGGCCCTCGGCACCCTATCCGTGGGCCGATAAGGCGCAGGCGGCCATACAAAGCCGTGGCCGCGGACTCGCGCAGAGGTCGCTCTCTCTCTCTCGCCTCCCCTCCCCTCCCCTCCCTCTGGTCCGGTTGGGTTGGTGGCTGCGCTGCGCCTGCGCGCATCATCACATCATCACAGCGCAGCTCGCCAAGGGAGAGAGAGAGAGAGAGAGAGACGCTCTCGAGTCTCCCACCCACCAACCGCAGCGCGCGACGCAGAGATTGGATTAGAGAGAGAGAATGGCGGCGCCGTCGTCCCTCGCGTCCTCCCACCTATCCCGCCTCGCCGCCATCCGCCGCGTCGCCGCCGTCCCCGCCGCCCCGGCGCCGCAGCAGCTCCGCCTCGGCTGCTCCCGCCGCCGCGCGCGGCGCGTCGTCGCCATGGCCGGATCCGGCAAGGTGCGTCCCGTCCTGTTGCTTTCTTCGAAAAAGGTGTTGGTCCGCCCGGTTTTCACACATGCTTTTGCTTTGCTTCCTTTTGCCTTGCAGTTCTTCGTCGGAGGCAACTGGAAGTGCGTAAGTATTCGCTCCCCTGCTTCGGCTCTACTTCCACGGCTTGAGGTGTCGGTACTGATGAGCAATAGGGCGATGGATGGTGATTCTGTTGTCCCTGCACGGTCTTTTGGTCCTGGCGGAATTGTGGTTTCCGCCTTGGACATTCCAACGAAATTGGAATGGGATTTTGTCATCACTCATACATCGTGATTTATTCCGTATCCCGTCTGCTAGACATGGAATTGCTCGTGTGCTGCCTTGTTTAGATTTGTATTGCCAGTGCACTTTTTTTTTTGGGCTATATAAAAGAAGTTATCTTTTATTGCGTCTTTTGTGTGCAGCTGCTTCACTTTTATAGGGAGCCTCTTACTGTTTTTCGTTGGATACATTGGAATTTCTGGTGTTGATATCTGATCACTTATTTTTCTTCTTGCCCCTTACTTTAGAATGGAACAAAGGACTCCATTAGCAAGCTTGTCTCTGACTTGAACGCTGCCACACTCGAAAATGATGTAGGTAAGCTCATTTGTTCCTTCTATGCATGTCCTAATCTTCCTTTCGATATGGTGTGCACAGTAGATGTGTACATTTGATTGGTATATAATTTGTATGCCCATCGTATCACAGTTTCCATATAATATATAAATATGGACGTCTTTCTGAAAGTGCAGCTTCTACCAGCTATGTTTTCTGTTACTCTCACTTATTTCCTGCATATGCTCTGCTATAGTATAGTGATATCACCAAAAGTGTAGATCCAATGCTAATTGCTTAATTCCAATCAGTTTGGGCTCTTCTGCTTAAGTGTAAAGTTACTACAAACTTAAGGCCTCCCAAACAGGTTGCTAGAAACATTTCAGATACACTTGGTCAACTTTTCTGATAAGAAGCTTGATCCCTTACACGACTACATGCATCCTGTGTGAGCAACATGTGACTTGGAAGCACTTCTTTCATGTTGGTAGCAGGTTCTTCTGTTTATAACCAAGTCGGCCAAAAAATGAACACCTGAAAACAAAACTTCTTTGTTAGCATCTGCATGGTGCACGGGAGCAACTTAAATGTGTGGTGATTTAGATGGTAATATACATTTGTGGGCCCCAAATTATCACCTGAAATTATTATCTCGTGGTGGAAGACAACTATAGTAAAACTACCACAACATCTGAACTTTTTTTTTGACCAAATATCAGGAGAGCTGCTATTTGTTTTCATTGAAGGGGGGAAATGCAGGCACTGTATGAGAAAATGAAAAGGAGTAGTAGAATACAGATAGACACTGTATGAGCAGGGCACTCTTTCTACCAGCGCACATCTGAACTAACATGTTCCACCTTATATATGTGATTCTTTAGACAATTTCAAGCCAATTGTCTGCTTGTTTTGCTTAATTCAGTAAGCATATTAATGTGTGAGGCTTTGGCAATACTACAGATGTTGTGGTTGCACCGCCATTCATTTATATCGATCAGGTCAACAATTCACTAACTGATCGCATCGAAGTATCTGCTCAGAATGTGTGGATTGGAAAAGGAGGAGCCTACACTGGAGAGATCAGGTTGGAGCTGAAAGCTAAAACTTGTCACCCTTTTGTTTTCTTAGGGTATGCATGGAGGTTGCAACTGAGTGTATCGTACTGATGACAAAAACATCATTTTGTTTTGCTGCATATTAGTTTTTTATGGTAGTTATGAAGGATTAATAAACATTTTTTTGTGCTTCTGGAAGCTTCTTTTTTATTGTGCCTCTGGGTTTATATACACGACCCTTTATTTTTCCATAAAAAAAAATTCTAGTGCGGAGCAGTTGGTGGACATTGGCTGCAAATGGGTTATTCTTGGGCACTCCGAGCGTAGACACATTATTGGTGAAGATGATCAGGTAATTAATTTATACACAAATTCTGCCAGATTGGTATTTCTCTTACTTGTCCATGCTCTGTTGAGAATTGAGATGCATGACAGCCATTATCATGCAGTGACATACTTTAGGATTTTAGGATTGTGATATAACAAGTTTATCCAATGCAGTTTATTGGGAAGAAGGCTGCATATGCCTTGAGTCAAAATGTTAAGGTCATTGCCTGCATTGGAGAGCTGTTGGAAGAGAGGGAAGCAGGGAATACTTTTGATGTGTGTTTTAAGCAGATGAAGGCTTTTGCGGGTAAAATTTCTTCATCAAGTAAATTAATGATGGCCCTGCTTCGTAAGAATGAACATCATTGATGTATCTGCGATATGTGGCTTTCAGATAGTATTACAAACTGGGCAGATGTTGTAATTGCATACGAGCCTGTTTGGGCTATTGGTACTGGAAAAGTTGCTACACCTGACCAAGCTCAAGAAGTTCATGCTGCTATTCGTGATTGGTTGAAAACCAACGTATCACCTGAGGTTGCTTCTACCGTTCGAATAATTTATGGAGGTTGGTTCCGTATCTCGCATGAGGATCAATGTGTTTCTCCATTTGTGCCAGCAAAACTGATGATTGGAAGACTGAACTTAGAAACCATAATTTAGGACGAGAGATAGTATTTCATAAAGCTCCTTAATAGCAGCATCTTGCAAGATATACCATTCTGAATTCTGGTCATCTCTTATAAAACAATTGGAAACGTATCTTTCTTGAAACTCTGTCTTGAAACCCCATCCTGAGAAGTGAGAATTTAGTTCTCAAGTACCAATTTCTGTATCTTCCAAGGCCCCTATCTTTGGCAGTAGAACCAACATTTCTTTACAGAATGTTCGAAGCATTTTATTTTAATCATAACATGTCTTACTGATTCTATGATATGATCATCTTCATGTGACTCTGTTTCAGGTTCTGTAAATGCAGCCAATTGTGCAGAGCTAGCAAAGCAAGAAGATATTGATGGCTTCCTTGTTGGTGGTGCCTCTTTGAAGGTACGAGAAACTGATGTCAGATCCATTCTTTTATTCAGATGAAAACAATGAAACCGCAAAATTACTTCCTCTTGAGTGTTATTTTTAGTCGCTGCTACCAGCAACTCTTAAACACGTTGGCCTGCAATATTATGATGCTTTCTGTTCAATATTGATAACCATATGTGGGCGTATTGGATATAAAACACCTAAAAAGAAATCATATTCCTGAACCACGAATACATCTCTAATCTGCGAGCCGATATTTTTTGGTGTTTGTAGGGTCCGGACTTCGCCACCATTGTCAACTCGGTGACTTCCAAGAAGGTTGCAGCTTGACGGACCCTCATGGTAGAAATAAGTCATCAGAGAGGCAGCTCGGCCACCATGTCATAAAAGCCTGAGAGAGATGCTCCGTGTGATCGTGTCCAGACACCGTTAGCTTTGCTGATTTGTAGCACGAAAGAGAATAATGCGAGATGTCACCACCATCTTTTTTTCTCGTGGACCTTTTGTACGGAACGGGAGTTTATATTTGTACGTGAGCGAGTGAGCAGTAACACACGTGAATTAATATATGCTGGTATCTCTGGAAACGTTTTGTCGTGTGAACCATTGAAAAGTCTGCGGTGATTGAGGAGCCAATATACAACGCAGAAGATTATGCTGTACAATAAAAAATGATACGGCAGAAGATTATGCTGTACAAAAAAAAATGATACGAGTTGATGGACGCGAATCAAGCTCATGATTTCATGGCAAGGTTTTATGCAAGGTGCAGATCAGTTTTTATAGGATCTAATGCTCGTCCAGGATGTTGGTTGCTATCGATATTTTTCTCCAGGAACAATCGTAGAGGCAACTTTGCTACCCAGCATCCAAAAATGACAACCCAAAAATTCTGTATCTGCTTACCAGAAACAAAAACCGATCTTATAACTTAGTTTCGAGACAACTTTGTTCTTATAGGTCCATGCACATAAAATTAGGTGCTGAAGATACATGGCCCGGTAAAGTCACAACCAAGGACAACATTACTCCTCTGACAAATCTAATCTCCAAGTTATGTGACTGAAAAAGAGAAAAAGGGCACGTTCCTATGGTGTGCAGAGATTCTTCAAATCTTCCTCTTTGGCATAGGTGTTTGGGATGAGCCTTGAAGCATAGGGATGTAGATCCTTGTACGAATTTCTGATGGTGCCTTCTGCCACACCAGTAGCCAAGGAAATATCTGCAACACATCCACGGTGTCATACTGTCACTTCACCAAAAATATCAGACGCGAGGAGAGGACGGAATGGGACAACAGCATCTCATACCTTTAAGAGGTTTCTTGTCATCTGAGAGTTGGGTTATCATATAAATGACAGCAGCCGCAATTGAAATAGGGCTCCTCCTGCACAGCAGGTTGCAAGGAAGTGTGAACATATCATTTTAGGTCAAGAATGTGCACTAAAAAATTGACGAATAAGAAAGGCTCGTATCTAAGAGTCAAAGACTAGCACTTGGGTACTTCCAAATACAACACTGAAGTTACACGCATGGCCTGTACCAAATTTATTACTCGCGGTCTATAGGGTATAGATTAGCCATATTTTCATTTCATTTATTGGACTAGTTCCTATAATAGTCTATGATTCCTTAGGCCACTAACATAAAATGGCCGACACATGAAGCTAAACACAGTGATTCAGAGGCCAAAACTAGATCGGACCAATGATATTAAAGCTAACTAGACAAAAAGGTTTCATGTCGCGAAATCTCATCTGTTATCAAAATGGAAACGGGATAGGACCAGTCTTCTGTGTCATCTGTACAAAGTCCAAAAATGCCTAACCTTATATCAAGTGCCTCTGAGCGCTGAACTGCCTCCTGAGCTGCTTTAACAGCTTGATTGTTCATCCCAAGAGTTGAACAGAAACGCCTCTGCAGATTTGCAAGCTTATAAGCTACCAACTTCAGATTTTGCGAGTTTATTTGCTAGGTAAAAGCAAACCAGGAAATCTGCAGCGTGGATGGTTCCCATCTCCATAGATTGACCCATTTCAACTTCCAGTTGCTTCACTATGAATTCTTTTGCTCGGCCAATCTCTTTCTTTGTTGCTCCATTAGCAACCGAACATATTTCTGCAACAAGCCAACACAACAAAGAAAAACGACATCAGATGCATGAATGCTGATGTGTTCTAATGTCTACAAAATCGGAATTTTGTTAGAACAAGTACCTTTTACAGTTCTAGGCCGATCTTCTTGTCTACAAGCAATATACAGACAAGCAGCTAAAATGGCATCTTGATTTCTTCCCCTGATAGACTTGAGATCTTCCACCTTCTTATATATTTCATTGGCTCGGTCCTTTAGAAAAATATAGACAAAAATTAACACAATCGCTAACAGCAGAGACCAACCAGCATTACACTCGAAACAATTCTAAGGAAGCAGCAATGAACCTTACATGGACATATTGTGCAACACACACCAGGTATCCAGCAAATGTGTTATGCATGTATTTATCTTAAATAAAATAAACAGGTTACACCACATAACATGGATCCCTGCTCTTTTAACACATATGCTAGGACAAAAGTCTGTAAAATGCCCTACAAGCAACCTGATGGACTTTAAACATTCTGTAAAATGCCCTACAAGCAACCTGATGGACTTTAAACATTCATTCAAAGGGAACATATGAAACTGAGATTCTATTAAGTTTTAGTATTTTTAGGAAAACACAACATGTACGATCAGACACCAGTTACATACATTTAATCGAATGGTCAGTGCAATCTTATCATTTCTGCTAGTACTCACAAGCAAGTATAATTGGAGCAAATATTTTGGTAGTCAGATCAATGTAATGGACAATAACCGTCAGATTATTTACCTTGATAGTAGCCACAAGACCCAACCTGCAGAAGATATCATGTCAACATATTGTCAATCCAGATGTTACCACGTAAAAGGTCCAAACTGCGTCAGTAGTAAACATACATACTCATCAAAGTAGCTTTGAGCATTGTGCATCTATTCATATTAAATTGTTCTTTTATTGTGAAAATTTCCCATTCTAGACCCACTAGTAGAAGAGGAGGCCGTCACAATTGCACATGCCTAATCAATTATCACAACAAGAATCCTTCAGTACGTCATCAGCTTGCTATTGCTAGGCACCTAAATGGCTAATCACATGCTTCAAGCAACTAGGTGCTAAATGCCAGCGCTAACAGCTTGTCAATGCTTTGAATTGAAGTGCATAACACAAGCATTTGGGGGTGCAACGAGCCTATCTTATCAATTGTACCAAACCTATATTCATGTGGGAAAAAAACTGAGCTTTTTGGGATTCATTGTATCATGGGAGCGACTAGCGCCCAGACGTCCAATCCAGACGCTGGCTCCGTACGCTACGTTTTACCATAGGATTTGCCCGCGAGTAACTTCCACCGTTCGATTCCTCCCAGCAAAAATACAATGAATCCACCCCTTGCTTTCTTCGTCACGCTCACTCGTGGGGCATTATTGTGTGGCCAGTGGCGACGACACAACTTCAATTGAACCTTCCCCCAGATCCAAGCGAAAACCACCCATCGCCTAACCCTACGTCCCTGCCCATAAAGCACAAGCCCTAGCCCTCCACGGAGCAATCACACACGTTCCAAATCTACAAAACCGACGAAGACCGAAAATAAATCCATTAGTCCCAAAACCCCCTTCACACTCCTCGATTCCTCAATCCACCAAATCAGGGCAGGGCCAGACACACACACGATCGATCCTAAGACATTTGAGACAAATCAAACCAAAGCGCAGGTACCTCCTCTTAATTTGATCGAATCGAATCGGACGCATAGGAATGGGATGGGCGAGGGGAGAGGGAGAGAGGACCTGTCCGCCATGTTTGCGATGGTGCGGAAGGCGAGGATGAGGGAGCGGTCGGGGTTGGAGCCGCGATTCTGCCAGCGGCCGAGGGAGGAGGAGAGGAACTCGCCCTGGGCGCCGTTGGGCTTGGCGATGACGGTGGAGAGGCCGCCGTCGGTGAGGAGCGGGTTGGAGGGGCCGCCGACGCGGACGGGGTCGTTGTCGTTGGACTCGTTGGCGAAGGTGCGCCACTCGGAGGTCTCGTCCACCGAGTGCGCCTCCAGGACGAGGCCGCACTCAGTGCACACCGTGTCCCCCGCCGAGTGGTCGAACGCCACCTCCGTCTGCTTCTTGCAGTCCGGGCAGAACGTGTCGCTCATCTCGCCCGCCGCCTCAGCCGGCTCCTCTCTTCCCTTCCGTTGGGGCTCCTCCTCTCCGACGCTGTCGCGTGTTGTAGTGGTGTGGTGATCGAGAGAAGAGGCGATCTGGGGGTGGGGAGGGGGAGCACGCGAGAAGGAACGAAGGGGAACGCAGAGATGGAAGAGGAGGTTCGATCGGTTTGGGTTGGGCTTTTATCGGGTCGGGGGCTCCGGCGGAGGCGTGGCGTGGCGTGCCTGGGAATGGGAAACGGAACGGCGGATTTATTTATTTATTTATTTTTTTACTATTTTATATTTTGAGTTTTTTTAATCTTTTTTGATTTTTTTGAGTTTTTTTGCTGATTCTTTTTCTCGTATTCATTTGTATTGTTTACGATGGATTAACCTGTTTTTTTTTCTATTTTTAAATTTATTTACGTTAAATAAGTTATCATTAGTTGTAATATAATTTTATCAGTTACAATACAACTTTAACTATAAATTAATTTATTTCAGTCCAAGACGGGGGAACCGGGTAGGGCCCGACCGAACCGACTAGTCCGAGTCTCTGATCGTGCTTGTCTCCGTTGAATCTCCCTCTCCGCTGTCCTACTACCATGCTGTGGTGCCGTAGTGCTGTGTCGTTATGTTCGGCAGGAGTCAGCTAACATTCTCGAACTTGGAGTGCAGAGGAACAGAGCATTCTTGTCGGGGCAAAGATGGCACGCTTTAACAACGGGCATCAAGTTGAAATGGGAACCAAAAGATTTGAGTACTCAATTCGTTGGCATACAGGCGTTTTACTTCTGTCCCGATCAACTTCTATGAATCCAACGCCCAGACAAGGCCGCGTTCCTAATTTTTTTCTCACTAAATTTTGATTCCTCGACATTTGGTTCACTCTCACAAACCATCAACCGTAGCTTAAAAAAAAAACCCCACTAAGACCTTCGACTTCCACTTTCGCACATCCTCGGGGTGACTGTTTGGTCAACAAACCCACCCCCAAGGATTTGTACACCAAACTGGTGTGAGTTGCAAGCAACAAGGCATGAGGCAACTGCTATCCTCCCTAAATTCAACTAGACAGTAGAGTGCGCTGATAGCCTCACACCCAGTCAGTAAACCAAGGCGCACATTATTTCAGTGGCCTAGCAGCCTGAGTTTGACGACACAAATGCTACGTGAATACGACTAGATGATTTCATCCGGTACTTCCTTGCGTAACTTTCACATTACAAGTTTTGCACAGGCTAAACTCAACTCATGTGCGGACCAGAATATCTCCAAAAGGCAAACACGAATCATAATCACGACGACACCATCATCAGTTCATCACTGGCTTCCCATTCTAAAATCACAACCATACAGAAACTAAATACTTAGGTATCAGGGCATACGCGGCTATAAACGGTCACAACGAAAACCTATGTTTCAATAGGTATCAGGGCATACGCGGCTATAAACAATCACAACGAAAACCTATGTTTCAAGACGACACCTGGTGCAATTTTGTCATTAATAGTTATAACTCGCAATATCAAGTAAAAAAGGCTCCGGTCTCGCACTTGATGAGAGACGCAGAAGGTTAGGCACTAGAGCATAACTGTTATCCAAAGTACATAAAAACGGATGAACCGACAAGCTCAGTATCCTGCTACAGTTCTTACACCACCCCTGAGGGAAGCCGTAGCACCAGTTGCCCACCGACGAGACTGTACCACCACAAACACCCGTTAGATAATGTTCAGAGTCAAATTCTAATAACTATACCAGTGATATTTAATGTACCTCTTCACATAGTAGTAGCAGAAATCTGCAAGGATGAATGTCTGCACAATTTCTGACAGGAGCACCATTGATGGCCACAAGCCATAGCCCAGAGCAGTCAACAAACGGCCACGCGTATCCAAAACCTACACAACGAGTTTGTTGACTTAAATGAGCAGAGCTTCCATACACATGTATAAAAAATGTCAAATTCGGTGACATGGATAAAGTTTCTGCTTCCGAAAGCTCGTGAACAAACAACTTTCGCATGCGCATGTATATAGATTTCCTCAAGATATCCTTAACCATAAAAATTGCACTTGTAGGCATGTTTGATCCAACTGTACTAGAAAAACAAATCAAGGTAAACAAGGGAAGAATCGCCACATAACCAGATTGCTCAACAATGATGCCCCTAAAAGTAAATATACTGAGAAAAGTACAGGTCATCATTCATCAAAGTAAAACAGTGTGTCAAGTACAGAGTATAAAGACGTATGAAAGCAACAACAAATGCCCCAACTCAAAAACATTCAGTTGTACAATAATTGCTGGAATGCTAGGTATTACCATATTAGTGCCAAATGCTATAACAAAGGGAAGTTATGAGATAAAAAGCTTGAGGGTTTGCTTAAAAGACGAACCTGAAGAACCCAGTGGGCACAGCTAAGAAACCTTGCAACTCCCAGTGCAAACACATAGTGAGCTGTGAACGGTTCAACAATCTGCAAATGATGGAAAACATAGATCAAAAAACTTCGCCCTGAACAAAAGGACGCATGCTAGTATCTACCTTAGTATTTTGCATCAAACGCAATTGCGGAAGCACTGAAACAGCTTCCAAGTAAACACAGAATGCCCAGCTGATCCGGTTCACAATGTTATGAGATGTTGAAGGATGAATAAGTAGCGCTAGCACAGCACAAGGTACCACCTTCAAAGGAAGAAAGAAATACGTAAATAACCAAATAAGCTGGCAACTTATCATGTCTTACAACTAAGAGATTTGTGAGCATCATAACTGACTCAACAAGAAAAAAAAATCCAGTAGCCCATTATAGGTTCAACGCTTTCTATTAGTGATACATGGTTTCGATGGCACTTCTACAGAACCATTAGTGATAGAAATTAGATGATTCTACATGGGCTTCAGCTGTTTGCCCACCACAAGTCATCCATGGTGAGAGTTCATCTTGATTATCTATAGATGTTGTGTATCTGGAATTTCAACCAGAAGAAACTTTCAGATAAACACTTAATGAGCCAAGAAGAACAACATAACACAGCAGTACTACTGGATGAAAGGTGCCAGTATCATTTCCTCAATTCAGCACAAAACTTACCAATTAGAAAGCCTCTAGAAGCAACAAATACAGCTACCAATATCCAAAAAACAAAAGGAAATTGTTGTAGCAGGGGTGGCCCAACCCCCCGTGTATGAAGAGACCAAATCCACTCATTCTTACTCACCAGCTCTCTCTACCTCTCTTAGTGCTATGTCTCCCATGGAGAAGGGTACCATGCGCGGTCCCCACGGATGACGCCAACTGTTGTAGCATAGTTACAACAGTGGAAACAGGGTACCCTTCTCCATGGAAGACATAGTACGAAGAGAGCTGGTAAATAAGAATGAGTGGATCTGGCATCTTCATACCCCTCTTGGGGGTTTATATACATGAGTGGGGTAGGATGGGAAATTCCCATCGTACCCTTTAATAATTACAAAATATGAAGGTATATTGGTACATTTCTCTATACTATTAGGCCTGCTACATATTGGGTCAGTTGCAAGACCCAGTTACAGCGGGTTAGGCCATCCTTGCTACAACAGAAATAGTGATCTAAAGCACAGGTGGTAACAGTTGTAGCTTTCAATTCATGTAAGCAAGCCACAGAAAAATCAGAAACAGCGAATTTCAATCAAGGAAAACCCACACAAGAAACAAATAGAGCTACCAATTGTAGAGAAGCAACCAAATAATGATCTAAAGCACTGGTAAGAGCAGTTGAAGATTAATGTAATCAAAATACAATAAAATTGTGAGCACCACCACCATGCCCAGTTTATGCTTACCAACCTAAATCCCTATAATATCAACATATTAGGGATATCGTGTGTTCTTACCACATAGTACAATGCAAAATTGTCCTTGTCCACCATATAAGTCGACCTCAGTTTGAACCGAATCATGTAGATGACAAAAAGTGTAGCAGCAAGTGTAGCAGTGTCCAGCACAGTATGGATGTCATACTCCATGACAAAGCTGCAGTATAGTCTAGCAGCTAGAAACAATGCCGTCAAATCCTGAGACTTGAGGGATAGCCCTGCAAGATTTAAAATAGAAGCCTTTAAGATTCTTAGTAAATCAGGGCATTACTACCCAAAAAAAACACATAAATCATGCAATAGAATGGTGAAGAGATGTTGAAAGACTTGTACGACTATTTATGTTCAGTTCTTCACACATATAGTAACATGCTAGTCTGTAGTCATTTCTTAGGTTAAAGCATATAGCGTATTCACGAAAATGTACTTTACGATTGAAAACCATGTGAAAAAGAAAAAACACGTTAGAAGATAAATATTAGGGCAATTTTCACAGCATGCAGGTGTAAAATAAGCGCACGCCCCTAATTGACCCAACCAGCCAACCGC
Source organism: Dendrocalamus latiflorus (assembly GCA_017311315.1). Taxonomy (NCBI): domain Eukaryota; kingdom Viridiplantae; phylum Streptophyta; class Magnoliopsida; order Poales; family Poaceae; genus Dendrocalamus; species Dendrocalamus latiflorus. Next base: position 2,792,723 of record CM029658.1, read on the forward strand.
TCTACCATCCCACCCATGCCCAGTTACTAGTGTTTGTCAATTATGGTAAAATTACTATCGAATGTACATCAAGTTATCATATGTAATACCTGCAGTTACTTTCGATTACGCATGAAGTTATCATCCATATGGAATGAAGTTACCATCCTCATGGTGAAGCCCCACCAACTCACCCTATTCCGGAAAGTTATTTTCGGTTACGCATGAAGTTATTATTCATATAGAATGAAATTATCATCCCCATGCGAAGGTATCACTCCATGGTGAAGTTACTATCATATGCAACCAAGTTATTATCTATTGTGAACGAAATTACTATCGATAGCGAGTGAAGGTACTATCAAACGCTCACAGTACACAGCAGGTAATAACTTTCTTCACAACAGACAGTAATTTCACTCACAATAGGCAATAACTTTCCTCACGACCGAATCTACTAAATTATCACATGTATGCATCAGTACAGTTGACTTGGGGACTTTTTTATATTGTTTACAAGCTAAAAAAATACAATAACTCTTTCATAGAAAGTCCGATATACGATCTGTTTGCGTTATTGTGTTCGAATTTACGAGCTTAATAAAACAAGATTCATATTGAATATGTTTCGACACTGAAATTCATGTTTTTTATACCAGTCGCAAGTAAGTAACTTCATGTTTGTCTGATGGTACCTTCATGTGTAATAGTTAGTGCCGAATCAACATAGCTTGTATCAGGAAGCCAGGCAGCAGGACCTGCGCGTAGGCACTGAATAGCGCTACTCTGTGTGTGTATTCCATTGTGACAAAACAACAATAACAAAGTCTCTTGTCCTAAACAAGTTAAGGTAGATTAGGAATAAAACCTCCTCAAAGTCAAAAAAACGAGAGCTTTATAATAAAACCTACATGGCTAAAACCCTAAGCCCTACATTTTGCTATCTGAACCGAGAGCCTAAAACACCGCCTCTAAACCTTTTTCTTATGTCATGGTTCCGGTACATGGATCGCTAACTTCCATTTGCTCTTGTCCAAAGCCAACTTTTTGGATACATTCCAAACCCTCAAGTCTCTTTTAACTGCTTCCTTCCACGTCACTCTTGGTCGACCTCTGCCTCTTCTTATGTTTCGGTACGTCTTATAATTTCATTATGCACTAGTGCCTCATAAGGCCTCTATTGGAGATGTCCAAACCATCTCAGATGATGTTGAATAAACTTCTCTTCAATTGGTACCTCCGTTGTGGCAAAACAGCTTAACTTTTGCAGATACCTAAAAAGTAGATACAAAGAAGTATTTGAGGAGCTTATGACAAGATTTCGGCCAACATGGACCAAGAATGCACCAAGCGCATAACCTACCATCCGTGACTATAGAAGAAGTAAAAGAAAATATGTGCATGCTAATCATTTGTAATAATATTGCCTACTATGGTTATATGATAATATGTCTAATTTTAAAGTTCAAATGGTTGGCTTTGCATACCAACAACACATACACAGTAATGAAATGATAACAAGTTAACCCCTCCACACTCTGCACCAAGACAAACATGCTCCAAACAAACCATCTCGATTTAATGGATGATAACTCTGTACATCTATGGCATGATAATACACACCAATTTCTAAACCAGTTCAGGGTAGTCATACCACCAATTTATACCAACCAAAAGCGGGGCGGGTGGGTGGGGTTTTTTTGGGGGGGGGGGGGGGGGGGGGGGGGGCATGATTGGATTCAAGATGCATGTCATGTTTCTCCAACTTGCTTCAGTTAATCTCAACATACACATACTGCACCATCCTCCGCATTGGGACTACTAAGCCTATCCAAAATCGCCCCAGCCAAGTCAAAGCACACATGTAACCAAATATGCTCACAACCGTGCTGGTATCGCAATTTCTAACATAGAACGACTTGCAGCTCTAGGAGCATATCAGATCAGTAATTAGCTACATCTCCCATATCAAAACCCTAAAACAATGCTACACGTCTTTTCAGCTCCACAAACAAATCAACTCGCAGGAAATTGGCATTAAACGTGAAACGTCCGACACCAAATAGATCGAATAAATATCCCAGCCTGCACCGCCTGCAGCCTCCTAGATGATCACCGTAAGAAACCACCAATTCTCCGAAAAATTTACACATTATGCCGGAAAACGCCTTCCGACACACGAAAGCGGTCGGTAAATTGCTCCAAAAGCCTAGCTCCGAGCGAGACTCGCACGGATCGAGCGATCTCAACGGATCGAGGTGAGCAAGGAAGGGAACAGGAGTCAGAGGGGAAGGGGAGACGAACCGGCGCAGGTCTTCTCCTTGGTGAGCTTGTAGATGAGGACGCCGATGCCGAGCGCGTGCGCGGCCTCGGCGGCGACGAAGAGGTTGTCGTGGTCGTGGACTATGAACCGGATGAAGACGAGCGCGGCCATGCCGGTGACCACGGCCAGGAAGGCCTTCACCTTGGGCGGCTGCCGCCGCACCCACGCCATCACAGCGCCGAGCGGCCGCTTCGTCCCCCTCATCTCGCCTCGCCTCGGTCGCGTCGCGTCGCCTCACCACCACCTCCGATCGGAAAGCACGGGAGTTTTTTCTCTTTTTTTCTCCCCTCTTTTTCCCCTCCGTTGCGATAGTGCGCGTGAGGATTGTTTTTTGGGAGGTGAAGGAGAGAGATGAGATCGGGCGGAGTTCTAGCTGGGTTGGTAATTTGAGACTGCCGTTTTGGTGGAATTGACGAGACCTGTGCCATTTGAGATTTTGGACCGCCAGTTTTAAATTTCTCCTTTTTGGTCCTATTTAAAAGTACTATATCTTTCAATTTTAGTTTTTGGTGGTTATTTTTGGCAGATCGTGAGAGTAAAACACTCGCATTGAGAGACCACTATATTTAAAGCATAGTAACATCTATAAAACAGTTCCTATAACAATTTCTACAAACAATTTATAGAAATCACCTTAAAAAGACACTTTATTTAAAATTAATTTCTAAAAGTCATAAGCTATTTGTAACAGGGCCTCTATGAGTACATTTCTCCTCTTTCTCACACAAGACAACCTATTTCAATAAGCTTTGCATTGTTCCTTTGTGACCAAGTCTGGTTTTCAAGGTTTCATTTTATAATCGTACCACCAAAGATGAACAATAGAGACATGCGGGATGGTATAGTAAAAAAACCAGCCACCTGCTAGGCTAATTAGCCTCTCCATGCATTGTCCGTGACTTGAAACACTTGTTTGGGCGTCCTATTTGGGACATAGAAATTTTGCACGGGAATTATGAGAGATTTACGATGGTTCAATTAAAATTCATTCATATGAAATTCGTTCGTTCGAGAACATGTGCTAAGCTTGTGTTTTCCTCGTCGAAGAACATTGTCTAGCTTGCTTCATCAGTGCGCTACTCCAGAACTTGCTTACGAAAGGAACAACAGATCGATCACGCGGTAGGCGACTGACTCGTACGTACTGCCACGAACAAACAAAGCTAGTACAAAAATGTTCACGTGTTGATGCTTTGTCACTTTGCACTGACGAGAGACGGGAACACTACGTACTGAGCAATAACGACGCACGGCGAGTCGCCGCCCGGCTGTGAACATGGTCACTCTTTTTGTCACTATAACAAAAAAAAATATCGACCGTAAACATAAACTATCAGCCGTAATTGAAAAGAACACATTCAATATTTGCCATCTCGTGCGGATGGCTGCGTTTTTGCATTGCCCAGGGACTACATGCGCGCGAGACCGCGACGCAGGAGCCAGGAGCGCCGCATGAGCCCGTCCATGCGCGCCGACCTTGTGTATTGGATGGACACCTTTCGGTAGTTCGACGCGCCTGGCACGCTCGCCCGCGCGGTCTCCTACGTCGAGGTGTGGCAGCCGCAGCGATCCACGAGGACCTGCTCCGCCTCCTCGGCGCCGCGCCCGTCTCCCTCGCGGCCAAGCACGAGGACTCCTGCAGCAGCTGGGTCTGTACGGGTCTGTTTGGTTCACGTACGAGTAGAGCCTGGCTCGTATCAGAGAGCCAGGCTCTCGTGGGACAGGTTGAGCACATGCAACGCTGTCGTGTTTGGTTCACGTACGAGTAGAGTCTGGCTGAGAAGAGATATTGTTTGGTTGCCTGTACGAAGATATGTTGCATGAGATAAAAATAATATAAGATTATGATTATGATTATGAAGATATGTTATATGAGATGTTCGTATCTTATTATATCTTAAACTTCTTCAAAATACGTTAATAATACTTGATATTTACTAATATACACTAATAACATCATCAACTGACTAATCACCTGCATCCCGCGAGCCTGGCTCCCCAGAAACGCCCGATTCCCACGTTTCTCCAGAGCCTGGCTGCGGGGGGAATCTTGCATGAGCAGAGCCAGGCTAAACCCAGCGACTAGGCAACCAAACAAGGAGACCCTGCATACGGTCAGCCTGGTTCAACCGGATGCAGGCAACCAAACAGGCCCTACAAAACCGAATTGGTATGGTAAACATGGCTTCTGAATATTTCAGCCAGCAGTTCGTTGTTACAAAAAATTTTGTGCTCTGTACATCTCTCTTTTTCTCCCCTATTTTGGGTTAACTATCTCTTCAAGCCGGTTAGAGCAACTCCAGCAGGACCCCTACTTTAGCCCTCATCCTACTTTTAAGAGTCGAGGGGCAAAAAACTCACTCCAGCAGGGCCACTACTTGAGCTTTCAAAAGTAGGGGGCCCTCAAATCTCCCCCTCGAGCCCTCATTCTTGGGGTCTGGAGGGAGCCCCTACTTTTGAGGGCTCAAGTAGGGGTCCTGCTGGAGTGAGTTTTTGCCCCTCGACCCTCAAAAGTAGGATGAGGATGAGGGTGGGTCCTATGTGTCATCCCCTCTAAGAATGAATTTGAGGGTCCTGTTTTGAGGGCTCCTGCTGGAGTGTAGCTCAAAAAACAGAGCCCTCAAAAGTAGGAAGAACCCTTAAATAAAAAGTAGAGGCTATGTTTTGAGGGTTACTGCTGAACAGCCCTGTTAAGCCGTCCATGGAATTTGGACATGATTTAAACAAGAGAAATATGCCTGAACATCATCTTCTTCGGGTTGCGTAGGAAATTTTGGAAGCAATACTGCGTAGGATGTTTCTATCTTTATAGGAATTTTTTATTCAAGTGTATCATATTTATAAATTTAGACCTATCTCGTGATAATATGTGACTACACAAAAAGTTGTTTAGCAACAACGCCTTTTTATATGGTTAAAATATCTTAGACTATCATCCAAAAAGAAAAACATCTTAGACTAAAAGAGCACAACCTGAAGTCCACAAAATAAAAAAATTTATAGGATGGCAATTAAATTACCACTTTACATCAAAATGATTTGCGCAATGATATCATATAATATGCACCTTAAGGGCTTGTTTGGAAGATCTGACCGAGATCCATATAGATGGGTCGGGTTTTACTGGGCTCCATGTAGCTAAGTCGGGATTTTATCGGAATCTATATAGATGGATTAGAATTTTAAACTAAAATTCCAATCAAATCCGACCGAGAATGGGTCTCTCAAACAAGGCCTAAAAAGTTTTGGCGCTCTCTCTCACTCAAAATACTACGTAGGATGTTTCTATCTTTATAGGTTTTTTATTCAAGTGTATCATATCTATAAGTTTAGACCCACCTCGTGATAACATGTGACTACATAAAAAGTTATTTAGCAACAACGCTTTTTACATAGTCGCCCCTTCTCAATGTGGTTTATAAGCCTTGGCTTCCGTTTTTTTGCACTGTAATGGTTGAAAATTTACTGTAATAGTTGTTAGCTTTTTTGAATAATTAAATTTTAAAAATAAAAAAGTTATATCATTATGGGCAATACAAAGGAATAAGAAAAAAGCAAAAAAAAAAAATCAAAAATACAAAATTAAGAAACTAGAAATTAAAAGCTGAAACTATTTGAAGTGGGTCCTAAAGCATCTTAGACTATACTCAAAAAAGAAAAACATCTTGGACTAAAGAGCACAATCCGAAGTCAACAAAGTAAAAAATATAGCATGGCAATTAAATTGCCACTTTACATTAAAATGATATCCTACAAGATGCAACCTTAAAATTTTTTGGCACCTCTCTCTCAAAACGGCAACCAGTTATCAGCAAAAGAAAATCAAATAACTCCAAACCGCAAGGTCGTAACCGAAAATACCCGCCCGTCTTCTCCACAATCCTTTCCCCTCCACGAATCCTCCTGCCATGCTCACCACCGCCGCCACCTCGTCCCTCTCCCCGACTACCCATCCCAAAACCACCCCTTCGATTTCCTGCCCATGGACGCCGATGACCCCGCCGCCGCCGCCTCTTCCCCCTCCATCTCCGACGACACCTTCTTCGACGCCCCCGATACCCTCCCTTCTCCTCCCCCTCCCCACACCCCGTCCTCCTCCACTCTCCGCCGCCGCCCGCGACGCGCCAAAAGTCTGAAGCAGGTAGACCGCATCCTCTCCCGTTCACCCGTGGCCTCCGCCGCCTCCACTATCACCGCCGTTGACGAGCCCGTCAAGCCCGACTCCTCCGAAGTCACCAGCGCCCTCCATCCTCCGCAATCGCTCGAGAAGGACGATGGGGATGCGGATGCTGATTTGGATACGGAGGCGGGGCATCCTACGCCGACACCGACGCCGAGCATTCTCGAGTCCCTCGCCGTGCTCGTCATCAAAGCGGTGGTCTTCCAGGTCAGCGCGCTCATCAGCTGCCTCGCGATCCCGGCTCGGCTGCTGCAATGGTGGTTCCTGTTCGTGACCGACCCGCTCGCCTTGGCGCGACGAGCGAGGGCGTGGGCGCTCGGGGTAGCGGGGCAGGCCACGGGCGCCGTGTCCGCGCGACTCGGAGGTGGGGAGGGGGTGGGGCGCGTGGCGATGAGGCTGGCATGGGGGTCGCTCTGGGCTGTGTACGTCTGTGTGGTTCTGTGCGCGCTTCTGGTTATGGCGTTCCTGGGAGGGGGGCTCGTCGTGGGGAGAGTCGTGGAGGAGCCTGTTCAGGTCACGGAGACCCTGAATTTTGATTACACCAAGCCGAGCCCAGTGGCGTTTGTGCTGGTACGGCGGTTGGTGCCGCTGAATCAGCGGATGCAGCTCGAGGTGTCCCTGACGCTGCCTGAGTCAGATTACAACCGAAGGCTTGGTGTCTTCCAGGTGCGTTTCCTGCTAGTCCTTGTCAAGAGTAGTTTGGCATGATAATTCCAATGAAAAACATTGGCAGCTATCAAAGTAAAAAAGTTTTTTGATTGGAGTTTTGTGAAACGTATTGATGTTGACAATGTAGATAGAGGCCAGTTTCTTCCTTTCATCAATCATAACATAGTTTCAGAGCATACTTGATAAAGGAGAAGATAACAATTGTGACATCTGTGGTGCACTGAGATGTTCTATTCAAATGTTTGATGAAAAATTACCAGGTTTAGAAGGGCTTGTGCTTTGTTCTGTGGATTGGGTTCTCAACGGGACACATTATGTTGTGTTTTGCACTATATACACCCGCTATTAAATTTCATCCTGAACTGTGCTGCTCTAGGTACAATTACGATTTAATTGTGCTGTCGACTAATACAACATTGTGATAATTTGGTTATTCCGTTAGGATTTATAGATCTAAGTATTCATGTGAATGCGAAAGGGCATCTCACTAATGTTGACCTAGCTGCTATCCCTTTTGCATCAAGGACTCTGCACTCGAAAATGCATTCTGTGCATCCTTGTTGCCCTCGTTTGGAAATAATTGCCAGCTTAGTGAGAATTTGGTGTAGTACTAAGAAAATCACTTCTGATGTTCTACAATGTAGTGAATGAATTTTGATATTTTTCTTTTGTTGTTTAGGTACCATTGTAACCGTTAAGGCATACTTAGTTTTTCAGGACAACGACAACGATAACATCAAAGTCTTTTGTCCAAACAAGTTAGGGTAGATTAAGAATGAAACCCCCTTAAAGTTTAAAAAACGAGAGCTTTATAATAAAACCTATAAGGCTAAAATCCTAAGCCCTACATCTTGCTATTTGAACCGAGGGCCTAAAATACCACCTCTAAATCTTCTTCTTATGACATGGTTCCAGTACGTGGATCATTAACTTTCATGCGCTTCTATCTAAAGCCAACTCTTTGAATACATTCCAAACCCTTAAGTCTCTTTTAACTGTTTCCTCCCACACCAGTCTTGGTTGACCTCTGCCTCTTCTTATGATTTTGGTACGTCTTAAACTTCCACTACATGTTGTCTTTTAGTTGCCCAGTATTTCGCTCCATATAGCATCGCAGGTTTGATCGCCGTCCTATAGAATTACCTTTTAATTGTCGAGGGACTTTTTTATCACACAGGATACACGATGCTTGGCGCCATTTCATCCACCCCCTCTTATCCTATGCCTCATGTGTTCGTTAACCTCGCTGTCCCATTGTAGCATCGATCCTAAATATCGAAAAGTGGCATTCTTAGGTACTAGTTGTTCATCTAGACCATTATCTCTGTCATCTGCCCTAGGCCTTAGCACCGTTGAAATCATGCGTCATATATTCAGTTTTAGTCCTACTAAAACTAAAGTCCTTCGATTCTAAAGTCTTCCTCTACAACTCTAGTTTCCTATCGACACATATTATACTCTCATCAACTAGCACAACATCATCAATGAATATACATTAAGGGATATCTCCTTGTATTTCACGCATGACCTCGTCCATCATTAGGGCAAAAATGTATGAACTCAACGCTGACCCTTGGTGTAGTTCTATCTTAATAGGGAAGTCATTAGTACTGCTATCACATGGTCTGACGTTAGTCACAACATCTTCGTACATATCCTTGATTAGGGTAACGTATATTATTGGGACTTTTTTTCCTTTGAAATGCCTACTACATGACCTTCCTTGATACTTTGTCATAGGCTTTCTCTAAGTTGATAAATATCATGTGAAGATTCTTCTTTTGCTCTCTATACCCCTCCATCATCTGTCGTGTCAAGAAAATCATCTCTGTGGTTGATCTCCGGGCATAAAACCAAATTGGTTTTTTGTCACGCTAGTCACTCTTCTTAAACAGTGCACAATCACTCGCTCCCAAAGCTTCATTATGTGGTTCATGAGCTTGATTCCTCTAGAATTAGTACAACTTTGAATATCTCCTTTATTTTTGAAAATTGGTACTAATATGCTTCTCCGTCACTCATTAGGCATCTTTTGCAACCTAAAAATACTATTGAATAAATTAGTTAGTCAAACAATCACCATGTCTCCAAGACATTTCCATACCTCGATAGGAATGTTATCAGGCCCCAACGTCTTACCTACTTTTATCCTTTTTAAGGCCTCTTTTACTTCTGACTTTTGAATTCTTCGAACAAACCACCTATCGGTATCGTCAAAAGTATCATCCAATTTAATCATACTATCCTCATAGTCTCCATTGAACAGCTTATCCAAATAATCTCTCCACCTATCCTTGATCTCGTCGTCTTTCACCAAAAGTCTATTGATGTCGTCTTTGATGCATTTAACTGGGTTGAAATCTCTCGTCTTCCTTTCTTGAAGTTTAGCAATCTTGTAAACATCCTTCTTGCCTCCTTTATACTTAGCTTCTGATAAAGTTCCTCATAGGCCTTGCCTTGTGCCTCACTCACCGCTTTCTTTGCATTATTTTTTGTTGCTTTGTACTTCTGTACGTTGTCGTCGCTCCTATTATGCTGCATTTGCTTGTAGCATATCTTCTTCTCTTCGATAGCCTTTTGCACCTCCCCGTTCTAGCACTAAGTGTTTTTAGGTTCGCATCTTGTCCTTTGGGCCACTTCAAGCACCTCCGTAGCTACCTTCCTAATACGAGTTGCCATCTCCGTCCATATACTATTCGCTTCTCTCACAAATAATATTGTGTCTGAACAAGATAACAAAATGCAATAACAACAAGTAGTAAGTAGTGTTTGAACTGCCATGTTACTGCAAAAGTATTTTATTTCAAGAGACCAGAAAAACAAAAACCTGTACACTACAAAGATACATTGATCTCATTTCTAGATATCAACTGAGAATAGAAAGTAGATCTGTGACATGAAAAACGGTGTCGGATAGATGAAGCTATAACATGATTGGTGGGATAGAATGCATTGCGTGTGGTGGCAGGCTACCAATGTTAATGACTTGACACAGCTTTGAAGTTGGATAAATTATTGCTTATTTGTTAATTATCATGATCAACAAAACATTGGTACAGAAAATTTTGTCTATGCAATATGTTCATGCAGCCAGACTGACAATATGGTTATCAATAAGAGAGCTAATTCAACTTTCCTTGTCTGCCTTGAGGGTCCAACTTCATGACGAAATGTATGTTTTCCCAAACTTACTGTGTGTTATGCTTTTGGAGAACGTCAAGACAGCATATGCCCATTTCATTTTAAAAAAAATTATATGAGCCGAGAGCTCATGGTATGTAGGTACAATATAGATAGTCTCAGCCTTTCAGAGCTCTGCATTTTTAGTTGTTTCTGTAGAACATTATATGCCCACAATTGGTTACACTAATGCTTATCTCCATCTGATTTCTTCCATTGAGTTCAGGTGAGGGCAGAGTTTCTATCCGCAGATGGCAAAGTGATCTCTACTTCAAGTCAGCCATGCATGCTTAAGTTCAAGAGTGTTCATATGCACTTCATAGAAACTTTTCTCCGAAGTGTTTCTCTCTTGTCTGGCTATTCCTCAGAATCTCAGGTTATCAGACTAAAAATGACGGGTATTACAGAAGCTGTTCAACCAATAACAGGAGTAAGGATAATCCTTGAACAACGAGCTGAGTTTAGTCCTGGCGCAGGCATCCCAGAGATCTATGCCGCATCATTAAAGCTTGAGGCTGAACTTCCTCTGCCCAAGAGAATACTCTGGAACTGGAGATGGACCCTTTTTGTTTGGAGTAGTATGGGCTTCTTTGTTTTTGAATTGTTGCTCACCCTTGTTTGTTGTAGACCTTGTATATTTCCCAGGAGTGGACACAATGCTGCAGCTCCTTAGGCTAACTCATGTAAACGCAAAATAAATTCACTTCAAAATAAATGCAAAGGAGTTGTTAACGTGGCACAATAGACTGTTGAAAATTAGCCCATGAGTTGAGACCCATTTCCTTTAGAAATTCCAAAGTATCATGGTTTAGTACCATATTCCCTAATCAAGTGGAGGGAAGACAATTTATAAGGTGAAGTCATTGCCACTCCTTAAAACGTATGGCACATTGCATGGGGATGGTATGAAGAGGATTTTGGCTAAACGCACGCGTGCGTATTCGCACATTTTCACTTGAAAATCGCGTGATTTGTGACTTGTGACCGTGTCGTGGTGCAGTCGCATCATGAACCAAGTCTACATTTCCACCAAGTCTACATTTCCTTTTGCAAACCGTGCATTTCTCTCCTTTTTGAACTATCCAGAGCTAATAAACGCTACATAAATACCATTATGTGGCTTGATGGAGTTACCAGTGTTTTAATTATGTTTAATCGCGGCAATTACTAGTGAGTAATTGTAGTGTGCTTAAAACACTTATTATCAGGCATATCATTAACTGATGGAAACGTGTTCAATCATTGTTCTTGCTAAACTTGATAGATGCTCTGAGTAAATCTTCATGCTACAACTTGTATTCTTCATTTCTTCCTTATGTTGAAAAAAGGAACACATAAATACTGTGTTTTTCGTAACATATATGTATCATGATGGTCATAAAAGAGAAAAATGTACTTGCACACGTCTTGGTTGCTGGGATGTACTAATTTTAAGAAAGGAAAAAAGGAGAGTGGATCTGATAGCTTGAAATATGATCCCACTGCTTATTCTTGCTTCAACTAGCTTTCTCCGTCTCGTTTTTAGTTAATAGGTTCAGAGGTTCTACTTGGAACATAATTTCGATTTTTGGTTTCCAGAATTGAGATACTCTTCCAAATCTATGTTGTTGTTATTTTTGAACTACAGGAGATATGTACCGTAGGTTTATTTATTTGTCTATTAGTGCCCTGTTAAATTTCTTCTTTGCGAGTTCCAATGTGCATTCTTTATTCAAATAATAATTTAAATCTTTGAGATAACCCCTTACCAATAGCAGAGCAGTCATTCGAGGCTGGCTAATGAAAATGTTATAGGTACTAGAACGGTAGAACCTGAGTTTCCCATGTCACTTTCCTCAGGGGCATTCTTGTGGTTTATTATTTGGTTTTATCATACTTCTGTGGCGTCAGTGCAACAATAGCTTTTGTGCATTGTACACAGTTTCTAGTGCTATGTTCTTACTGCTTTACCTTGAGCATGTTTATGGAGTTTCTGTGATGACTGATGACAACAATTTCAATAGGTTATAAGCATACCCTTAATGGAAAGTAAGCCATTCTATTGGATCTCACTATCTTTGTTCTGGAACCTGCAAAACTAACATTTTTTTCTGGTCAAAATATATTCCTGCAGACTAATTACATATTCAATAAAAAAATGTTTCTGAATTGGTTGTGCGGCCTCTGTCAACTCGTAGCTTGGACAAAGCCTGAAACTTATTTCTGTGGTTGCTGCTAGCCCCGTGAGGATGAACTATACATGCAGTTGCACAGAATCACAGTACCAGTTAAATCTGATCTATTGGTGCTTCTGAAAGGCCCGCATGCTGAACTTTTTTTTTTTGCTGTGACATGGATGAAGACTTATGTGGTAGGTAGCACTAGGATTCTTTTGGGCCCATTTATCTCTACCTTCTATTGTTAGTATGCTGACATTTCATGCAGGATTTTGGAGATCATCAAGCCCTCAGGCAGTTTAAAGGTTCGATTTTGCAGGTTAATTGGGTCTTCTATAGGATATTATTGATTGGTCATTGGTTGCCGAACTAAAATGTGAGATTTTTATTGTCGGCGGCTCGGTGCTTCTGTAGTTCTGTCCCATCCATCTTCTACTTCTGATCATGTACTTTTGGTTGATTTCACAGTGAGATGCTGAGGCACTGTGACCATACTATGCACTCTATTTACTGCAGATCGACTATGAAATGCGACACGCTAATATTCCTACTGTTCTATTGAGTGCCGAATGGAATATTTAGATACTTCTCTTGCTAGTACATATATACCACTTCTGAGCTAGCAGTACTTCACTATATTATTATGTGAATGGTGGCATTCTGATGCGGCCCGGATATTCTGTACTAATTTTTTTGTGTCTTTCTTTAAGTTCATGTACACAGGTTAGTGAAGAAGACACAAAAACACATACTGCCAGGAAGCTTACGTGCATATGGAAGCTTTAGTTACTGCTAATGTAGCACATGGAAATCCATGTGTGTACGGGGGGCTGCATGCAAGCACAAGTAATGAATTCGGCTCCAATACATGATCTCAATGATTTTGTTTCTGCACCAAGAAATCAAGCCAAGTGTGAGAAAGAATTGTTGCTCTACACCAAGGTTGTCATGGTGCTCTGACAAGTCGCGGCGACCTTGGAGCGCCTGGACGCCTAGTTAACTAGGCGTCCGCCATAGCGATAGTTAGACGGTAGTAGTAAATACAAGTAATACCTTATATGACCGAAAATTAAATAATTAATTTCTCTTGGTCCTGCTAGGATCCAGTCTGAGACGTCCATTTCTATGGTTGTAACAAGGTGCATCGGGTTGTCCCTGTTGATGTGAAGATTTGGACGTTTTTTCTTTCCATAAATGTCGAGTGACAAGCATAACAACCGTAGCTATTGCTTTTCTCGACGCTTCAAGCGTGAGGATCGTCGATTCCCACCAGTCGTGGACTGAGATGAAGCTCCGCCAAACAGTGGGAATGAAGGAAATGCAGGCAGTTCACTGCACAATGGAGATGGATGGCCGATTTCGGCACCTGTGTGCACAAGAGGCAAGTGAATTGGTTGGTCCACCCTCTCATATGGAGGTAATCCGCCATCCAAAGCTTGTTCTGAACAGCTAGCCTGGCGAAAACTTTGTATTTTTGCGGTACGGAATGCATGTCAGATTTTTCTTCTTGTTATGTACGGAATGCATGTCAGATATTCTTGGTTTGATCCTTTGTCAATAGTTCCAGTCTGAGATCAACAACCAGCAAAGGCGGGTCACCGAACCGTGTTTCGTGCCTTGGTATAGGCACGGTGGCGTCCAGAGTCCAGACTAACTACCACGAGGTCAGATATCAATGTTCTTTACCTGCATCATCAAGAAAAAAGAATTCAAACAACTGTATTCGTATTGCAATAATTGTTCTGCACTGTGCAGGGAAATGAATTTTGACATCATCAAACGGCGCTCCTTGTTTTGTCATCAGTGGCAGTGGCAACATGCAGCAGATACGGTGGTTGCCTGTATGGATCCAAATTACTCACGATCAGTTTCAGAAGCGTACCAAGAGAGGAACAAAATACCCGGATTTTGTTGGAAGGGAATGGGCCATGGACGCATGATTTGCAAGCTCCAGCCTCCAGGTGTGAGCTGTGCTCAACTGCCGTCACTACCAGTATTTTGGTCGAGATGACTGTGACTGCGATGCGTAATCTGCTGCTTGTTGGAAGATGCGCTCTTACGCTAAGAGGTGCCTAGATTGAGATTCCTGCCCTGGTGTTTCTACGCAGCTCCTCTCTCGATATAACATGCCACATGGTGATCTGTTGCTTTCTCCAGAGCTTATGACAGCTTCAAGGGAGTCAGGGTGTTCCCGTGATCTGCATTTCTGCACGAATAACCTACAACGTCAAGCTCTCTTATGCTCCATTTGTGCACAAGGTGTGTCGCCTTGTTGAGTCGTTCTTGGGATTTGTGTGTTACTGTATTCTTGGGAAGAAAGAGAGTAGTAGCATAGTGACACGCAATATTTATATTTCTTACATATGTTGCTATTTCATTTTTGACATTTGTGCAGTCTACGATGAGTACAAATGGCGGAAAGTGCAAGTGGACTGGATTCTGACGGACGGTCAGCACTCGTCATGCTTGTCTCGACGTCGAATTGTAATTTGGAACTAGGTTGAACGGTCAGTTTAGGCTTGGCTTTCGAGGCGTGCTATATTAGTTGCCTCTTAGTTATATTAAATAAATAAAATTTTATGTGAAAAAAGATAATATGTTATTTCTTATGTAAGAGTTGACTTGAATTCGTGAACCAATGTAAATAGTGAGAGAGTGTGAGGCCTACTAACTAGGGCACTGGTGGGCAATGGGCAGGGCACTGTGTCCTGGGTGCCAGGGCGCAAGGTGACCGGCTACCAGAGCGCTTATGAGTGGCTCGTAGGGCACCAAGGCTTGGCTGCCATGACGCGGTCGGCCGGCTGCCAGGGTGCCAAAGAGCGGCACGCAGGGCGTGGATTGTCGACCAATTGGGGCGCATCGGGCAGCGTGCAGGGCACAGAGGTGAGCTCTTGGTTCCCTTACCGAGTTCTTGATTTCCCTCTTTTATTTGCTTCGTGACTCCCGCAAGTATTTGAGTTGGATCAACGGGGCCGCTTTGCATACTTTACTTCGGTTGCCAGGGCGTCAGTGTTGGAGATTGTTGCCCAGGCGATGGTGTCAGGTGCCGTGGCTAGGGCACTAGTGTCAGGCACCAGGAACTGAAGGCTATAGCCAGTGTGCACAAGGGGTTAGCCAGGGCGCTTGGGGGAGTTCTTCCAAGCGCCGATGGGAGACTTGCCAGGGTGCTCTGGTTGGAGCCCTTCGCTAGGGTGCTCTAAGGCTTTTGCCAGGGCATCAGAGCCCTTTGCTGGGGCATCGCCGAAGGAACTGCCATCAGGGTGCAGGACTCGCTGCTATTGGTGTGCTGTCTTACTTGCCAGGGTGTTGGCGAGCTGGAGCCAGGGCACGCCGAAGGGACTTCTGCCAAGGTGTCAGCAGGCCAAGGCCATGGTGCACTGAAGGGACCGTTGCCAGGGCACGAGATCGGCCATTGATAGGGCGGTGAAGAGCTTTGCTAGGACGCTGGCGATTGGGCGTGCCAGGGTGTTGGCCTGCTTGTCCTGGTAGGGCATCGACCAGCCAATTCTTGCCAAGGCGCTGGTGGCCTATGAATGCTGGGGTGCTGGAGCCGGAGTGCTTTGCCAAGGCGCTGGCTGTTAAGGGCTTTTGCTAGCACACTGGTTGTTTGAAGACTTTGCTAGGGTGCTGGCTGTTTGAAGACTTTGCCAACATGCTGTCCGGCTGTTGCCAGGGTGTTGGCCGCTTAAAGACTTTGCCCGGGCGTTGGCTGACTGTTGCCAGGGTGTCGGCTTTGAAGACTTTGCCGGGGCGCTAGTCGTTTGAAGACTTTGCCCGGGCGTTGGCTGACTGTTGCCAGGGTGTCGGCTTTGAAGACTTTGCCGGGGCGCTAGTCGTTTGAAGACTTTGCCAGGGCACTGGCCAGCTGTTGCCAGGGCACCTGCTTTTGAAGGCTGCTCTAGGGCGCTGGCTATTGCCAGGGTGCTGGTGGAACTTTTGCCAGGGTGCCAGTAGAGCTCTTTGCTAGGGGCGCTAGTGGCCTTTGTGTGTACATTATTAATTGAGTCTTCAATTGAATTCCTTTCATTAGTTGACGATGCTAAAGTTGTTTAATGCTGGCGCCACAGACCCTATGTCGTAATAGAAAAGAAGGACCGATCCAAGGCCTCCTCGTGGCGAGTTATCTGGTCTTCGGAGGCGTTGAGCCTAGGCAAGGTAAGGCCTTGTCTCCCTCTTCTCTTCTCTGTGGTTTGTGTTCGACTGAGGCGTAGGAGGTGGTCGTTGTGGTGTAGTCGCGCGGAGTACCGCCATGAGCAGCTAGGGCGCATGTGGCTTCTAGGGCACACTACAGGGTGCTGGCCGCCATGGGGCGGGGCGAGCTGCGTGCTAGAGTTATGGCGCTGCTGGGTGTGCAAGTTGTATTCGACTGAGGTGTAGGAGGTGGTCGCTGTGGCGTAGTCCCCGAAGTACCGCCATGAGCAGCTAGGGCGCATGTGGCTTCTAGGGCACACTACAGGGCACTGGCCGCCACGGGGCCGGGCGAGCTACGTGCTGGAGTTATGGCGGTGCTGGGTGTGCAAGCACGTGGGCGCAATGGAGTGGCGGCAGGGTGTAGGTAGTACACCAAGGTGCTGTGCGCAAGTCTTGACTGCCGAGTGTGGGCGTCATGCACGGGCACAGGATGCGACCGACAAAGCACGTGTAGCACACGGGGCACCAGGCACGGTGCACGGGCGTTGGGCGCCCAGTGCAAGGGGCTTGGTATGTCCTTTCCACATACTTGTTGAAGTATGGAGCATTTTAAATGAGAGGTCGTAGGATTCCTCAACACTATGATCTAGCTCCCCTATCCCTTTGGTGCCTTGAAGGACGCCCTAAGGGCAAACAGGAGTGTTGAGGTCTTGTATCAAAGTGAGCAAAGTCCCTGGTGAGCTTAGGTACACTTGTATTGAGTTCGGGGATCCAAAAAAGAGAGGATTAAACCTAAGAATTTCAAAGGCAGTTTTCACCATCTGAGTCTCTTCACAACCGCCATTCGGACTTGATCAAAACCTCAGCTAACAGTCAACATCGACATGGCGAGCATGACTACCAATGCTACCCTTTTGGACGCTTCTTCTAGCGCCAAGGGACAGGGGGGCTAGTGTTGAAGGAACAATTCACACATCAACCAGCGGGATCCACTTTATTGAAAACACCTGCTTACATATTAAAAAATGCGATTACACCTGCAAAGGACGATTGTACCCCTCACTTGTACTCATAGGGTGGCTATCCCACAAGGGGTATTCTGGTCATTTGTACAGGCATAAGAGCCTATAAATACCCCGTGTATCCCTCATTTGGAGAGAGCTCTCTTGAGCAATAAAGAATCGTATTCAAACTGGTGAGCCCTCGGGAGCTCCTTCCCCTGAGGTAACCCCTGTGGGCTCACCGACAGGAGTAGGGCGGTCCTTTTGGACTCCGAACTTGTATAAATTCTCGTGTCATTTTACTCTCGTGGATGACGCCCGTAAGACGGCTGGTATCCACCCCTCACTTGTGTTTGGGTTTCACTCTTACAACAAAACCATCTTTTTAGCTTATGGTTTTTTCCGAATAAAAAAAGGGGATGACTTTTTCGTCTTTTAAAAGTGGTTTATCAGAATAACTTTTTTTGAAGCGGCTTATCGGTATATCGATATTCGATTTGTCTATACAAACACTTAAGCTAGAATAAAAAATTATCAACCATAATCATAAGACATGAGCTGTAGCTCAAAAGTACCGTGGTACCGTGCACAGGGTATATCTCGTTACCAATTGGTTGCTCTTTGGAGTGCAATGTACTCCATTGATGTACGGTTTGGTGTACAACCAAATACAACGCGGACTCGCTCGCAGACGGCGCGGCGCCGTTCCCACCCGCCCGTCCCCCGTCGGTGCTCGACGCCGCACCACTCGCCAGTAGCCACCCCCACGCGTTCCGTCCGAGCCCTCCCATCACACTACCGTCCCACTGCCAGTAGGGACCCACCCCGCCAATCGGCCCCACCGACAGCGACCGGACTTCCACCTCACTCCGCCGCGACCGTGCACCCAACAATTCCCTAGTTCCCTAGTACTCCGTCCCCGTCCGCCACACCAGCCTGCCCATCCGCCGCGCGGCGAGCGAGCGAGCTCAGCTGCAGGAGAAAAGGATTCCCTCCCTCCCTCCCACTCCCAGACGCCGAGCCGAGCAGCCGAAACGCCGCCGCGGCAGCCTCCGTATCCCCCGCGCGCGCGCGCCGGGGGGAGCCCTAAGAGTAGGAGGTGCCGCCTGGGCGGCGAATGCGATAGGGGGGAGAGAGAGAGATGGTGTCCAAGACGCGGGGGTGCTGTGGGTGGATGATCGTGGCGCTGGTGGCGGCGCTTGTGGCCACGGCGGCGGTGTTCGCCATCATGAAGAGGAAGCCCGGGGGGCGCCACATCAAGCCGCTCCCCGTGCCGGGCCCGCCTGGGGCCATCGACTCCAAGTACGGCGACGCGCTCGGGGTCGCGCTCCAGTTCTTCGAAGTCCAGAAGTGTGAGTACCCCGCCACTCGCTGGCCAAACTACTTAGCCATGAAATGCTCTGATTGCTTGCTCCTTCTTGGCGCTAAAGAATTTCGTGGGATTACTCACTTATTTGTGGTGTTTTGGTAGACTTACTCATTTGTGGTGTTTTGGTGGACTCCATTTCTGGATGCTAAAGAATTTTACCAATGATTGCCCGTTAGTGTAATTGGTTTGCGGGTAGATTTTTCGCTAATTCCAGTGACCATTTCCTGATGGCTTTGACTTCTGAGTGGAAAATTTCTCCACGTACTGCAAAAGTTGCGCCTTCCTGTGGTTCTTCTTATGTTGCCGGCAATGTGGGCTCACAGACTCCACTCAAATTTGCTCGTCGAGCTGTGAAATTGGCTGCTTTTGATATATGGGTTGCTCCTCTAGCTATGGAGATTTATGCTTTCGTGATTCCAGCTTCTAATGCTATATCTAGGATGTTGAATGAGCAAATCCCCAATCTTTGCTGCTTCTTTAGCTCTGAAATATTATCCATTTAAGAAATTGTTGGTAATTTCTGCTCCTTTGTGCAGCGGGGAAGTTGGAGAACAACCAGATCCCGTGGCGCGGGGACTCGGCGCTGGACGATGGGAAAGAAGCGGGGCTGGATCTTTCCAAGGGAATGTACGATGCTGGGGATCATATGAAGTTCAGTTTCCCAATGGCTTTCACGGCAACGGTGCTCTCGTGGTCTGTGCTTGAGTACGGGGATCAGATGAGCGCTGCGAAGCAGCTGGATCCTGCGCTAGATGCTCTCCGGTGGATCACGGATTTCCTCGTCGCTGCACATCCTTCTGACAATGTGTTCTATATTCAGGTTAGAACTGTTGCTTAATACTTCTTTATATATAGGTAAAAATATTTAGTGTATACTTTAGGAGTTAGGAAGAAGATTTGGTTAAAGGGAATGATTTCATGTTGTCCTGCATCATAATAATGTTTGTGTTGAAGTTGATCCGAATTCCGACACTGCACCGCCTCATGCTAGTCGTGGTATGACCGTTGCCAGGACCATGTGCAGGTTGTATAAGACTTGTTGTTAACCTGTAGCAACCGACTCTGATTTTGATTCGGTTTTCTCTTCATGTGGGATTCGTTTCCCTTGACTATATATGTACTCCAGTAGTCTATAGGAAGAGTAAGAATTCTATTGTAAATATCTCCTCGTTATAGTGATTTGTTTTCGTGTATCCATGGTTTTTCCCGTAAGAGCTTTCTACGTTAAATCCATATCTCCCGTTCTTTTGATCATCTATTTTTGTCGTATGTTTTATAATAAATGGTATCAGAGCTTCGAAGTTAAATCCTGATCCGCTGCCTCCGGGAAGAGCAATCTTGACTCCCGGGGGCAGCACGTCCGCACGGCGTCACGGCGGCAGCATCCAAGTTGGCGTCTAAACTCTAAATGCATCTCGTGCTGTCGGAGCCTTGATGGAATTGAATCCGTCTCTGAGCCGAAGCGAAGCCACGCAGTAAAAGTATAGTAGTACTAGTGTCCTTGGTCTTCCTTCCCTCGGTCCCAACGCAATCTTCAGTCTCTTTCCCTCGGTCCGAGTGGCACCAGGACAACAACAGCTGTCGACGTCAGCAGAGCTAACGCCCTCTAGGAGAGAGAACAGCTATGTCCTTCGTTTTTTCCTTCGATCCAAGAGAGAGACACAGGTGGCTGTAGCTGCCAATGAAGCCAACGCAAGAAAAAGAAAAAAGGGTATGAAGCCCAAGAGAAAAAGGTGATGCTGTTTTTGGTGTGTTTCTTTTTTGACAGAAATTGCTATGTGCACCCGAGAAATGTACCAGGATATTTCAACAACTCTAACTCGGCGATTTTGATTCGCCTCAACTCCATTCCACGACTCAACTCTATACTGAGCGTTGACCTGTGCTCTACCTCGGTGACTGTTCTAGTACAGATTTTGCCAACATTATCGCCCGCGCCGCGTGACGCCATGCATTGGCATCGTACTGTGACATCTTCGTCGACGATCTTCTGCCCCAGTTGATTGTAATCTTCCATGAAGAAGTTTTATTGGAGGTGGAGTTCATTACAATTCAGGCTGTTGTGCCTATTATTGGTGGCATCCATGCGGGATCAATCATTGGCGATTTCATCGATGATCCATCGTCTTCTACCTACGGGTGACTGCGGCAAGATCCGCATATTAGGAGTCTAAGGTGAAGTCGCAGGTTTTCAACACAACGAGTTAATTGGGATACGCTTGATCGTGGAAATTTTGAAAAAAAAAATCAATGTCAGTTGTGGTGACAATTGAATTTGGTGTTTAATCACTGTATAGATATGTTGCAATTTGGGTTGCTTACGCCTTACGCGACCGTTATGAGGCTTTGGCAATATTCAATCTCAGGAATGCTATTTGAAAGTGAAGGTTTTGCTCCAATTTCAGTTCGAGATGAATGATTTAAGTGCAAGGAGTTTGTTTTTCCATAGATACTACAACGTATATCCAGTTGTCACAGCTCAATATGAGGGGTCTACCGTAGTTTATTCTCCATTGACGGCACAAGTATCCCTCTCATCTGGACAGTTTTACAAGAGTAGTTTCAACTATGTCATGGAATTTAGTTATATTTGAAGTCGGCAGTTCGACATATGTGATGTCACACGTGCAAGTTGCTCGTTCAGTTAGCGTTGTTTGTCGAGTTTTATGTTTCAGATGGAGCATGTCAGATTCTATGATATGAGTTCTTCACTATCTATCCAGCATCATAGGTGATGTTTTTGCTTATGCTGTTCGATGATTGAGCATTTGTTTTAGGAGATCAGTTGCACAGACTCGGAGGTCAGTTGCACAGACTCGGACTTTTGCTTGAGTTATGAATTGTTAAAGACTCACATTTGTTCCTCTGCTTTGTTAAAAACTGTGTGTTTAGATTTGTTGATGGTTTACTCAATGTTGCTTCGCATGAAGCGTTTGGATAAGACTGTTCCAATCTTTCTTGTTGAAGATTAGTCCGATGAACTTTCGACGCATAAGGTGTTAATGCTTATTTTATTGAAGGAGTTTATCGCGTATTTCGACTACTAAAGAGAATTCGTAGGACACTGTATCGCCTCATGCCAGTCGTGGCATGACCGGTGCCAGGGGCATGCGTAGGTTGTATCGGACGTGGTGTCAACCCTAGCAACTGACTCTGATTCGGTTTACTCTCTGTGTAGGACTTATTTCTCTTACCCTATATGTATACCATAGTGGTCCATAGGAAGAGTAAGAGATCTATTGTAAATATTTCCTCATTACGGTGATTTACTTTCGTGCGTCCATGGTTTTTCTTGTAAGGATTTTCTATGTTAAATCTGTGTCTCATTATCATTTATTTTTGCCGTGCGTTTTATAACAGTTTGAGTAATGTGGGTTTACTTTACTTGTGGGTTTATTGGGGCCTAATGGCAGTTCAGTAGAGGAAAAAGTTTGGTTGGTAGGGAAGCAAGACTGCAAGAGCCCAGGTCAGATGTCATGATCAGGGCACCTAATAATTAGGAGGTACTTCGTTGTCTGCTAGATATGTTTAAACTGACAAATTTTTTGTGATCCTTGGCTAGTGATATGGCAAGGGCAAATCCAATGTCCCTTTTCCTTGTATTCTGTTGTCTTTATAGCTACATTCCTTTCATACTATCTGATACCCCAATGGAAATGTCTGTATGGGGATGGTAGTCCTATACTGAGTTGAGTTGGAGTTGGACTGGTATACAGCTACACACCCTTAAGCCCATCTCATAAATGTGAAGTTAACCCTTGATGCTAGGGGAGTAGGGGATCCCAAGTGTTTCAGTCAACGCAGTTTAATCAAGCATACTGCGCATGGCATGAAGCACATGCAACACTTGTAGCATAGAATACAATGTGCATAAGAAACAATCTCTCGCCCTGAAGAATAATGTGCTGTAGCCTGTTTGCTATTGTCAGTCATTCATTTTTAGCTGCATTTTGATGAAATCAGATCTAAGCATTAGTTAAATAGGCAAGTGAGCCACTTTATTGTTGTTTGTCTATTCAACAAGAACTATAATTTAGGTGGCCAAGTTCAGCTTCAAGGGCTTGAAAACATTCTATATTCTTTAGAACAATGCAATACAAGAGATGCAACATTGTCGTTTTGTTTAATCACTTGAACTAACACTTGAAATATTGTTACCTTGTAGGTTGGTGATCCTGATCTAGATCACAACTGCTGGGAAAGGCCAGAAACAATGACTGAGAAAAGGCCGCTCACACAGATTAACAAGAAGTCCCCTGGATCAGATGTTGCTGCTGAGGCAGCAGCAGCCATGGCGGCAGCATCAATGGTTTTCAAATCCAGTGATACTACATATTCTGATACACTTATTCAACATGCCCAGAAGCTATTTACTTTCGCTGATACTTATAGAGGCATCTCCAGTGACACCTATCCAAAGCTCCAGAACTACTATAATTCCACTGGTTATGTTGATGAACTCCTGTGGGCAGCGAGTTGGCTCTATCATGCCACAAGAGATCAGACATATCTCAGTTATGTGACTGTACAGAATGGAAAAGCTTACGCTGATTGGGGAAGGCCAACATGGTTCAGTTGGGATGACAAACTCGCAGGGACACAGGTTTGCATGAACTAAACTGAGTGAATTTCCTTAGCGGGTTTTCTTTAGAATGCTCTCTTCGTACAAGGATTAACTTGAAGTGCAATTTATCTATTCTATGCAGGTCCTCTTGTCGAGAATAAATTTCTTTGGGTCCAAACAGACATCTAATGCTGAAAATGAGGGACTCAAAATGTACAGAGACACTGCTGAAGCTGTCATTTGTGGGTTGCTACCAGATTCTCCATCAGCCACTGCTAGCAGGACTGGCGGTATGTTAAAATTCTTCTGTTGTTTGATCTGGTATTTATGAGTTGATACAAGGATGCTTTATGCATTATTGGTGTCTTTCATGTTCCCTGTTTGCATTATACAATACACTGGAGATTTTTTTTTGGGTTGAAACCTGAATATATAGAACATGTATTACAATTTTGTGTAGTTTCACTATATCATTATAATTTTAACGCAGGAGGATTGGTGTGGATAAGTCCATGGAATTCTCTCCAGCATGCCACAAATGCAGCATTCCTTGCTGTTGTTTACAGCGACTACATGCTCACATCACGAACAGCGGCAGTGCAGTGCAGTGGAAAGTCCTATAGTCCAACAGATATACGCAATTTTGCTATATCACAGGTGAACTAAGTAAAACCTTACAAGCTACTAAAAATTCCAGCTAGCCATGTTGTTTATATGAGGTTTGCTGTTTCCTAAGTTTTACTAAGCACCCGACCACAGTAAAACCCTCCTCCTGTTGACATGACCTGTGTGTTTCATCATGACCATGGGCGCATTTGTGAAGCAGTGTTTGCCTTTTGTTGCTTTCCCGTGAATCTATGACTAGTTTGGTCGTCATGACTTTGGACGATATTTCTGTTGTCTTGGTAGCTTGAGGATGGAAAGGTGTGAGTTTCTAATCTGTTTTGTTGTGTCATATGTCAGGCTAATTACATCTTGGGTGACAACCCAATGAAGCTTAGCTACCTCGTTGGATATGGGAGCAGCTATCCACAGCAAGTACACCACAGAGGGGCGTCGATTCCTGCAGATGCGAAAACAGGCTGCAAAGGGTTCCAGTATCTTCATTCACCCAGTCCAAACCCAAATGTCGCCATGGGAGCCCTTGTGGGTGGGCCATTTCAGAATGACTCCTTCATCGACTCTCGTGACAATGCCCTGCAGACAGAGTCCAGCACTTACAACAGTGGCACCCTCGTCGGTCTGCTTTCTGGTCTGGTCACCACTTCTTCGGTCGCACAGTCATTCAACTAGAGATCTCTCTCTCTCTCTCTCTCTCAAGTTTGGGGGTGGCTTTGATCAATCTGGGGGACGCATGTACAATCAGAGTTTTTTTTTGGCGTGGCCGATGATAATGCACAATCAGTGAAATGCCTTGAAGCTTTCTTCATTGGCCATCAGTTAGATGGGTGGTTAGCAGTAGTTGTTAGTGCCGTATCGCTGTTGTTTGTATAATTGATATTACTGCTGCTGCAGCTATAATTTTCGCTGTGTGGTCCTATCTGGTTTGCTGGTGTACCTGTAACTACTAACTACGAGTATTTGTATTTGTAGGACAGATTCCATTTGTTGATTCTGAGGTGGTTCTTGGTAGTTTGTACCGATGATCTGTAATGCATTTCCAATGAAACTTGCGCTGGACGTGTACATTCAGATAAAGGGTGGGGAGGGGAGGGGCATGCATTCGTCAAGTTATTACGGTATGTTTCATAATTCATACGTAAGACACCTTGCAAATATGTAGGAAAAAGAAGCATGGTTCATCATCGCCTGCTAATCCATGATTTTCAACATGTGATTTATGGTTAGTGGTGGAAAAGCAACATGGTCCACACCGAAGCGTAATGAGAAATGCTCCCCATCGGCTTAAGTGTCCCAAAGAAAAATTACATGCTTGGTCCTGCTACTAGTTGAGATTTGAGACCCTTAGGCCTCTTGGAAACTGTCCTCCCTCTCTGCTTCCTGAAATTTCATATGATTAGGGCTAGTTTTTTTTAGGACCTCTCTGCCTCTCACATAACAACCAGCAGCCTTGATCACCACTATTTGCCTGCTGGAAATTATTCCATGTAAGAATTTACCTTGGAGAGACACATTGATCTTATGCATTTTTTCGGTTTTGCTAATTATCAAACTCCTAGTATTTTGTTTAAAAAAAGTAAGTCGAATTCTGGCTGGCTATTAGATGTGTTTGAAGATGTGTGTTCTTCAGCTGTTAGGTGTATACTAGCAATCATTACCAAATGTGGTTCAATCCATGCTGCCCATGCGTTGGTGTCTCTACTAAAAAAAATTACCGCACTCATTCGTTCGTTGTGCAATGGTGCTCTTTTTAGCACATCTATTTGTTGCTTCCGTTGTAACCGTTTCTCGGGAGCGCGATGGCGCGAAAGGACACGGCGGTTGGATGTTCATTCGTTTTTTTGGAAAAGGAAGACTTTATTAATCCTAAGCTCAGTACATCGAGTGGATACATATCCTTGAAACAAAAACTTCTAGCCTCTGCCTAAGAAATAGGCACACAGCTTAAGAATAAAAACAGATCTGAGCAGACTCTAGTGACATTCAATCCTAAGACTAGATCGCCACCCATATGCCCGGGTAAAGATATCCTTCGCCAACTGCTCCAACTGTCGCGATGCCACCACAACCAAACATAGGGCCTGTTTGGTAGAGCTCCACCAGCTCCAAATCCACCCAGATTCACCAGATCCACCCAAATCCACCGTGGAGCAGCTCCACCGTGGATCTGGGTTTCATCCAAGTGTTTGGTACAGCTCCAGCTCTGAGTTTGCTCTCCTCTATCTCACTGACACCTGGGCCCACACGTCAGGTTCCCGGCATCGGGCCCACACGTCAGGTTCCACACCTGGGCTCATCCCGGCCGTGAGGGAGACGGGGCCAGCCGGCGGCGGAACGGCCATGGCGGCGCGACGGAACCGACCAAAACGGATTCCAGGGTGTCGGCCGCTCCTTGGGGAGAGAGGAATCGGACGGATTCGTCCGGCAGTGACCGGCGGCGAACCGGGCGGCGGCCGAGACAGGGGAGCAAGGGCGCCGGCGGCTCGGGCCATTGGAGTTCGATTCCTTGACGGAGAAGCATCTACGGGCCTTCTTGAACTCACCTAGAGCGCTAGCTGTGGCCGAGGTGGAGCAGGGCGGGCCGGCGGCGAGAGGGGGCTTGGCGGCGAGGGTGAAGACGGCGGCGGCTCGCTGGGGAGAGCGGCGAGGTCCGGCGAGGTTGGGGACGTGCTCGGGGTGCCCTGGTGGTGCTCCGAGTCCGGGGGCGGCACGGCGGCCGGCCAGGGGCGGCGCGGCGGCTGGCTGAGGGCGGGCACGGCGCGCGGCAGAGGAGGAGGCGGAGCGGCGGTTGGGGGGCGGTGAGGCGGCTGGCCGGAGGCGGCGGTGGCCGGCCAAGGGGCGGGCGCGGTGGAGGGGGTGGAGACGGCGCGGCGGAGAGGACGGCGCAGCGACGGGAAATAAAAGAACGAACCGTTTTTTTGTGTGTAATCAGTGGCATAGTGGGTAATTTTCCCCAACTCCACCAACTTGAGTTTGGTGGAGCACTCCTTGAGGTGCTCCATGGATTTGGTGGATCTGGAGCCAGATCCATGGTTTTGGTGGAGTAGATCCACGGTGGAGCTGCTGGAGCTAGAACTGTTTGGCTTGGAAAAGTGGATCTGGATCTGTTTTTCGTAAATCTGGAGCTGGTGGAGCTCTCCCAAACAGGCCCATAACCTCTCCCCTGCATATTTGAACTACGCGCAATTTTGGTTTCAGTTTATTCCCACCCACGAATCTAACCAATCCTATTGCAAAGAGATAATCAGAAGTCAGTAGTCACAGGTAATGCCTTCGTATTGCGCAATGCAATCCCTGTTCATTTGTTGCTTTTTCATGGATCCTATACTTGCTTGTTCCTTTCAAACTCTGATGATGTTTTTGGTACCTTCTTGGAGTAGTTCCTACCAAAGAACTTCGTTTTCTTCTCCCTTTGTTCATGAACCTTGATTGTTTATAGGTAGCATATATCATATGATTCCAGCATTGCCTTGTTTACATATGCTTCTTTTCACATCATGAATGATGAATCTCTGAACAGTCTCTTGCAGATTTTTGCGCTTTCCAATTACTGAAGATGGCGGTATCATTCATTACTAGACTTCTAATGTAAGTAATACTGCAGATCAAGTCCTTCTGCACAGTTCGTGGAAGACATCAGAAATCCAATCAAATTTCCTATTCTTGATTCTGGCTTGCAGCTTGGCTTTAGGATACGCTTACCCGGCGTATGACTGCTACAAGACGCTGGAACTGAACAAACCGCAAATCGAGTAGTTGCGTTTCTGGTGTCCGTACTGGTAAGGATTACTAGCATGCAAATTTGCATGCATAATTTCTTATCCTTCTTCTGAAGAATGTGAACCATAGTTTCTGTTGTTTCAGGATTCTCCTCG
Source organism: Dendrocalamus latiflorus (assembly GCA_017311315.1). Taxonomy (NCBI): domain Eukaryota; kingdom Viridiplantae; phylum Streptophyta; class Magnoliopsida; order Poales; family Poaceae; genus Dendrocalamus; species Dendrocalamus latiflorus. The sequence goes on from CM029658.1 coordinate 2,820,771, forward strand.
CTTTTCTGACGGTTTTCGAGCGGATCACGGACTGCACGGTCTCATGGCTGCCGATGTACGACGAGGCAAAGTTACCTCTGGTATCCCAAGACACGAGTAAGCAGCCACCCAAACCTGAACTGAACATTCAGAAACGCTCAATTCAGAGTTAATTTTCAGAGCCACAGCTGCCAGTAGCACGTAGCTAATTCTGAACCTGACTTATTTCCAGGGCGCGAAACACGACTACGACAACTACCTCCAGCTGCTGCTGGCGAGGCACGAGGCGGACATCGACCGCAGCCTGCTGGAGCTGAGGTCCCGGGCCAAGGACGTGACGGCGTCGCATCTCAAGGTGGCCGTGGCCTTCGGGCAGACGTGGTTCCTCGAGATCGTCCGCTACGTTTCGTCGCAGCTGCAGGCCGCGCAGGGCAGGTACGGTGATCCTCTGAAGATCACTATTTAGTATTCACTTCACTGAATTTTGGAATCTGCAGAACTGCTTGTCTTGACTGCGTATGAGCACGCTTGTCTGTTCAGTGTGAACTCCCAGTCTTCACGTAGCTGCAGATCAACAAGACTGAATGCACATCGCAGTTGATGTTTACTACGTAAAAACTGACGAGAGGTACGGCACCTGCTTCAAGTTTTATCCTTAGGAACGCGGAAACAAGTTGATCGATGTGGTAGCTCGACGCCGATGCATCACGTTAGAGCATGCCGTGCCTGTCATGTCTCGAAGTTGATAGTACTGTTTCGTCAACGAAAACGATCTGCGCCTGAATTAATGAACAAGAACAGCACTGTGTTGACTGACATGCATATAGCAGTAGAAATATCGCGCAAACCATGGGCCTGTTCCTTAAGTCAAAAGCTGGCGGCTTTTGGCTACAGTACCTAACTTTCAAACGGAGTATCTTCTTAAGACGGGGTTTACAAGTTAAACGATATACACGTTAAAAGCCCAACATCTGTACCAGCCGAAATCGCAAGTGAGTATCTGTCTCTCCGTAATCTGTACCACAAACAGCCAAAATTCAAAAATTTCTACCAAAAATCATAAGCCGCAGCTAAAAAGAACAGGCCCGCTAGCTAGCTTAGACCCGTAGTTTGCATCGTCAATTCTACCAATATAAGATGTGGAATTCAATGGTCAAGGTGATGTGCTGTGACATTTAAGACACGCAGAATAGCGATCGCAGAAGCTTAGAACGCCAATTAAATTCGCACCAAACTCATCTTGACGGGATCAAATCCCGTTGCAATGTATGTTCTAAGTCGCCAAGATGGGATGGGGATTGGTACGTCTCTCCAAACACGCTCAATGCATTCAGATGTGTTCATGTAAGGCTTCGCTCGATCCCATGTAGGAGTACTAGCTAGTAGTATGTTACACGTCAATCACTGCTCCCTACTGGCATCCTGTTCCGATTTGCTTCATATTGACCTTGATTTGCGTGGCTGCAGCAACCGGAACGGCAGCGAGGACGAATTGTGACCTTGATTAGCTTCATATTGACCTTGATTGACCGGGAGAAGGATCAGGAGGCGACTCGCAAGTCGAAACGATGAGAAGAGAACGGCAGCGAGGACGAATTGACTGGGACGTCAACTTTGCAATTGTTTCATCGTGTAATTTGATCAAAACTGTGACGCGTTGCGTGTTCAAATGTTCACCGATCTGACTGGAGCCATGGAAATCGCAGGGGCTAGCATGCGACGTGCTAATCTGAACACAAATAATCATTTTTTTCTGAACTAAAGCATGGATAATCGTTGTACTGCAATCAAACTTTTTCAACGTTATGGTTGAGGCATTGCGATGATTGCTGAGGTGATGAGCTCGCAGCTTGCATAAGCTAGCCAGCAATGTCATTTGATCAAGAACCACCTCCGTTATCATTTTCCTTAAGGCATCATTGTGATTTCTGATGTCGTTGGCACGCACACGCACTGATGTTTTGATAATCACTTCAACGCTGCACAGGATCTGCGTGCAGAGTACATGGTTGCTATGGTTGGGGAAGCATCTTTGTTGCAACTTTGATCCAGTTATGTTTTGATAATCACTTCAACGCTGCACAGGATCTGCGTGCAGAGTCCATGGTTGCTATGGTTGGGGAAGCATCTTTGTTGCAACTTTGATCTAAAAGAAAACACACACATCGTAAATAAACTGAAAGAACACAAGAAAATTTCTGAATTTCTCTGTTATCTTATTTGCTTCCTCTCTTTCTTGCTTTTCTCTTACAAAATTGGTTACAAGCCTTCTCAATATATAGGCTAATAATCTCTTACTCGTATATGTATTCAGACTTCAAATTAAACATAACTTCAACTTAAATTACACACAAAAACAAACTCTACTACGTTTTAAACTCTAAATCAATATTATTTCTAACAATCTTCCACCCCACAATTGCCATGGCATCTCCAACATCTCAAGACTTCCACGTCCGTACCTAACCGCGTGACTTGGCCATACTCTTTCCTGGCTCGTGCAACGAAGATCAACACAGGATTCAGAGAGCAAACAAAAACGCGCCAACAAACAGCACGTCACTGAACCCAGTCGCGTCCCAGTCAAGGCGTCGACCGGGACGGGCTGACAGCCGGGTCACACGTACGTGGCCTTAAATTGAACGGGCTCTCTCTTCTGACCGAAACGACCTGCTCAGAGGCGTCAGTATCGTCGTCCTCTCCGAGGAGGTTGGCACTCCACGGCAAAACAAACGCCGTCTGCGACCTTTTCTCCGCCTACACAAAAAAGATGGTTTACGAAGGTCAATCTGTTCTTTAATCGAGCAATTTGCATCTATATACATATTTAGTTTAGAGTTTTTTTAGCAATGTCAACCTTGAAATTAAGCGCCGGTTCTTTTTAGCTGCGGCCTGTGGCTTTTGGCTAAAATTTTTGAATTTTGGCTATTTACGGTACAGATTACGGAGAGACAGATACTCACTTGTGATTTTGGCTGGTATAGATGTTGAGCTTTTAGCTGCAGCTTGTGATTTTTGGCTGAAATTTTTGAATTTTAACTGTTTACGGTACAGATTACGGAAAGACAGATACTCACTTGTGATTTTGGCAGGTATAGATGTTGAGCTTTTAGCATGTAGATCGTTTAACTTGTAGACCTCGTCTTGAGAAAATACTTCATTTAAAAATTAGGTACTATAGCAAAAACTAAAAGCCAACTGATTTTTGACTTACCGAATAGGCCCTAAGTTTGGAGAGCTCAATACTTTTGGAACATTTTTTTAATCGTGGATCACCAGGACAATAACAGTCATATGAATGTCCAATATGTAGTATGTGTATGTCACTGTCATCAGTTTTACGGCTGCCAGCCCTATCCAAACAAAAGGCATCTCTCTTTATCCCTTCCTGATTTTTTGAAACGTGCAATCCATTCCTTATTGGAAGTCACTTTAGCCAACATATTGGCTCTGTTTTTTTTTTGATAATGGCATACGTCTTCAACTGAGCAAATAAATTAGATGTCCTCTATAACATATTTTCTTATTAACTTTTTAGCATTTAGTTCGTTCACACCCTGATCAACTCGGCTTCGGCTTCTGGCTTATTTTTCACTATTCATAAGTTTCGTTTTTTCTGAACTTTTGGCTTTTTGTTGAGCTTTTTTGCCGGTTCTTTTTTCCCGTATTTGTTTGTATTATACGTAATGGGCTAACATATTTTTTATATTTTAAATTTTTTTAAATTTAATTATGCTAAATAAGCCTCTGTCAGCTACAGTGCTTTTTTCAGCCAGCTACAGTGTTTTCAGCCATAAGCCATGAGCTTTTCAGCCGAACCGATCACCACCAAAGCCATCAGCCGCAGCAAAAAAGAACACACCTATTATTGTGTGTGTCTCCTTTGATCTTTCTCTACTTAAAGGTCCTGTCACTTGTCCACTTGAAAAACCGTTTCTAGGAGTGCTTATCGTATGGGGTGTTCATATTGGTTGCAGCTAATAGTTTTTGGCTAAAAATAAATAATGGTAGCTAAAAGAAGTGATTTTTAGAAAGAGGGTCGAGCGGTGGAAGAGATGAACGAGAAATGTGAGCGAGACAGGAGTAAGAGGAGTGAGGTGCATAATACACATGTAACCTCTGACTTATCCTTAGAGCGAAACGGGAGCAGGAAAATTGAAGAAGCCGCTTTGAGAAACCATATGTTCATATTGGCTTTTGACTTTTTCAAATAAAAATCAGAAATAGAAGTCAATATAAATACTCCGTATTGTTTACACGACTAACTTCTTTAAATATCTCAAAAGTCATGGATAATGAACAGTGAATTTCACCCACCCTTTTCTGCTGCAATAATTGTGATTTAAGCGATAGATTACGTAAAATTCTAGAATTACATATGAACAAGTATATATATGATTCCAATTGAGATAGAGTGACATGAGCAACAATAAAAAGTTAGAGAACAATTATCTAACCTCAAACCACCCATAAAAGAAATCACACCGACATATGTTCAATTCAAAAATTAACAACTAGCTTAAAGCTCAAATTGTTATTTGATTTATGTGGTCTCAGATGTCGGACTGCACTTGTAAAAGAAAAGGGCCTCCTCGTCACTAAACGGTCAAAATTAATCAATAATTTTAGTGATAATATCAAGATATTCCGCTATTCACGAGTTCTGTAACTTACCACATTAATCATTAACAACCCAGAATATATAAATAATCAGGCAAGCTATCGATTAATTCACTATAAGGAACTGCACTAACAGAATACCAACAGTAAGCAAGGTACAATGGCTAGAGTTGGAAAATGTCTAGAATATTGAAATAGATCCACATGATATTTCGTATTTCTCAAGCCCAATGCAAATAAAAATACAGCAATTATTGCTAAAGAAACATAGTAAGAACGTCACTAGCCTCTAGGTTTCTACACTATTACCATTATAATGCAATTGTCCTTGGCATCAACCTCTACTCACTATCAAAGTTTATGATCGACAATGCAAATAGGCATAGTTGTTTAGCCGCCTCCTAACGTTGGTTCATCGTGAGAAAACTCTTAGGGTTCGAGATATGCAAGCCGTGGATAGTCTTGACCACAAATCTTGAGATTAACACCGCATGAAATGGAAAAAAAGGAAACAACAAAACACAAAGTGCACGATAGTTAGCAAAACCATTACTTAAAAAAAAGATAATTAGCAAAACACAAAGAAAGCCCAGTCTGAACCATGATAAACTACTTCAACAAAAACGCATATGCAACCGGAGTAGTTGCATTAACAGCCCTACTCTTTTCATCTTATAGCTTATGGCCGAGTTCTTTTCGACTTATAACTTATGCTTTATGCCATATGGTTTCTCTCAAATAAATAAAAGGAATATTTTTTCGCCGCCGTTTTGAAACGGCTTATCAGGACAGTTTTTTTAAAGCGGCTTATCGGCATTCGGTTCGTTCACATAAGTGCTTACGCTAAGACCAAAAATCATAAACCACAGCAAAAAAAAACCCATCTTATAACTCTTCCTGAACAAACAAACGTGATTGTTTTTTACTATCGTTTCGAAACGATTTATCGGAACAACCTTTTTTTAAAGTGGCCTATCGATATTTGGTTTGTTCGCACAAATGCTCGCTCTAGGATTAAAAACATCAGCCGCAACCAAAAGGAATGGGTTTGTTCTTTTTACTACGGTTTATGGCTTTTGCCTGTTCGCGAGAGAGTATAGAGAGATAGACTCGTATGCGATTTTGAATCATATAAATAAAGTCGTTATAGTGTGTACTGTAATTGACCTGTAAATTTCACTTAAAAGAAGTATTCTGTTAAAAAGATAGTCATTGTAGAAAAAGGACTTTCAGAGGTGGAAAAGAAGCGGGCAACAAGCGAAAACGGGTGGCGAAACGGGACAGGCAATGCCCACACAAACGGAGACGTTCAGATTTCAAAATCGCCTCACTCGAGAGCCGTACCCATCCGCGTGCGCTGGCCCCTCCACACCGCGTGCGCGGCGGACGGATCGCCGAGGCCAGGAGCTAGCCCGCGACCTCACTGCACGAAAAGGAAGCAGAGGACACCAGGCACCAGGTCACCAGCACGTCGACGCCCCTCCTCCTCTGCCGAAACCGTGCCGGGCTTTCTGATTCTTCCTCCACGCTTGCCTCTCCTCTCCGCCTTCCGCGGTTCACACTGCCTCCCTCCTTGCCTCCTTCGCTTTTGCCTACGAAAGGCTTAGGCGGCTCCCCTCCCCTGAGACGGCACCGCACACGATTCGCATGCGTTGTTTTCGTGGCGCTGCAGCGGCACAAGAATTGAAGCTCTTCTTGTCGGCGACAACGTACTAGAGAGCAGGGGGCAGGAGGGATAAGGAGTTTCTTGTTAGCTTGTGGTACGGGTGCCCAAGAAATGTGCTGCTTGGGTTGGTTCAAGAGAAGATCCAAGGGGAGGTGGGGGGCGGCGGCGTCGGGGCCGGCGACGACGGCCTCGGCGGTGAGGACGAGCCGGTCGGACGACTCGGGGGCGGTGCGGCCGGTGAGCAAGTCGACGGGATCGGCGTCGTCTCAGCGGAGCATCAGCTCGCTGTACGAGGAGCGGGGCCACGGCCAGCTACGCACGTTCGAGTACGAGGAGCTCCAGGGCGCCACCAACGGCTTCAGCCGGGCGCAGAAGCTCGGCGAGGGCGGCTTCGGCAGCGTCTACAAGGGCTTCGTCCGCCCGCCCGATGGCAAGGGGGGCCGCCTCGCCGTCGCCGTCAAGTGCCTCAACCAGCGCAGCCTCCAGGTACGTACATGCTTTGCTTGATCTCCTTTCGTTGCCATCTCTCTGTCGCTAACCTCTGTCTGTGGGCATGCCCGGCCACGACATCTGCGAGCGAATTCTCCATTCCGTTCTTTTCCCCGTGTGATTCTGCGTCGATAATTTCCGGTGTAGTTAAAGGTGGGATTTTTATGCACAGTTTTGTCAAATAAGAGGAGGGTTGAGCGAAAGGATTCGTGGGAATTAGAATGGGAGAGATACGGAAGAATGTTTTCGAAAGAAAGATCCCAAATAATGTCATGTTTGTTCTTCTTGATACTGCTCAATGGCCGAGATCCTACTGAGAAGATCAGAAGAATGCGAACCGAAAGGTTAATGTCAAAGAGAGAGGGCAATTTGGATTTCGGAGGAGATAGCAAGCCATTCGCATAATTCTCTGTTGTAATTCCTCTTTCTAGTAATTAGCAATCACACATGACGTAGAGTTGTTATTCTCTTAGAAGAAAGCCCGAACCTGGATAAAGTTTCCCGTATCTTTACTCTGCATGTACATACACTGGGTCTTCTAAGAGTTTCCCTAAATTCAAACAAATCATACGTAAGATCGATATTAAAACATCGACAAATTTAATTATACTTATTTGATTTGGATTCAATTTGAGTCATTTCATGCACTTTTGATTTTTGAAAATTAAATTGTTCAAAGAAACTCCAGTATAGAGCTAAGAATACAAAATGCATTCAAAAAGTTTAAAATTTTTCTCATTTTTATATACCCTAGAATTTGGGATGTTACAAACACGGTACGAATTCGGATCAAACTTCAAAAGTTAACTTACGCAAAGGATGGGCTCCTGATATACTGAAACTGACTAATCAGTACTAAATTTATCATTTTAAGGGAATACAGAAAATACTCTTAGTTTGGAAAAGTAGTGGCACGTCTTTTGTTATTTTTCTCTGTCTTGAAGTGAATGTTGGGATTTATGAAGCTTAACGGGGCATACCCAATATCTGATCCCTGTGAATGAAGTGTTAATACCTCCTCAACTGGCAAAGATAAGTTTCCTAAGGAAAGCTGATTCTAGCTTTCTCAGTTACAATTCACCTGGCTGCCTGACTTGTACTAAATTAGCAAAGTACCATGAGCAGAAGCTTCATTTTCTCTAAGTGATGTGTGCTAAAAATATAATACTGTTTTCTGCACTACAGTTTATCTTTCTTTAATCGAATTATATATTATTCTACTGACTGAGCTACCACTTCTTACTAGACCAATTGAAAAGAAGCTTGTTATAATACATCATTAGAATTGCTTAGTGTCCTGCTGTTTACGTTACGTTCTACGACTACTAGAAACTGTTAGCGTCCTGCCATTTTCTTCATCCCTCACAAAACTAGTAATTTGTATTCTGTCTTTTTTTTACATCAGTCTTCTGTTCCTAATAGTTTGCAGTTTCTTTGAATTTTGTTCTACCAGGGACATAAGCAGTGGTTGGCAGAAGTACAGTTCCTTGGGGTTCTTGAGCACCCAAATCTTGTAAAGCTCCTTGGATATTGTGCTGCTGATGGCGAAAGGGGGCCGCAAAGATTATTGATCTACGAGTATATGCCCAATAAGAGTTTGGAAAATCACTTGTTCAGCCGAGTTTATCCTCCTCTCTCGTGGAATAGAAGGCTTCAGATAATCTTGGGTGCTGCAGAAGGATTGGCTTACCTACATGAAGGGTTAGAATTTCAGGTGTACTTAAAACACCATTGCTCACATGCTTTCGAGCTCCTAAAAAAGAATTTATCTTTTTTCAAAGAACTCCTTTTGGCAAATTTTGGGAGAAAGTATGGCAATCTAAATATATGCTGCTAAACAGCACCAATGGCCCCAAACAAAAATTACAGGAAAGGCAGCATCATTTTAAGTATGTGCAGTTTCCTGTTTCAGTGTAGTGTTCGGAATGGTTTACTGTTCTGTTTAAGCTGAGCATCCATTGATCCATAGTAATTAGAGGTAGCGCACAAAGACACGCACAACAAATCCAGTGTAAAGTCAATCAGGAAATGAGGACCAGAAATTCATGAAGATAGATAGGGTAAAGCATCCTAGCAAAAGTCATCCCCAGTTCCCAAGTACTTGCCTGTATGATTCCAGGCAGCCAATTTCGTTGACACTTTGTGAAGCACAATTTAATATTCTAGGCTCCTATATGCAACCAACATATCCAATTTCTCCTTTGTTTCTTCTAGCATTGCTGTTGAATCAGACATTTCATTCTAGAAAAGAATGAAGTAACTTAGGCAAGACTCGAGAAGGTTTATGGCCGGTAAGTATTGAGACATATGAGCTGACAAGGAAGGCTAGAAATTGTCACAATAATTTTGTCAGGCCGTCACGACTCATGACTGTTAAGTGTGTATAGCTTCATACCATGCACTACAGAATTGCTGATCTTCGTTAGTGTCAGTCTTTTCATTATGTAAGGGAATGGTCTTAATCTGAATTCAATTTTATTAGGTGATCTACCGGGACTTCAAACCATCGAACATTCTACTGGACAAAGACTTCAGAGCAAAGCTATCAGACTTCGGGCTAGCGAGGGAGGGACCAACGGAAGGAAACACTCACGTCTCAACTGCGGTATGTCCCCATCTTGCCCAGCTGAGAAACCTGTAAGTTGTAGTGCTTGTTTGTGTATTGTACAGTCTAAATGGGCTTATATAGTATAGACTCAACCCACACAACCCTAAACCCTAGACAATGGGAAAAGACCTAAATACCCTTTACACCCCCAATGCAAGGCATATGCAATACATTGTATTTGAAATGGTTGACACTAAAAAAAAAGGAAAAGTCCAAAGTCCGAGTCTTAAAGTTGTCGTCATAGCGTGCGGCTCTTAGAAAATTGTGTCGAGTACCAACCCTCCGTAATCGTGCAACAGTCTAAAAAGCACAAAGTGCGGGGGTTGGAAAAGTAGAGATAAGCGGGAGCAAAGTCGACCACAACAACACGATAAGAGGATGAGAAAGACGACACAAATAGAGATAGTTGTCAAATCAAGGCAAAGAGAGAGATAGAAGTATAGCGGCACAAATCGAAGCCTAAGACGGCGGCAACGCTCTACACAAGAAGCGCAACGGAGGCGCAATGCAGAAGAAGTGCGGCTGCTTTAGAAGCTCGGGGCGGTGGCTCAAAGAAAAGCAGCAGCATTATAAAGACTTCTACGATCTGCAGCGGCTCAAGAAGAAGAGCGGTGGCTGCGGCTATGTGAAAGGAAGGAGAGGATCACACCCATCCGAGAGGATGAACTGTGACTAGTAAAGCAGTTGACCGACTGACAAGAAATTTGTGGACTCACACAGCATTGATGAACTGTCAAAGAGAGGGCAACGGACTTGGATGAACGCAACGGAAGACTAAAAGGAAAAGACTCGAGATAGCGATACCATAGCCCTAGATCACAGATCCAATGGCCCAACTAAACAACTAAAAACAAGCAAAAGTAGAGATAGTGCCAACTGCGCACAACCCCTCTTTTCTTTCTTCTCTCTTCCTCTTCTTTTTCTCCAATCGACCAAACGGCCTAGGGCGGCGGCGGTGTCCGAAAGGCGGTGGCACGGGCGTGGCAACCAGGAGGCGGCGGCCAAATGAGGTGGCGTTGGGGTGGTCGGATCTGGGTGCCAGGAGACTGCGCAAGCGCGGGCAATTGAGGCGACATCGAGGCGGTCGGATCCAAGGTGGCGGCGGTTGGGGAGGGCCGGATCTGGGCTGGGGCGGCAGGATCCGACGAGAGATGGCAGCAGCAGCCCGAAGGCATAGAGCGGCACGAGCGGCTAGCGAAGAGGCCCAAGCGGTGGGGATCCAAGGCGGCGAAGGTTGGATCTGGGGGAGGTGGCGGGCTCCAGCTGCCAGGAGGGCCGAGGCGGTAGTGGAGTTGGCCAGGGCGGAGGAGGCTGAGGCAGGCGGCGAAGGGCCCGAAGATGGCTAGAGAAGGCCGGATCCAGAGTGGGGACGACTGGATCCGCGACTGTGCAAAGGAGGCACTGCCGGATCCACGCGGCAGCGGGCCGGCGTGGGTGAGCTCGGTCGGATCTGGTGCGAAGGCCCTCGGATCCGGGTGGGGCAAGGGCAGCGATGGCCGGATCCGGGGTTGGCGGCGGTGAGGAGGCCTTCTGGGTGCGGTGTGGCGTAAAGGAGCGCGCGGGCGATGGCGGCGCGTGACGACGACCAGGAGGTAACTGTCCCCAGCTGTGGAGCACACTCCTTCCAAGGCGACAGTGGTGACCGGTGGCGACCGGCAGCGGTGGCGCGCGATGGCCGGAGCTAGGTCCTAAAATCCTGTGCTCTGATACCATGTAAGTTGTAATGCTTGCTTATGTATTGCATAGGCAAAACGGAGTACTGACTCAACACACACCACCCTAAATCCTAAACAATGGGAAAAGACCAAAATACCCTTAACAAAACCAGCATGAATTTTCTGCAACTGCATTGCCTGACCCATCAGACACTGTAAGCAACATACTACTGGCAGATGTGGCAGGGGCGGATCTACAGTGGGTCAAGGGTGGTCAGCTGAACACCCAAAATTTTTGACAAAAAATCTAGTATATATAGGATATATTACATATGTATATATATAACTGGGCCTGTTTATCTATTTCAACTCAAAATCTGAGCCCAGCCCGACCTCCCGTCGCTCCCGAGGGAATCCGCGTGCGCGCGTCCGAGGCCCGAGGGAAAGCCAGCCCAGCCGGGCCAGCCCATTGCTGCGGCGTGCGCGCCTGTGGCCTGCTCCGCCCGACGCCCGTCCCCCGGCCCCATTTCCCCCTGCTCCCGTTCCCTCCGACCCCCGAATCCCGGCCCCCGTTTCCCCCGACCAGACGCGGCGACGCGAACCCTAATCGGCGAGACGGCGACTCGGCGCCGACCGCACCTCCGGCCCGCCGCCCGCATCGATCTGGGCTCCGCTCCGGCGCTCCAGCCCTCTGCGCCGCCGCTCCGCTCCTGCGCTCTGCGGCTTCGCCCCTCCAGTCCGTTCGGCTCCGCTGCTCCGCTCCACCCCTCTGCTCCGACGCTCTGCCGCTCCACTCCGGCGCTCCGGCTCTCCGCTCCGCCAGGCGCCGGCACCGCGAGCTCCGCCGTCGGCCGTCCGTGACACCGCCAGGCGCCAGATCCCAGATCTGGCCGTCCGGCGGTCCGGCCCTCCGCTCCGCCGGCACCTCGACGGCGGGCCCGACCGCGACACCGCGCGCGTCATCACCCGGATCTCCGCTCCGGCCGACCGGCCCTCCTCTCCGCGCGACCGCGGCTTCGCTAGGCGCCAGTGACTCAGTGAGTACTTCAATACTTGTCTACTTGAGCACTACTGCTATATGTGTAAACTGTAAAGACGACTAGACGACGACTGTGGGAGGTTGGGTCCCGCGCATAGATTACGCCAAACCAATGACGATGTGAATGTGAATCAACTGGGTTAGGCATTTTTATTTGGATGGTCATTCGATTAGAGAGAAACAGAGAATAATATAAGCTCCCGCTTAGTGTAACTTTGGTTAAATGATAGGGAGGTTTGGTTTGCGTTGCCCATAATGTGGACATGGAATAGTTTCCTATGTGCAGTGTGTGCGTACATAAGTGTGTATCCTTATTTACCAAAGTGTGTCGAATGAAACTTGACAGTTTTGGGTTAGAAAACTGTGTGTTCTCGGGGCTCAGAATATTGGATGTATGCTAATCGTCCCATTTTCAGGAGGATAGGTGCTAAATACCTGTGGTGTTGGTAATATACAACTAAATGGTAGATGTAAACTTGTGAAATCAAGGTTGAGATAAAATATCAGAACCCGTGGTTCGATTTTATAGGAATTGATTTTTGCTGAATAGTGAATATATTAGTGATATTTCCTATTGTACTAAGGTTTAGCTTTGTGTCCCCTTTGTACCCTATATATTTTGCCATTGGGCCTTTTGAAGACACAATATTCTTCCAATAGATCTAATATGGTATCAGAGCAAAGGTTAAACCCCTAATCTCTGCTCGTCTTCCGCATCTGCTGCCCCTGGAGGAGTGATCTCTGTTCCCAGGGGCGGCCACCGTCGCCTGTGCTGTACTAGCCACAGCAGCTGGCGGGTTACTTGTCGCACTAGGAGTACGGGCTCGTGGTTCGAACACCTATTCCAAAATTCCTGCGTCCGCCACTGAGATGTGGCCATTAAAGTGTTGCTGACTGTAGCTGGTAGGTAATCCGTTGCACCTGTTTGATGTCACCGTCGCCTTCACTTTCTTCCACTCGCACACATGCCGTGCATGTCTTTTTTGACTCGAGTCTCTGAAACAAGGTTGCACTACTTGTCAGCATGACGCAAAACACAGAGATTACTTGAAGCTTATTACAGTACTATATGGCACATGCATTTTCCTCCTTGAAACATCAGTTTGTTTATAGCTTCCGCGTGATATATGTGGTTTCTGTCAGGCTGTCGGGACGCACGGGTACGCGGCGCCGGACTACATCGAGACGGGGCACCTGACGGTGAAGAGCGACGTGTGGAGCTTCGGGGTGGTGCTGTACGAGATACTGACGGGGCGGCGGACGCTGGACAGGAACCGGCCGCAGGGCGAGGAGAAGCTGCTGGAGTGGGTGAGCCAGTTCTCGCCGGACAGCCGCAACTTCCGGATGATCATGGACCCCAAGCTCCGCGGCGAGTACTCGGTGAATGCGGCCCGGGAGATCGCCAAACTCGCCGAGAGCTGCCTCCTCAAGAACGCCAAGGAGCGGCCCACCATGAGCGAGGTCGTCGAGGTGCTCAGGCGGGCCGTGCAGGCGCAGGACGAGCCGGCCGGCGGGGACAGGGCCCACGGCACCGGCGCCGCGAAGGGGAAGAGGGTCGACGTGGCAGCGCCGTCGAGGAGGTGACCGACAACCACTGCCAGAGAGGAGACTGATATGTTGTTACAGCCAGGGAAACCAATTTCGTCCGAAATTTCGGATTTCGTCCGAAATTTCGTCCCTTTCGGAGGGTACCGAAATGTGTTTTATTCGGCTAAACTTTGCCCGAATTCGGCTCTATTTGAAATTTGTTCAAATTTTATTCAAATTTTGGCTAAATTTCATCAAAAATTTGAATTTTTTCGTCCGAAATTTCGAAAGAAATGAACGAAATTTCAGATTTCGCCCCTTTCGCTGGTGAACGAAAAATTTTTGGCTCCGAAAGTTTTAACCCTGGTTACAGCCAGGGTTACAAATTTGGGACGAAATTTTGTCCCTTTCGGAGGGTACCGAAACAGGTTTTATTCGGCTAAAATTTAGCTGAATTTGGCTCTATTTAAAATTTGTTCAAATTTTATTCATATTTTGGTTAAATTTCATTAAAATTTTGAATTTTTTCGTCCGAAATTTCGAACGAAATGAACGAAATTAGACGTTCCTTTCACCGGTGAACGAATTTTTTTTGCATCCGAAAGTTTTAACACACAGCACACTTTCTGGGCTCCAGTTTTCAGGCTCAAGCTTTTGTTCATGAGCTGCTCAGCAGGGAAGCTTGAGCCGGTGCCGGAAAAACCTGGATCCCGAGCTTGGCCAAACAGGATGAGCGAGTCAAATAGAGATTTTTGTTTGTTGTGGGGTTTACATATAATTTTGCGTACATTAAGGGAGTGTTTATACAACATTCGACTATTTTTGAGAAAAAAAGTCAGATTTTGAGCCGTTAGATGGAGATACAACGCCCTAGATTATTTTTTTTGGAGGGGGGTCATTGTTTTTGGAGGGGGGCTTGTATGGGTGGATCCGTTGGATGGAGATCTAACGTCTCAGATCAATCTGACTGTTTTTTGTCTAAAAAACAGTCGAATGTTGTATAAACATACACTAACTTATATCGTTTGTGTATATAGAGACGACCGACGAGTGGGCGGGTTATTGGTAGTGCTATTTTTCTCCTCTCTTGATGCTCACTTTGAATGAAGAAAGTATGAGAATGCCTCCTCAAAGCCTCTCTACTATATTACAAAAAGGTCCTGTCGGTGGCTGGATGAGGGCGAGAACCTACCCTCGGTCCTCGTATCCGTATCCAACCGCTAACCACAACAGGAATGGCAACATTCTGACTTCAGGAAGCCGTGATACATATATAAATCACTATGATGGTGTGTTTGTTAGTCAGATTATGTTGCATTACCTTCAAAATTCAGCGCAAACAGCCACTATACTTTTTATTTTTGTCTGCACAAATATCTTCAGTGCAAAAGACAACAATATTTTTTCTTTTTGCCTTTCATGAATATCTTTTCTGCTTTAACTTCAGTCTGATCTGGCAAGGGTGTGTACGGTCTTAAAGGGCACAAATCTGAGGTGTGTGGCCTGAGATGGTCTCCAGATGGACTGCGGCTTGCCGGTGGTGCCAACGACAATGTTGTTTATGTCTGGCATTCCTTAAACTCAGGACCAACTAGGTTCCTTTATAGATTTACTGGGAACAATGCAGCAGTAAGAGCCCTTGCTTGGTCTCCTTTCAAGGCAAATAGGCTTGCTTCCGGTGGTGGAACCACCGATCGTTGCATCAAAATCTGGAACACCGAGATTGGAGCATGCACAAACACGACAGAAACAGGTTCTCAGGTAATGCACTTCGATTCAGTTTACATCACACTATCTACTTAGTGCACCCGACAGGAATGACAGGTTCTCTTGTTAGTTGTCCGGTCGCCAAGCAACTCTGGCATCGCATCTTCTCTTAGCTATCGCTCTGCAGCTCCTATTCCTTCACTCATCAGACGCTGCAGGACCAATGGATAACCATGAGAGACCTGACACCCACCTCCAAGTGTAAAGGTGTAGACTCCCTTGTTAGGTTCAATTCTTAGGATCTCCTAGGTTAGATCTAGCGGGGTTCTTCTCTTAGGGGTTTCGGGTTCTTGAGAGATACCGAGAGGGAGAGGAGTACTAACCGTCCGAGGTAGAGGAAGAAGAGGTAGCCATCACGGGTATGCTCGGTGACGTCTGCGCACGGGCAGCGACGGTCGGGGAAGAGGTGCGGGGCTCCTTGGCGGCGGCGTGTCCCGGGCGGCGGCGGCTCCTGGCGGTGGATGGCGGTCTGGAGAAGAAGCAGAGGAGCCGGTGGTGCTTCCCGTCGCTAGAGCGCCCCCTCTTAGATCAGTCTAGGGTTTGTCGGTGGGTCTGGCGGCGGCACGGTGAACCTCGTCGTGCGTGCCGCCCCGGCCCCCACCTCTGTTTTATATGGCGCTGGCGACAGGGGCCCACCAGCCTATTGGGCTGGGCGCCCCCGATCAGGGCGCGGTCAAGGGGAGAGGGGGGCATTTGGCCGTTGGGCCAAATGCCCTGAGATCACATTCTAACATTCTCCCCCTTGATATCAATCTATGCTTTATCTTTAATTACTTTTGCCTTTACACATTCCATCACAGATTAGCGCATAGAACATGTCTCATCGTCACGGTCAATCGCCGATAGATTCAACAGCTACAATACACCTCTCTGTTCTGAAATAGTTACTTTAATCTTTTGGGCCATCTTTTAGTTCAGGAATCATAGGCTTTCCCTTAAACCCATGCCGGCTACATGTTCTCTGAACACGTTGGGTGGTAAGCCTTTAGTAAGCGGATCCGCTAACATCTTTGCGGTACTTATGTGCTCAAGACTTATAATTTGATCCCGAACTTTATCTTTCACAACATAGTACTTTATGTCAATGTGTTTGGCAGGACCACTTGACTTATTGTTGTGGGCATACGTTACTGCGGGTTCATTATCGCAGTACAACTTAAGTGGTCTATTGATGTCGTTAACCACTTTTAAACCGGGTATGAACTTCTTTAGCCAGTTCACCTGCCCCGTAGCCTCATAACATGCTACAAACTCGGCATACATTGTGGACGATGTAGTGACGGTTTGCTTTGAGCTTTTCCACGATATAGCTCCTCCTGCGAGAGTGAATACATATCCGGATGTAGACTTTCTATCATCTCCCGCAAAATCAGAATCTGTATACCCCACTATATGGAGTAAATCTGATCTTCTGTATGTCATCATGAAGCCTTTTGTTCCTTGCAAATAACGCAAGACTTTCTTTATCAATTCCAATGTTCTATTCCAGGATTGCTCTGGAATCTGCCAAGTAACCCGGTAACAATTGCTAAGTCAGGGCGTGTGCATACTTGAGCATACTGTAAGCTTTCGACAGCTGAAGCATATGGAACCGCTTTCATTTGATCGATCTCTATATCTGTCGCCCTTGACTATAGGTGCAGATGAAGGACTACTTTTATGCATACCAAATTTCTTTAAGACTTTCTCTATGTATGCCTTTTGTGACAGTCCCAATACCCCTTTGTTTCTATCCCGGTGAATTTCGATCCCTAGAACGAACGAAGCTTCACCAAGATCTTTCATATCAAAATTTGAGGACAAAAATTTCTTTGTCTCCAGTAGCAGACTGACATCACTACTAACTAGTAGGATATCATCCACATACAGGATTAGGAAGATAAACTTCCCATCTTTAAATTTTGCATAAACACAGTTGTCCTCTACATTCTCTTTAAACCCAAATTTTCTTATTGTACTGTCAAACTTCAAGTACCACTGTCTTGAAGCTTGCTTTAACCCATAAATCGATTTCATTAGGCGGCATCCCATTCTTTCATTTCCTTCCACGACAAAACCTTTCGGTTGTGCCATGTAAACATTTTCCTCCAAATCCCCATTAAGAAATGCCGTCTTTACATCCATCTGATGTAACTCTAAATCATAATGTGCTACTAATGCCATTATGATTCTAAAGGAATCTTTACATGAGACTGGAGAAAAGGTCTCATTGTAATCAATCCCTTCTCTTTGCGTAAAGCCTTTTGCCACAAGTCGCGCTTTGTATCTTTCTATATTCCCTTGAGAGTCATGCTTTGTCTTGTAGACCCATTTACAGCCTACTGTTTTGGCTCCTTTAGGAATAATTTCCAAGTCCCAGACTTTATTAGTCTTCATGGACCTCATTTCCTCTTCCATGGCCTCAAGCCATTTTGAGGAATTTTCGCTTCTCATGGCTTCTTCAAATGAGGTGGGATCATGCTCCATTTGAAATTCCTCTGTATGATAAATCTGATAATCATCAGAAATAGCTGATCTTCTTACTCTTTGAGACCTCCTCGGGGCCTCCTCATTTGGTACATCTTCTGTTTGAGGCTGCTGTTGCTCCCCCTCATCTGTGGCAATAGGTTCTATAGGATCCTGAAGAACAGGTTCCTCATTATCATTCATTGTTCCCACAGGAGGAACAATAACAGGTGCTGGCACCACAGTGTCTTGCACCGTCGGTGCAGCGACAGCAGGTAGTGTGAAGAATGGCTCTTTAATCATCGGAGTGGGCGCATACACCCGCTTCTCTTCAAGGTCAATCTCTCGAGCTACCATGCTCCCCCTCATCATTTCATCCTCTAAGAAGACAGCGTGTCTCGTTTCTACAAACTTTGTATATCTGTCCGGACAGTAGAAACGAAAACCTTTTGACTTTTCAGGGTAGCCAATGAAATGGCAACTTACTGTTTTGGGATCAAGCTTCCCAAGGTTTGGGTTAAATACTTTAGCCTCAGCAGGACTCCCCCACACACGTAAGTGGTTTAGTGAGGGAACTCTTCCTGTCCACAACTCATACGGTGTTTTGGGCACCGATTTACTAGGCACTCTGTTGAGAATATGAATGGCAGTTTTCAACGCCTCCATCCATAAACTCAATGGCAGTGTGGAATAGCTCATCATGCTTCGCACCATATCCATCAGGGTACGGTTGCGTCTTTCAGCTACTCCATTTTGCTGAGGTTCGCCCGGTGTAGAATACTGGGCCACTATGCCATTTTCCTGTAAAAACCTCGCAAAAGGTCTAGGAACTTGTCCATATGGGGTATGTCGACCGTAGTACTCCCCCCCACGATCAGATCGGACTATCTTAATCTTTAAATCGTGTTGGTTTTCAACTTCAGCCTTAAATATCTTGAATTTATCCAATGCTTCATTTCTTTCTTTGATTGGATAAATATATCCATAACGGGAGTAATCATCCGTGAATGTTATGAACGAGTCATAACCATCCACACTTTTCACAGGAAAAGGACCACAAATGTCTGTGTGAACAATTTGTAGAACTCCTGTGCTTCTTTTAGCGTCTTTTTTAATTGTCTTTACATATTTTCCTTTAATGCATTCTCTGCATTGTTCTAAGTCTGAGAACTCTAATAGAGGAAGAATTTCATTCTTAACAAGTCTTTCTATTCTCCCCCTCGAAATATGGCCTAAACGACAGTGTCATAATTTCGACGATTCATTATGAGTTCTCTTTCGTTTTCTGTTCACATTCACAGGCGAGGATATACGCCCATTCACATCACATACGGAATTCACATTTTCACGAAGTGACAACAAATAAAGCTCATTCTGTAAGATGGCAAGACCAACACATTCTTTATTAAACATTATTTCACACTTGCCATTTCCAAAATTACAATCATAACCATCTTTGTCCAAATGTGAAACACTAATCAAATTCCTCTGTAAAGAGGGAACAAAAAGGACATCTCTAAGTAAAAGACTGGAGCCATTAGCTAACTCTAATGAAAGATCGCCAACGGCTTCAACTTCAGCTTGGACTCCATTTGCAACTTTAATGCATCTTTCGTTTCTTTGCGTAGTCCTCGTCGAACGGAATCCCTATAAGGAATTAGCAACATGAACAGTTGATCCTGAGTCAATCCACCAAGTGGAATTCGAATATTGCACATACAGGGATTCATTTATAAAGGTAATAATGTTCTCACCTTTCTTTGCCATTATCATTTTTAAATAATCAAGACAGTTTTTCTTGTAGTGTCCCGTCTTCTTGCAGTGAAGACACTGATCTTTGTCTACAGCAAATTTATTCTGTTGAGGCTGATGGACAGAGGCTTTTCCCTTGTTCTTTGAGAAGGAGGTACTGTTGAAGTTCTTTTTCTTGTTATCTTTCACATAGTTGATAGATCCACCATGTGAGGATTTAATTCTTTCCTCCTCTTGCACACACATAGCTATGCACTTTTCCAAATCCCATTTTTCGGGTTGCATATTGTAGTTGACAACAAATGTGTCAAACTCTTTAGGCAAGGAAGCAAAAATCAAATGAATAAGGAACTCATCCTTGAGAGCCAAATCCATTGGTTTAAGCTTGGATGCCAAGTTGCTCATCCTCAGTATGTGCTCTCTTATGCCACTGCCACCACCAGAGTACCTCTCTGTCACAAGCTGTTTAATCAGCTGTGTAGCATAAGTCTTTGAAGAGCCAGTAAACTGACTCTTTATTCTCTCAAGGTACTCTGTGACAGTGTCACACTCTGCGATTGAGCCCACAATAGCAGGCTCAATCGTGTTCTTTATCACAGCCATACATTTCTTGTTGGCTGTGGTCCATTTCTTATGCTCAAGGTCATAAGACATCTGTAAGGGAGCATGATCCCTCTGTCTTTTCTTCCAAGCAGTATCATCCTCATTTTAATCCCTCACTGGTGCCATAGGCTCAGTGGGACGTGCTGTAGTGAGGACCCAGTCCACCTCAGCCAAGATAAACGCTAAGTCTATCTTTTTCTTCCACTCTCCATAATTATCTATACATTAAATCTACATCACCGTTGGGCAGAAATAGAAATAATGAATAAAAAACACCAATTAAAAATTATAATACTGTTATTATCAACGTTGGTCAGAAAATAACAATATCATAATTATCTGGGATTTATCTCTATTTTTCCAAAATTAAATTCTCCCGTTGGTTCGAATTTAATAATGAAAATCAATCAACATTAACTTTTGCAGCGGAAACTGTAATTATTCTAAAAATAATTCAATATTCAGAAGCATTATACAGTACACTTTTAATCTCTGGAAAATTAACACGTTGGTGCAAAAATTACAGAGATTTTGAATCAAATTTCAAACAAATTCATCAAAAAAATACTTCTGAAAAACATTAAACATCAATTTTCGGTTTTTACTGTTCAAACCGGCCATTTGGCTCGGCCTGCGCAGCCGCGGCCCACGCCACTGCGGCCTGGCTCAACCGCGCCTCACGCGCGCTCGCCCCGCGGCCTCATGCACGCGACGGCCCAGCTGCGCACGCGCGCTCGCCCGCGCCTCACGCGCGGCCCGCTCGGCCGGCTCCCACGCGCGCTCGCTCGCGCCTCGGCCGCACTTGCGTGCGTCGCACCCCGCGCCCTCGGCCGCAACCTGGGCCTGGGCCGGGAAAGCCAACGCCCGCCTGGGCCGAATCCCGCCCGCGTGCGCTCGGCGCGATCTCAGCCGTCGGATCGCATCCAACGGCTGCGCGGCGTTCTCGGCGGATCAAAACGGCCGCGGCGCGGCGGAAACCCTAACCCTAACCCATTCTGCTCTCTCCCCTCTCCTCTCCGCACCCGAGCGAGCGAAGCGGCGGCGGCGGCGATTTCATCCACGCCGCCGGAGAGGGAGAAGACGACGGCGCCAGCGCGGAGCCGCTCGACGGCGGCGGCGATTTCATCCACGCCGCCGGAGAGGGAGAAGACGACGGCGCCAGCGCGGGCCCTCTCGCCGGCGTGCGCGCTCCCCTGAGAGGGAGCGCGCCGCCGTCGAGCGGCTCCGTGTCGGCGCCCCTCCGAGCGCGCGCGCTCGGATCTGTCCCGCTCGTCGCCGGTGGCCGGTACATGGAGCGCCGGCGAGCCCAAGGCTCGGCCGATCTCCCGTACGCCAGCAACGACGACGGCCAGGTAAGATCTTTTCAGATCTAGGGTTAGGGTTTAGACCCGTTCCCCTTCTCTGTTCTTTTAGGGTTAGGGGTTTTCGTTCTCTTTTCCTTTTCTTTCCTTTTCCTCCGTCTAGATCTAAACCTAGGTGCTCTGATACCATTGTTAGGTTTAATTCTTAGGATCTCCTAGGTTAGATCTAGCGGGGTTCTTCTCTTAGGGGTTTCGGGTTCTTGAGAGATACCGAGAGGGAGAGGAGTACTAACCGTCCGAGGTAGAGGAAGAAGAGGTGGCCATCACGGGTACGCTCGGTGACGTCTGCGCACGGGTAGCGACGGTCGGGGAAGAGGTGCGGGGCTCCTTGGCGGCGGCGTGTCCCGGGCGGCGGCGGCTCCTGGCGGTGGATGGCGGTCTGGAGAAGAAGCAGAGGAGTCGGTGGTGCTTCCCGTCGCTAGAGCGCCCCCTCTTAGATCGGTCTAGAGTTTGTCGGTGGGTCTGGTGGCGGCACGGTGAACCTCGTCGTGCGTGCCGCCCCGGCCCCCACCTCTGTTTTATATGACGCTGGTGACAGGGGCCCACCAGCCTATTGGGCTGGGCGCCCCCGATCAGGGCGCGGTCAAGGGGAGAGGGGGGCATTTGGCCGTTGGGCCAAATGCCCTGAGATCACATTCTGACATCCCTAGTTATTTTTCTGGTCTGGATGATGTGGAAAGACCGAAATAGAATTTAGCGTAACCAAGGAAGATTAGACCTTAAATAGCTTACCGTTTGTACTAAGCGGGAAGTCTTCACATGGTCGGCTATGTTCAACTCCAAGCTGGCCGAGCTTTGCCCCCGTTCAGGTTCTGGGCGGTGCCCGCTCCTGGCTTAGTGTTTTTTCTTGGCCGTAGTGCTGTGTTTTTTCAGTCGTTTTTCCTTCATGTAATTTCTAGTTTCTGATTTCCAGCTAAAGGCCGTCCAGACCTCAATCTTTGGACTAAAAACTGGACCATAAACAGTGTTGTTTTTCTCCTCGTGGAAAGAAATGCAAACCTCCTGTGTTTTCTAGAAAAACAATAACTCTATGATTCATTGTTTTCTCGATGGTAAAATACAACTGTAAAAACTTGCGTATACATGTCATGTACCATCTTTTTGTTCATTTACACAATTACGAATTTTGTAAGATAAACTGGGCATCCAACAGCACACATGATGTGTAGAAATACGATGCAACATTCACTGTCGCCATCCTGAACTCAGCTTCCATCAGGATTCCTCCTGCGCCTCCCTGTCAATTGGCAACTCCTAGATAAGTTATGGTGCTGAAAAAATAGGTACGTGCAATCAGGATAATAATTCATATATAATACAATAGGAAATATCATATTACTTATCCTAGTCACTCTTGTATGAGACCTATTCATCCAAGTCAATCACAATATACTATTTTTACTTAGGTATGCTTGAATTAGCATCACGCTCATGGATAGATGAGTGTCTTACCATTAGAGCCTCTGTTCCAGAGGACCTCAGAGTCAACTGTGGTGAGATGTTGGTCATCAAGCCTCTTCCATGTCTTGATGGACTTCACTCCTCGCCACTGGCCGCTCACTGTCTTCTCAAGTTGCACAGACACAACCCTTGCTCTCCTTGACCATCCGGCCTTCCCATAAGCATGGTAACCGAATCCGCCAGCATAGCACAACTGAATACCACTGAGCTTACCGCAGAAGTCATTAATGTGATCATGTCCTATGAAGGCAGCCTTCACATCTCCAGCCTCCACCATGCTGGCAAAGAACCCAGAGTTGATTGACGGTGAGCTGATACCTTCCTGCTTTACTCCTGTGAAATTGGATGCTGTAAAGCTGCTGAACTCCGGCAACGGAATGTGGAAGTACACAAGGCCAGGTGCTGGCTCCTTCTGTTTCGGTTGTTCATTCATGTATTTTGTCTGCATTTTGTAAGTTCCGTTTCTCATAACATGTAATATGTCCATAGCACCAACAAAACGAGCTTACCTGTACAGGAATTAATGGCAACGCCTAACATCTTGGTAGTTTTATCTGGCTATATTTAATCTGAATCCGTAAAACATTTAAAAACCAACGATTTTGGGAACTAGAGTACCAGCGAACAGAAATATCATCTGTTTTGAATTAGCAATGAATTTCTTGACACAAGTCTTCAGAATAATTAGCGAAAGCACTTTGCTGACTGATAGCATCTGCCCACCAATTTCAGGAGCTTTGTAATATAAGGTAAACCTGCCTTACTTTCAAGTCTCAACTAGTCCTTTTACTCAAAGTGTGTTTCACTATGGTATTGCTCCTACGTTGATAAGATGGCCCAAAACAGAAGAAAAAAATGAAGCAAAAATCCTGATTTTCATTTGAGCATATTTTGTATATCAGAAGAAAGTGCACAGAGTATAACGCCAAGATGATTTTTTGAATAATATCGGCAAATTATTCACCTGGAGACTCGAAGAGGTTTGCTGGAACCAGACTTGTTGCGAAGCCTTGATCCAACCATAACCATGGATTGAGGGTACCGTAGAATAGTCACCACTGTCAAGAAAATAAAGGTTGAGCACTGATTTGTTAGCCAGCAATGTTCCTTCAACTCCACCAACTTCCAAATTATAATTTCCGTAACCATCAATTTCTACTCCTTCTGGGTTGAAGCGGGAAAGGGTGTTCTTCATGCCTACAAGATGACGCATCACACCCTCACGCGACAGCGTACCCTCTTGGTCATGGTTCCCAATCACAGCAGCCCAAGGAAGTTCCATGGCAATGGCTGGAGCAATTGCTGCATCCATAGACTTGGCCGCATCAGTTGCATCCGCACCGTAGATGTTATCACCTGCCCAACACTCTACTGTCAGGATGAAATTCTCTAAACATGGTCTAGTTGCGGTGCAGGCCTACAGATATTGGGGTAACGATCACCAGTATGAGGCATGAGCAATCATCATCAGTCATCACTGCAATTCACTGTCAACCAACTTATTTTAATAGCATAATGTTAAAGCAAATTCATTACAATGCTGTTTTCCCTAGAACAACATTGACTGCAAAAGTCACAGCTCCGGAAACATCAACCCAAATGGCCCGTGAAACAAGACGACGAAACCAAGACAGCAACCTCGAGATAATCACAAAGGCAGCTACATTCGTATTGCTCTCTTAGGCGATGTAGAAAGGTGTGATATCTACTAGCCATAAATCTTATCATGTAGGATATGAGATGATGTAGAGGAGAGAGGGAGCATAAAGAATTAGGCCACCTCTCATGTAATAGTCGACTGTAACATAATAAATAAGATACATTGTATCATGAAGAATCTATCTTTAGAGACATACAAAAGGATAACCTATTATATAAACTGTCTTTAATGATATTCATAAATAACATAAAGAATATTATAAATAGTAATTATCTATATTATTGTATATACCTAGATTTATAGCTACATTTGGTTCAGTACGTGATTATCACTCTCTTTGATGGACTGGACACAGCCATCGTCAGACCAGCTCGTTGTCGGTCCAATCGACCAACTGGAACCTCACTGATTGGGCATGGCATTTCCACTCGGGAGTCGGGACCTCCCTCAGATTGGAATTTCCCGAATCCAATCCGAAGCACGAGCTCCAGTGGCCCGGCCCTCCACATCGTTATCACTTTGGAAACCCGTGACATTTCTTCTTGTACTATCAAAGAGAAAGAAACTACACTTCTTTTTTTTTTAACAAAAATCCAGGACGGGATATCTATCGACGGCAATAGCTGGCTCCGCTCGGTTGGGTCGAAAAACTGTGGCTTATGACGAAAATTGTACTGTAGTGGTTAAAATTTTACTGTAACTAAATGTGACTTATTTGACGTAATTAAATCTAAAGAATTTAAAAATAGAAAAAATATGCTAGCTCAACACGGACAACGCAAATGAATACGAGAAAAAATAACCGGCAAAAAAGCTAAAAAAACTAAAAATTTAGAAAAAAAATGAAATTTATGAATAGTAAAAAATAAGTCAAAAACTAGAAGCTAAAATGAGTGAGCCTAGATTCGCTGAAGATCTCATTATTAGCCTTATATACTCATTGATTAAATTGTTCCACTTACTGTGTGTAACCGCAGTAGCAACAAGGTGAGTCACCTTCTAGCTGTCGAGCAACAGCCAAAGGAATTATCTTTACCATTCGCATTTCTAGATTCTAGACTCAAAAAGATTGGGAGCAAAAGTGCTACTGAATTGGTCAATTGGTAAACAAAGAAGGGAGGAGATTGGTGACCGACCGGTGAAGACGACGAGGTCGGGGTCCTCGGCGCGGAAGACGCGGTAGAGGAAGGCGGTGGTGTTGAGGTCGGAGCAGCTGGCCTCCTGGGCCGGGAGCACGTCCTCGCACCCCGTCCGGCGGCCGTCAGCGTAGTGCATGTCCGCCACCTGCACCACCTTGAACGTCCCGCCCTCGCGCCGAAACCGCAGCCTATTACTACTAGCCTTCTCCTTGCCCGCACCGGCGGCCGCCGCGGCCGTGAGCAGCAGCAGCAGCAGCAGCAGGTGGGTGCGGCGCCGGAGGCCGAGGCCCATGCTGGGCTGTCGCCTGTTGGCCGGTGCGGTGCGGTGCAGGCGGCGCGGCGTGGAGTGAGAATCCGAGGATTACTACTGGGATATGGCCGTGGAGTTCTTTATAGAAGGTGTTTGGACGGTTCTGATTTTCCTATGCGCGCGTGTCAGTTTGTCCGTGAATTGTGATGCCTGTAGATTGCCGTAATGGATCGGGCGGCGGCGCGCGTGGAATCATGCTCGTTTTTCAAGGAAATGGCGTGCGTAGCGGTGAGTTCACGGTGAGATCGATGCGAAATGGTGCACGTACGAGCCGCCGCCGCCGCCAACGCGGACCTTGTTTTTAATGGTCCAACAATGTCCGGGATATATATTTCAGCTGACATGCCGAATTTGACTAGGTACGTATATATGTGGATTAATCACTAATCTGTGGTGAATATGTACGCCAGTATTTGCACGTCAAAATATATTTACTATTATAAAAGAAGAGATTAGTGATTTAAGATTTATCCTCTCTCACCACTTCTCAGCTGTCCGATCCAACTACGAAATAGAATTTGTACTATCTATGTCACGCCCCTCCCCTCATCCCTCTCTCGTTCGAACCACACCTCCCACGGATCCTATGTAGATAACGAGTACCGATGAGTAGACCATGTTGTCAACTGTCCCTTCTTCCTCCACGATTGCACCCTCCACGCTCCAATCACTCGCATGCCTCACATCCTCACCACCATCCTCAATCGCCCTTTGCATAGAGTGCTAAACTGCCTTCTTTAACTACTCACGTGGATGCAGCTCCGCCTCTCTCGCGCCGCGCCTCTTTCCCTCCTGCGTTGTTGCCTTCTCCTCCTCCCTTCTCCCTCCTTCGGCCTCCTACACCAATCCTCCCGTGCCGCATGCCATCGCCTTGCCCTACCCTTGCCGTCGCCGCACGATAGGATCCCATAAGGACGCCACCAAGGATGCTTAGATCGGGTGGCGCTGTGGACGAGGACGACGAGATGCGACGGTGGCGTGAATAGAGACGGGTGGATATGACATGTGGGGGTGTGGTTGGAGGTGGCATGCGAGGACGCAACGCTGAGGGCAAGATGAGACACAGGGGGTGATGATTTTGGGGTCGGGATCCACCAGCCAGGGCGCCGCTGCTGGCGCCACCTAGAGGACTGGATGCATCTCGATAATGGATGAATGGATGTGGCTTTGGGGATAGCAGGGTGAAGGCGTTCTGTACTCCTGTAGCTCCAGGTCGTGGCCATCAGCGTCTTTGTCCGACGAGAGCGGGTCGACCACCTCCCATCACTACTACAAAAGAGACTATACTGAACGGCTATATTACAGACGGTTCATATGGAACCGTCTGTGCTTAAAATATCACAGACGGTTTGTTCTAGTAACCGTTTGTGATACTTTCACATACGATTCTTAAAACGAACCGTCTGTGAAAATTAAAACATCACAGATGGTTCGTGTTAATAACAGTCTGTGAATTTTTACAGATGGTTCTTAACACGAACCGTCTGTGATCATTGAGACATCACAGATGGTTCGTATAACAAACCGTCTCTGATAATGAACTAAAGAAGCTACTGAGACGAGAGTCAAATTCAAGGCAAATTTATTACAAAAGTCTTAAAAAAAGAGATTCCCAGATCCTAATCTTCTGGGCTTCATATGCTTCTTCTTCGACTTTTGGAGTTGGAGGATTAGCTGCTGAGTTCTTGAATGACGTGAAGATTGTCCTTGCCCTGTCCACTTCCTCCTCTAGCCTGGGCAAATCATTAGCATGGCCCATAATATCAAAGAGGATGTCATGGTAAGCTTCCTCAGAATCGCCCGATTCTGTTTGATCGGCAAGGTTATCCATGTGTCTCTCCACTGCCGCAAGAGCTTCCTCCACTTTGTGCACATTGCGGAGAAGAACGAGGCTGAGAGCGGTTTCCCTTTCCTGAGCGGCAACGAGACACCTCCGTCGACGGTGGATGATGAGGTCCAGCTGACGGATGGAAACGAGTCGAGGAAGGAGAGCAGGTCATGAGCGGAGGAGCTGCTCCAGACGTAAATTGTTGGCCGTATGTGAAAGGTTGCGGCCGAACAACTCATGATGGATAGATGAGAGAAAGGAGATCAAAAGAATATTAGATGACATTATTGAAAAATCTGGTGAAGAATATGAAGGAGAGGATCTCACAGTGTAGAAGAACTGGATTAGGACACGCATTTTAAAGGGTTATCACAGACGGTTCGTATTCCAAACTGTCTCTGATATTAATATCACAGACGGTTCGTATTCCAAACCGTCTCTGATATTAATATCGTAGATGGTTCGTATTTCAAAGGGCATGGATAACATTATTTCTTGAGGCTAGCCAAAAAATAGAAAAAATTTAAGGTATAGAGAACTATCACAGACAGTTTGTGGTATAAACTGTCTATGAAAGACTATCACAGACAGTTCTATATACCAACCGTCTATGATACTCGCCAATCACAGACGGTTGGTAATTAGAATCGTCTGTGATGTGTGGGTATCACAGACGGTTGGTAAATAGAACTGTCTGTGATGTGTGGATATCACAGACGGTTTTTTGTTCGAGCCGTCTGTAATAGTTTTCTTCACAGACGATTCTAGTTACAAACCGTCTGTGATAACCTTCGATTATCACTAACATATAAATACAGACAGTTTAGAAAAACGTCTGTGATGACTGTTCCGAACCGTCTGTGATGGCTCATTTTGTAGTATTGCATCGTCGGCACCGTAGCCATAGCAGGAGGAAGGGGTGGTGTAGACAGCAATGGTGCGGCAAGGGCTTAGCAAACACGAGATGGCAGTGGCGTGCAAGGTCACCGGCAGACGACCATGGTGGTCAGTAATCCACTTCCCGGCTTCCCTCCCCCAACCCTCTCTCTATGTTTTGATGAAAAATCTCTTGCTATGTGGTTGATTTGTTTTCTCTCTCCCCCTCTCTCTCCGAATCTGGTACTTCTGTTTGATTTTATTTTTAGATGGATTCATCCATGTTCGTGTGATTTATTATCCAAGATATGGTAAACATATGATCAAAGTAGATGAGATTAGTAGATCTTTTATAAACTTTGTTTGCTTCAACAGAGGTGGGAAAATCTCTACCTTTGCAGATCCTAATATGGTTCATGAGTGAAAATTGGCCAGAGCCTAGAAGATTTAATTCTTAAAATAAGTTGTTTGAGTGCCCTTGTAGTTGATTACTCCATAGTACTTGTAACTGCACATTCATTTTCAGTCAATGCTGACGTCGATCTTGGTGGACATTTAGATAGTGAAACAACTCAGTTTTGTGCTGACTTGATTGCTAGCATGCCATCCACCTGCTCGCTGGAATGCCTCATCCATCAATTGTTATGGAAAGCAAAGGTGGACTGCCTAAATCTATAGTACATGAATTATTTTGCCATGGAAAATCTCTTGCTATGTGGTGGATTTGTTCTCTCTCTCACCCCCTCTCTCTAGATCTGGTACTTTTGTTTGATTTTATTTTTTATATAGATTCATCCATATTCGTATGATTTATTATTCAAGATGTAGTAAACTTACAGTCAAAGTAAATGAGATTAGTAGATCAACAGTCAAGGACGGATCCAAGGTTTCATCACACCCTCAGCTGTGGAGGGCTGAAGGGCACTACTACTTAGATTGGAAATGAAGATTACACTCTGAGCCTACCTAGACTTAGCACCAGTAAGAGTGTGTTTGGTTCCCGTAATCTTGTTGAGATTTTCAGTAATTATGGGGTAATCTGGTTCAAGTCACCCGTTTGGTATAGCCACCTAGAACGAAGATTACTTTTTTTTGACAGTAGGAATCGAAGGTCACTGACGTAACTAGATTCCGGAAGTTCATAGTATTAGGATTATCTTTGAAATAGATAGCTATCCTACGTTACCGTCTTTCGAGAATCTCGACCAAACTTGTTTCGGAGCTCCGAAATGTCCGCACGGAAATCTTGCTGAGCGATCTACCTCCGTCCTCAGCTCGTACCTAGTATAGGAATGTTACATTCTCTGTGATCTCCTTCTCATGGTTAAGATTACCAGGAATATTAAGATTCCTACTAATCTTATTTTCTTGACACCAAATGCTGTCTGCAGTCTAGGCTGTCATAGGCTTAAATTGACTTTTACTGATGACTTTTAGCTACATTTTATGGTTTTTAGTTGAAAATAAATAGTAATAACTGAAAAGTGGCTTTAGAAGGAGATGGTGAGCGATGCAAAAAGTGAGAGAGTGATATGTGCGTAGGACGGGAGCGAGAGGAACGAAGCTGTGACCTCTGCTTTATCCTCATAACTAGACGATAACGAGAGTAGTAAAGAAGTCACTTTAAAAAACTAAGTATTTGTATTGCCTTTTAGTTTTGTTTAGACATAGTCACTTTAAAAAACTAAGTATTTTTATTACCTTTTAGTTTTTTTAGACATGAGTCAGTAGCAGAAATCAAGATCAGCCTGCCAACAGCGGATGGTGCGCAGTGCGGAGGGGGCCTGGGGGCACGCTGCGGCGTCCTCCTATCCATCCTCCTCCTTATGTCCATTGGCCAGCCGTGATGTTGAAGTCCTAGCAGGTGCCGAACGCAGGCACATCACATAGGTCGGCGGGCACATCAACCGACCTGGCCTAGCTCTCTCGGACGTGCCTGGGTTTTACGTCCCTGGGCCGGAGGGCAAGGACGAAATCTCCACCGTCCGTTCCTATCCGAGCACAGGCGGTGCAAACGAAGCGTCCGTCTCGTCTCTTGGCTCCCACGGCCGCCACGGTGACAGCAACGTCGCAGGTCACCGACACGGATCGCTGAGGTGGCCACCGGCTTGGCGGGCATGGATGTATTTCTCAACTTGCTGGTTGTGAGTTATGACTTTAGTGCTCCTTGGAGCTCGAGTAGTAACAAACCTGGTGATATGGAAACTGGAGATCTAAATACTTGGAAACTAGTTTTCTGCATTGGAGTGCTAGCACTATCCTGATCATTCCACTGAATTGATTTGAGCGTTGCTGGTTGTAGGCTCACGGTGCAAGCACATAGAAATCATGTTCTCACATAGGCGAACCTTCTCTATGCCCTCTAAGAATGTTCTTTAAAACCTTTTATAATACCTAGGAAAAAAAAAGAAGAGGGCCAGCTGGCCAGGCCCAAGCTCGAGCCGATCGGGCCCACACCAGCCCCACATAAGGGATGAGCATGGGGGCAGCTCATTGTTATCTGTTCCCCACCCTCATCCCCATTCCTGTGTGCACGCCGTCGCTGCTCCCGTGTATTGCACCGCCGCTGCTGTCGCCCCTGCCACTGACGCTGCCATCCTACATTGTCACCACCGTCACTTGACTGTGCCATCACTGTCTCATTCCGAGCCGCCGCCCTCGCCACCCCGTGCATACGCCACCGTTCCCATCCTGGCCACTGCCCTCCGCGCAGCCAACTTAAGCTGTCACTGCAGCCCGTCGTCCTCTGCTGCGTCGCGACCCCCAACCCATCTCTCTCTTGGCTGCTCTGCCCCAAGCCGCGCTGCGCCAGGTACTACTGCTGCGGCAGCACCACGTTGCGCCAGATACTGCTGCTGCGGCAGCGCCGTGTAGAGGAGGTGAATAGGTAGCGGGGATCCAACCAGGAGAGGGAAGGAAGAAAAAGGAGACGAGGAAGAAGGCACTTATCTGACTGGGAAGGAAGAGGAAGAAAGAAGAAGAAGAAGAAGAGAGAGAGAGAGAGAGGAGGCTGAGCTGACGCTAGATCCACCGCTGCCGCGATAAGGGTAGGGTTTGGCTAAGCAAAGGAAGAATGAGGAAGAAGCACAAAGAGGCAAAAGGAGAGGAAAGAATCTCTGATCTCGTCGTTCGTAGCTTGGGTTACGCTTTGAATATTTTGTCCTTAGCTTATCGATAGCTTAGTTTTCAATGGCTAGGTTTAGTAAGTAGAATAGCATGAGAGTAGAAGTGATGATTCATAGTCGGGAAACCCTAGCTTTGGTTGTTTCCCTGGCTACTGGCATGTGATGTGTTATTCTGCAATTTTGGTCTATTTGATAAAGTTAGGTTTTCGCATAGGGACAACACCGTTTTGTTTGTGTGCATGTACAGTTATGGTATGTTTTAAGATGAGGTATTGCTCATCCAGGTGGAGGTTCCGAATCGGTGCCGTCTATGCATCGCTCACGAGACTAAACAGGCAAGTGTATAGTAAAATAATAAATTGGATTGATGGTTGTTACTAGTTAAACTTGATGCAATATTTGCTATGCTTTATTGCTATGTTTATTTCTGTTTCTAGGATGATTAAATGATAATGATAGCTAAGCAACGAAGAAAGAGAATGGTAAAGAATGATGAAACTCGTACATTACATTAAGTGCATACTTATGGTATGAAAGAGACCCACTTCAATGGACATGAAATATTTACTGCGGTAGGCATCTCCACAGGACAGAAGAAAAGTTATCTCCACGGGATGGAGATAATGAGAGGATGGTATATCGATGGATGTCCACTAAGTCATACCGGTATAAGCTAGAAGAAATATTAGAGATATGCATGTGTATGAGCATTGCATTAGAATGAGAGAATGGCACATAAATGGATATCCACTCAGCTATACTGGTATAAACTAGATAAATAGCATATATGTGCATATGCATTGCATTGCATTAATGAGAAAGAAAAGTTAATGCAGAATGAAGTGTTATTGTATATGAAAGAGCTAATGGTAAATGAAATGTGATGTACGATGGTATCATGTGAATGTTTATTGTTTTACTATATACTTACTGCGTCTTGAACTCACGTTTGCTTTGTTATTGTTTTTAGGTAAAAGTTGAGACACCATGCGTCGGAAATAGGAGTAGCACATCTACACTACATCCAATAATAATGATCTAGAACATTACATCTATTTTCCTTAATATTTTATTAGTAAAGTAGTTTACCAATCTAAAAATTAGTCAATAGAACTCTTGTAACTGATGATGAATGTTAGCAAACTTTTATAGTAATGTATATTTCTTTAGTAATGTTCTATTTGCAAGTATGCTCTTGGACGTATGATTTCAAGCATTCTCGAGAGCAAGATCCCAAACGCTCTCAGGTGCGTGGTCCTAAGCATTCTCGAGCATATTGTCTTAGACGTTCTTGAGCATAAGTAACCTAAGTTTTAGTTGTGACATATTTACCCTTGTTTATAACATAATTATTTTAATGCTTATTGTTAAATGTACGTTGTTTACCATTTTGATGATATATAACTAGAGAGTATGTTGCCAAAATCTAGTAGCGATGATGTAAATTAAAATGCTAGAGTAATGGTAACATTCTAGGCTCATAGATTGGATCAGGGTGTCACACCTTTAATTATGTTGCAACTCCCTGGCACCACAATCTTACAAAAATTGTTCACATAACACTAATGTCACAAACAACGGCACTTCTTTGGCTCTTTTAGCATGGAAGTAGTTGGTATTGGTACAGTGAAAGCATCTTTACTTGCGGTATGCTGGCTTTTTGGCTTAGATCATGTGCCGGTGTCGATACCATGGCAATATAGCGTGCAATGATGAACCCACTGGTTGCAAATGGATTGAGTTGCACCTGCAAATTGCAGCAAGATGATAAAACTGGTCAGACCAAGTTACTATTGTGTAAGGCCAGGCATATTTTACTAAGGCCAATTTTCATTGTCATACAAGATAAACTGAAATAATGACATTACCAGTTCTTTGGTGGTGCTGTGCTCTGCAGTCCCTTCCGCGTAGTTAAGAAACGGGTTCAAATTTACAGATGCAATCGTATATATTTCCAGTAAAAAGCTTTTCTGCCAACCTCTGATTCTTCACCATCGCAAGCTGCACATACATTTCAGTTTGGTAAGCTTGTCAAATACATACAGAATTAAGTACAACATATCACTGTTTAAAGCTTTGGCGTAATGCTCTTGCTACCTCGAACATACTGACAGATAGGTAACAAATTCCAGCTGAGCTCAAGCCACATATGCAAGAACTCCCTTAACTCTTTTCTCGAAGGTTGATTTAATTCAATAATTACAATAAAGTTAAGTTATACTGACATTTAGTCAAATACAAGGGCTGGACCAAGTTTGTAAATGTGCATAAACAAATCAGCTACGTTTGCAGAAACAAGTACCTTTAGAGCATCACACTTAAAACAGGCATTGAAGTTGGTATGCAGTGCTCGTCCCATGCCCTCTAAAATTATCAGCATTAAATTAAGAACCAAAACCAACATAGCAAATCACAGAACTTTCCAATTGATTATGCATAAGGAAATACATCCAGTTCAAAAGAGCTACAGCCTTCTTACCAAATCTGCATCCTTTGCAGCAGCTGCAAGCTCTGAGCTAACCTGCCGGAAATCAATACATGGACTGCCACACCCATTCGACCATTAGGGGCACTGACACTGGTTCATCCTTGAGAACATCTTGAATGCCAGCCATTGCGTCAACAATCAATCCACCAGCTTCTGGAGCTTTCCGAAGGATACCAGAGTGCTGTGATACATAACAAGCAACAAAGCAGAACTTAGATATAACTACAGATGCATTAGTAGATGACACAACTAGGATTGTCAAGGAGCACAAATTTCCATTCACTTGTACCTTTGCAGCTTCAGCTACAGTTTCTGGAAGTTCATTGGCCGTAACATCATTCAAAGCAGGCAATGAATTTGCAACCAGAACTACCTGCAGAATCAGTATTTTGTTACCAGCTCACATTAACTATCTAAATGTATATGATGTCTTTTTTTGCGATTCCAAAAGGGGTTCTAAAGAAATTAAATTATTTCAGATCCAGATTTTACTGGCAAGGTGATGAACATAAGAGAAAATATCGACTTGTGAAGTGGAATATTCTATGCCAGCCAAAAGAACATGGTGGTTTAGGAATAGCTGACTTAAATCTCAAGAACTTAGCGTTGTTGAGTAAATGGCTGTTCAAGCTTTTAACGACGGATGGTACTTGGCAACAACTGTTGAGAAATAAGTACCTGGGATCTAAACCCTTAGTGCAAGTCGAACGTAAACAAAGAGATTCACATTTTTGGGCTAGTCTGTTGAAAGTAAAAAGGATTTTTCTCCGGTATGGATTTTTTATTATAAAAGATGGCTCACAAGTCAGATTTTGGGAAGACAAATGGTTAGGCGATGATAGTTTGATGAACCAATATCCTGGTTTATACAACATTGTTAGACCAAAATTTGTCACAATTTCAGAAGCTTTGGGCTCTTCTCCACCTAATTTTGCTTGGAGACGTGATTTAATTGGTCCCAAGCTGGTGGATTGGAATACCTTATTAGTTAACACACATACACATACATTCACATATAAAACTCTCAATAAGTCTCAAAAAGTCTCAAAACATCACACAGTTCTTAGCGCACAAAATAGTCAGTCTCACTGCCTCTTGGCCCTTACCTTGCCCTTGGCCAGAGCATCAATCCCTAGAGTATACGTGCTCGGGGGACGAGCCGAACGACGAGGCCGCTGCGAAGCCTGAGTAGATGGTGCGTCGGGCATCTGCGACATCCCAATCTCGTCGTGGGTAGATGCCTCCTTGTCCTCGTGCTCCTCCTCGTCGTCATCCTGCTCCGCCTCGTCGTCGTCGTTATCATCACCCTGACTGAAAGTCGGAGTGCGTGACGAGCTCCTCGTGGACTGTCGCCTACTGACGTGTGATGACGAGGCTACAGCGGCTGAGGCACCCGAGCGCTGGGAGGCTGCCGGTATGATCACGTCCGAGCGTGCACGGCAACCACAACGAGCTGCCGCCCGACTAATGCGACGTCTAAGTCTCTACAAGTAATGATATGTCATAATAGTATACATACATGCTGAATGGATCTAACTTAACGAATTATCTTCGTACCTTCAGGAAGTCCCTCAAGCGGCTCTCGCTGTCCAGGCCGCCAACTGGGTAGCAGATGTATATCCACGAAGCGGCGTCCCCCGTGGCGTCCGGGAAAAGCATAGCCCCGAACATGTGGAGGACCCAAGCGCGGCAGTGGTAGGTCACCGTGGCGTTGTCCGCGTCCTCAGGGCATATGCCAAAGGTAGCCCGCAACCAGCTAATGTGGACCCTCGAGACACGGCCTCACCTGGCATTCTCTGGGACAGGAGGCAATGGCGTGCCCAGGAAGGCCTCCACACGTACCCTCCAACCCTCAGACACCGCCGGCCCGACCACCGGCTATCCCCTTATGGGAAGTCCAAGTATCATCGCCACGTCCTGCAGCGTGACGGTCATCTCCCCACAAGGAAGGAGGAAAGTGTGAGTCTCTGGCCTCCACCTGTTAATAGTACACAGAGAAAAGAATTAGTTACGTACATAAGAATATAGAAACGAAAACAAACGGATCCGATAGAGAAAATGCACCTGTCGACAAGTGCGGTCAAAGCTGCGGGGTTGAAGACCGGCATGCCCCACCGTAGTAGGTTAGCGACTATGTGAAGGCTAGCACGGCGAAGTAGTGGGGTGTAGCGGTCGTCGTAGACCATCAAGTGGAACCCATCATGGGTTCGAGGACGAAGTATGGGAATCTCCTGAAAGATGCTACAAAAGTTAGCTACATGATGAAAACACATGTACACGAGAAAAATACATTTCGATAACACACATACCTGGGTGTCCTCCGTGATCCTCCGTGATAACACACGTACCTGGCCGTCCTCCGTGATAATACACGTACCTGGTCGTCCTGCGTGGTGAAGTGATACTCAAATTTTCCTCTAAACTAAGGTACATAAAAAGTTTTGGAGAAAGTATATCTGTAGCGAGGGTCAATCAAATCGTATGGCAACACTTTAGTTTTCATTCTCCTCTCGTTAGTTTCCTTTATTTTTACCAAGCCAAGGCGACTATTGTGTGGATTAATTGCTAAGCCATAGTTTTTCAATGGTTTCTAATATCAAAGTTGGACTCCACAACTTGAAATATTGGCATTTGCTCGGTAAACATCAGTATTTAGTTTTAAAATTTTACCTGCTCAATAATAAGTATATAAAATCAGATGCCTAATTGCTCATATTTGGTTTCTCATGTTTATTCTTTAAGAAAAAAAATCCAATTTTTTAGCCTAAACATTCTTTTTCAATGTTCATTTGCCTCATGGTAAATGTGATAAGAAACAACTTTATCTTACGTATTGTCAAAAAAAGTTAATCCCCCCAAAAAATAAAATTTAAAAGAAAAGCTAAACATAAACCAAACTGAAAAGAAATGATCCAATTTCAATGGACCAATGCATTAGACACAAGGAATGATTCCATGCTTTTACTCTCTATAATAGCTTGCACTAATCTTGATGCTCTCAAAGGGTAAGTAGCTAGAATCACTTATAATCCCCGGAATTAAACCCGGAAGGTTTCGCGGGAGCGCAGCCCATCCACGTCGCCCTCCGCTCTCCCTCGGCCGGCGCGTGTCGCCCAAATTTGCGTACGGCCGGGGGAGGCAAATCCCTCCAGGTTTTTCGAAATTACGTAAAGGTCCTTTTTTCTCGCGAAAAGGTCCCTGCGCCCAGTTTTTTTCAAAAAAAAATTTGGCTGGCGCCCCGCGGGTTTCCAAAATTACGTGTAGGTCCTTATTTGCTTACGTACAGGTCCTTGCAGGTCCTCGGTTTTTTTCAAAAAAATCCTTTTGTTTTTCCGAAATTACGCACGGGTCCTCGATTTTTTTTATGAAACTCCCTGCAAATCGCCGTCTCTTTTGCTTCGGTCCACACGGTGGCTGGCGTGGCGTGGCGCCACGCCTACGTGGCTAGTTAGATATGTATCAAAACCAGTGTAATTTACCGTTCACTCGGTGTAGGGAAGCATCTCCCGACACATTGTGTTATCTGGACCGTTGATCCATATCCATCAGACGGTCTAACTGCTACAGTTCCCACTCTTCAGTCACCCCGTCCGCACAGCCTCGGTGCCGCCGGTCGCACCACTCGCTGCCTGGTCACCGGCGCCGTTGAAGAAAATTCAGTAGGGCGAGCCTCACGTAAAAGCCTCCTTATTCACCGTTGACCTGACGCGAGTCCCACCGGATCAGCATTCGCTGCCGCTCCGGCGACCAGCGCGTTCACCGTTCCCACCCCCTGGCTCGCGCGCGTAAGAGCACCGCACTGCCGCTCGGGCTGGCATTGCCTCACCGCCATATCAGGTGCGCCGCCGCGCCACCACAAAAACGCCGCGTCGCCTAGGCTTCTACGCGGCGCGGAAGAAGAGACGACGGAGACGGAGGGAAACAGCGTCATCCTCCTCCTCACTCTCCTCGTCGCCCCACGATTGGTGGTCACAGTGGCAAAACAGAAGCAAATTCCATCCCCAAGGGACGAATCAGGGTCAGGGCAGGTAAGCCGAAGAACTCTTCCCCCCACTTGAGCCGCGGTGCCCTCTGCTATCCCGTGAGCAAGAAAGATGCATTTCACTCCGCGTTTGCGCTAGAAGCACTAGTCCCCAACTCGCGATCGCCATCAGCCAGTGGGCGGCATTCGCTCTACTGTTGCGTCCGCCTCCGTGTCGCTCCTTTCACGGGCAGCCGCGGGACGGGTCGCTGGTGGGTGGTGGCCACGGAATCCGCCGATGCGAGGTCTCCCTCGTGGCCACATCCGCTGCTGGCCCTCCTCCTGACCCAGCTCGTGCCGTGAGCTCCGCAGCGTCAGTTCTGCTCCTCACCAAGATTCATCTGTTCTGCCCGTGTTGATGTTCTTTCAGGTTGTCTCAATTCTCAACGTCTTCTGCGTCCTCCATAACTTTCCCTTAATCGCAATTTGGCTGACGCAGTCTGGTCTCGTGTACCACAGCAAACTGGACCACGCCGATTGCTGGATTCATATGAAAGTTCCATTGCATCTTTCAGATTTTGTGGACCACAATTGCACCTTCCAGATCAATATGGAATTGTGCTACGTTTAGTCATACAATGTTATAAAATGTCAGTTAGATGAGTAGAACTAGGCTATGTGTGGTAGGTGTAGACCACATGTTCTCTACCCTCTTGTATTAATCAGTAAGGACAACAGATAGCCATCACAAGTTAACCACAGGCCCCATGACACTGTCCTGTTGCCACTGAAGACTTTGTAGTGATATGCAACGGCCTATACTAACTTCTTGTATACTGTAAGTCATAGTATTGGTTAAGATATGGCCGAGTATATGTTCCGGAATTTGGTTCCTAGGTATGGCCTGGTTAGATTTGGATCCTCTGCCTTTAATTCAAACGGCACGGACGTGCTGTTGACAACACAGGGATGGTCTGATTGGAAATGAGCGGTTGAGATGTGGATAGGTGACAAATTGCGGTGCATAGCCATCTCTTGGGAAAATTTGAATTTCTTGCCCACCTCAATCGCGAGCGTTGATCCCTGATTGGATGGTCCAAGTATCGCCAATGGCACGCGCTGTTTGATCTGAAAGGTAGAGGATATAAATCCAGCTTGGTCTTGCTAGCAATAATGATAATTTCTAGAACCTTGTGATGTTATAATTTAGCTTGTGCACAGCAAGTCTCACTACTCATTGTAGTGACTTTGATACATAGAAGACTTGTAGTATTATGCACTATGCCCTACACTAATTTGCCACGTATTGTAAGCCATAATATTGATTAAGACAGGGCCGAGTAAGGTCTGGGGATTTTATGCATAATTTGGGCATGGTTCGGTTTGGATCATCTGCCTTTAGTTCAAACAACAAATGTGTCATAGAGACATAGGAACTGTCTAATCGAGAATGAAATAGTCAAGATGAAGATGATTGACAAATTGCGGACTTACGGTGCATAGCCAAAACTTGACAAAAAAAATTTGAACTTTTAGCCCCCTCAAATCCTGAGCATCAGTTTACGATCTGATGGTCCAAGTGTTGTGAATGGCATATGCTGTTTAAATTGAAAACAGAGGATATGAACCCGCTTGGTCTTGCTAGCAATATCAATGATTTCCTAGAACACCGATATTCTGTGGTTGTGGAATTTAGTGGGAATACAATTTATCTTGTATACTGTTGATATTAAATAAGCTCGACCTGTAGTAACTAGTTAGGACTTAGGACTGTTAGATCTTTAATCATCATGCATTAGTATTAACCCTAGAACTGAACATGAACACCTAGAGCTTTAAGATTTAAAGGGGGGACTTACGGTCGCCGATGAACGCCATGAGCGAAGACCCGTGCCTGCGTGATGCAGGCGTGAGGAAGAGTCGGTGAAGGTCGTCCAGAGAGTCGCCGGCGATGTCCTGTAGTAGTGGCGGCGACGGTCTTCCCGTTGCTTAACAGCGCGTAGGAGATCGGGTCACGTTAGGGTTTGTACGGGGTTTGTGACTCTCACGAGAACGTCGGTCGTTCGGGAGAGGCCAACCCTTGCTTTATATTACGCTGTTGCAACGGGGGACCGTAATCATAATTTGGTAAGGCACCCCCGATCAGGGCGCTGAAAATCAGGAGGACGTGGGTTTCCCCATGTCTCACACGTCTCGGCCGTTTGGCCGGAGATCAAAATCCAACATTCTCCCCCTTGATCGTAAGGCTAAACATCATAAGCCCTCTCTCAATAAAAGTTCACACCAAAGTAATGCTTCACAACAGTCAATTAAGAACCGCTGGACATCGGTACTTATAGTGCTCCCTTCTATATCGATCGGATAACATAATACTTCATGGGAGTTGGTTACTATATATGGTCCTCTTATTCCAGGATCACAGGCTCTCCAATAAACCCATACCGGCAACATGATCACGAAAAATATTGGGTGGTAAGCCTTTTCTGAGCGGATCCGCAAGCATAAATTTAGTTCCAATATGCTCAACCTTAATTGTTTGATCCTGGACTCTATCTTTCACAACATGATACTTTATGTCAATGTGCTTGGCAGCTGCACTCGACTTGTTGTTACTCGAATAGAAAACTGCGGGTTGATTGTCGCAGTACAAAATGAGTGGTCTAGAAATGCTGTCTACCACTCTCAATCCCGGGATAAAGTTCTTAAGCCATACAGTCTGCCCGGTAGCCTCATAACATGCCACAAATTCAGCCTGCATTATCGACGATGCAGTAAGTGTTTGCTTTACACTTTTCCATGAAATTACTGCTCCTGCGAGGGTGAAAATATAACCTGATGTGGACTTCTTAGTGTCTTTACACCCCGCAAAATCAGCATCAGAATAACCGACAACCTCAAGGTTATCGCATTTTCTATATGTGAGCATGTGATCTTTAGTGCCTTGCATATAGCGTAGGACTTTCTTAACGGCTTTCCAGTGGTCCGGTCCTGGATTTGATTGATATCTGCCAAGCATCCCAGTAACAAAAGCTAAATCAGGGCGCGTACATACTTGAGCATACATAATACTTCCGACAGCAGAAGCGTAAGGTATAGCCT
Source organism: Dendrocalamus latiflorus (assembly GCA_017311315.1). NCBI lineage: Eukaryota > Viridiplantae > Streptophyta > Magnoliopsida > Poales > Poaceae > Dendrocalamus > Dendrocalamus latiflorus. The sequence goes on from CM029658.1 coordinate 2,862,229, forward strand.
TCATCTGATCAGATTCAAAGTCATTCTTTGGGCATTGAAATTTTCCAAACTTATCGCCCTTAACAATAGGAGCAGGAGAGGCAGAGCATTTATGCATGTTGTATCTCTTTAGTACTCTGTCAATGTATGCCTTTTGTGATAAACCTAATGTTCCTTTGGACCTATCTCGGTGAATTTCAATACCAAGAACATAAGATGCTTCACCGAGATCTTTCATGTCAAAATTGGACGAGAGAAATCTTTTAGTTTCCCGCAGCATGTCCACACTGCTGCTGGCCAATAATATATCGTCCACATAAAGAATTAAGAAGGTGTAATTACTCCCCCTGAACTTAACATATGTACAATTATCAACATCATTCTCCTTAAATCCAAATTTCCTTATGACTTCATCAAACTTAAGGTACCATTGCCTAGAAGCTTGCTTCAGGCCATATATAGATTTCCTTAGCTTGCATCCCAAATGTTCCTCGCCTTCCACAACAAAACCTTCCGGTTGTGTCATGTAAACGTCCTCATACAAGTCTCCATTCAGGAATGCAGTCTTAACGTCCATTTGGTGCAATTCTAAATCGAAATGTGTTGTGAGCGCCATTATGATTCTAAATGAATCTTTAGTTGAGACAGGAGAAAATGTTTCATTATAGTCAATGCCTTCTCTTTGTGTAAACCCTTTCGCTACAAGTCTCGCCTTAAACCTTTCGGTGTTCCCTTTGGAGTCACGTTTTGTTTTGTAGATCCATTTGCAGCCTACTGTTTTGGCTCCATTAGGAATTTCCACTAAGTCCCATACGCCATTAGCGCCCATAGACTCAATCTCATCTTTCATGGCATCTAGCCATTTAGATGAATCCTTATTCTTCATTGCTTCCTTATAAGAGTTAGGATCATCTGCCTTCCCAAGATCATCCTTATTCAAGTAAACCTCATAATCACTTGGGATAGCAGATCTCCTCACTCGTTTTGATCTCCTGACAGGTTCATTAGACTGTTCATTAATTGTCACAGGGGGCTGTGAAGGCTCATCATTAGGTGCCACACTTGTACTTTCAGAGCCCTCAACAGAAGGAGTGGCCACAGAATTAACTGCAGATGCAACAGGGGTTGCAACTACAGGATCAACTGTGGGCACAACCATTTGGGGCATAGGAAAATCAGTCTGTCGGATTAGCGGTGAAGCAACATAAATCCGCTTCTCCTCAAGATCAATTTTCCTAGGCTCCAAGTCGCCACTGATGCCATCATTTTCCAAGAACACAACGTGACTTGTCTCTACAAATTTTGTGGTACGATCTGGACAATAGAATCGGTACCCTTTAGACCTATCAGGGTAGCCAATAAAATGACAACTCACAGTCTTGGGATCTAATTTCCCAATTTGTGGGTTAAATACTTTAGCTTCAGCTGCACAACCCCACACATGGAGGTAGTTCAAACTTGGTTTTCTCCCAGTCCATAATTCATAAGGTGTCTTAGGCACTGATTTACTGGGAACCCGATTGAGTATATGTGCAGCGGTCTTTAATGCTTCCATCCATAACTTTACTGGTAAAGTGGAGTAACTCAACATACTTCGAACCATGTCCATAAGTGTGCGGTTTCTTCTTTCCGCTACTCCATTTTGCTGGGGATCACCAGGCATTGAGTACTGGGCGACTATACCATTTTCTTGTAGAAACCTGGCAAAAGGACCAGGAATCTGCCCATAAGTTGCGTGTCGCTCATAATACTCTCCCCCACGATCCGAGCGCACTACTTTAATCTTTAGATTGTGCTGATTTTCAACTTCAGCCTTAAATATCTTAAATTTATCAAGTGCTTCGGATCTCTCTTTAATAGGATAGATAGGATCGGGGGTGCCTAACCAAATTATGGTTACGGTCCCCCGTTGCAACAGCGTAATATAAAGCAAGGGTTGGCCTCTCCCGAACGACCGATGTTCTCGTGAGAGTCACAAACCCCGTACAAACCCTAACGTGACCCGATCTCCTACGCGCTGTTAAGCAACGGGAAGACCGTCGCCGCCGCTGCTACAGGACATCGCCGGCGACTCTCTGGACGACCTTCACCGACTCTTCCTCACGCCTGCATCACGTAGGCACGGGTCTTCGCTCATGGCGTTCATCGGCGACTGTAAGTCCCCCCCTTTAAATCCTAAAGCCCTAGGTGTTCATGTTCAGTTCTAGGGTTAATACTAATGCATGATGATTAAGGATCTAACAAGGACTTGTAATGATTATGATAAATTATTACAGGTCCCACAACTCATTATCTTATCTTGTTTGCTTTGAAAGACTTAGCCTAGTTGGTTTTGGACCCAGCCTTTTAGTTCAGATGTCACAAATGCGCCATTTGCAATGCTGGGACCGTATGCTTGTAAATTGCATGGTCGAAATGGAGAGGGAAGTAACTGAGGTGCATATCTATCTCATATAAAATTTGAATTTCTTGCTTTCAAGCATTGATCAATGGTTAGAGCATTGTGTACACCACATGCTGTTTGAACTAGGTTGGAGGATACAAGTCCAACTTTGGCTTGCTTGTCATATTGATAATTTCTTGAAACAACAATACTCTTGTAATACAATTTACTTTATATAGTGTTGAGATTGAGCCATTGTACTGATCCTTCTTAAATCTCCCATTCTTCATAATTAGTATTGTGCAACTTATGCCAAATTCCAGACGGACCAGAACAAATCCCATGAAGGCATGAGAGTAACACACCAACTTGAGTGTTATTTTTTGGTGGTGTTGTTATTCGTATAAAATCGCCATGCGTAAGTTAATTGAGCTAGATCAGTTGAATTATTCCAATAAAATGCACTCTTTGTTGTCTGCCTATCAAATATAACTGCCCATGAATACGCAATAACTTGAGAAGCTGCATTTTCTGGCACTCCATTCAAGCATTGCAATGTTTCAAGTGGTTTTGATAAAGTTTGCAGGGGATGTCTTTCTGAGGGAACCTGAATTCAAGATGCAAAGAAGCTAAAGGGATCAAAAATATATTTGACCTTTTCCTACCTAATTAAATATGCTCTTATAATCAAATCCACATTTGATTACACACTTTCTAGCTGGAAGGTTGGTAATCCAGGTTGTTATTCAGTGAATTTAGCTGATGGAATTTGATGATAGAAATATTGTACCTGCTTCAATTACTTACTTCAAAATTCCTGATCTGACAGTATGTTCAAAAGGTGGTCATCTCCATAACATAAGCTAGAACCATTAGGTCTGATGTTAACTTGACGCTTTAGAAAATTGCAGTACTTCGCTGTAATCTTGTTGCTCTTGTCGGTAAGTGCACAAACACTAGATAGTAATTGCTGTTATGTGGTGTTTTCTATTTCATTGACTGGCTCAACCATTTAGGGATCAAATCCCCGACAATTGAGAGTAGGTAGGTAATAATACGACTTGAAGCTCAAAAGATTGGAGTGAAGAGATCGTGAGATAATATGGTGCAGAAATTGGTTACATGAAGACACCTGTGCTCTAGTACAGTTCTTCCTGTCAAGTGACTACTGAAATAAGATAACATCATTGGTTGTTTATTGTCTTGGTTTTATGCAATCAATATGGATGTGGGGTTGCAGAGAATCAAACAGTATTTGAGATGTACACCGTTGCTTGTCTGTGCCTTAGATCTTGTGGTATAAGTCTTGGAAGACAGGATGGAATTGACCTACCACCTAGAAGAATCTCATTCTTATAGTGCCGTCAGTGCTGAAAAGTAAAGTTTCCTTCTCCATTATCCATTTTTCAGCGTAAAATCAGAAGCATTTTTTAAATTCGATGATGCACCATATGTATGGATACGATTGGCTATTTTGTGAAACATTTTGTAAATTCGATAGTGCGCCACATGTACGGATAAAGTTCGATACAGACTGGCTATTCATGCCCATAAGTTTGGTGTAGTAATTTTTCCTTTTTTTTCCCTTTATGTTAACCTGGTAGCTGGTATTGTTAGTTTTTTGTTTTCAAGCTTCTTTATTTTTGTATGGGATCACACAGAGTGTTTTCTTCACGAAATGGGAAAGGCAGATGCAAAGTATTGACAATCTTAAATTCAAAAGGGAAAACATAGTTGGATTTCCGCTTTTTTATTCATTGTCTATGTAGATCGCCAACTCATGAAAGGTTTGCTAATTTCTTAGCTATGTGTAGTTGTTTAGATTGATTAAAGGGTGCCTCACCCTTTGTTTCCTTTTGCTGTTCCTTACGGATGGCAATTCTAGTCACTTCTCCAGATTGGTGAAAAATCTCATCTCTCTATTTGGTGATTGGTGTGGATTTTTTAAAGCAAAGTTCTTTGTTTTTGCATGTTTGGTATCTTTATGTTTTGACCAACCTCAAGGTAAATCCTTCATCATACCGGCTGTCATTCAGTAATTACTGACGTCTTCATGAACCAAATAGCAATGATGGAACCATCCGTGCAGATTAAGGGACCAATCCACATAGTGTACGGTGGAACAAGAACACTGCTTCTCCCTTGCAGCTATGATGATCAGTTCTGTCAACTGAGAGCATCTATTAACATGGCAGTGCTTGCAAATAGCATTCCTCACCGGCTTTGTCAGATCTGTCTTTCGGCTGGACAGCTTCAGCTGCTACCTTGATATTGACTTGCTTACTAAGAAAGATTACACAGATTGTTGCCGTTCTATTAGCTGTATCTACATTTTGCTTGCATCTTACACAAGATTACCGAGGCCTGTGATTTTCCAAGATATGCTTTAGCTGCAGACCGGACCAGGACCTGACTCCTGAGCCACAGTCGACACGAGTGGCGCAAAAGATTTCCTGAGAGGTGGCTTCTCATCTCAATTTTCCAAAGCATATAACGCCGAATTGACATTATTTTATCGTTACAGCCCGCAGTCATTTCATCCCCTTGTCGGCAGAGTATACTGCAGATGGGTACATTATCTGTTGACGTCATTTCTGAGCAGAAGTGAGTGTAACGTTCTAGGGTCCAAACTGACTCAGGCCTAACCCTATTCTAAATAGGTTACGCATACGTAACAACCCGTTTGCACTTTTGTCCTTGCTTCACGCAAAACGATTAACCGGAGATTGCTACCATTGGAAGTCCTAAGCTTATATGTTAATACTTCTCAAGCTAAACTGGTAAGGTGGGGACTAATCCACACCCTTATGTGCACATACACATATGAGTCATCATTGGCCTAATTCTACAGGGGCCGAAGTGTCACATACACCCTCCCTCTAAAGACCCAACGCCCTCGTCAGCTCAACATACCCACATTGAGGCAAATGATCAGGATCTCCCCTCTTAACACATGTCAGTGTATTCAGTGCCAGCACATATGCCATGCCGTGTGTCCACTTTGGGCCCACACGCGCCATGCGCCATATGCCTGCGCCCTTGACTCGCACGTGCTCATGTAACCGTGAGGGTCGGCTTTGATACCATTTGTAACGCCTTAGGGTCTAAACCGGTTTAGATCTAACCCCATTCTGGATAGGCCACGTACACGTAGCAACCCGCTTGCACTTTCATCCTTGTTTCGCACAAAACGGTTAACCAGAGGTTGCTACCATTGGAAGCCCTAGGCTTATATGTTAGTGCTTCTCAAGCTAAACTAGCAAGGTGGGACTAATCCACACCCTCATGTGCACACACACATATATGCCACATAGGCCTAATTCTACAGTGGCCGAGGCGTCACAATAAGCCCTCTCCCCCCTCCTCTATTGTTTGGAAAATAGTCTCCAAAAATATATCTTCTCTACTACTTATAAGAAGGAGTTGAAGAGTGGTATGTTCTTCCCCTCCCCTCCTCACAAAAGGATACATGTGGGTCATCCTTCACCCGCTCTGGTTCACGTCGACATGTGGGTCATCCCCACCTACTCCTCCAATCCATCCATCTCCCACCACCCCTCCTCCCTTCACCACCCGCGTGAAGCTCCCCATCGTGCCGCCACTCCCACGCCACCGTCGCCTCTTCTCTTTCCTGTTAGACCATGTGGTGATCGTATATTTAGTGATGATGAATCATTGACATTTGAGATTCAGTGGAATTTGCGCTTGTAAAAGTTCTGATTGATATGCTCGTGTTGCTAGAGTTTTTAGGGCAACAGTCGACCACGACAGTTGATCAAGGTCTATTGATAACGGTAGTTCGACCACTAAAGGTTGACCATAGCAGATGATCAAGGTCCATCGACTATGGCAATTGCTCAAAGCGGATCGACCACGACATTTCGATCATGGCTGATCAACCACAACAAATCGATCATGACAAATTGACCACGACAAATCGACCATGGCTAAACGACTAGGGCATAATGACCATGACCAGTTGTATGCAACAGTGAACTAGTCGTGAGCTACATTAACTGGTTGGTGGTCGTAGCTATAGTACTTTGTTGTAGTTATAGACTTTACGGTCGGTAGTCTTAGACTTTATAATCAGTTGTCTTGGACTTTGCGATTGGTTACTGTAGGCTTCACGGTTGATACTTGTAGGTTTCGAGTGCTTTAATTCTTGTAATTTTTTAGTACCTCGAGTACTCATATCTGATGGACTAGTGGCCTAGCCGGCCTGTACATGGCGGTCAGACTTGTCTTACTGAGCGGTCATTGCTACAGTACTAGGTTGGTACTCGGTAGTCGGTACTCGATGGTTCGATGAGTGGTTGGTAGTCCGTAGCGATACTTGTGATTTTTGAGTGTTCTGAGCAGAGCAATAGGATTTCTCGAGTACTTGTGTTTTCGAGTACTCGATGAGCTAGCGACCGGTCTGTGCATAGTGGTTGTAATCGGTCATATTGAGTGATCTAAGGCTGATTTCTGAAAAGCGATAGAATTTATGGCTGTGGTTGATCTGGTTGGTGTTGTTGGATGGCTAAGAGTATGGTACGAGTGTGTGGACTAATGTCGGTCGAGTTGTGAAGAACTTGTGCCGATGAAAACGTTTCTTTGGTCTTTACATGTGTATGTGAGCATGGAGACGGTCATGGTCGGTGACAAGGAGGACCAGGATTAGAATGGAAAAAATCTGAGGTCCAGGCAATCGAGGATGTCATTAGGTGGTCAGGCTCATACTAGAGTACGTGGAGATCAAAGGTGGTGATGCGTGGGCCAAGTTGTCCATCGTTGTCCCATGCATACATGGGCCAAGTTGCATACTTGTCTAAGCATTAAATCATTGAAACCGACAGTTGGTTCAGAGTCTTATGTGTTTATGCCTGGTAAGTCATGTTCTTTAGATATTTCATTAGAAACAAGAATAATATTATATTGTGCCTAGAGTGTAGTTTCTTAATGTTTGTCATTTCGTCATTCTCAGGAAAAAAAAATTAGGTGACCTGTTCTAGCAATTGCCATTTTTTCAGCGGTTGTGAGACTTTTCTTGGGTGAAGATAGTTCACATATCCGGCAAAGTACACGGGCCAGATGGCATCATGTATGCCATGTTAATACTTTTTTACACCTTATGTCACCTGATTATCCCCTAATTAATTGACCCTATCCATCTGATATGCAATGATTGCTCTAATGTTCTTTAAATAGGGTTGGATGTTACAAACATTGTTCTGATTGCATAACATGTCTTATATCGTGATCCTACATCGCCTTCCATCCTCTCACCACACCCTCCAATCTCCAACGTCCGTGCTACCTCCACCACCTTTAATTTGTTCATATGATTTGAATTTCATTTCATTAGTTTATATACTCTTTAATTTGGTTTGTTTTGGAGCATTAGTGGCGGATCAAGGACATCATCACTAGAGGCTTGATCGTACATGTGAATTACATGTGCCTTTAGGAAACTTAATTTATTAAATATGGAATTGGGCAATCCTACACTTCACAAGTTTGTATAATCTGTGTAGAACCGGTATGGCAACAGAGGAGGGTGAATTGCATCTTCAAATTTTTCTATAAGTATTTTCTTAATCTTTACTCCAATAGCTATGAGAAGCTATGAATATCAAGAAGCCAAAAATCCAAAAAAAAAATTCGGAGCTATTGAGATTTCAACCCATGAATAGTGAAAAAGCACTATTTCAAATCTAAAAAACCATGGAACTTTTGATTTGTCAATCCAAAAGACTTGAAACTTGAACCAAAGCTATTTCATGATATTAAAAACCTATCCCAACCAAAAAACCTAAAAGAATTTGAGAGAATTATGATCTTTTGGTTTATGAAGATCTGCTGCACCAAAACCCCGCCAAATCAAGAAATGAGCTAACTCTCAAAGCAAATCTCCAAATTACTTAAAATTTACTATGCACTTTTCTTTAAGATGTAAGCAACCTATTCCAATCAATGATCAAAAAGATTGTTGATAAAGTTCTAACCTTTTTTTGCTTGAAGACAGATTACACCAAAAATAGGTCAAAACCATAAATGGTGAATATGACTTGCTCGTGGGTGAATGATGGCAAAGAGAGCTCTAGATATATTCTCACATGTTCCAGCAAGTAAGAACATCAAAGAAATTGAGGTAAAAATAGCTACATCAAGAAATCACTCGGAGAGGCCAAAAAGAGTAAAAACCAAGTTTCTTTATGAATTTGGCAACCAAGTGTCTAGATGGGTGGAGATTGATTTTTAGAGGTTATCTACATCTCTTGCATGTCCTTATCATAGCAATATTAAGAAGGAGAGAGAGAAAAGGAAAAATCAACCAAATCAAGAGCAAATCAATAAACACAAAAGAGATGAACAAAGATTGATATATTGTTACTTAAGGATGAAGATTTTATAGTCACTCCCCATGGATGGCAAGAGAGCACACCACAAGCACTCAAATCAAACCCTAACCCTAGAACTCACGAACACTTGGTCTCAAGAGAGGATGGTTGGATGGTTAACCACTAGTCTCCATCTCAACCCCTTAAATTGATGGGCTAACCAACCACATCTAACTCTTAGTAGACACTATCCACTTAGTACAATGGAAGAAGTCCGATAACCCCCCACATATGGGTTTTAACTCACTACACTTATGCATACTTTTCAAAGCACATAAACCCAAATTCGCTGAGTTGTAAGCTTTGACCCATCTTGATCATATCAGCTTCTCCATAACCTAAACCGCCTTCCTAAGTGCCGCTCACACCCCACTATTTTCTTCCAAAGCCATTTCTGGTATTTTGGTCAAACTGCCAAAATACTCTTCCTTGAGTCGGTCATCTCTTTCTATTACAAGTAATCGTCATATTTGTTGCGTGTAGGTGCACCACTAGCTTGCCACGTGACGGTAAGTCTCTCCCGTTTTGATTCCATCGGACCACACCTCACTTAGATCAACAAGTCAGATGATGCAAACTCGTTGTTCGAAATTCCCTTCAATATTTTTCGTCTTTCTTGTGCCATGCTTAAGCTCACCATCTCATTTAGCATCCTTGATCGTCCTGGGCCTCGACTCCTCTATGAGCGTAGCCCCGATCCTTACCGTTGACCATGGTTGACTCCAAGCAATCTTGCATATCCAAGACAAAGAAATTATTTTTGTACACAAATTCTTCACAACTTGACTCATATTAGCGATAACATATCTCATGCAACCTATAACCAATGACCTAGGTCATCAAATTATCCTATGACTCAAAAATTTCAAAATAATCCATTTTTGCAACCTGTCTAGAAAAATATGCAAATCTGCAAATTTCACATTTCCACTCATCTAAAATGAGAATGGTTTATCACAACAAAACCATATATCTTCTCACATGATGTAAGCATCAAGTTTAATCTCTTTTGTAGTTATATACGGTTTCTAAATTTTGAATGTGATTATATATTTGGTGTGATATATATTGAGAAAAACATGGATTATAGATAAAAGCAACAATTGTCCATTCTCTGTTCTTTTTTTTTGTCGAATCGGGAGTGCTTGAAGATGAAAACATTTTATTCTTGCCAGCATTGTCCCCAACCAACATTAGTTGACAATAACTATTGCCGGGTATTCAAGATGTTAATTCTAGCTATTTCTTACAACTATAACAAATACATAGGATAGCTTTGCGTAGTTATATCATTTTTTTTGTTTTGTGATGGCCTCATGGGAACTTTGATTGTCTATTCCTAATAGCAGGTGATCTAGATGGAGGTCATCTACTCATGCTGGCATTTCAACATGTTTCTTGACAGTAGGTATTATTGATTATTAGCTGTTGTGTCATTTGTTAACATCCCCTCATGACAATACTACATACCGTGTTCTTCAATCTGTTGGCAGTTTAATTTTATAAGATTGCATATCTTGCTATATACGTAGCACAGTAAGGCTCCATCGCATCCTCTGAGCGGATCGACGTCAATCCCAAAGGTGAATTTCGACAACAAACTAGGTTGTACATACAATTTCATATTTGCAACGTACAGACATTTGGCTAGTAATTATAGAATTAGGAGTTCATCTCAGTGGGCAGACATGGTGCACGACTGCATTTATTCTGGTACATGGAACTGCTGCACCGTGTTATGGACTTACAATTATGCTAAAGGGATCATCTTTTTTGTTCCTTGATGGAATAGCGTAGCTGAAAAGTACTTACTGTTGGGTACAATCTTCCAGATACTGTTCCTCTCTGGACCTAACATCATTATATATATATATATATATATATATATATATATATATATATATATATATATATATATATATATATATATATATATATATATAGGAAAAATACTTTTTACTCCCGGGTGTAATTACACCCACCTCTAATATACCACCTAAACAAACTTGAAATACTCCTTTATCATTTTAGATATACTCGTATACTAATTATAAGATATTCTAATATGAACCACACAAAATAAGCACAGGAGGGCCTGGCATTTGGTTGGATTGCCTATCATAGGATGTCAATTAGTAACTACAGGTCCGAAGAAGGTGATCGACAGTATGGCTGATTTGTGACCCTGTTTCTTCGTGGTTCCTGGCACCTTCCTACTTGCCATCATGTAAATATATAAACAGCAGCTAGCAAAAGATGAGCATAAAGTAAGCTCCTGCCAACCTAGCACTATTGCAGCATACCACGGCAATGTCAGCCAAGTTGCGAATACATGGACTCTGAAAGACTGAACCTGGTCAGGAATATGAATTCTACACGCTTCTCTTTTTTTTTTCCGTCGTTGGGAATGTAGCTGAATCATACGTTGGTCCTAGGAGCTGATTTGTCTTTGCGCATGAGTAGCTAGTGGCCTTGTTAGTTGGTACTGGGATTTTCATTCCTCCTCGAGCATAAATACAGATACACAATTAAGAACTTGAATTGTCCATGTACATGAGTTATGAGTAGCTAGAGTTTCATCTTTTTCATCCTTCGACGTAACAGCATAGCTGAAACAGTGAAATATAAGAATAGTTGTCTACAGTTCCCATATTTGATCGTCTGATTTGCTGCTGTGTAGAATCTTACGTCGTTTCTTGACATTGACGCACGAACAAGGGGGCGTCCAGGCTCGGTTGGTTGGCTGCCTTGCCTGTTACAGGAAGTCAATTAGTAACTACAGGTCCGAGGAAGGCGACGGACCGTATGGCTGACATGGGACCCTGTCCAGCTCGGTGGTTCGCGTCTTCGTGAGTTGCCATCGTGCAAACATACGGCTGGTGAAGAAGCCACACGGCGGAGCCCCTGCCGACGTCCGGGCAAAGATTCAGCGACGCCGCTGCGGTTTGAGCTAGCTCCTCCCTGCGGCTAAAGATGGACGCAGGTTGCAGCTTATGGCCGTAAGAGAGTTCTAAGCGACTTGTGCGCACAAGCACAGGCATGGCTTACCTTGCGATTGCAGCGCGCGTCCCCACATGGCGGCCGGACGCGGGCGAGGGCTCGTGTGGCTGACGGAATGGTTGATGGAATCCTTGCGTAAGGGCGCAACCAAGGCAGACATGGCCACGTGGGAAACGGAAGTGGCAAAGCCTTCAAGCACACCAAACTGTAGCCTTTGTATGTGGTGGGGTCCGTCCTTGATGTTAACACGTACCCCTAATGAAACTTTCTAGCACAGCAGCCGTAAGTCCTGCGCAACTGCGTGCGTGGGTTAGATTTTGTAGCACATATCTTTATATTTGAGTGTAGTTGTAGGCAACATATATGCAACTCTTAACATCTATACAAGAGATCGTCCATGAAAGTCTCTGTCTTAGAGTAGAGAGTTGGGGATGTAGCAGCCTCCCTCCCCTCACCGTCGCCATCACCGCAGGTAAAAGAGAGTTTCTAAGGAACTATATATACGTCTTGCGCGGGCACGCTGCCGTTGCAGTTGCGACGCATGCTTAGCTAACCCGCCTGCCCTGCCCGGCCGAGCCGAGAGGTTGGTAGCACGCACGCACGCTCACCCGCGCCGTGGCCGAGGAGTTAACGTTGCGCGTGAGCTCGTCGGCTTTCGCTAGTTTTCTCGCAGCCGGCGCCGGACAGGCACATATAGCCTTGATATATAGTTCGCCGTCCGGCCGGCGCCGCCGCGCGCGCTCACGGGTATATAGAGTGCTTTCCGATGGGGCGGCAGCCGTGCTGCGACAAGCTGGGGGTGAAGCGTGGGCCGTGGACGGCGGAGGAGGACAAGAAGCTCATCAGCTTCATCCGCACCAACGGCCACTGCTGCTGGCGCGCCGTGCCCAAGCTCGCCGGCCTGCTGCGCTGCGGCAAGAGCTGCCGCCTCCGGTGGACCAACTACCTCCGCCCGGACCTCAAGCGGGGGCTCCTCACCGACGCCGAGGAGCAGGCCGTCGTCGACCTCCACGCCAAGCTCGGCAACAGGTACTCCGCGCCATATATAATACGTGCACGCCCATATTTCCACGGTCATGTATGTACACCGTTTACGAGTGCATACATGTTGGACACGTATCACACATACTCATATGTAAACAAGCGTTCGTGCCTGCCTACGGTAGAACCTAGTTCCCAACTGTTTGGTCGCTATGGTGCGACGTTGATCAAGTCCTGACATCATACGACGGCTGCCACGTAGATGGTCCCTAGGTCACCTCTTTTGGTAACAAGACTACCCATACCTAAGGTAGAATTAAGATGAACAATATGTCCATGCATGGTGCTTAATGAGCAGTAGACTCCACAAACAAAAGAGTTCTAACAAAGATTAATTTACCCAGAGAGTAGTCATCGGTCTAACCATGTAATTAAGATATTCATATAAAATTTTGTCTGTCCACATAGATATATAGCAGTAGCTAGCTTGCGCCTGTCCGTGTGATAAGGTCCAAAAAACAGTACCTATCCATTTCACTTCACATAGACATATGTACCTATAATTAATGCGAGGTCGATCGCCAAAGCACACCAAATTACTTGAAAACGAAGTGATCACTAGTGTGAGCAATAAGGATTACATGTCCATGACATCATAGTCACGTAGGTAAACCTCATCGATCACTACTACTACTGGCACCATACGCAAATTAATTAAGCAAGCTTAATTTTATTCCTGTGTGCGTCGATCGCCAAGAAAGTAAAACTACACTGAGAGACCATGACGACCTAGACACTGGCAGCTAGTACATCAGTATGGTACCTACCGTTTCAAATGAGCTAATTAAACTCTTGGACACTCTGGCACGTCGTTCCTTGTCAACACACACAATTAAACGTACGAACTATTTTCCACTGATTGCTAAAACCATGGCAGAAATTTCCCAATTGTGTATCGATCACAAGCAACAAAATTAAGAGTGCTGCTTGACTCATGCACTCGATCGATATCGCTGTCAAGGCGTGAAACACTTGGTTCCTTGCTCTTGAACGAGACAAAACCTATCTTGGAATAGTACGTACTTGCTTGAGAAACAAATTAACAAGCAAGGTCTTCAACGTTAATTAGTTAAGGCCAATCAAAGCAGAAGCAAACATTTTCTTCTTTTCTAGAACCACAACATTTTCCATTCATCTTTACTACTTCCTTTGTTTTATTCTTCCCTTTGTTTTATTCTAGACCACACTAGAAGGTGTACAAATGCATTTTATTGTAGTAAAGTCTATAGGAGTTTAAAATTAATTACATGCTCCTCAAGAAAAAAACTATATGCAGAATGACCATAATATTATACTTGCTGGACCATTGACCTAGAGCTCGCTCTTATTAATTCGATTGTATCCACAGAACAATATTTTAAGCACGGTAATTAAGGAATAGGAGTGGTTGATCCACTATATGTTTATAATTCAGTCGTTAGATAGAGCTTATTTCTCTGAATTGTGCAGTAAATTAATGTGGATTTGAACATCCCTTTGTCTTGCAACTAGTAAGACATGTACCTACTTTAATTAGATCGAAGAAGCTAGCGTGACATACTTGGCGACCTATTGCCATCGTACGAGGAAACATCAAACACATGCATGTTAATTTCTAGCTAGATTCTTTATACCTGCTCGGCTGATCAGTACTCAATGATGGAGAGGATTAGCGAAGTATATATGAACACGTATCTGTGGTCCTTCGTATGCTGGTCGTGTATTAATTAAGTGCGTAGTATTTACTTTTGGCAGAAGATAATTAACTACTGTTGCTCAATCACTATCGTACGAACTGATGTAGATATCTTGAAAAAATGTATAACAAACAAATGGATGATACTACATGTCAACAGTCCAAAAAAAAAAGAACCTCATATTCCACATTTTAGATTATAACTAGCAGGGTGACCTGCGCATTTGCCCACCTAAATTTATTTCAAGGTTTTTAATATCAAATCATATAACTTAGATGTTTAAAAATATGTTTATGTATCATGTAGGCTATTGAAGATTTTAACACATCATAAATATTGAAAATGATAATAGAAACATGAAGAAAAATACAAGTTGAGAAATGTAATTGAAGTATGAGTTTGATGGATTGAGGTTCTTAAACAAATAAACACTCTCTATATGTATGGATCATGTAGCTGCACGCCCCTATTCTTCCTCCATTAGTTACTCTTTTTCAAAATGTATGCATGTACATATACCTCTATTTAATCTAATAACAATATGTTAATTATATGTACAACAATCTTATTAGTTTACATGGTATTAGAGTATATTGCTCACGCATATATGGATGCATCATGGCACTACCTACATTGAACTTATAATCCCTCACATGTTTATTGCCCCACCGAACCATGTGTCTTCTATCTCTTCTCGTCATTACAACTTTCTGCTTCAACCTCCAATAGCACGATCAATTCTTGATCGATTCCTCTTAACCATTTCAATACAATATCTCAGCTGCTACTCATTCCAATACAATACTCCACCATATAGTCATCGTCTACTTCTCTCAATTATTGCTTAATGATACCCGCTACAACATCAAACATGCATACACGTGCAATTGTTGTTGATCCTTGCTGGGGATACCCATCATGCTTTATCAGGTGACCCTAAGTCTATTCTCTATTGCTGCGCCATTTGTACTTTGAGCTCTTTGCTCCTCTGCTTCTATACATCTATGCTTCTATTTATACAGATACATATATGTATATACACATGCATTATATACATGCTTAGTGTCTCTCTTCTCCAATGTCAATCGCTCCCCTTCTTCAACATTGGCAACCTCAATTCTATGATTTTCTCACTAACCACGGTGATCTCACATCTTCACTGATATCGGTATGCCTACTTTAGTCGCTGTCTAATGGTATGGAGAATCTTCTCACCATTGTAGGTGACGTTGTGCCCTTACCAACAATGGCATGTTCCTAGCTACCTGATGACCCCATATCGTTATAACTCGTCTTTGATGTAAAGCTGCATGTCCTCTCTACCAAAACATCCCTATTATCAAACTTATTTAGAAACTAACTTCTTTAACAATGCTAACACTTATCACTTGTTGTCGTGGCCCTTAGCTCCTTTGACTTCGTTCTTTCTCTTCAATGACTTTGGTGAGTATCACAACATTATTCTTGTTGAACGGCTAAGGTGGGCAGTACGGCATTGTCTTCATTTTCCCTGCCATCACTTTGGCTCTTCGCTTCTCAGTGGATCAATGTCTTCTTGTTGGACAAATTAACATTACTGTAATCTTTTGTGGTTTCCTCCAACACCATTCACACTATCTTTGTTATAACTTTTATTTTTATTAAAAATTTTAGTTGTTTTTATTGGAGTTTGTATACAAATTAAATTGTAAAATTTATTTAATTTATATTGAATTTTAGTTATTTAGGGATTTTACTTTACATTATAATTGGTCTTTAGAATTGTGTTTTAGGTTAAAACAAAGTAAAGAAGTTCTACATTTGTTTCTTGTTTGCTAATATAGTGAAAAATGAGGGGACATAAAAAAATGTTCTTCAAAAAATATTTTCTGAAACCTTAACTTTTATATATTTTCTAAGCTATGGTTATATGTGTAACCAGTGAAATTAAAAACATGCATGCAATTTTTCGATGACATCCAATAAACGTGGTAAAAAAAGCCATGTTTATTAGATATACCTCTAGGAACCGCTGGCAATAGCAATTTCTCTCAGATTGATCGAGCTCGCAAGTTGCTATGGAGTTTTTATGTTTACACAATTACACTGAATTAATTAGGTGTTTACCGTAGATGTAATGTACCTCCTTATAATGACTCAAGTTGTATGATATTAATCGAGTACTAATTCTGACTGTTCTGTGGTGCTCCAGCGGCCTAGCTACAATGTCATAGCCGTAGAAAATGTCACCAATGGCCATTGCAAATTTCTTCTATCACTTTTCTTGATGTGTAACCTAGAGCAGCAGCCACTAGCTTGACTTGTGTGGCTGAGGAAACCCTACACGTTGGATTCCGAAAAGGAAAACATCGCGCTTAATTAGGTCCAATTGCCTCATTGAAAAATGCAAGGAGCTAGAGCTTTTTTTAAAGGCCACTCTACTCTACCAACAACTTTGTTGTCACTCTTACAAAAGGCCACTACTCCTCACATAGCTTAAAGAAACAGATGAGATCGACGGATCGTGGTCTTTAGTCGTTCTTGTCGCACTTCAAATCAGCAAAACATTTGTTGGTGATGAAAGTGATTACTAGTTTTCGTCAGGGGCGGACCAACATGAAAATTGAGTAGGAGGACAAAAAGATTTTGGTATTGGATTTATGCTTTTCAGATTAATTCTAGGTCTAATAGAAACACTTTTGTTAGGTCAATGGGATACAAACAATAGAATTTTAATTTGATATAAATGTAGGCTCAAAATTGAGCGGAGACCCGTGCCTTAATTCATTGGAGCCTTACTGGTCCGCCCTTGTTTTTGGCAGCTATGTAAAAACATGCATAGGGAAAATTGGGCAGTAAATTATGGAGAGGCAGGTCATTCTCACACTTTTACGTCTCCCTCGTGCTCTCATGATTGAGTAATTCGCTCTTACTTAAGCATGCACATACGCATGATGTATATGTGAGAATTATACAGTAATTGTCATCAATAACATATATGTTTGCTATTAATTGTGTCCATGCAGATGGTCCAAGATTGCTGCCAAGCTACCGGGCAGGACGGACAACGAGATTAAGAACCACTGGAACACGCACATCAAGAAGAAGCTCATCAAGATGGGCATCGACCCGGTCACGCACGAGCCCCTCGACCGGAAGCAGCAGCAGGCGAGCCCGGCCACCACCTCGCAGTCCACCGTCACGACCGAATCCAAGTCCGACGAGGCGACCAGGCAGCAGCGCGCACAGCGGGACGACGTCAGGGACGTGTCGGCCCGCGACTCCAGCCCGCCGGAGTCGAGCACGAACACCGCCAGTACTACCGGTGGCAGTAGCATCAGCCATGACCAGGACCCGCTGGTGAAGTGGCTGTTGGAGGAGGACCTTCCCACCGGCGACGAGCCGTGGCTCAACTTTACGGCGGGCAACGAAGTCGACGAGTTCAGCAGCATCGCCGCCGCCGCCGAGCCGGCGCTGCCGCCGTGGGACGTCGGCGCGACAGACTGGCTGCTCGACTACCAAGATTTTGGAATAGGTGACTCGAGCTTGCTGGTCGACGCCTCCATGGTCAACAGCTCAAACGGATCAAACTTCTAGCTTAGCTAGCTGCAGCTGAAGAACATGTCAGCAGCTTGTGTTGCCATCAGTGTAGATAAGTGGAGTAATTAATAAAAGCATCAAGATTGTGAAAGGAGAGCAGGGCCAGATCGATCGTAGGGTGGTGACAAGTCAAAGGCCTTGCTCTTCTGAACCCAATCAATGGCTGGGATTAATTGATGCATTTGAGAGAGAGAGGTGTAGATTAGTGTCTTTGTTGTCTATTTTTCCCTCGAGGTTAAGGGGTTAATTTGTGCCATTAGAAATTAAGCTGTGTTTCTTCTCAAAGAGAGAGGTTGTAGAACTCTTTGTTGATGTACTTGTGTACATGTTTCCAATACAAAATGTGTGGGTGGGTAATGTACATTAGTTAGGTTAATTATACAGTGTATTTGTGTATGTCCTGTTAAGTTTGTTGCGTCATGTAGGGCATTTCTTGTGTGCAAATTGCACGCACATGCGGTGCTTTACTGAAGTAGTGAGAGCAAAAAGAAAATTTAGATATGTCGCTCTGCAAAGTTGGTGAGGTTCATTGCAGTTATATTGTAAGTTTATGATTAGTTTACTACTTGCAAGCTAGTTATATTTAACTATCTTTACTATTATAAAAGTGTGAGTTGATGATTGATCCATTCTCTCTCCTCTCTTCTCAGCCATCCGATTTGATCTGAACTATTCGTCTCTCTCCTCCTCTCTCTTTCAGGATACAACCGTCCACCCCTCTATTTTTTCCCATCTCCCCGCGCATTATGGCCACCCTTCTCTCTCTGTCGTTTGCTCTCCAATGTTTGATGTGTGAAGTTGATCAGGCAATAAGTTCCGTCTTATTATTTTTATGACTCTATTGCAATTACGAATCTCTAACTAGTCTCTCTTTTATTTGTGACAGGACTAGCGATTGAGTAGGTAGTATCCCCAGTTCAACGGTGCAGTTGAGCTGGAAAAATAAAGTTGCTTATATATATGGGACTAGTTGATTAAGACACTGTTTTATATTCAAAAGTTTTGACAATTTAATGGACAGGAAAGAACGAATGGGGTAAACGAAAAGGAAAGGAAAGGAAGCAAAGAACGGAAAGTGAAAAGTAAAAAAAAAAAGAGAGATTCGGTTCGATGTGAAATGTAAAAAGTCTTGGAGATGCGATGGATTTTTACCGAAGATGTGAGAGAGCTGAAAAGATCACGGAGGAGACGCACGACAGTGAGATGGACCTCTCTGGAGACGACAGGTATTTGACACCATGTACACGTTACGAGTTCACGTATATAGGCTGTGCTTGCTTTTTTAAGCTTAAGTACCTAACTTCTTGATTTCTTTTTTTTTCTTATTTTTTAAACTTATTTTTATGTTTTTTACTATTTTTTTATTACTTTGTATTGTCTATGATGATATAACTAACTTTTTAATTTTTCAAATTTAATTACGTTGCAAAGCTACCGACAGCTATAATATTAAAAAAAGCTATTAGAGTAAGAAAAAAAAGCAGTTAAGTTTCTTAAGCCTAAATGAGCACGGTCGTAAATTGAGGGTTTAATTGGAATATAAGATTTTTTTTCTTACAATTAACCTAAGAATTTTTTACGGAATCATGCCAGAAACGCGGCTGAATCCTCCAGAATTTCTTAAGAGCCGGCTTATTTTTCACTATTCATAAATTTCGTCTTTTTCTGAATTTTTGGCTTTTTGTTGAGCTTTTTTGCCGGTTCTTTTTTCCCGTATTTGTTTGTATTATACGTAATGGGCTAACATATTTTTTATATTTTTAAATTTTTTTAAATTTAATTATGCTAAATAAGCCTCTGTCAGCTACAGTGCTTTTTTCAACCAGCTACAGTGTTTTCAGCTACAGTAATTGATCAATCCGGAGTACAATCATGTTGTGAACAGGCGGATAGCAAGAAGACAGTACGTACCTCATTAAGCCAGGTAAAAAAAGGACTAGACATTATGCATGTTTGGCACAAAGATGAGCAGCCAAATAACGAGGCATATACTTGCTGTGAGTGCAGCAGCACACTGCAGGAACTGCACAAGATAGCAACGCGACATGACGACTGATGAGCATACTATCAGGCTATCAGCAACACGCACGGAGACTTATTTAGTATAACTAAATTTAAAAAATTTAAAAATAAAAAAATATTAACCCATCACGTATAATACAAACAAATATAAAAAAAGAATCGGCAAAAAAACTCAAAAAAAACTAAAAGTATAGAAAAAACGAAATTTATGAATAATGAAAAATAAGCCAGAAGTCAGAAGCTCAAGTCGAAACGAGCAGGACATTCAACAATGAATAATATCCAAATAATCCATTAGCTTTTTGTTCAAGGAGCAAATAAACAAATGTATGCTGTAAACCAGATCCACGGCAAGCAGTACGTGCATATGCAGCAAACCGACGTGTTATCTGAAGTTAAGTTAGCTGTCCAGCTGAAGTTGCTGGCTACAAGATGATACATACGTAGATTTCCATTCTTAGCAAGTAACAAACGTGTACACGCAATGTAAATTTCTTTTCTGCTACTCCTAGCTTGATCCAATGAAAGAAAGGGTAAAATTTTGGAGATCCAATCATCTAGGGAACAGATTCTTTTCAGCAAACAGTCTTGTAGGTAATTATTCCAGCGATGATTGTAAGAAGGTTCTCGAGAAAGGTACTTCTTAATCAGTGTCTTTCGTAAGTGTTATGTCTTTAGGAAACAAATCGTTCATAGTATGTAGGATATTGTCGTGTCACACTCGGTTCCACGAAATAATCTGTTTCTCTAACAAGTTACTGGGGAATTAACTAGAAAGTGCAGAAACTTGTCAGCTCTACCAAATCGTTGCGATAGTTACAGCTGGATGAAAGAGTAAAAACTAGTTGTGTGTATTATGCATGTGGATTCTAGACAGATCTTTAGAAATGTTGAAGGAATATTCCTCGCATCCGCTATCGGGCTGCTCTACGGAAGATGCCAACATACGGATCGAAGAATTGCAGTTATACCTAGAAAAGGCAGTAACACTCCTCGATTGTATATTTTTATGCATAGATTAGCTATCTCATTAAGGAGTATTTTCTAGCCATTTGTACAGATCCAAGATTCTATAAATATCCCATATATCCCTCATTTATAACTTGAGGTCAAAAGGAATACAAAATTAAGGACATTCTAACTGTGTACCTCCGGTAGGATCCCTCGAAACCTCTCGCAAGCCATCAACAGGAGTACGATGGTCCTCTCGGACCCCGAAACCTATATAAACCTCCGAGTCACTTTCACTCTCATGGATGCCAACCTGTAACACAGTCGACTTCTGCCCCCTCACTTGTGTTTGGTTTCTACACTAACAATATTGACGACATCCGTAGGGACCGTAGCTGATCGATGAAACACTATAGCTCCTACTAAGAAGTACTCTAAGTCCACGAAAGCTCATTGGGCTCCAAAGCACAAGGAGCTCGTGGACGACCTATCCGCTCTCCCAAGGAGCCCAAAGCGTGTGCTATCTTCGGAGATCGGGGCCGTTCACCACGGGGCAAACAATGTCCTGCTCATCTTAGGGCTACCAGACATATTCACTTCCCTCACGCCAGTCGATGTAGGCCCGGCCAAGGGCAAGAAGCCAGAGGTATCATCGAAGCTCTGGGGCCAAACATTGCTCCTAAGGCGCTTGACGCCACTAACTGCAAAGCCATGATGGAGGCAACCACAAGGCAAGTGGTGGATTACATGATGGCCGCTTACCAACCTCCCCGCGACCCTCAGCACATCTCACTGCTCACAGCACCGCCTTCAAGGCCACTAGCCTAGGCGCTTGGAGCTTTCATCCTCGGAGGAGGGCAAGGGGAGAATCCTTATGACCTCTCTCCACTCACCCACACGACGGTGATGAACGGAGCTCCTTACTGGCCGTTGCACCCGCCAAGCCCTAGATGGGGAGCTCAGTCTATTCCACTGCAGTCCATCCGTCGTCTCAACCTCTGAGGCCTGAACTCATACCCCCGGGGATGGGAGTTATGAGCCCTCCTCCTTAAGTTCCTCCACCTGAGCAAATGCGTTTGCATCCAAAGATGGTAAACCAGCTCCCACACCAACCAAAGCTAGACTTCGCCCCCAAGATGCTACCAGGCTAGGGTGACTAGAGAGCCCCTAGGGGGCAAAAGCTATCCCTCCCCTAGGAGCCCCTTCAGCACCTTCAGGCAAACGGGTAATTCCACCTGTTGTGGCCCAAGCACACTCACCAAATTATAAAGACTCACGTCAAGAGGACTATGACCAAGCTGATCGGAAGAATCTTTACTCTACAAGCACCAACTGTGTCCCGGTGCCGCCAGTCGAATCTACAGATGACAATGGCCGCCACTGCCATGAGAACATGGAGGTTGAGTCCCTAATGTCCCAGCCGGACAGTCACTCGTCGGTCCAGGCACCGTCGCTGCATTACCAGGCATCCAACTCTTCTAGCTCGAAGGAGCCCCGACACCGTCGTCATCTTCTCACATGATCACCATTACTTCGTGCGCGAGGTGACCGAGGCATCTTGGAGATTAGCAACCCCCTTTCCCAAGACATCTTCGAAACTCCGTTTCAACCAAAATTCTGCCAACGTAACCTTGTGCCATACAATAGGGACTCTGACCCCTTGCAGTTCTTGGAGGTATATTCCACGACAATTCAGGCTAGGGGAGGTGAAGGGGTAGAGATGTATAACTACCTCCCACTCTTCCTCTCCGGGATAGTGCACTCTTAGTTCTTCAACCAAAAGAAAGGCTCCATCTATTCCTAGGACCAACTACGAGAAAACTTCAACGCAAACTTCCAAGGAAGCTATAAGCATCTCATGCTCTCCAATCAATTCTTTAATGTCAAGAAACAGAAGGGTGAGTCCACAAGGGAATTCTTTAAGCACTTTTCCAAAGCACGAAACCAAGTAGCAGATACCCTGAACTCTACAGTATCAACGTATGCAAGAAGGGGCTGCTCCCAAGGGAGCTTAACTGCGTGCTGGAAAGGGATCTCTCGAAAATGACCCATGAACTCTTCAAGGTCATGGAGAAATACGCCCAGGGAGAAGAAGACGACCTAGCTAAAAAAAGGTTTCTCCTGCAATCCAAAAGCAACCCCCTAGGAAGAAGTCAAAAAGCTCCTCCGAGAAGAAGAGCAAGGACCAAAGGGATCACTTCGGTGGAGGACGTGATTCTAGAATTTTCATTGTGACCGACACCCCCTCACAGGAAAGCCCTACTATCCCATCTCGCGGGGGCAATTCCTCCAAAGAATCCAAGAAGGAACCAAGGCCTAAGGCCCACTAGAAAGGGCATCCTGATGAAGGCCGCGATGAAAGGAGAAATAACCCAAACCAATGGGATGCTCGCTGGTGTGCCTACCACAAAATGAGCGGGCATGACATGAACGAGTGTCGCTAGTGCAATGCTGAAGTGGCAAAACTCCTCAAACTCAATCCTGAGTCGTGCCGAGGGTCACCACCACACCCCATGGTTGTGGAGACATTGCCCCTTCAAGCAATTCCACCACCCCCAGTGCAGGGCCCTGGTGATCCACCCCCAGAGAGGCACCCATAAGATGTGGAGCAAGAACTCCCCTTACAGGCACCACAAAGATAAGTAAACATCATAATGGGGGGCTCGCCTTCCGAGTATGGATCTAAGCACCAATGGAAAGAGTATGACTGAAAGGTCAACGTCATCGGGGTGGCCCCTCAAAGCGCCCCTCCTAAATGGGCGACCATTCCGCTTAGCTTCACAACTGAGAATACAAAAGGCTTATGTTTCCCCATGTCGATGCTCTCTTGGTAACCACCATAATATCTAATTGTGAGGTCTCTTGCATCCTCATCGACGGAGGAAGCTCAACAGATATACTCTACCTACACACACTCAATGAGCTATGGGAATCACTGGGGGTTATCATCATGGTATACTACCATCCGACCGCCCCCTCACCGGCTTCGTGCCAGAAAAATCTATCCAACCTCTCAGGAGGATTGAACTCCTTATAACATTTGGAACACAATAAAATCATTGCATAGAAGCTATCAGATTCAATGTCATTGACATTGAGTCCCCCATTCAACACTATCATGGGAACGGTAACTATCAACTGCTTATGTGCAACAGTTCATCAAAACTACTTATGCTTAAAGATACCAGGCCCTCGCGGGCTTATCTCCATGAATGGTGACTAAAACTTACTGGTAATACAGCCGATGTCCGACCCTTGACTTGTGTTTGGTTTCTACACTAACAAGAAGAAAATTTCTGAAGCTTCACTTGTAGCTAAACAGATGAGGAGGGATGCAAATGCAGTAGTATAGACCAAAGGGATGCAAATGATTCTTTTTGTAGTAGTAGTAGCCAGTGACCACACAATAGAGGGACACAAGAACAACAAGAACCTTGATTTGTACGCCCAATGGGGCTCATCAAGTCAATTTTCTAACCAAATGGCGCTTTCAACTTTTGAACATTCAACAATCATATGGTCTACTACGCTTTTGTACATTTCCCAGCCATGACAGAGATATCAAAGGTTGCACCATTTCTCTACCTCATCATCAAAGGCCGATTAGCAACAGTTGCATTTTTACCACCTTCGCAAGTGGCACTCCTTTTAACTTCTACGTTACACTGAGGCCCTATTTGTTTAGGTTTTTTCTCTGACTTAAAAGCAAAAAAAGCTAAAATCTAAACAAATGGGTGGCTTTTTTATCGGGCTTTTAAAAAGCTTAAGCCACCATATAACTAAAAGTCAAAAGCCAATTTTGAGGTGCCTTTTTAGGCTTTTGCGGGATAGAAATAGTATGTTGCTGCTGAACTTCGCCAAAATTACCCACTCCTACCATGTATAAATAGTTCTCTCCGTTGTGGCCTCCCCCCATCGCCTCCTTCTCCCCCCGATGGCGCTGCCCCATCGCCTTTACCGCCACAGCCCCTCGTCGCCTCCTTCTCCCTCGACGCTGCTGCCCCTGTCGTCTTCACCGTCGTGGCCCATCGTCGCCTCCTTCTCCCCCGCTGCCGCCACCCCCATCGCCTCCTTCTCCCCCGACGTCACCTCCCCCGTCGCCTTCACCACCGCAGCCCCTCATCGCCTCCTTCTCCCCAAACGTCATCGTCCCCATCACCTCCTTCTCCCCCATTGCATTCGCCGCTGCCTTCCCAGATGCCACTGTCACCTTACCCGACGCTGCCGTCAGTCTCCTCCCCAACGCTGAAGCCAGTATAGTACTTGGCTCTCACTTGAACTCCTATGATTAATGCTAATCCATGGGAATCCTTAGGTTTTTGTGGATGAGAACTGAGAAGACTGGAATTACAAATCCACTTTCTCAATTTTGCAAATTCTGCATTTAGTTTTTTAGTAAAAATACTTCTTTCTTTGAAACAAAGGGGGGAAAGGATTTCAAAATAGATATACTACTGTATGCTTAGAAAATATAATGTACCTTTAAAGTTGAACTTGGTAAGAATCTTGGAGATGATCAATAGGGATGCCGGATTGTCATCAAGAACCAAATTTGAAGGATTGTCCATTACAAGGCAGTGTGTCCCCATGGAAAGTAAAGAAAGGTTGTCAATGTTTTAGCAGTGGGCCTACATTTAAGCTCTGCAATGGTTCTAGCAGGTCATTGATATGATTCAGTATATTGTGCAGGATCGCAAATTGCAATGGATGTTGTAGAATCTAAATGTTAGAGACTGTTTAGTTTTTCTGAAAGGTTCATCTTAAGTATGTCTAGTTTATCTTAAAGGTTCATCTTGCCTTGGTGTTTTTGCAAGACAGCTCTTGATTATGTAATCGTGTAATGCTTATATCTGGATAGGAACATAGCTAGTTACAGCTTATGTAACGCTATCTTTTGATGCAATGCTGATGTGATCAATAGCCAGGTACATAAGTTTTTTTTAATTTTATGTGCTCTCTTTTTCTAGAATGTAAGACAAAAGTTAGATTTCAGGAACTATTGATGTTGTGATTGTTGCAAATGATGAATATTTTTCCTCTCGTCCTGATCGTACTTTGTTCTAGTGTGAAAAATGTTAGTACATTTGAGAGCCTGCTAGAGTGCTAGTACTTAGCCTTCACGATTGAAGTATACAAGAAATACATATGACGTGACATCTAAAGAAACAAAAGGAAAAGAAAAAAAGGCAAGAAAAAACCAAAAGTGGCTCATTTCGCTTGCTACAAGATGATACATATTAAACTTTTTGCCAATCAATATAATAGGGGTATTTTATACTTTCAAGTAATAAACTACACCATCCTATTTAGTAAAAAGCTAGGATGTCAAATAACTTAGCTTGGCTTAAAAGCTAACTGCTTTTAAACTGTTTAACCTAAAAGGCTGGCTTTAAATTATAAATCAAAAAGTCTAAGCCTAAATAAACAGAGTCGGAATAACACTGAATATAAAAGGCCAGTTGATCTCTAATTAATCTTCTCACCAACTTGCCTGTATCTTTTGCACAGCAAGACATAAAAATGGTACATTGATCTGCGTCTTAATCTACGCTCTAGCTTAGTGCTTGTCTGAATTCTGAAACATCAACGTCAGCAGAAGCAAGCACCAAACCGTGCCCTGCTAGAACCCCAGAAATTTCACCATCAGACAGTGCGTTTGCCCGGATCCTGTCTTCCGATTTGCGCAAACACACGTCGAAACCCGAGGGGGTAGCGTAAGAACTGAAGCACTCGATCGGCTTGAAGCAGACAGCAAGAATGCAGCAGAAGCAGCAACGGCAGCAGCAGCTGGTGGCCCATGAGCAATAGCTTGTAAACATCATCTGTGACTGGACCAACGGGACACCGGCGAAAAGAATAATCATCAACAAATCCGAGGAGGCTAGTAGAGAGAGCAACTGCAAGCAAGAGAAGGTTAATACTAGTGGTGGGCATGGACAAGTACTTGCTTGCCTTTCTCCTGTGCAAAATGATCCTTGGGCCTATCATTAGGGGGAGGAATTGGAGAAGGGATGATCAGTGCTTGTCAAAATGAATTGGTCATCTGCAACTTAGACATCTTTTGGAGGCCATGGATTGGGTTGTGTCGCTGTCAGATTTGGTGAGCTCAAGACAAGGTCCTGGTGAAAGCTTGTGCATAGATAAGGTGGGTTGGTTGGGTGATCCTAGTCACAGCTTTGTTTATGGTCACACTGATGGGAGCTCTGCCTAAAGATTTCCAGATGACTACCAACTAAAGCACACATAATGTGATATATAGTGAGCAGGAATCATGCCAAGGGCTGATGGTGGTCCTAAGTACAAGCTGCTTTGCTATGCAAAGCACTACTGAAGATTGTGCATCAAAGCAAAAGAGGGGCAAAATAATAACATGTATGATGAATGGCTGTCATGACATGATATCACTCTGGAGAACAGGGGAGGGATTGCTATCCTGGAGTGCTAATGCTCAAGTTCTTTTTGAGGGAAGAAGTGACCAAACTGACAAGGCCGTCTCAAAGTCTTCCAAAGGATGCAAGCTCCAGTGATTGGTAGATTGCGTTGAATGGAATTTAAATGCAGTACAGACGTAATGCATACTCAGGATGACGAAACCATGGTCCAGTGTCTAGGAAGATGCCTTGTATAGCAAACAAGGATTGTTAAGTATGGCAGACGGTAAGCATGGACTTAGAGGCTTCAACCATAAAAGAATTTCCGCACAACATCAGAAGGAAGAAAAGGATGGATTAAAAAAATCAAAATACTAAAACTCATTAGCTAGTAGTCCATGAGGTTTAAAAATGATCCTTCAATTTCACAAAATAATACAAGCCAAAACAGGTAGTATAATCAAACTTCACCATTGAACTTGGTTTTGCTACATGCAATTCGAGCATTTTGATTACTACAATCAAACTTGAACTTTCGGGGGGGGGGGGGGGGGGGGGGGGAATCAAACTTAGACAGCTGACATCAAAACGAGTTTGCTGCGCACATAGTGAGAACCTAGAAGCTCAAGGATGTCGAAAGGAATTCCAAATATCTCAAATTCCATAAGTAGTCAATTTTGCATCAAACATACAACACGCGCCCCCCACGATTACTGAGCCCCTGCTTGGCAAAAGATTTGAACCCAGGCCAAGCAATTGGGACTCCCTAGTCCCCACCATTAAGAACACAACACCCTAGTCTATTCGTTCAATAAAAAGGTCCAGTAATTCATTTTGCTGGAGAATAGTTAGATGAGGTGATTACAATTGGCTTCACTAAGAATTTGGAAGAGAGGACGAAAAAATGCATCCAATTGGCATGAAATATTCATAATTGTGCACTTCTATGCTGCGCCAAATAAAACAAGTGCAGTACAAATAAGTACAGACTACAGACGTAGCATGATTAGACAATACTTGCACAATAGGGTCAAAAGTGTTAGATGTGAATTTTCCTG
Organism: Dendrocalamus latiflorus; assembly: GCA_017311315.1. Taxonomy (NCBI): domain Eukaryota; kingdom Viridiplantae; phylum Streptophyta; class Magnoliopsida; order Poales; family Poaceae; genus Dendrocalamus; species Dendrocalamus latiflorus. The sequence goes on from CM029658.1 coordinate 2,890,675, forward strand.
CTATACAAGGGGTTACCTATAAATATACCATACATGTATTTATGTGTGTGTATTGGCCTATTGGCCTCATGATGAATATAAACTATTCATAACATGGTATCAAAGCAAACCTAGGGTTTGTTGTTAAGCCGTCGCTTGGCTTTGCCATCTCCACCGCACTTACCATTCTTCACGACCCGTTGTCTCCACCACACTCATCACTCCTCCAGTCGTCGCTGCTCCAAGACGTTGCCTCCTTGTCCGTCTCCGTCTTCAGGGGCTGGCCGTCGCTTGGTCACCTGGCCGCCCGGATCCACTCGTCCTTCGGGGACTCATCTCCGTTTTCAGGGGCTGACCGCCACTCGGACGCCCAGCCACTCAGATCCGACTCCATCTAGGCCACCACCCAAATCTGACCGTGATTTCACCAATGGTGGGTCACTGGCTCTGCATCAACGGGGCTCCACATTGCCGCCGCCACTCCATCGCCGTCTTCCCGACCGACCGAGGTTGTCTTCCGCCCGTGAGGACGCTCGATGCCTCTCGGTTCACTCTGGATTCCGCTGGTGAGGTTGTCCGACGCCACTTGATTCACTCTAACCGATAGGTTGCAATGGGTTGTGTCGGTCTATTTTCCTGACCTACTAAAAAAAGAAAGAGAGAAAGAGAAAAGATGTCGTCCTCTTCAGGCACAGTTTTTGTTCCTCGCTGCCCGCTGATCTTTGGTGGTCTTAATTATCGGTATTGGTTTTAGTACATGCACCTCCACATATGTGGTCAGAGCCTTTGAGAATTTCTCACCGGTGAGCTACCTTGTCCCCCTCGCCCTGCTCTACCTGAGCTCATACTCCCAAAAGATGCTTCCAAAGATGCTCGTAAGGAGCCATTTGATACTTTTAAGGATGCCATGGAGACTTTTCAGACTTAGTATGTTGCCTACAAGACATGGATTAATAAGAATACTCGTGCGTCTAGTATTTTGGTTGCTAACATGGAGGTGCATCTCACTAGGGATGTGGTTGAATTGGCTTCAGCACAGTTGATGTGGGTGCTACTGAGCAAGGCATAGTTGATGGAGGTGCATCTCACTACTGAGCAAGGCACTCTCTCTCAAATTTCTTATGCTGATGCTTATGCTTAGAATAGTGTTGTTGAACGAAAGTATTGTCATCTTCTTGAGACAACTCGTGCTCTTATGCTTGCTTCTGCTACTTCTGGGCTGAGGCTGTTTCTATTTTCACTTTTCTGATTAATATTCAGCCTTCTTCTGCTCTTCAGGGTGGGATCCCAGTTGAGCCTCTCTACGGCAAGACTCTTGATTATTCTAGTTTTCACCTCTTTGGGTGTGTGTGTGTGTGTGCGCGCGCGTGCTATGTTCTTGTTGCACATCATGAATGCACCAAGTTGACCGCTCAATCCGTGGAGTATGTTTTTCTGGGTTGTAGCACTGAGCATAAGAGATATCATTGTTGGGATCCTGTTGACCAACGGATGTAGGTTTCTCAAGACGTCACTTTTGATGAGTTTCATCCTTTCTACCCCCGTCCTTCTCCTTCCATCACTCTAGAATCTCTTGTCGAGCCATTTTCTTTCCTAACTTTTCCTGCTACCCTCATAGTCACTACACTTTCACTATAGCCTTTGGTCTCTCCACTGCCTCATTCACCATCAGCATCTCCTTCACCGCCGGCACCTCCTTCGCCACCGACACCCTCTCCTGAGGTTCCTCCTAGCTTTGTTCATTCTTATCCTCTCTACTACAGTCGTCATCCACGAGTTGAGGATTCTTCTGATGCGTCATCTTCTTCGGCCCCTCCTCCTCGATATGCTCTTCGTGATCGCCAGTCTATTCGGCCTCCTAAGCACTTTGATTTTGTTGTCGTTGCTCTTGCGGAACCGACTTCTTATCTGATGCTGCTATTTATCAGGAGTGGTAGCATGCTATGGTGGAGGAGATCGTTGATCTTGAGCATACTAGCATGTGGGATCTTGTCCCTCTTTCTGCGCGTGTTACTCCTATCATGTGCAAGTGGGTTCATAATGTTAAGACCGGCTCTAATGGTTCTTTTGAGCACTATAAGGCTGATCTTATGGGACATGGTCTTCAGCAGGAGCATGGTCATAATTATGATGAGATTTTTGCTCATGTGACTCATATGACTACTGTTCGCACTCTTCTTGTTGTGGCGTCTATTCAGGTATGATCCATCTCTCAGTTTGATGTCAAAAATGCCTTTATTAATGGTGAGTTGAGTGAGAAGGTTTATATGCAGTTACCACCATGGTATTATATTCCCGAGGGTATGGTTTGTTGCATTCGCTGATCTCTTTACGGCCTTAAGCAAGCTCCTCATATCTGATTTGATCATTTCTCTTTACAAGAGATGACACACCTTATTTGAATTGAAATTAAACAAATATTCCCAGACCAGCTAGATAAACCAGACAATGCTCTCACTCCTCCAGTAGCTGCATTTTAGTGGGAAACTAGCCGTGTGCTCCATATCACAAAACTGTTAGTTTATATCACCCCAGAAATTAAAGCACTCTAATTGATTGCTTCTTGCATCTCTACCCTATGGCATCATCACCAGGTACTCCGTGAGACCGTGTTCGAGACTCGCTTTCCTGTCATCATTTGCAATAAAACAACCTCAACATTGTCCTCTTCATTACAGAGACTCTTGATAACTAAACTTCATGTCTCAATATGTGGAGTTGTTCCAAGATCAAGCATTCGATTCACAATCTGTACAGCCTCCTCTAACTTCCCAACCGCACAACACCACTTAACCACCGAATGGAAAACTGAGAAATGTGGTACAAGCCCTTTGCTCACCATATCTTCAAGGTATGCCTCCGCCTTGTCATATAACCCACTCACACACAGCCCATTCACCACCGTGGCATACATCACCGCATGTGGTGTGCAACCACTCTCCACCATATCCCCAACCACCTTGCAAGTAGGGAATAAACGGATCGGATAGTGCTCAAACTATATTTATATTCATATTTTTTTCTTAGATTCAAAAATGAATCAGACAAACGTCGATACGAATACGGATTGGACAAATATCGACACAAATTTGGATCGTATTATATTCAAAATCAGATCGAATTTGACTATTTTTGAATTTCAATAATTATTTGTGGCCTCTCCTATTTAAAACATGACACCGAATTGTTTAAACATTTTAAATTGATAAATAGTTAACTCTAATATCTAACTGCGTATTAAATGTTGATAGCAACAAATGAGTCGTTCATCTCACGTATTTGTATAATACAACTTCTGTGGACAGCTTCATATCATATGGCACAATGAAATTTAGCAAATTGACACCGGTTTTATAGTAATATTTATGCCCCTTTTTCTGTAGTTTATCACGTAATCATTGATCATTAGTATTTTTTTGCTACTAATCCTAACTAATTATGGATATATTACAAATAAATCGGTTATAAACATATCAAATTTGGCTAAAAAGAGCATGCAAAAAACTTTATTGGAGATGTGCCAAAATAACATAAACATGAAATACCAAATTAGAGTCCACCATAATGACGGGCTTGTCGAGGTAATTGAAATGCATATGTAATATGCCCAATTTGAAGGGCAAATGCAAAAGATATGTATTAGCTAGCTGTTGCTATTATAATCGGATATCCAGCTCCAAATCCACATCAGGCCATACCGGATTCACATCCGACATCTGGCACTTCCCCCAGTTCAACATTCGAATCCGTTTTCTATTCGAATTCAGATATTAAGTATCCAGATTCGGTAGCCGGATAATTCGATTGAATCCAGATCCGTTTTCACCCCTACTTGCAGGCATCCAGTGGCCGCCCCTCATGGCACATCCCAACAATAACCGTGTTGTAATGCACAATATCAGGTGACACCCCACAGCCTCACATCAAATAGAGCAGGCGGTAGGCCTCTCGGAGCTGCTTCTTGCGACAGAGGGCATTCAGCAGAGTGGTGTATGCCAGTGGGCCAGCGGGGATCCCTCTATGCAACATTTCATCGAGCAGGGTAGTGGCAGTACGGACCTGGCCATGGTGGTAGAGACACTGGGTCAGGGTGCGGTACGTGTCAGTGTAGGGGGATACGTGGAGGGAGCGGAGGCGGTGGAAGAAGGAGAGTGAGATGACAAGGTGGGCAGAGCGAGCGACGGCGTCGATGAGGAGATTGTGGGAGGCGAGGATGAGTGGGGAGGTGAGGGGGTAGGCGGGAGGATATGAGGCGGAGGAGGTGGAGCGCGGACGGGAAGTATGAGGCGGTGGAGGAGAGCGCGGAGAGGGGATGGAGAAGAAGTTGTGGGTGGAGTGGCAAGGGCCAGGGGCCGGAGATGAAGAGGAAGTAAAGGTGGATAGGAAAAGCTGAGGCAAGCGATGGAGGTGGAGAACAGAGAGGAGCAGCGGGAGGTGGAGGTGCAGGCAGGGCGGGGACGAAAGGCGGCGGATGCGGAGAAGGAGTCACGACAAATTCTGAAAATATCTGTAGATGTACTTTATGGTTAACTCTTAACATTTATTATATTTCTCTTTTTATTACTTTTAATATAGAATGAATTTAAATTGAAAAATTTATATATAGAGAGAGTAAGTTTAGAAGTTGAATTTTTTATAATTTGTTTAGTTGAACCATACTATGATTACACGCCAAGCTAGATTGCACACTTTATGTTCATGACATGCCATACCTACACAGGTATAGTACTTTCCTTATAAATTTACAATGATGTGGACACTGGACAACAGCCCATCTGGACTTGGCAGAACAACATATTTGAAATGGTTTCTAGCTTTCTAGGTCACTGGAGCAGTGCAAAGGTTTGCAGTAGCATCCATCTGTCTGTAGCACCAGATTTCCCATTCCCAGCTCTAGAGTTGAGAACATCTACACACGCCACTGCAACCACTTGTTTTTCATCGCCAGAATTTACAAGAATAGTGACCACTGGGTAAAACATAGTGCTTGCAGCAAGATAATGCTAAACTAATGTAACGAACAATTGGTCCGATTATTCTTCTGTGTGGGCTTTCAATTCATACAACCTCATGCTTTTGCAGTATTGGGGCACTAGAATATGGAGGAGCCATTTCTGTCCTTTCTACTAATTCGCATTCCATGCTTCAGAAACTACCACTGTTCTCCCAACAACCATGGAGACATCCACAACCCTAGCCTACTCTGTGAATGTACTTGCAGCAACCATCCCATACTTCATCATCGTCCGACGTTGCCATAGCATCTCTCCGCAACCACCCCACCCCCCACCCCATCCCATACTTCATCATCGTCCGACGTTGCCATAGCATCTCTCCGCAACAACACCCACCCCCCCCCCACCCCGGCCTGCAGGACTCCCACTGGTTGGCAGCCTACCTTTCCTCAAGCCTGATGATGCAAAGTATCCGATTTTCTCGATGTAGGATCGTTGGTAACTTGTGCAACCGAGCGAAATTGCCATGGCCAATACATTGCCAGTGCAACGACCTGCAATGAACGAACTCGCTAAACCACACACTTGATTGACTTCCACTCGACCACACGGAAGTAGAAGCAATGCTCTTGTAAATCACAAAGGATGAGCAAGAACAAGGCGAATAGAACACCCAATTCCTTCTCTAGATGGTGGCTGCAATGCAAACTTTAGAAAAGAATGAGTGCGGAGACAATTTTCTATTTTCAATAGATTAAACGTGGTATATGCCAAAAAAACATGAATATATGTGTTTATATAGCTCCTACAGTCGGCCACAACCCACAAGGCACCCAAACTGACTCCAACTCATTCCTACATGTATTGGATTCAAACTCACACAAAAAGAGAACCTAAATTTGCAGTTGTCACATTGTTTCGGTCATAGCGGCATGACTACAAGGTTTCTGATACTGGCACATTATCAATTGCGTGGGCGTTAGAATAAGCTTTTCAACAAGCACAAAAACATTTGATTTGGACTCTTTTGTGAAAGTTATGGTCTTTTTATTACAGGTCATGTGGGTTGTCCCGAACCGAATCCAAATTGAGTTTTGAATTGATTCCGAGTTTGAATTCAGTTGGACTTGTGGAAAATCCGAATTGAGCTTAGAAATCTTATTCAAAACTTGGACTTTGGATTCTTAAACTTCTTTTTTTTTACACACATGCTTCCTGTCTTCTCCTCTCTACTATAAATCTGGCACACCGCACACCAGTTGACATTGGTACACAGATGTTCCTTGCAACACTGAACGTGATCACAAAAACAATGTGGGGAGGGACTATTGACACCGATAATGACAAAACTGATGTGGACAAGGAGTTTAGTAACCTTGGCACCGAGATCACAGACTTGTTTAGCCAGCCCAATGTGTCACTTCTTTCCAGGACTAGCTCCACTAGACCTGTAAGGAGTCCAAAAGAAGATGAAGAGGCTCAAGATGCGGTTTGACCAAATATTCGCAAGGATCATAGAGCAGAGGATAATGGCAGAGAAGGAAGGGTGGCATAAAGCAACAGATTTCTTGGAGTACTTGCTAAAGATAGAGAAGGAAGGAGGCGATGGCAACTGGCAAGACCCCCTTCACCATGATTAATGTCGAGGCCCTTCTTCTAGTATGTACATCCATAGATCTCTACAGCTAATGTTTTACAAGAAATATATCCAGTCCATTGCAATTGTGCAAACCTCATTGGTGATTTCAACTAGCAGGACTATAAAGTCGAAACGGAAGGAAGGAAGACTGAACCACCTATTCTCTTGTACAACTAGTTTGCGTTATATCTCAAATAGAGCCAAAGTGTTTATCGAAAAAGAACCCCTAAGAAAGTAATAAAAATTTGAAATTCAAGCTTACAAGTAAGTATTGCGCCCAAAAAAAAATCTTGTATGCAGAACCAAGAATCCGGTTTCAAGCAATAGTTGAACCAAGAGCAGAAAAGCCTAATCCTGGCATACTTTTTTTTGCTTCACAGTGGATTACTGGTCCATGAAAGTCATGAATTGTGGTGGGCTTGAATCTTTTACGATTTTTCCACAATCTGATTATTTAGGTGGACTTAATAATATCCCATTTTATTAGTAGTTATCATATGTCTGTGATTAGTGTGCTTCCCAAATGAAGCCAATACAGATCAGATGTTACCTTCCTCATTCCATATGGGTAATTTGCAGTCACATTTGGGTAACTGTCTACTTTCTAGCTTTGGTTCAGTACAATGTTAACTTGAAATTTCACAAACATAAATTTGCACTTCTACAAGACCCCATCTAATCAATAAGAAAGTGTAAGAAACAGAGAGTGCATATATCATATCAAGAATTGAGCATAAGCATTATTATATAGAACCTACAGTCTTCCTATGCAACAGGATATGCTTGTTGGAGGGACAGGGACCACATCAAACACCGTAGAATGGGCCATGGCCAAGATGATGCAGAATCCCAGGTTACTACAGAAAGTACAGAATGAGCTCGATAGTGTTGTACGAAAAGACCACATGGTGGAAGAGTCACACATCCCTCAGCTTCATTACCTCCATTGTGTCATGGAGGAGACACTGCGGCCACACCCACCGCTCCCTCTCATGGTTCCATATTGTCCAAGTGCCGACTCAACTAGTGGTGGCTCATGTCCCGCAGGGCAGTCGCATCATTATAAATGCCTGGGCAATTCAGAGAGACCCTTCAGTATGGAATGACCCCTTGGAGTTTAAGCCAGAGAGATTTTTGGAATGCGATCGCAAGTCAAATTTCAGTGGCGACCAATTCGATTACTCTCCATTTGGATCTGGCAGAAGAATTTGTGTAGCGATTCCGATGGCAGAAATAATGATAGCTTACTCCCTAGCATTGCTGCTCCAAGAATTTGACTGGAAGCTACCACAAGATACCAAGTGTGACCTTTCTGAGAAGTTCAGAATTGTGATGAAGAAGGGCAAACCACTGGTGGCTATACCAACACCGCGATTATCAAAGCCAGAGCTCAATTCGTAGATCAAACTTGCCATGAAACCCACAACCAATTACCATACAAGCAGGGGCGGAGGGCTCGGTAGGGCAAGGTAGGGCGCTCGCCCTACCTTGGCTCCGCCGCGAATCCCCCCAGTTGATCTGGTCGTCATAGATGTCAGGTTGAAGGTCCTGCTGTTGCTATTGAATGAAGTCTGAATGTTCTCACGAGGAAGATGACTGAATTGTTACTTCGTAAGTCTGTTAGTCGACCTTTGGCCTTTGGGCCTTGACGCTTCACGCTTGCGGCTTGCCTTGTGGGCTTGTTGCTTGTGGGCCGCGCAACATATGTGGATTGGGACTGCGGTAGCCCGTTCGTTTTCCAGAGCAGCGACGACGCTTTGCCTTCAGCCGTCGGCCGCTCCAATTTTCGCGACTCGCCAGTTCGCGTTCTCGCCAGTTCGCCAATTCGGAGACGAATCCATTAGCTGCGGATGAGCGGATCAGTTGGCGACTTCGGCACGGCTCAATTCGGCACTTCGGCACTTCGACTTCGCCATACCTTAAATTTTTTTCGTCCTCCGCCACTGCATACAAGTTGCATATGCTACAAATTTGTTGTCCTCGCGCTATTGTTCTAAAAATTAATAATTCCACCAGAACTTATTTTATAGTATCCTAATGGCCCCAGCAATTGTACGGACAAGCTTTAAATGATACTTTTGTGGTTCTAATATGCCTCCGGACTCCTCCCTAATAAACAGAATGTGTTTGTTCCATATACAGCTCTTTAAGTTGTATTGTAATTGAGGATAGCTAATGGGTATTTATGATTATGATCTATATTTCAATTAATCAAATGGTTCTTAACATTTGTGACATGGCCTAACGAGATGTATTTCTCTTTTATTCATGGTGATTAGGTTTTGTATGTCATATGATTCATACTGTGGTTTAACAAACGATGCATACCTTACTTGAAGTTATTCGAATACCCCAAACTGCCAACATAAACCAAACAATGCTCTCAACTCCTCCAATTGTTGCATTTTAGCAGGCAAAACAACCATGCGCCACTATTTGCAGATGTTTTCTTGCAAACCCTAATTGTTGATATGCCGCCAGAAAATAAGCCACTGAAGAACTGATTGCTTCTTAGACCTCTACCACGTGACACCATCACCAGCAATCCTTGAGATCGTGTTCGATCCGCGCTGCCTTCTTATCATCATTTGCATGTTGCAAGAAAACCACCTCAACATTGTCCCCGTCATTCCAGACACTCCCAATCACTCTCAAGCTCCGGACATGTGTAGCCACCCCCGAGATCAAGCATCCGATTCACGACTCGTGCAGCCTCCTCTATCTCGCCAACTGCACCAAACAACCTAATCACCAAATGGAGCAGCGAGAAATGTGGAACATCCCATTGAGCACCATAGCCGCCAGGGACACCTCCGTCTTGTCATGCAAAGCAGTCGTAGACAGCCTATGCACTACCGCGGCATGCATCGCCACGCCGCATTCAGTGTGCAGACGCTCTCCACCGTATCCTCGACCACCTTGCGGGCATCCAGCGACTGCCCCTCACGCCACATCCAGTAGCACCGTTGATACAGGGTCACCTGATCTTCTCGACGTAAGATCAAGATACTCACGAGGATTCAACGAACCGTAATGATCTCCCGTTGCCAATATAAGAGTTAGCACTCTATAATTCACCTAACCACACGTGCTGAACTTCACAACCACAAGATGAAGTTCTATCGCGCTCCCAATTCCCAGCGAAAAGGTTGAACGATCTTGATTTCGATGAACTCCTAATTCTTCCCTCAAGCTGGTTCGGCCAACAGAAAGAACAAGAGTATTCTATTATCAAAAGTAGTCTGAAGAACAATAGAGGGGGTGGTGGCTACTTAAAGCCAACCCTAACCTCCGCACGCACGGGCCTAAGGCTGAGTTCAATCTAATTTACGAATCCTAAAGCAATTCGGAATTGAGTACTAATTAATTACATGGCTGAATTAAACAATCTCAGCCCATCATTGGTACGCAGGCCCACAAACTCCTCAATTGGCGCATGGGCTGCGTGGAGCTTCCCTCATTTTGACATGTGACCGCATGGACCTCCTCCCTTGTGGTCGCATGGCTCTCTTTTTCCTTGGGGCTGGCTCGTTGGTCCTTCCGTCCTTGTTCTTCCATTGCTTCAAATATAAGAACGCACAATATATTTGCATTAGGTAGTATACTATTCTCGTCTAAAGCAATAGAAAATTCTTTAAGAAACAAAAGTATATGTTGTTGTAGTAGCTTAGCTCTTGCTCTTGTCATAGGACCTGTTGGAGCCTCATCACTAGCTTTATCGTACACCCTTAGAGTGAAAGGTGAATGCGTAGTAGAGATATCCTCATCAACCGTGGTATATGCCAGCGGGTCGGGAGGCAGGTATGCCCCTATACAGCATTTCGTCGAGCAGGGTAGAGGTAGTACGGACCTGGCTGCGGAGACATGGGCAATAGAGACTGGGCCACCGAAGGTGAGTTAAGTGTCGGGGTCAGGGGATAAGTGGAGGGAACAGAGGGGGAGAGGGGGATGGCAAGCTGGGCGGAGCGGGCGTTGACGTGGATGAGGATGCTGTGGGAGGCGACTGGCGAGGATGAGCGAGGCGGTGAGGGGGTGGCGGGAGAGAGCGAGCGCGTGGAGGATGCCCGGGTGAGGCATGGTGGTCGGGGACACGAGGATAAGGAGCTCGAGAGCGAGGAGGGGGTCCGACTGCGAGGTCAACAGCTTGTGCAGCTGCACCGGCGATATCGCCAGTGGTGGCCGTGAAAGCATCGGTAGCGGTGGCTTAGCCGGTGGCAATGGTATGCGCTCGAATTGCGTACGTGGGTGATGATAGATGAGTAATTTACTCTGAAACTGTTTATACAAATCACACTATAGCTTTTTTTAATTTAGTTTATTAGCATCTATTTTTATAAATCTAATTCTCTCTTACTAACAAACGATATGTATTATCTACCACAATTGCAGCTCGGTAAGGCCAACCAAGCCATCACAAATCGACTGGTGGCCGGCTCATCACCATTAGCACTAGATCGGTGGGTTAAATGTGGGTGTGGAGCAAGAAGAGGTGGGCCGAGAAGTAGAGCCAGATCTATGTGGGCTTATTCTGGTATTAGGCCATTCACCAAATGGTAGACAAGTTTTAGCCCTGGTTTTTTTTTTTCCAAACTAATTTTTCACAGCTCATGGACTTCTTGGACCGTTGCCCGTACCAAACGTCAACAACTCGAGAACGGCCCATGTCTTCTCGAGCATCCCAGGCCCAATGACAAGCACATGTCCAGCTTTCTTTTTGTCTAGGCCACGGCGGCTCTGAATTTGAAGGGCGATTTCGACGTGAATCAGGCCTAGATTCCCATGTGCCAACCATACACGAGCGACGCTGTAAGAAACGAGGGCCTGTGTCCCGAAATCATTTGGATAGCCCAGCCAAGTAGCCAGATTCCAGTGTGCACCAGGCCAGCCTATGCCGGATATCTAGGAGACTGTCCACCTGTAAAGATGACCATGTCGTTGATGATTTTTTTAGTATGTTGATATTTTTTGATGTATCTTTTAAGGTAATAGTGGACAATGAAGATGTTAATGTGGATAGGGCACGTGTCGCGGGCTTAAAAAGTCATTTGAAAAAACGACTTTAAAAAATCGTTTGAAGCAGTGACGGCTTCAGGATTGGAGCACTCCTCAGGCTAAATTCGAACCTAATAATAATCTAGCATACCACAAGTCTAAAACTATATTATGATATAATAAAAAATACGCCATAAATACATCATTGGTATGAAAATTTTGCTTAATGCTCAATACTTGAAGAGTTCAAGTTTTCAACATAAATCATAATAAAGAAAGTATATAAAACCAGAATGTAGTGTAATAAAGATACATCAAGTATCTCAAATCCTAAATGGAGATTTGCTCACTATTTTATGTGGCTAGCCCACCATTTCCTCATCAATAGTAGAACAAGAACCAAAACCTGCAAAGACAGCATAAAAAATAAAATAAAATACGAATATGAATATAGATAAATTCAAAGAGCATGAATATTACATTTGAAATAAACTAACTTACCACTTGTACGAGAAAGTTGTTTCTTGCTTCTCTTCAATTTGTAATTTGTATCCTTAAACCTTAATAGTTAGTTCCTGAATAGCAAATATAAAACATTAAACATATGTCATTTCACCTGATTATTCATTCATTCATACTAATTTTGAAATATAAAAATAATTCCTACTAAAATCCTAAATATATTTCCTAAATAATTTCTACTAAATATCCAGTTCACCACTTATGACTTATCCTTACGACGAGTCGGAGAAACGCCCTCACCAGTCACCAGTCACCTCATTTAATTACCTGCTCTGCTCGGCACTCGCCTCGGCTGCTCCGCTACAGCACTGCTTGCAGCCTCGTCTGCTCCTGCACCTGAGACTCCAAGAAGCGAGAGGCGACTCGGGCAAGAGCTCCCCATGCTCGGCTCCTCTCTGCTTGGCTGCGGGTTGCGGCGGTGCAACCTGCGGGTCCATGAGGGTGACTAGGCGAGGGCGGAGGCCAGAGGCCGGAGACTCGGAGGTCCACAAGGGCACTGCCATGGTGGGCGGCGCCGCAGTGGGCAGCAGCCAGCGGCCCACGACGTCATTGCGCGACGAGGGTGAGGGCAGAGGCCAGAGGTCGGAGACTCGGAGGTCCACAAGGGTGGCGCCGCGGCAGCCCACAGCGTCGCTGCGTGACGAGGGTGGAGCCACGACGGAGGCGCAGCCGCGCAGGTCCACTGTCCACGAGCTAACGAGCACCCAGACTCCTGGTCTCCCGGAGGGCGCAGCCGCGCAGGTCCACAATGGCAGGGCGGCGGCCTGCGTCCGCGTTGGGAGTGAGGGGCGAGGGTGGCGGCCAGCACCCAATGGACCACGAACGCACGCAACGGCGGCCGGCGGTGGGGGGGCGCGCAGCGGCGTGGGCGAGGGCAGTGGTCGGAGGTGGGGGCGCACGCAGGCGCAGCCGCACAAGCGAGAGCAGCGGCCGACGATTGGGGCACGCGCAGGCGAGGGCGAATTGCTGGATCGGGGGGCTCGGGGCTGGGTTAGGGATTAGGGTTTCCTTTAGTGGGTCTTAGTGGATCTGTGAATCTCTTATGGGCTGCTGACTTGATGGGCTATTGACTGCTATTTTGGTGGGCTGACTTGTTGTTTGGGCTGGGCTGATAGTTTTTAGGCCTCGGGCTGGGCTGCTATATCAACTATTTTACTAAGTATATACTAGAGGGGATACTACTAATAGCATTACTATCTCAGATTATAGTCTATTTAACTCAAGGTCCAATTCCGCCTCTGGTTCGAAGAAATAGTCCCACTTAATTTAACTTCTAGATAGACCATTGGCAAAAGACCAGAAGACAAGGGAATTTTTTGTACGGATAATCCATTTTTTATTCGAAATTACATAAATATACCCGCGGGAAATTTTTTTGCAAAAATAGGCTCCAGTCGCCTAATGGTTGGGCGACTGGAGACTTTCGCCCAACCAGACCGCGACAGCTGGAGAGTCTACGAACGGTTGGGCGATTAATTGCAGTCGCCCAACCGTTGGGCGCCTTCAATGTAGTCGCCCAACAGTTCGGCGACTGTGATTCAGTCGCCCAACGGTTGGGCGACTGAAGGTGGATATAAGGCGACGACGCAGCGCCGGACTGTTCTTCCGTTCGGGCAGCGCAGAGAAGAGAGGGGAAAGAGGGAGAGGGAGAGGAGAAGAGAAGGGGGAGGAGAAGGAGTGCGCGTTTTTCAGGTAAGTTTTTGTGTTATATTTTTTTGTTAGTGTAGAAAAAATAGTTTAGAAAATATAGTCTAGAAAATTAGTTTACAAAATGTAGTATAGAAAATTAGTTTAGAAAATTAGTTTAGAAAATGTAGTCTAGAAAATTAGTTTACAAAATGTAGTATAGAAAATTAGTTTAGAAAATTAGTTTAGAAAATGTAGTCTAGAAAATTAGTTTAGAAATATAGTTTAGAAAATGTAGTTTAGAAATTTAGTTTACAAATTTAATTTTCAAATTTTGTTTAGTAAATATAGTTTAGAAATTTAGTTTACAAAATGTATAAACTAAATTTTGTATACCATTTATAATGCATTATCGTACAAAAAATAGTATTTAAATGTACATGTACAAAATTTAATTTTGCAATTATTGTACAAATTTAGATGTAGAAAATTTAGTGTTGAAATTTACATGTAGAAAATGTAATGTTGAAATTATTGTACAAATTTAGATATAGAAAATGTAGTGTTGAAATTTAGATGTAGAACATTGAATGTTGAAATTATTGTACAAATTTTCCAGGTATGGCTCGTGCTGGACGTGACTCGGAGTGGTGGTTCGCACTGTTGGACGAGCACGTGGACCGCTCTCATCGCGCTTCCCGTCTAGTCCCGCCACCGGGGAGCACGGACGACCCGCCTCAGCTGGGAGTGGTCCGGACACGCACACCTCGCGTGGCATGGGGACTCGACCCTCGTTGGACCGCCAAGTTTGCACTACTCCAGCGTTTAGTGCGACCGTAAGTTCGTTCCGTGCTGACCTTCACTTTGTTTGCAGGCTGCGGGATGCCGGGCTACTCCCTCTTGCCCGGATGGTGCAGGCCATGGACGAGGATGGAGGCGCTGGCGCCGCTGGCGGGGACGAGGCGGGCGGGGAGCGATCACGACGCTTTCCGTTCGACCGTTCCCTGCTGACGGCTTTGGTGGACCGTTGGCGGCCCGAGACGCACACTTTCCACCTCCCATTCGGGGAGATGACGCCGACCTTGCAGGATGTGTCCCTGCTCCTTGGGCTTCCGATCGCGGGAGACGCTGCCTTCCTACCGGAGGCCCCGGCCCACTGGCGCGCTGACCTGCTCGCCAGATTCCAGGGTGTCGTTCCACCGGCCGATGACCACCACGTGTTCGGAGAGGAGCAGACCCATGGGCCGACACTGAGGTGGCTCAGACAGTACCGGGTACGTGGTATATAAAATCGATCGTGTCTTCGAAGCTCTTATTTGTGGTATTATGTACTAATAACAACTTTTTTGCATTCAGGTGGAGCGCATGGTTCCGCAGGCAGACGATCAGCCGGTCTCGCGGCACCTGGAGGCGTACGTGCTGTGGTTGTTTGGTTGGGTGCTTTTCACCACCAGCCACGGCAACTCGGTGGATGCGCGCCTCATCGCTTATGCGAGGGCGATCGCTGACGGCGAGCCCCACCAGGTCAGCTGGGGATCGGCCGTACTTGCCGCGACGTACCGCGCGCTGTGCGATGCGTGCACGAGGGTCAAGGCAAACTCGATCCTCACGGGCTGTCCCCTTCTACTGCAGTTGTGGTCGTTCGAGCGCTTAAGCGTCGGACGACCTGTGCTGGACGACATGGGTCCGTACCGGGTCACGCGGGCGTACCGGGTCTTTGTGGAGCAGCTCGACCGCATCACATCCGACGACGTGCGCTGGGAGCCGTACGCTGATACGGCAGTGCACCTCATATACGTGGAGGGCTTTCTGGCTCACCCGCCGGAAGCTCGTGTACCTCATATACGTGGAGGACTACGCACCCCAGCGGGTGATGCGGCAGTTCGGGCTACGGCAGCCGGTTCCTGTACCCGTCGGACCATCGCTTCCGCGGCACGTGCACGGGTGAGTGATCGTTTGTGGTAAATATGTACATACTTACTACTTGAGAGGCTCACCAGTGGTGGGCAGCTGACCCATGATGAGGGCGTCAGCTTTGCGCGTCGGATGCACGATGGGTGTAGACGTATTGTTAGCCTACTGTCCTGCACGAGGCTACCGGCGGTCTCCACGCCCACCGCTCCGCCTGCTCGTCCACCAGTGCCACCCCGACCAGCGTGGCACTACTCTGGTGCACCGACATGGACACGTCCTCCACCGCCTCACCCGGAGCAGCCAGGGGGTTCAGCCTGGGCAGGGCCTCCTACACCGGTTCACTTCACGCCTCCTACGCACACCCCTGTCTTTCCCACCTCGATGGCGCCAGCTACGGGTACGCAGAGGGTCTTATATCGTGTTTATCCGAAGACGACATGCAACGAACTAACGATATTAATATTGCAGGTACTTACCAGCAGCACGGCGTCTCCCCAGGCCCGGACGATGTGGACCAGTTTTTCGCGGAGTGGTCCGGGCAGTTCTCCGACGCAGCACCGGAGGTTCTCTCTGGCAGTGCCCTCCCCGGTGCACCGGAGGGCACACAGCCAGAGGTGCAGCTGACTCCATCAGCGCAGGGGCGGGATAGACACCCTCCTGCTCGTTTTACTTTTTCGGATCGTCCTAACCCGTTGCACCGGAGGAGGGCCAAGCGAGGCCGTATGGGAGGACGCGGGCGCGGTGACGGGGCACACCAGGGTGACCAGTGAGGTGTGTTGCAGATGCTATATATGTTATGCATGTAATGAAAAAACATGCGGCATGTTACTATCAGTTATATTATGAAGTTTATTTAAATTTACATAGTCTATCATCTCTCTCCGCACATAAACTATCTCACTTAACAGTGTATGTATCGATCGTTTTCTACTCAATCTTTCATAAAAAAAATTTAAAAACTTTTTACATACCTACAATATACAATGAACATAAACTTTTATTACAACTTCACCGTATTTTTTACCGGTTCAACGTTACAAAATTCACAAAATTTAAAACAATCACGGGGGCTACATGCAGTCGCCTAACGGGATGGCGACTGCATGCTAGTCGCTTAACGGGATAGCGACTACCGTTAAGTCGCCGAACGGAAGAGCGACTTAATGTAGTCGCTCTACCGTGCAGCGACTTAATGTTCTATATTGTGTCGCGGTCTGGTTGGGCGAAAGTCTCCAGTCGCCCAACCATTAGGCGACTGGAGCCTATTTTTGCAAAAAAAATTTCGTGGATATATTTATGTAATTTCGAATAAAAAATGGATTATCCGTACAAAAAAATTCGAAGACAAGCCCGATATTTCCCGTGAGCTCGTGGTATATCTATGACTTGTCAACGGGCAAGATATTTTCGCCCCTCGGTGCGTTTGCGTTGCGTATCTCCAAAGAAAGATTTGGTGCAGTACTACTATCTCGCATAGCCCATAACCACACCAGATTCTGAATAATCAAATCCTACTGTCCACGTTTCCACCCATAGGACGGGATAGATCGCGAGCTAGTGGCCGCCGCAGCTCCACCTCTCGTTCGACCTTTTTTTTTTGTGTGTGTTCGTTACTAGATCGGTCACTCTGCTAGCTTAGCTCCTCTCGCTGGTCTGCACTTGGATCGCCTTTTCGTTTGGCTCACTTGAGAATGTTCTATATTCGCACGGCACAACGCCGCGCTGGCAGGGGGCCAAGGCGTTGGCAACCAGCCATGTTCTGCCTGCACATCGATCAAAGCAAGATGGAGACGTCTCGTACGAGCCTGGCCATAGAATGGAAAGCTACTCGTCGTCGATCCAGAAACGCCTCACCACTCGCTTGCCGCGCACGCGCCGACGACCGACGAGCTGGCCGTCGACGCACTCGCCTGTGCCGGGAAATGGAAAGGGTTGAAGCATCGCAAGAATTGGAAGCTGAAACTTCCTGGCCTACGCTAACGTATGGCTACCGACTGTAAAAAGTTGGTCCTTAGGTCGACAGATTTAGGCCGAGTCATGCCGCACCACGTGAAGGCACCCGATCTCGAGCTCTTTCAATCCATCCGTTTGGTCGTTCCTGCTGCAACTTGCAGCACTTGCAGGAAGATATTAGTGTGCCACGTAAGACATGTGATAGCGAGACGAGAGGAGCCAGAGGACAGCGACCAAATCCAAGCCAAGGGGCCCTTCCGGATCGAGACCCCGCGGCCCACGGCATGGCTCCTCAGGACAGGTGCTATATTTTCGTCTACGATTTATAACTGATGATGGTGGTTTATAGTTTTAATATAAATATTTATATAAATAAATTAAATAACAATAAATTATTTTAAAAGGATAATATAGAAACTGTTTTAATTATTTATTTTAAAAAATTGTAGGTCGCAAACAAAAAAGAAGTGGACATTGCGTCTCGTCCACGAGGCCACGAAGCGCCCACTGGCATTGAGACCGTGTGGATCATCCACCAGCTCCTGCCATTTGTGTTGGCTGCCAGTGTACGTGCTCACGAGAAAATATCTAGCTACTTGATCAAGTGATTAGTGTAGTAATTACGAGTGGACTACAGTTATTTGCATGATTCTGCATGGAGCTTGTGCCGCCATGCTCATTAGAGCTTCTGTCTTTTAATTTCATCTTTTTTTAAATTTTTTGGTTTTTTTGTTTTTTTTGTCTTGTTTCTTTGTATTGTTTATGGTGATATAACTTTTTTACTTTCTAAATTTTATTACGACAAAAACTATAAGTAATTACATGGTAAAATAAGTCATAAGTTAACACTTCTAAGTCTAAACGGGCACCATTGGAGGCGGAATTCTTTTTATGGATATTCTAGAAGCATTGTTCGGCTTGTCCGAAAGTATCGTCGTTTCTTTCTTTATCCGTGTCGATACATGGAGAACTCAGAAATAGTTGATGCATGTAGGCCATGAATGGATAAATCTCGTCCATTCCTTTTTTTGCAGGCTTCAAGAACAACCTTTTGCGTTCGAGGCACTAGCATTTAGCATACGTCACTTCGTAATTTCGTCTTTGCCAATTCTAAAGAAAAGGGGTTGTTTCTTTTCTTTTAGCGAGGCATGTGTGGAACCGCACCATTTCGAGCACTAAACTGATGTTATATTGGCTAGCTGTAACTGTCTACAATATACAATTCAGCGCCATGCCATGCGTCTTGAGAAGCTCGTGCCACTTTTTCACTGTAGGGGGCTATCTATGTACCATCAGAGATGCAATGGGAGCGTATATATTTATTCTTTATCATATTTTTTATTTTTTAAGTTAAAATAGGGTTTAGATAGTATCGAATACCTATTTTTTCTGTTTAGTCGATGGGATTGACGAAAATTACCCACTTCTCGTGTAACCCTATATAGAACATTGGATAGTAGAGGTGTAATCAGACTATCAGAGTGAATGTAGAGAGACTAATTGCCGATATGTAGAAGAAAGGACATTAAATTTTTTTCACCTGCTTAGATATGGTAATCCATCTATCTATTATCCTGTTATTTAGTGAAGTCACATATAAATACATAGAGACGAATATCGCTCATTTCATATTTAATTTTATATTTTTTCAGAGCCAAAGTTAGACAAAGATAATGTATCCATTAACTATTTTCCGCACAAAACCTTCGATCCGTCAATGGAATGGAAATTATCCGCTTTTTCACCCCTACCGTACCACGCTGGTACATTGTTCCGCCATGGTTGCTAGTTCACATCAGTTGAACAGTTGCACCGCGCATGTTATATTCTTCGGAAAATCTCGTGGAACTTTCACATACACCCTCACGAAAAACGTGTGCTTCTATATATGCCGTACAAGAAGCAAGATGACAAGGCTTCTAGCTTAGGAGAAAAGATCAGCAATTAGCAATCAGTCCTCAAGGGACAAAGTTGCAAAATCCTTGTTTGTAATGGACACGAGAGCGAACACAGCCACAGCCCACAGCTCCCCAGAAAAAATATCCTTCACGAGCAAGGCAAGGCTCCCCAAACGGGCGAAGCAGATATTTACGGATTGTAACCCGGAAAATTAACATCCACAACGAGTCCAACGAAACGCCAACCACTACTACCCGACACCCCATAAAATAAAGAAATCCGCACCAGAATCCGGGGCCCACCCGCCCCCGTCCTTCGGCACCACAGCCGCACGATTTAACGACGCAAAAACGCCCATCCACGGCCACACGATCCCCCATCCCGCCTCCGACCCTCCACGTGTCGCTATCCCAGCCGTAGATTCGGCCGTTTTAGCTCCGGTCCTACCACGTGTCCCTCCCGCGCAAGAAAATATCGGCCGGGGCGAAAGGAAATATCCCGACCACGAATTTTTTAAATAATCTATTTTTATTTCAAATTATAGTAACATATCTATATTTTTTATTTTACACTAAAAATTCTCTGTTGCTACACTATTAGGGCCTGTTTGGAACAGAGGAATTTCACAGGAATTTTGCAGGAATTTTGCAGGAAACAGTTCAATTCCCGCAGGGATCGGGAAAAATTCCCGCATTCCAAACAGGGCCTTAAACAACTTAGCCTAGTTACCAATGGTTGGGCAACAAATATCAAGCAGCTCAATGGTTGTGCGACTTTGACATTTATCGACTAATCGTTGCGTGACTAGGCTCTAGTCGCTCACTCACATACAACGTACTGCTCGAATATTTTAGGAAAACACATGTAAATGCGACAAATATCTAATTCACTCACTGGTTGTACGACTAGTGCTAGTCACTTAACCGTTAAGCGATTTAGATACTTGTCGCTTAACCGTTGGGCAACAGCACAAGTCGCTCAAACGATAGAGCGATAGATAATTATTAGTGTAAAATAAAAAATATAGGTGTATTATTTTAATTAGAATAAAAATAAGTTATTGAAAAAATTCTTACAACCACTGACCCAGCGATCGCCACGTCACCGCGGGGCCGTGTGACGTGGCGGCCGCACCCACCGGTCGAGTGGCCGCAGATATTTCCTTGGCCCCAGACGAGGCCACCACCCCCATACCGTCGCACGTGCCCACCTGCCACCGCCTCCCGCACCCACTGACGACGTGGGCCCATGAGGATGTGGCCTACGTGTCTGTCGCACAGATTCTTTATATAGTATATACCCCCGCGACTCTTCGGCTTTGTCGTGCACTTGTGTCCCCTCGCACTGGCACTTTGATTTCGCGACCCACCACCGATTCCGATTTCCAAGTGGCGAGCGCGAGGAGGAGAGGAGAGAGGCGCGGTTGGGCGGCAGAGGTTAGTAACTCCGGCGAGGAGAGGGCGGGCGGAATGGGGGGAGGACGAGGAGTGGAGGAGAGGGAGGTGGTGGACGTGGAGGACGGGGAGGGGGAGGAGGCGGCGGGGTCGAGCAGGGAGACGCGGATGCTGCCGAGGATGCCGGTGCGGGTGCTGCTCGCTGAGGGCGACGACTCCACGCGCCACATCATCTCCGCGCTGCTCCGCAAGTGCGGCTACCAAGGTGCGCGCCACCGCCGCGAGAAACAGCTACTTTGTTTGTCCCTGTCAAATTTCTTGTTCGAATTCGGTTAGTAGAGGCTAGTTACACGAGCATGGGATGAATCGTATGCGGAATGGGGCGGTGTTGTCGTGCTGTTTGGTGCGCGCTGAAAAAAGATGCCAGCTTTGGGAGGCGCCGATGTTTCCTGGCGGTAAAACTGGGTGGTTGATGCCGATTTTATTGAGCTCAAGCTGGTCTGTGGAGTATGGCGTGGTAGAATACTTAGTGTGGCGTGATGACTCGTGATCTACCTTCCACACGATACGTTTGTCAGATGTGCTAATTTTGATTTCTAATTGGCAGTGGCGGTGTTGATAGTTACTAAGTTCTCTTCCTTTCCTTGTTTTTTCTCAACTCTCAAGTAGTGATGCCAGAGCTGCTGCTGTTGGATGGGAACATTGCTCTGTAGCCGCCTATACTGATGAGATTTGGTGTAGTGCTGCCTGCTCTTTAGGAATACGCAATTTAACGCTCGACTAGAGTTTAAAACTATACTCCATGCCATTTGGGGGCATCTGGTTGCTCAAGAGTGATTGGAAGTGCATATGTCAAAATTGCACGCTAGTATTGTGTCTTGAGCGTAGTTAGAAATATGCTGCACAAAAAAAACTTTAGAAATATGCTGAAAATGCAAAAAAAAAAAAAAAAACTTTAGAAAGATGCAAAGTATACTTCCTTCATCTTTGGCCTCTTGAGTTCTCCTAGTTTTCTTTAACTTGATGAAATTCTGAAATGACATTTTTCATTAGCCTTATGCACCATATTTGTTCTTGCAGTTGCTGTAGCCTCTGATGGCGTGAAGGCATGGGGCATACTAAAGGAAAGATCTTTCAATATAGATCTTGTTTTAACTGAAGTTGAACTTCCTTCGATGTCTGGGTTCCTCCTGCTCTCCACAATCATGGAACATGACGCATGCAAGAATATCCCTGTCATAAGTATGTCTTAAAATTGAGTTACGTCAGTCAGTTCTCGTGTTTTTAGTTTCTAATGCCACTACTTAGTCTAATGCTTTTTTGGTGGGCATGCAGTGATGTCTTCACATGATTCAGTTAGCACGGTTTTCAAATGCATGCTGAAGGGCGCAGCAGATTTCCTTGTTAAGCCGATACGGAAGAATGAGTTAAGGAACTTGTGGCAGCATGTTTGGAGAAAACAATTGGTAAGACCACACTTGCATCATTTTAGCATGACTGTTTTTTTTACTTTATCAATTATAACTTAGATTTTGCATTCTTCACAAGACTTAACTGTTACTAAACCTCTCTTATCCTATTTTACAGGCAAACGGTAGGCTTGATGTGCAGCATACTCAACAAGAAGACAATCTTACAGAAAGACACGAGCAGAAGACTGGAGTTACAAAAGCTGAAAATGTGGCCCACAAAATTAGGGAATGCAGTGAACAAGAAAGTGATGCGCAAGTAAGTTTTAGAATCAGTAAACATAACGTTTCTAGCTGCCCTTCCTTCCTACTTTTGGTAGCCCAGATTTTACAGTCTGAATGCTATTGTGAGCTTGATGTGGCATGTGTGCTTGACATTTTACTTTGCCCAATCAGGATCGAACAGTAACACTTCCATATCCTGATATTTGGTCCAAAGGCAGTTTCATTACCCACACAACAAAGCTGATACTAAGTCATGTCAAAGAAGTTTTTTAACAGTTTGGATCTGTATTAATCTTAGGGAACTAATTTAGCAATTTTTCAAGTCAGGTGGGTAATGGAACTGTTTGTTGAATGGGAGTAGTGTTTCTTGTTGGCGAAGTGTCACAGTTTGGTCATGTTGGGCATGGTAAAATGAAGTACATATGTCAAGCAGCAAGGTAAGAAATTTTTGGCTGCTCGCTGGATGGGAATGTGCTACGTATGAACAGTTTGATAAAGCATGCGACTTTGTTTTTAAGTACTGAATATTTGATGTAACATTGAATCAGTAATGTGCTCTTGTCTTTGAGACATCATTCTGCATAGTCTTGAAATACCTGGTAGTTGTTCGTAGGGACTATGGTTCTCTATGCTGAATTCAGATATCTTCACTGCTGTTCTGCATGGATTGAATTTGAGATCCCCTCGTGCAGAGCTCTTGCACAAAGTCAGAACTGGAGGCTGGGAGTAAGCACACCAACAATTTCCTGGAGTATAAGCAGACAACAGGAAGGCATTTCTCTACTCCTGACCACAACGGCGCTGAGAAAAATGGACAGACTAAAATTCAAAGTAATAATATTTTCAAATGTTTTTAATTTTATATATCGTTTGTTTGCAGGCATTTTACTAATTTTACCTGCTTGTGATGTGGCAGCAACTAAAGATAATAACTTAATTCTGAGGAGAGAAGGGGATTTATCACCAAGGAGGGCTCATTCGAATGATAATAACTGTGAGAAAGCTTCCAGAGATATCGAGCTAGTTCATATTACTGATAATCAGCAGAAGCATAACACACAGTGGGAGGTGGATATTATGAGAATAGATTCAGAAGGAAATGATGGCAAGTGCTTCTCCATCCCAGCACACCAGTTGGAGCTTTCTCTCAGAAGATCTGACTACAGCAGATTAGAGAACCAGGAGAAAAATGAAAGAACAACACTGAGCCACTCAACTTCATCTGCATTTTCCTTGTAAGTTTACCTCTCTTTTCACTCATAGTAACGGTGCTTTTGTCATTCCTAAGGCAGCTGTAAACTAGCTCCAGTTTAGTTACTATGTTCATGTAAGTTTTTGGTTTTATTGTAGTATCACCGAATATTTTCTGGTCATTAATATTTCATCATTTATTCCCCAGCATGGTGAGGGGACTTGTGGTTAGTTTAGTTTGCCACGATATGGCCTTGCAAGCATAAAAAGAAAAGAACAAATATTATGGTCATACCACAAACTTTGGCATGGAATTACTCAAGGTTGTCACGGCGAGACCGGGGCACCTGGACGCCTAGTTGACTCGGTGCCCACTATGACGACAGTTAGACGATAGTAATAAATACAAGTAATACCTTATATGACCGAAAATTAAATAGCCATATAACATAATAGCACAAATTATCTAAATAACAAGGTTTATAATAGTAAATAGCATTAATATGTCAAAATTAGATATGGTTTCTGTTATTTGTATTTATTGTACGGGGTTAGTTGCAAATTTACATCTACATATATGTGGGCTCTTGGCCTCTTGGCCCATGTCCCATGGTGTAGAGCCGGAGCCGCCGCCTGATTGCATTAGGGTTAGGGTTGGGCTACGTCGCCGCCGTCGCATGTGCTCTTCCCACCCAGACCCTCTTCCCGCCTGCTGTCGCCGCCTGTGCTCTTCCCACCTGACCCCTCTTCCCGCCTGACGCTGCCTTAACCTGCTGCTGTCGTCGGTCACCTCTTGCCGGCTCCGCCTGTTCTCCGGTCGCTACCTTGACTCGTTGCTCCCGTTGGCCGCCTCTTCCCGTTGCCTTCGGCCGCCTCTGCCCTCCTCCGGCTGCAGATCGGCGCTGGCGGCGAGAGGAGGAGGCTGCAGATCGACGCCGGCGGTGGGAGAAGGCTGCAAATCGCCGCCTTGACCTGCCGCTCCCACTGCCTCTGCCCTCCTCCGGGTGCAAATCGCCCCCCGGCGGCCGCCCTTGGCGACGCCCTGGACGCCTAGGCGTTGCCCAGCACCGCCTAACTCCTCGTGGGCTGGGTGATCGTCCACGGCGTCCCCCTCTGGCCGCCAAGACGCCTTGATAACCATGAAATTACTTGTTGTGCCTTTATTACTGTAATTCACTGTACAATTTGCTTGTTTTCACAATTTCACAAGAATCAACATATGAGATCTTACAACTGTTGACCTCAAAAAAGATCTTACAGATGGAATTATTTCTCATTTTCAGGTACAACTGCAGGACTGCATCCTCTTTTGGTAAGGCTGGTGATGGTCAGACATGCAGCACCTCACCAACACATGCGGATCTGGAAAACAAAAATGGAGACTCGGCAGTTCCCCCTCAAGACAAGACAGAAACAAATCGCCCTCCTATTAGAGTTGTACCATTTCCTGTTCCTGTGGGAGGCCTCACATTTGATGGGCAGCCATTCTGGAACGGTGCACCTGTGGCATCCCTTTTCTATCCACGTTCAGCTCCTCCTATTTGGAATGGCAAAACATCCATGTGGCAAGAGGCAACCACCCAAGCAACTTCTTCGCAGCAGAAGTCACAGCAGAACGATCCAAAAGATATGGATTCTAAGCAGCTTGATAGAGCAGAAGAACAAACAGTCTTAAGTCCTCCGAATGCAAATGGAAAGCTTCTGTGTATTGAAATTCCTACAGATGAGTCACGGCATGTTTCTCCTATGACTGGTGAAAGCGGAAGTAGTAATGTGCTGGACTGCGCCAGAAATACTCTCGAAGGCAGTGGTTGCGACAGCTCTTCCAACCTGATCACTGCCCCTACTGAATCATCCAATACATTCAAGGGTGTTCCTGAAAATCCAAGCACCGAGGGCTTATGCCACCTGAGCCAACGAGAGGCTGCACTGAACAAGTTCCGGCTTAAGAGGAAAGAAAGGTGCTTTGAGAAGAAGGTAGGCACAACAACTAAGTTTTTTTCGTTTCAATCCATATCTTGGTATCACCTACTAGGAGCTGGGGTTTACATTTTTACATTCTACGCAGGTGCGGTATCAGAGCAGGAAATTACTTGCAGAGCAGCGTCCGCGGGTTAAGGGTCAGTTTGTTCGGCAAGATCATAGCATGCAAGGAAGCTAGGCGCGACCACGCCACAGGTGACAAGCGGTTACTGTTGCGCTGTGGGTATTCTTGTGGTCAGTGTCAGATTTTGCTTAAAGAGCGAACTTAATTACGCTGACCTTTCAGTATCCACTGTGTGCTTAAGTTAAAGTTTGTACTATATATAGACTAACTTCCTCCTTGTCGTAGGTTAGGCCCTGGACCTCGTACATTGTAGAGTGTGTCAGTAGCTCAATTGGCATGTTTTGTTTCTGGTCGAGATAAGATATATGTATCCTGTATCAAGGTGTGAAGGATGTCCAAAGACATTTTCTTGTACAGTTTCTTACACAGAACATCGTTGTTGCAGTTTATGTTGGACGTTTCAGTAAAATAATGTCTGTTTTGCCGTGAGTACTGGTGTGGAATCGAGGGATGCTTTTGTAAATAGATCCATGTATTATGAGTTCTCTATGAAGTTTGGTACAGTTTGGTTGGAATTCATGTTCTTGCACCAATCTTTCCATGGAAATTAACCCCATCAGTTTGAAGTCGGTAGTAGGGTGGTACTTATTCGGACTGATTGGTGGCCTCGCCGCAGACACATCGCTTGCCATAGACGAGTGCCGACCGTATTTACCCCAGCGCCGGTGGAAGGGATGGGCGCCGTTGACCGTATTCAGTACACATCATTTTGTAGTTACATTAGTGGCTCCATAGACTCCCTTGTCCCTGACCATACAATTACTGATGTTCACAAGATAAGATTCGGTCATAACAAATACAATGTCGATAATTTAGTGTGCTTATGGCTAACAGGGAAAGAACATAAAAAACTTAAATCCAAAATTTTAACTTGTACAAAGTTCAACAATGAAGAGAAGTATGAAGCATGCTTCCTGGCGATTTTCCCATCCTTGGTAGAAATGGCTTTCTTTATGCCTCCCTCCCACCATGCGAATGACTGGTCACAAAGTTCATCTTTCCCCCAAAACACCTTGCGAATTGCCAAATCCTTCAACAAAGCGCACACAGTACACATAAGTTTCCTTATTACCCAGCTTAATAGGAAGAACATAAGTGCAAAAGTATCATTACAAAAAAGTAGACAGCTCACTACATATTAAAAAGCACCAAGTAATTTGGTGTTTGCACTAATTTGATCATCATTCATCTACTATGTAACAAGTATTAAGAAAATTAAATAACCTTCAATGGTACATTTATAGTCACTGAGGAGCAGTGGCGGATCCAGGATTTTACCAAAGGATATGCCGCACCAAAATTTTCATATGCAATTCGATAAAACCATTTTGCCAATTCGGTAAATAATTGTAAAGTTTGCATCATAATTCGGTATACAGGCACTAAATAATATGATAAGTCTTAAATTTAAGGATTAAGTTAGAAACTTGCACAAATTACAATATAAATAGTTCAAACACCATACTAATAGTCTGAAATATACATAAAAGAGACTTACAATACTACTTGTATGACTTTTTTGGCATACGCTTTCTAAAGACCATGATAGTCTCGATTATATCATCTTATTTCTTAACTTTGTTTTCAATATAATTACCAAGTTGTAATTCAAGTTTTAGCAAACAATTGCTCGAAAACTCTTTAGGGTAGAACTCAGTTAGTCTACTTACCTTCTGTGTATCGAAAGAAGCAAATGAGTTGGAAGGATTGAAAGACTGACATGTGTTGGCCAATGCATACAATTCCGCATTGTACTGGACCTAAACAACATAAGAAACTTAAGGCATCCAGATGGACCAGATCGCTCAATTTATGTTACCCAAAACAAGTGCCAAGAGCATAAAGCAGTTTAAGTATTTCCCTAACTGGGCTGCATTTACCCACTCCTAACACAACCACACCATCAAAACTAGTGCATTTGCACCACAATACAATACAATAGAAAAGACAAGTCTCTCTTCCTCCAGCCAACCTCTTCAAGTCTCAGCAATGTGCCAAATTTAGACAGACATGCATGTACAAAAAACCCACACACACAGAAGCAAGCGTAAAAGGGTCAACTACCTGCTCATCATCCGGCGAGGAAGCTTTATTACTGCTGCTGTTGCTCCCGCTGCCGCTACTGCCACTCCCTTTCATCTGCACAAGCGCGCAAAAACAAAACAAGGTCACAAACCCATGGGAAAAAAAGCCGCTTCCGTTTCACCCACCACGAACTACCAAACTCCCAACTCCCATCACCAAAACCACATCAAAACACCCTAAAACAATTCCTAAAAATCGCAAAAAAAAAAAAAAGAGAGTAACAAGAGCTTTATTACTAGCCCCAACCCCCAGCCACACACCCTCTTCTTCTTCCGGGCCGGGTGGTTGAACTTGCACTTCATCCCGATGCGGCAACTCCCGAACTTCACGTAGTAAGTACAATCCGGCTCCCTAGGCCGCCGCGGAAACAGCGGCTTCGAATCCGTCGCCGCCGCCGCCGCCGGGAGCTTCTCGCCGGAGACCTCATCGTCGCTGACGACGCCGGGGACGGGCTCGTCCTCCCACCCCAAGGGCTTGGGTCGTCACGCGACGCAAAGTCGCGGCGCGTGCGGCAGGCCGGCAGGCGAACCGTCAGCAGGGTGCGTACGGATGACGCGAAGTCGTGGCGCGTGCGGCAGGCCGACTGGCGTTGGTACTGCGGGTTTGCAGCTGGGCCCAGGGTATACCGTGGCCCACCCGGTATACCCTGTGAGTTCACCCCTGCTAAGGAGCACTAAGAAAAGAGATTTCTACCTTATTTTTTGATTTCAAGCTAAAAGACCAGTTGTTATTCTAGAGACTAGGTAATGATCCATGAATTGTTGTAACTTGTAACCTTAAAAGAGAATAGATAGGGCAAATTGATCATATACCCTCTTCATAGTTCAGAATCTAGGATATACCCTCCTACACATCCAAATTGATAATATACCCTCCTCCAATCTATTTGTTTTACAAAACACCCTCTTTACCTTTCCAGTGTATTTTTTCATATCCTTGTGTATTCCATCACTTGAAATGACCAAAATACCCCTGATTAAAGTTTAACTTGATATATACACTGTCCTCAACTTTAATCAAGGGTCAATTTGATACCCTTCATTGATTGAGGCCAAGCTTATTTCGCTGCATAAATTTTGATAGCTCCATAAATTTTTTCCACCCCCAATCATGCTCTTTCTTCCAAAATCGGTGCAGTGTATCTGAAATACTACTTTCTTTAAACTTCACATGCAGAAGACAACCAAAATTACTAGCCAAACCAAACAGTGGTATATCAAACTCACCAGAATACTTGGATTTCTTAGGGTCTCTATTAATTACAGCTATTGTAAACTGCGCAAAGTGACTCCATCCCAAAACAAAAGCAAACCATATTGAAGATCACAATTGGGCTATCAAGAAATGTGTCATGGATGGCAATACATAGAACAGTTCATCTACCTGGGAGCAGTTTATCATGGTTGGCAACACAAAGAAAGAGTGACAAGTGATTGCAAACATCACATCCTTGTGGATAAATCAAGATGTACCTGCAAATCAAGCTGTAGATCTCAACATGTGATGAGGAGAAAAGCTTGAGCCTATAAATCTAAAGCAAACATGGTACTCATTGACATTTGAAAGTTAGCAGGCTATATATAAGACTGCAAAGTACATAATAAACAGAAAACAATAGCCAAATTAAATAAATAAAAGAACATGTCCTAATTCTATGTGTATATGCAAATAAAGTGAGAAGGTAAAAGAGTAAGACTTCCCTTCTTCGGTATGTAAATTTTTGTAAATAGGAAAAGAAAAAAAAGGCCACTCAGTAAAGTATGCTCCAGACTCTAGCGAAATAAGCTCGGCCTCAATCAATCAAGGGTATGTGCTCCAGACTCTAGTATGGTTCATCAATCAAGGGTCAATTTGATATATACACTGTCCTCAACTTTAATCAAGGGTCAACTTTAATCAGGGGTATTTTGGTCATTTCAAGTGATGGAATACACAAGGATATGAAAAAATACGTATAAAGAGGGTGTTTTGTAAAGCAAATAGATTGGAGAAGGGTATATTATCAATTTGAATATGTAGAGGGGTATATCCTAGATTTTGAACTATGAAGAGGGTATATGATCAATTTGCCCGAATAGATAAGGTATACCTGCTATAGAAATAATTAGCAAATAGACTTCATTTGACAAAATAGACCGTTGTTACTTGGCCTGATGAGTAGAGCCAAACACTATCCTCTTCACTTGACACTAGTATAGTGTCCGTGCTAACGCCACGGCGGCATTTTAGGGATGCACACGAAATCAACCAAACGAATTTTTGAATGGCCATACATGTTTTGTTCCCTGCTGTCAAAGCCAATTTTTGAATGGCCATACATGTTGAACTGTAGCATACAATGTTGAAATCTAATGCTATTGAGGTACACCTTTATAGAAGAAACTAAAACAGAAATAAATAAGTTGTTGCCAAATTCACCATACCACTTTGATTTTTCGGATTACAGTGACAAAGTCATGAAAATCACTGTCAATATCAACTATTTTCTACTGCAATTCTAATGGCAGACATAGCACAGATGTTTGCATGAGCTGGATCCTGAAGTATCATCTGAGAATATATATAAACTATAACAATTTTGAATACACGAATATAGTTACAAATAGCTGTAAGAATAAAATTACGAGCTGATGGAGTCCGAAAAACAGCAAATTGCTTTCTCATGTGAGTAGCAAGTGTCGCTATGTTTATCTAACTGATTGAACTATCCAGCCTTTTCAGCAAATTTTGCTAGACCACAGCCCACAGGTACCACAAGTTGTTTAGACTACAAAATATTAGGGTTGTAAGGTATGTTACCATCTCAAGGAGACAACTTCAAAAATCATAGAATGAGTGTCAACTAACAAAAGCTAATGCAGTAAACATCTATCATATGAAAAGGTGGGGTTCTTTTACAGAACTTCCCCTATATTTTAACTATATAACCTAATGCTATAAGCGTACACGTGGAATCCACGTCAAAAGTATTGAATATCAAAATTTATCTTATTTTACAATCTGCAAGAAATGAATCATCTTAAGCACATACTAAATATACAGCAAAAAAGATCAGCCAAAATCATAAACTGAAGTGAGAAAGTTAAGCAGAGTCGTCAGATTCAGGATGGAGAAGAAGCGCATGACAGAAACAACAAAATTGAATAAACATAATCTTAAAAGTTTGGACTACTAAATACTAAAAAAAATTATGTACCTTCTTCCTAAAAATGGAGGCAAAAATTCAAATAGCGCAGAAGCCCAAGGTGAAAGATGTGAAGAGATGTTCTCAACGGAAACACCTTTGTCATGTAGCCCATGGATTTCCTAGAAAAATTAGCTCAGTTCAGTAAAGCTTTGAATGGAAAACATGAGTCCATCAGGTACTGATATGATACTAACCTGAAGCAAAGCATACAGTTCAGGAATACTCTCAACAAGGCCTTCAAGAATAAGAACAACACCATGATATTTATCTGCACAAGATAATATGACCATCAGGAAAAAATGCAACTGCATAATATTTATGTGCACAAGATAACATGAATACCAACAACTTGACACTACAGTATAAAGATTTGTAAGAACCGCCTAATTCCTACCTTTTTCAGCTGTTGTCTGCATAGCATCACATATCTGCTTTGTAATATCAAAAATTGTAAGTTGTAATGCAACAACCTCCTCAGCAAGGATAACCTGAGAATGATTTAAGTCAAATTAATATGAGTAAATTGTGTTCAAATCATATTAATGTGACTGAATTTTATATTATGGAACAACCAGGTCAATACAAAAGAAAAGCAGGATGGCTAACCATATTTGGATGCGATTGCAGAGCACATTCCAATGCCATATGAGATGCTTTCAGCCCCATCAACCGAATAAAATAGTAATACTGCCAAGAAAAAATGAAGTTTTAGGGCAGATAAGCAATTTAGGCAGTGAATGTATAATTTATTTGTGTCAAAATTTTGAAGGATAATGTAGAAAGGTCAGGGCTACCTAATAATATAGTATAGTGCCCGTGCTAACGCTACGGTAAAATACAAAACAAGATAAAATTTGTAAAAAAATAAAACGAACAATCAGATTCATTAAGATTCACGTCTCATATATTGTATAACCAAATAAACTCTTGAAACGTAGTACTCAAGCAGTAAATGCAGGTTACCATTGCAGTCAAGTCACAGAGCTAGTGCAGGTGAAAAGTACAATTTCAATAATGTATCATATTTAGATTATACAATACCTTGTAAGAAACGGAAGCTTATTTTTCACTTTTTCCAATTCAATGAAGCATAGGTTGCACCGCTCCCGCCTAAGATGAACAAACAAGTAAAATCACATTACATAATCTAGCAATGGCATATTAGGAGAGCAGTTGACTGAACCAATACCTTTGCTCTGCTTGAAGATCTACACCCACAGAAGATGGACCAGCTGATACTGTTGAATGTATTACTGGCCCAAAAGTTCTGACAAATTTCACCAACAATTCTAATGAAACGCCTAGATGCCTACATAGATTTAATTCATGAGAAATAATGTGGATTGTAATGTAATAAATAAATGGATGACAAGTAAGACGACATGGCACTTGGCATGGCACAACACATATATTAATCAATCAAAACTTTGGTGCTAATAATGATCATTTCTACATAATCCCAGAATGCAATCATAATCACTCACAAAAGCAGCGGTGAGAAGTTACCTGTCGGTTTTACTCTCCAGAAGGTCGGTGAGGACAGGAAGGATGCTACAGCTCTCCCTTATTTATGCTTCTCTTTTTCAGGTGGAATTAGCAGTAAAGTAAAAAAAAGGAGTCTCTTAGTCTACTTACGTGCTCTTACTCTAGTTTCACCAGCTGTTGGGAATCTCAAGAGCCATAATGCACTGTTTGGGACACGTTTGAGAATGTTGCACCTTAAGTAAAGCGGTAAAGATTAGTCACATAAGCAGTTGTTACACAATGGTATCACATGCTAAACCTATAATCCATCAGAAAACAGTAGCAGGTCAGCAAATAACACACACTCCTTGTCATCTGCTGACCAAATACACCAGTCATAGCTGGCAATCAGCAGGATCTCGCTTCAAATTTTATGCAGTTCGCAGGGGTGGAGAGACCAATATAACACCATCACCTCGGACAAAAAGGAAGGGGATGGTACGTCTAGTGGTCTGGAAAGACAACAATAATTGGACATAGTTAATATGCAAACATATTCATTATAAATTTCACATATTAGCAATAGGTAATGTAAACAATTGTCCCATAGCATTAAATTACTCCACAAACAAGTTGTTATGGTCTTATGGAACTGCAGTCATCTTATGTCACACTAAATCACGACCATAAAACCCCAGCAGTCTAAATGATTCAAATAGCTTTGTGCTCTAACAATGTTCAATGGATGTCAATAGCACAATAAACAAGTTGGCACTCTTTCATAAAATGTGGGCAAGGATGTACTGGATAATGAATAACATCAAATCTAAATCTCACATAGTAACTAAATTCCAAACATATATACTTACAGAAGAGCTCCCTGACATCAAATGTGGTGGAATGGTGACTTCTCTGGACTCACGGTTAACAACATGCTTCTCATTGCCACCCAGCTGCACCTTCAAGACGCGGAAATTTGTTCCTCCTAGGTCCAATCCATAAAACAATCCTTCCTCTCTCCTAAATTGAGTATCATAAAAGTAAGCAGCCTAATAATAATTCTAATGGTGTGCAGAGGTTAAACGTAAATTTGCCCATTGAAATCTGCAATCTTCACCATCAGCTATCCTGAAGCCCGATAAAATACCACATGAATGGATCATACTTTAATGCTGTCGACACAGTAAGGAGTTGGTATTTCTATTTTGTAATGACCCATACATCCACATCCATGAGTTCAGTCGAATGGTCATCTTATTCTGGTCATTCCATTAACAGGCGCAAAATCAGAAGAGAGAGTAGAGAAGCAGAGAGGAAGGGACAAAGGGATGGCAAACCTGGAGAGGAGAAGAGGGGGGCAACGGAGGGGGGACGACGGCACGGCTGAAGCAGAGGGCTCATCGTCCTCGTTGGCGACGCCGGCGTGTAGGGAGTCGGTCGAGAAACAGAGAGAGGAAGGAACGAAGGGAGATGGCAAACCTGGAGAGGTGAAGAGGGGAGCGACAGAGGGGGACAGCAGCGTGGCTGAAGAAGAGGGCACGTCGTCCTTGTTGGCGGCAGTAGCGGCGCACAGGGAGTCCGCCAGTCAAGTCCTCATCTCCGCCTCTTCGGTCTCCACCAATGCCGGCTAAGGAGAAGAGGGGCTGAGGGGGCAACAGAGGAGGGACGGTGAGGGGAGCGGCGGCGCGGGGGAGGACGGGGGGAGCGGAGGGAGTGGAGGCGTGGGGGAGAGGTGGAGATGGGGGAGCGGCGGCGCGGTGGAGGACGGGGGGAGCGGAGGGAGTGGCGGCGCGGTGGAGGACGGGGGGAGCTGCGGGAGTGGAGGCGCGGGGGAGAGGCGGAGATGGGGGAGCGGCGGGAGTGGAGGCGCGGGGGAGGAGGCGGCGGCAGCGCGGACGAGCGCAGGGTGGAGAGGGGGATGACCTCGGAGACGGGGAGGTGGAGGGACTTGGATGCATCGAGGAGGTCCAAGGTTGCCTGGGAGCGGGAGTTGGGGCGGTCGTCGGAGATGACGCAGATGGAGGCGGAAGCGTGGGCGAGGACGGGGTGGGGGAGCGGGAGGAGGTGTGGATTGGTGGTGGGCGAGGCGGGGACCCGGCGGAGGGAGAGCTGGAGGAGCACGAGGTCGTCGCGCTCGTCAGTGAGGAGGTTGGGGGGCGCCTCCGCGGCGCGCGCGCGCATCCACTTGGTCAGGGACGCTACAGTGCCGGCCACCGTCGCGCTGAGCACCTCGTGCGGCTGCGGCGACATGGCGGCGGCGGCGGCGGGGGAGGAGAGGAGAGAGGGGTTTAGGGTTTGATGTGCCGGGGGATGGGCGTGGGTGAGGCGGTTGTGCGGCGATCTGGGTGGGAGGCTAGCGTTTGGGGCGGAGCGCAGGGGGAGGGGAGGGGAGGGGAGGGTACTGCAGATCCATTGAAGGATGACCGTCGGATATGGTTGAGTAAGGAGAGAGAATGGAGGAGAGTTAATCTGGTGCGGACGTTTTTAGGATGGTGTATTTCTGAGTGCATATTGTGGTGTAGACGTAGTTAAGGTCATGACTGTGGAGCAGATAATTGTTGGGTGGATGTAGGATAATTTTAACTGGTGGATTAATAGTGTAGATTAGTGAATCATGCTTCCGCAGTTCCGCCACATTACCTTGGTAGATATCCTTCGTCCATCCGCCCGCCCACTCAGCGCCACACGCAGCCGTCGCGTGTTGTCTCTGCCGCTGCCTGGGCACCGCGCACGTTCGGTTCCTAACGCAACGGGCATTGCATGGGTAGAGATGGCAATCGGGTGCGGCGGGTATGGGTAGTGCTCGCCCATACTTGTATCTGTGACCCTGATTTACGCCTACGGGTATACCCGCAAAAGACGACAGGTGAAAAATCTTGCCCATACTCGTCGCCCGTGGGCATACTCGTTTACCTGCGAACTGAGAATCACCATCTGAGAGTTGAACTAATGACAGATACATATAAACAACAGCTGTTGCTAGGAAATATAATAGCTATCAAAAAGTTTATAACAAACAATACCAATTAGAGATATGAAAAAGTTTATAACAATCAATAGTAATTAGAGATATTGCTATGACTGCGGCACCTGTCAATCTATATCGCGAGTAAATGGGCAGGGTGGGTACCGGGTACGGGTGGAGCTTACCCATACCCGTACCCATTTACCTGACGGATAGAGTGTTCCTCCAATATCCATACCCGTGGGTAAAGAAAATATCTCATATCTGGTTCCATAAAAGTATTTATCCATAGATATACGGGTAAACATGCACAATTGATATCCCTATGCATGGAGGCCATGGGGCACTTGCGCGCGGGCGCGGCATGCCCTTGTCGCGCTCGCCCTTGGCCCGGCGCCCAGGCCGCCCGCATCCGCACCTCGCAATGCCTCTACCGCTGACTTGGGCCCTGTTTGGATACGCTTATCTGAGAATCGATTTTAATCTGATCAGGATTTTCTGATAAGTCGCGATCTGAAGAATCTGCAGTCTGAAGAATCGTCGCGGTGGAAAAAACGACCCCTCGGGCTCGCGGCACAGGATTTTGGAATTCCAGTGCAAATGCCGATCTTTCCCACCGCGGCGGTTGAAAGAATCGAAAAATAATCAAAGTGTTTGGGTGGGATTCTCGTTTAATTCTACCTAGAATCGAATTTTAAGCGTATCCAAACAAGCCTTGCACCTCCTGCGCGCGCTCGGTTACCTGAACAGCTCCGCTCGCACGCTCCGGGTGCTGGTGCCGCGGGCTTGCCGGATGCTGATACGTCGGCCGTGGGCTCGTGGTGGTCTTGGGGAGCAAAGCCCGGCCGTGTTTCTCGTTACTCGTGGGTATGATTTGGGTTTTTTTTTCCCTCAAGGCCTGGGTGAGCCGAACATTCCTTAATCTTTAGGAGGCTCGGATGGCCAGGTGGGCCAGGATGACTTGGGTTCTGATGGGCCAGCCCTGATACTACAAATATCATGACAAATATCTTTTTGTTGTTGACCTAGGCCAGCATCTTTTCAGCGCATGGACATGTTCAGAAGTGACGTGGCTTTTTTCTTTTTGTCATAGGCCAGCATCTTTTCAACGTATGGAGATGCCTAGAAGTGACGTAGCCCTTTTCTTTTATACGTAGTTTTTAGTTTTTAACTGTTGCGATAGGAATTAAGAAAGTAAAGAATACTTACGTTGAGTAGCCATACTGTTCAAAATGACTTCTGTAATGACTCTTACAAACGGTTTATACAAACCACCTTGAGGAACCACTTTGTTCAAAAATCGACTTCTAAAAACTAAAAGTTAGAAGCTGTTTGGAATATGACCTATATCTTATGATTTATGACTTTTCACGAATAAATAAATGAGACGGTGTCTCTGTTATCTTTTTCAATGCGGTTTATTGGAACAATATTTTCAAACTAGTTTAGCTACCAACTATAGCTATAAGTCATTAACCACAAACGCAAGCAATCCACCTTACTTTTCTAGCGGACCGGCCACTGTCATGCCTTAAGGAGGATACAATCTATCTAATATGTACAGGCATGCGCTCGCCAGCCCTTGTGCACAGACCAAAGCAAAAACGGCACACAGCCGAAACAACGGCCCAGCCGAAAGCAAAAGCAAAACGGCTCCACAGCTGAACCCGCGATTTCTTCTTCGGAGCGTTACGTATAGCCTCAGCACTCTGCTTCCATGCATGCACACGCACAAAAAACTCCACGAATGGCACTTTTGTCCGAGCTCGCTTTCCCTAACTGCTCTCAATCCAGAGACCTCTCGGGCTCTCGGCTCACGTCTTGCATGCAACTACCCACGTCTGTCTCGCGATCTTGTCCTAGGGCCGATCAGACTGCAATGCTGTGTACGAAACATGCACCGAAGCAGAAAAGAGCGATCGATATGCCAAAACGCCATAAAGCTCCGGGCAAGAAGCCAAACCTTGGTGCAACAATGGAGACCTCCAAGAAGCAGCTCTGCGAGGTCCACAGCGCGCGCCGCAGCCGCAGGCGCCTCCTGGCCACCGCCCTCCTCGTCGCCGCCGTCGCCGGCGTAGTCGCGATCGTGCTCTTCCTCGTCTACCGCCCGCTGAAGCCGCAGGCCTCCGTGGCGAGCGCCGCCGTGTACCGCCTCGCCAACGCCGGTAATTCGTCCTCGGCGCCGCCCTACGCGCTCTCCGCCAGCATGCAGTTCACGCTGCTGCTGCACAACCCCAGCGACCGCGCCGCCGTTCTCTACGACGGGCTCGTCGGCTACGTGACGTACCGCGGGGAGCTGGTGACGCCGCCCGCGCAGCTCCCGACGGTGGTCCAGGAGCGCGGCGCGGACGTGGCGCTGTCGCCGCTGCTCGGCGGCGCCGCCGTGCCCGTGTCGCCAGACACGGTGGGCGCGCTGGCCGCGGACTGCGCGGCGCGGCGTGTGCAGCTCCGGCTCGTCGTCATGGGCCGGGTCAGGTACAAGACCGGGCCGTTCAGTAGCGGGTGGCGCGACCTGTACGTGAGGTGCGATGTCACCGTCGGGCTAAGCATGGATGCTGCGTCGGGCGTCGGTGGCGGCGGGGACGTGCCGCTGCTCGAGTACCCCCAATGTGCAGTGGACGCTTGAGTTGGCTACTGCTTTGATCAATTGTGGTGGCAAATAAGGGATTGCGCAAAGAATAATGTTTGTCTTGGAAACCACCTGTTCAATTTTTGCCTAAAAAATAACTTGTTTCCTTCATATAAATCATAATTATGTTGTTTCACATAGCTCATAATTAGGTTTGTATGCAATATGATAGCTGCGCGGCATAAAATAGGAACCGGATAAAGACAGCATATCTAGTGCTAATGCCAACTTAGGTGCTAACATGCTAACAAACTTCAGGACCATCGGATCTCAGCTGGACGGGCACGATCTAGGCAGGTGGAAACCACCGAGGCACCGAATGATTTATGCTTATTTGCAAGAAACCCCTTGCCGCTCCTTTGTCTTCAGTCACAATTCACAAGAGTTTGCTCCTCCCTCCCCAGGCGCCGCCCCTCCCCGAGCTCCTCCCCGAGCGCCGCCCCTTCTCAAGCTCCTCCCCCGGCGCCTACCCCCCTGCATTGCCCCCTTCAGCCTCCTCTAGCGCCCCCTGGCCTCCCTGATGCTTCCCCCTTAGCTTCGCCCGGCACCACCCCCTCTAGCCTCCAACGGTGCCCCTACCCCCCTCGGCCTCCCCCAGCGTCGCCCCCCAGTCTCCCCCTGCACTGCCCCCTCTAGCCTCCCCCTCCCCTCTAGCAGTTGGCGCCTCCTCGACCACGTCGGCTTCGACCAAGCGCCGTGGTCAAAATTATCTTGGTCAAAGCCACCGTGGTCAAAACTACCGTGGTCAAAGCCGATATGGTCGAAATCACTATGATCAAAGCCACCATGGTCAAAGCCGACGTGGTCAAAATCGCCGTAGTCGAGGCTATCATGGTCGAAGCAGTGCATGGTCGGGGAGGGGAGGCGCAGATGGAGGAGGGGGCGGCGCTGGGGGAAACCAGGGAGGGAGTCGGGGGTGGCGCTGGGGGAGGCCGGGGACGGCGCCGAGGGAGGCCAGAGGGGGTGGAGGGAGGCCGAGGGCAGTGGTGGGGCGGCGCCCAGGGAGGACGTGGAGGGCGGCGCTGGGGGAGGGTGGCACCAGGGACAGATGCGAGGATATGGAGGTGAGCGACTGGGAGGAGGAAGGAGAGCGCCGCCGGTGGCCGGGAGGCCAGCAGGTCGAAGTGAGCTCTCCCATGGCGACACCTTCGAGGGGAAGAAGGGAATGACCGAAGGATATTTTCATGATTGCAATCATCCAGGTGTGGGTGTAGTGAGGAGTGACCTTCCACCCGCATGAATCGTGACTGTTCATTCTAGATCGGACGACCAACATTCGCATTAGCATATTAGCACTCAAATGGGCACTAGCACTAGATATGCTCCCCCGGATAAAATTGTATATCAAAATGATTTCCAGCATGACCGCATGATCGGAACCATGTTCATGTTTTTCTGGATAATCGAGCTATTGGAAGCAAATGGAATAGGAATACTAAGTGGAATCAAAGAATTCGCACATAATGCTGACATGCTGGGAGTTGTGGAAGGAGCGCAACCGTAGAGTTTTTGAACACAAATATTTTATATCTAGCGGTGTCGTGGCCATAATCAAGGGGGAAGTGTGTCTCTGGATACATACAGGCCTGTTCTTTTAGGCTGCGGTTTATAGTTACGAACTATGACTTTTGGTCCTAGTGCAAGTGATTGTGTGAACGAATCGAAAGCCGATAAGTTTTCTAGAAATTGTTAGTAAAGGGTTACAAGCTCCTTATAGGCCATATTCAGCTTCCGCAATATTATGGTTGGTTTTGGAAAAGCACTTGTCAACTAAGGCATAAGGTTTTTTTGGTTACTAATCAAAGATAGACTCAACACAAGAAGTTTATTACATAGGAAAATTTTCAGTCTAGATGATTACAGTTGTGTCTTATGTGATCAAAAGAACGAGGAGAAAATATATCATCTCTTTTAGAGCTGTCCGTTTGTACAGCTATGTTGGGATTATATCTGCTTTTCAAGAACTCAGGGCGTTTCGGTTCATGAGTCCATCCTCGAACTCAAACAAAATATTGATCGACCTTTTTATATGGATATTATAGTTTTTTCTGCTTGGAAAATATGGAAAACAAGGAATAAGAGGATTATTCAACAAATCACCCTAGAGTTTCCTGGTTGGAGGAATATTTTCAAGCACCAATTTGCCATGGGTATTCATAGGGTAAAGAAAACTTACAATCCATTTATTGAGGATCGGTTCAATAGTCTGAACTATTTTTTTTTCTTTTCTCTGTTCTCTTTTGTAAATATCGCTTGTAAACTTTGCTTGTTTTTTAATATATTTTTGCAGCAGAATTCTTTCCTACTGTTTCTATTAAAAAACCATCCCAATAACTTACTTCAAAATAGTGACAAAGAAGTCATTCAATTTATTTGTCCAAAAGAAGTTATAAATCATAAATCATGAATCGAAATAAGCTGAAAAGTGCATCCCCGTAACTTTAGTTCCGTGTGCTCTGTTTTAAGCGGTACCACCTGTTGCCGGTCCACAACAATCACTACACAACCGATTGGTTGGCCCAGTGTAACGCCCCGAACATGGGCCTACGGACAGCCGCCACATAATCATAGATTAAAAGTTTAAAACCAATTGGTTGGCCCAATAACTCGCAACGCAGATGACCGCAGCATCAGGAGTTTGGGCCTAATCAAAATGATCACTCTAGATATCATCAAGATTTTGCTGATATCTTTTACTTATGGATTATAGCTTTTAAATAAAAATAATGGTAGTGACTAAAAAGTGGCTTTTAAAAGAAGTAGACTATTGGTGCAAGGGATGAGGGAGAGATACACGCACGTGATGGGAGCGAGATGACTAAGATGAGTATTACACTCATGACCCCTGCTTTATCCTGAGAGCAAGACAGTACCGAGAGGAACGAAGAAGCCGCTTCAAAAAATGAGGTATTCATATTAGCTTTCGATTTTTCTAAGCAAAAATAAAAAATATAAAGGGAATTTGGTGTTTCTGCCCCTGTTCTCGACTGCAAATGTGATTTTACCCCTACTTTTTTAACTTTGTGATTTTGCCCTCGCGATTTTGAAATGAAGACTCCGTTTACCCCTGTTTTGTGAGACCGTTAAGACTGGAGGATTAAATGGTAAAAAAAAGATGCCCACGCGAAAAGACAAGAATGCCCCCACTCCC
This sequence comes from Dendrocalamus latiflorus, assembly GCA_017311315.1. Lineage (NCBI taxonomy): Eukaryota > Viridiplantae > Streptophyta > Magnoliopsida > Poales > Poaceae > Dendrocalamus > Dendrocalamus latiflorus. The sequence continues at coordinate 2,932,021 of CM029658.1, forward strand.
TCTCGCCTCTCCGCCCGCACTCCCTCTCGCGTCTCCACTCCCTCTCGCCTCTCCGCCCCCACTCCCGGCCGCGTCTTCGCCCCCCTCGGCCCCTCCGCCGCTCCACCCTGCACTGGGACGCCACCGCCTCCTTCTTCGCCCCGCCCCTCCGTCCCCCACAGGCTGCTGGCCTCCTCCTCCGCCCCTACCAGGCCACCGGCCTCCTCCGCCCCCAGATCCGCCGCCTCCTCTTCCTCCTCCTCCGCCCCCACCAGGCCGCCGGCCTCCTCCTCCGCCCCCCAAATCCGCCGCCTCCTCTTCCGCCCCCACCAGGCCGCCGGCCTCCTCCTCCGCCCCCAGATTCGCCGCCTCCTCTTCCTCCTCCTCCTCCGCCCCCACCCGGCCGTCGGCCTCCTCCTCCGCCCCCACCCGTCCGCCAGCCTCCTTCATCCGCCTCAGCCCTCAGCGCCTCCGCCGCTCCACCCTGCACTGGGACGCCGCCGCCTCCATCTTCGCCCCGCCCTTCCGCTCCCGCCGCGTGCCCCCTCTAGCCGCGGCTCTGCCCGTGAAGTCCCGCGCCCGCGCCAGGGCTGGCCTCCCTCTCTCTGCTCCCGGCCGACGACAGCGCCCCGGCCGAGCCGCCGCCCCGCCGCCACCGTCCTCCAGATCGAGCCGCCGCCGGCCTGATGGTAGCAATGGTTATGCAATCAAGTAGCAATAACAGAGCTCTGTTGGTAATGGTAGCAATGGTGACTTGTGAAATTGTCAATTTGATTATGCGTAAGTAATTGCTATGAGCTCTGTTGGTAATGGTAGCAATGGTGGCTTGTGAAATTGTCAATTTGATTATGCGTAAGTAATTGCTGTGAGCTCTGTTGGTAATGGTAGCAATGGTGACTTGTGAAATTGTCAATTTGATTATGCGTAAGTAATTGCTGTCAGTTCGCGGGCTAGTCGCTGAAGTTCGTGTACCCATCTTCTTCGTATTTTTGGTCAATGCGTGCAGCTCTCAAGTTAGACAAGTTCTAAATTCAAGATGGCACATGCATAGGTACTATGGTCCCTGCTGCCTTTTCCACTAACAACATATGGATGCTCTCCTGGGTTGCCTATTTGGTTTTTGGAGCAGTCATCTGCTGTCTGCCGAACCACCAAAATGTAGCCTTTTCAATTAAAAAAAAGAACATTTAATGGTTCTACATTTAATGGTTGAATGTGATGTTTGCAAAATTTGACAAATTTTGTCTAGATTTATATTAATAAAATGAATGCATAAATTTGTGTCTAATTCTGTTGACAACATCCCTACCAAATATGTCAAAACTTCAATTTCGAAATAGGGGTAAAATCACAAAGTTCTCTAACAAAACAGGGGTAAAATCACATGGACAAACTTGTCTATTCGTGCAAAAGTTAACACTGTTAACTGGCTTTAACGGAATAGGGGCAGACTCTCCCTTCAGTTCAAAAACACAGGGGTAAAATCATAAAGTTTAAAAAATGAGGGCAAAATCACCATTTCGCTTGAAAACGATGGCATGAACGCTTAGCCCCAAAAATAAAAGACAATACAAATAATACCTTACTTTTGCGACGGCTCGCCCTCCCAACCTTGCTTGCCTTCTCGATGGCGTTGTTCGTCCCCCTCCTTCGCTACAACACCTCCCAATCCTCTCCCCTTTCCTATCTCCAACGGATTTATTGATCATATACCCTCCATTTAGATGGAAATTCAGGATTTACCCTCCTGACTCACGTGTCAGTGACTTATGATGACCCCGTGTGTCATTGAGATGAGGAGGGTAAATCCTGAATTTCCTAACTAAAGGGATGGTATATGATCCAATCCCCCATCTCCAACAGCCCACCGCCACACTACTGCCTCCCTAAGAGCAACTCCATCCCATTAGTCATTTCTCTCTCTCTATTTCCTAGGATGAAGAGGCTAGCTATTATTTTCAGCTCTCTATTTGAGTTAGCATTCCAATGGCCTAGCTATTTGAGAAGCGAGTGAGGAGGCGCTCGCCAAATCTAGCTAGCGGCCGGGAGAAAATAGCGACTCGATAAAAATGAAGAGGAGGATAAAGAACCGGTTGGAGTCCATTTCTTGAGTCATATTAGGTAAATATACAATGAAGAGCAGGATAAAGAACCGGTTGGAGTTGCTCTAACCGCCTTTCATCATCTCACGTCAAAACCTAACTCGTCGGTGTTGCCCCTCGTCGACCTTGCCCACCGCCACTCGCTACATTGCCGCCTCCTCTGTCCACCGAAATCTAAGGCCAGGAGTTCGATGAACCCTGGCCGTAGACGGCCACGGAGCTCACTAGAGGAGCAGTCGCCGCCAGAGCAAGAACCTTGACGACGCATCTGACGGCGTGAAGATGCACATAACAATAGATAACATATAAACTTATACCTGAGTGATCTTAGCAATTCCGTTGGCAGTATTCATTCTTGAAGCAAGCATTATCCATTGATCCGTAAGCGATAAATGCAACCGTATCTAGCTCCCCTCCTCAGACCTCAGCGATCTACTAGCCATGCATGGCCCATGGGTGTTCACCGCAGCATAAATATGTCTTTGGTAAATATGCTCAGCAGATGGTAGAACCACATCTAGTCTAGGGTTAATTCATAGGGAGAGAGAACGTTTCGAAGTCTTTAACTTCGTATGTGTTTGCGATCTGCCTGTACTGTTTTGGATCGAGTGCTTCACACTAGCGTCCGAAATTGTGGGACACGTACGTTACGTCCAGCTCCATTCTATTTTGCTTTCAAACGCTGCCCGCAAGCACGAAAGGAAACGTGTTACATGCATCGTTCACCGTCTGAAAACTGAATAGAACAAGAGCATAGCTGTTATGAATTCCATGGATTGTCATTAATTTGTCAACTAAGGCAACTCCAAATTTGACAGGCGAATGCAGATTACTGTCAAAAGAACATATACTGGTTAGTCAGCTTTTAAGTTACTTCACGTTTTTTTTAACGAAGGTCCAAGCTGGGCGTTTACCTGGCCTGTTTGACGGTAGTAGTACCACACCACACACAAAGGGTGAGTTTATTTTGACCTATGACTAATGGCTTAATTTTTTGGAAGGCTATTCGTAAGAGACAGTACGCAAAAAAAAAAATAGTCGCATACGATTTTGCCTAGTATAACTGAACTCAATAAGCACTATAATTTTTCAATTAAGGACTCGTTTAAAACAACTTTTGTTTATGATTTTTAGTTGTGGCTATTACCTTTTGGCTAAAATAAGCACTATAGCGACTTTTAGCTTTTAGTTGAGATATTCAATTAAAGAATTATAGAAAAAACTGTTATACATCCACAGACAATGCAAAGAAAAAAAGAAAAAACAAAGCATCATTATGAAATCAACATGTTCAAATGGCTTCCATCTATTATATTATTAAAGGAGAAGCCAAAGGAGCCACAACGTTTGCTCTCAAAAGGTAGAAATTACCACATTAATTGGAGAAAAAAAAGAAAAAGATCTGTACTGTCGATTGATGTGGGTCTAAATTATAATTGTTGAGATTAAGATGGACCCAGATTATATCAATCTGTACTGTCGATTGATATGTGTCCAAATTATAATAGTTTAGATTGAGATGGATCCAGGTACTGTTTAAGATTGATCTAAATGTTTGGAATAGCACCTGGAGTAGAGCTCCCATTTGGGACAATAGGAAAATCAAGGGAAAAAACATTATAAGCCAATCTAAACTGAACAAAACAATCATAATAAATCCAAACTGTATACAAGGAGCTCCCGTTTGGGACAGGGTAGGAAAATCAACAATCTGAACTGTATACAAGGAGCTCCCATTCGAGATAGAGTAGTAAAATCAAGAAAATCATATTTAGGTAGAATACAATACACACTAGCAGACAAAACATAATCCAATCTGGAGACAATCCAATCCGGAGAATATGAGTATATGTAGCCTACAAATACAGTGTCCCATTTAGAACAACGGCCTTGACTAGCCCTTTGTTGTGTCCTAGGAGACGAGCTCGGCCAAGAAGAAGACAACAACTTGCAGCACCTGCGCTCTAATGGAGTTGAATAGGATCTCCACGAAGCCATTAGCATGACTCGGCCAACTCATTGACTCAAGTTACGGTTGTTACTTAGACGCTGAGCCACGACTTACGACCATGACTGCTACTTGACTTACAAGTACGTCTGCTACAACACTATTATGCGTACGACCTCTAACCTCTTAGTACTCGGATGTTCCGACCGCTATAGTACTTAGACGGTCCGACTACCTACTAGGTGGTGTAACTTTCGATTATCGATCGGGTACTGTAGCTTATAACTATCGATCGGGTACTGTAGCTTATAACTACCGACCAGGTATTGTAGCTTACGACTATCGATCGGGTGCTGTAGTTTTGACTACCAATTAGGTACTATAGCTTGCGACTACTGATCAGGTACTGTAGCTTATGACTACCGACACACACGAGTACTCAACACAGGACATTATCACAGGATATCCTTTTGCTTCTTCTTTAATAGATATATTTAACCTCTGTTGTAATCATTATATTTTTCAATACTAATTTCTATTTACTTTTGTAATTAACAGCAGATTGAAAGACTTCCTCCACAACAAATATTCACCACTCACGGATCCAAATACTACAAAAAAAATTACTGGATCCCATCGTTTTTAAAAAAAGAGGTACGATCACTGTATCTCTTTTACCATCTTATACTATCCTATTGTTTCACAATCCGCACGACTCGGCCAACTCATTGACTCAAGTTACGGCCGTTAGTTACTTGGACGCCCAGCCACGACTTACGACCACGACTACTACTTGACTTACGAGTACGTATGCTATGGTACTCTTATGAGTACAACCTCTGACCTCTTCGTTACTTGGACGTTTCGACCGCCACGGTACTCGAACGCTCCGACTACCAACCGGGTATTGTAGCTTTTGACTACCAATCAGGTACTGTAGCTTACGACTACCGACCAGGTACTGTAGTTCTAACTACCGATTGGGTATTGTAGCGTACGACTATCGACCAGGTACTGAAACTTATGACTACTAACCGCTACAGTACTTTCGAGGGTCTCCGACTGCTACAGTACTCTGGAGTCTTCGACTCCGGGATCTCCGACTTCTACACGTACTCAGACACAAGAGTACTCGACACATGACTATACAATATTCGAACACACAAATACTCTACACACGAATACAATACTCGAACACATGACTACACAGTACTCGAACACACGAGTACTCGATACACGATTACACAGTACTCGAACAAACGAGTACTTGACACCGAACACTATTAACAACAAGATTAGTTCCAACAACCTCCACGCTGACGGCCAGGTCGGGATGCGGGCACCTAGGGTAGTAGTTGATCTTGAGCTAGAGGAGGAGGCAGTCGTCTTGCTGCTACTGCTGAGTACCTTGGAGCTGCTGCTCCAGCATCTCCTGCTGCAAGCCGAGGCCGAGCGACAGGATGGTGAGCAGCTTGGAGGCAAGGCAGTGGACATGCTCGCCGAGGTCGCGCGTGACTGTGACGTAGTCAGGCAAGTGGATGGGCCAGAGGCTGTGGTCGCTGAGGCAATCGGGGTGGATAAAGTGGAAGAGGTGTTCCTCCTACTCTCTTACCGCTGGTGTTGGTGGCAAGGCGACTGCCGTAGACCTATAGGCGGCCCGCCGTCGGGTCGTTGCCGTAGGTCTACTTGGTGTCCATGGAAGGGCGAAGAAGGCCGTGACATTAGAGCTTGTGAGCAAAGGCAAAACAACGAGAAGCGAAGCAATTTTATTGCTCCGAGATCCAGACGAACCCAATCATAGCTCCAAAGTGGTGACAAAATGGAAGAAAGCAAATGGAGAACAAAGTACTTATTGGATAAGGCTGGAACGAAAGGGCACGATACAATAGAAAAAGGCATCGGTTTGCTTTATTCTAAAAGTGTATTTCTCTGGTACATTTTATATTTAAACAATTATTATTTTCTAAAACATGAACTAATCTAGCCACACTTTTGCGTTGGCCACCCTGCTAGTTTTCTAAACTTTAAAAGCCAAAAAATCCTTTGGAACATGATCTAACTTTGGCGCAACTTACGAAACATAGTCTCTATACGTTAATCGGTCATCGTTACGATGTAACCAAACAAATCAGTTGCACGGTAGATGAGCCACCCGATCTTGAGGGCCGACTTCTCTGACTTATAGCCAGTTCCTCAAATGTTCAGAGGCTCAGCTTAGCAAACAAGACACAATATTTGAACACACAAATACTCTACATACGACTATAGTACTCAAACACATGTCTACATAGTACTCAAACACACGAGTACTCGATACACGACTACACAGTACTCGAACACACGAGTACTCGATACACGACTACACAGTACTCGAACACACGAGAACTCGACACTGACCACTATCAACAACAAGATTAGTTCCAACAACCTCCACGCTAACGGCCAGGTCGGGATGCAAGCACCTGGGTAGTAGTTGATCTTGAGCTAGAGGAGGAGGCATTCGTCTTGCTGCCACTGTCGAGTACCTTGGAGGTGCTGCTCTAGCATCTCCTGCTGCAGGCCGAGGCCAAGCGACAGAATGGTAAGCAGCTTGGAGACGAGGTAGTGGACATGCTCGCCGAGGTTGTGCGTGACTGCGGCGTAGTCAGGCAGGTGGACAAGCTAGAGGCTGTGGTCACCGAGGCGGTCGGGGTGGATGAAGTGGAATAGGTAATCCTCCCACTCTCTCTTACCGCTGGCATTGGTGGCAAAGCGACTGCCATAGATCTGCAGGCGGCCCGCTGTCGGATCGTTGCTGTAGGCCTACTTGGCGTCCATGGCAGGGTGAAGAAGGCCACGACACTAGAGCTTGTGAGCAGAGGCAAAGCAACGAGAAGCGGAGCAATTTTATTGCTCCCAGATCCGGACGAACCCAATCATAGCTCCAAAGTGGTGGCAAGATGGAAAAAAGCAAATGGGGAACAAACTACCTATTGGATAAGGCTGGAACGAAAGGGCACAATGTAATAGAAAAAGGCATAAGTTTGCTTTGTCCTAAAAGCGTATTTCTTTGGTACGTTTTATATTTAAACAATTATTATTTTCCAAAATATGAACCAATCTAGCCACACTTTTGCGCTAGCCACCCTGCGAGTTTCCTAAAATCCAAAAGCCAAAAATCGTTTTGAGCATGATCTAACTTTGGCGCAACTTACGAAACAGAGTCTCTATACGTTAATCGGTCATCGTTACGATGTAACCAAACAAATCAGTTGCACGGTAGATGAGCCAGACCGAACCCCTTCAAGTTCTATTCTATCTGGAAGACGTGCTTCGTACACGTCTTCCGCCTCTACCCTCTCGCGCCCAGCCGCGCAGGAGCTTCCGGGTAACTCCGGGCGGGCGGGCGGTCACGGTCGAAATAGTAACAGTCGAAACACGTGTTAGGCACACGCCGGGACAAGAGCGAGCTACGCACCGTGTCGACGAGGGCTGCATCGCCATCTCGGCGCCGCGAAGCAGCGTGCAGACCAGACGTACGTACGTGGACCAACACGTGCTCAGTTAGGTTAATTTTCTTTATGATTTATGGCTGAATTTTTATTGTAGCTGGTTAAAATTATACTGTAGCTGGTGATAACTTATTTGATATAATTAAATTTAAATAATTTTTTTTTAAAAAAAAGGTTAGCTCAGCACGTATAATATAAACAAATAAGAAAAAAGAATCAGCAAAAAGCTCCAAAAAACCCAAAATTAGAAGAAAAAAATTTAAAAATAATGAAAAATAAATTGGGAATCAGAAACCCAAACCCAAGGCATCAAAGACGGCCAAGCCTCCACAAGTTGTGCCTTGTAAGCATCACAAGAACGTGCTTCACACGCTCGTCCACGTTGCCCAATTCGCCCAGCCCCGGAAGCCACTGCTTCCTTACACCGACAGGTACCGGGCAAAAGATTGCTGGATTCGTATTATCCCTCTGCAAACTATCCTGGCAAATATGGAATAGATAGGTGCTCTTTTCTAAGGGTATAATTAAGTCAGATGTATATACACAATTCACACCCTACTTACACCATCGCATTTACAATGAATAGATATGTAAATTATATCCCTGCAAATATAGAATAGGTAACGCTCTCTTGGGGTCTCGTGTAAATTTTACGAACGTTTTTTTCGTGTTTCACGTCTGACTTCTGTTGACATACGACGATTGAGCAAAACTCAAGAAATGCAAGTACACACGGAAAAATGTGACTTACCGTAGTACTGCTAAATGTATACGTTTCGTTTCCCTTTTTCCTTTTTGGATGTATTTCCCACCTAATTTTACGAACAGAAATAAAATGGAAAGAGTTGCAGCTCGTCGAATTTATCTACAGCTCATCTCATCTGTCCTCGGTAGGAAGGAGGCAAAATAGCAGATAGCACACGAGTCTTTTACTCCTATCTTCCGGCTTACGTGGCCGTATATGGCCAGGTGTTATTGTGATGAGTGTTCATTCTTTAGGCCCAGCTTATTTGGCCTTTAAATTTTAATTTCTGGCTTATTTTTAATTATTGTTTTTATTTTTTTTATTTTTTAGCTTTTTTGCCGATTCTTTTTTCCTGTATTCGTTTGTATTGTCTGTAATGTGCTAATCTATTTTTTATTTTTAAAATTTCAAATTTAATTACGTCAAATAAATCACCATCAGCTACAGTGTAATTTTAACTAGCTACGGTATAATTTTAATTATAAATCATATTTTTTTAGCTCAAATAAACGGGCTCTAGTCAGACAGAGAGACATTCCACCGCATTGCTTGCCTTTTAGTTAATATACGAATCTTAATAGGGCACGGATTCAGTCAAATGACCGTATATACGACAAACTTCTAATTAAGCAACAGTACTGTACAGTATCCTTACACCATGTACCACTGGAATCGTGTACGAAACGATAACTTCACTGAAAATATCTTCAAAACTATGTCAACACTTGTCACTTCAATCGATCAGAATACTGTATTGCAATGGAAGCCCGAGCCTAATTAAGGTAGGACATGTACACCAGCGTGCGGCATGACTAAGGATTTGTGTACACAGCAACCGACTTCGATTTATTTATATGTTGTTTTACCTTGCCTTTTGTCTTGTCATGTGCTTAAGAATAACCAACCGCAGTTAAAAGGAAGGAGCAAAGTAAAACGGCTAATTACTTAAGCCCCACCGCCGAACAGGCACCATCTGCCAGCACGGCGAAGCGGCCAAGCGTTTCCTCCCTCCCTCCCACTTCCACGGCGCACCTGACCAAACCACCGTACGTGGACCGCACGACTACAGTTTCTTCCTACTCCCACACGCCACAATTTGTCGCTTTTTTCCTCCCTCTGCTCCACGTCGCGCCGAGAAGACAGGAGAGAAAAATTTTGTTTGAAACCAGCGGTAGCTCTAACGTGACAGAATAATCATAGTAAATACAAAAGTATATAAAAGACATGAAAATTTATTAACGATGTTTGGTAATATCAACGTCTTTAAGAGCAGAGTCGTAGCAGCTTTGTTCGTATGAGGAGTTTCTTTTTTCATAATTAGAGTTAAGAGGTCAGCGTATATATTTATACCTCGGTTACATATTCAACTTGGACATCTAGTCCGTACCGCGGGGCTTTATCTCCGCATCCCTCAGCTTACAATATTTCGTAACCCCATACAAATTGCGCTTCTTTCCCTTGTATATTTCGCTTTTTCGGACACAGCTATTTCTTTCGCATATATAAGCTATACACAACAAATCTCTACCTTGACAAATGCATCACATTTAAGAACAATATCTTTACCTTGATGACTGATGAGCGCATCACTGAAGAATAAAAGAAAGTGCATTCGTACTTCTCACACACCCGTGAATAGCTTATGGCTCCTAACAAGTTAAGGCAACGCTCAAACTTGTTGGAGATGACAGACTTAGTCAATATTTTTGTACCTTATCATCAGTGTGTGCCTTCATCAAATCAATCTTCTCAAAGTTAATCAACTCCCTAATCCTATGATACCTTGCATAAATGTTCTTCATCCTGGTGTGATACACCTAATTCTTCACCAAATAAATTGCACTATATCACAATACACTCAAACTATACCATACGTGATATTCAATTCCTTCACTAGTCCTGCAAGCCATAACGCTTGCTTTGTAGCTTCAGCCACAGCAATGTACTCCACCTCATTTGTATATAATGTAATAATAGACTAAATTGATGACTTCCAACAAATAGACCCTCCAGCTAGAGTAGAAACATACCCTGTAGTAGACCTTCTATTATCCAAATCATTAGCAAAATTTGAATTCACATATCCAACAACCAAAAGATTACCTTACTGTCCACCAAAACAATACTATGACTTGTTGTCCCTCTCAAGTTTCTGAATATCCACTTGACGTCACTTGGTTTAGCCATAAACTTACTGACTTGACTTACATCATGCGCCAAATGTGGCCTTATGTAAACCATTGCATATATTAAGGAGTCGACTACATTAACATAAGAAACCTTCGCCATCTCTTCAATTTCCTTGTCTGATACAGGACAAAATCCAGAAAAAATAGAGTGTTATGCTAATAGAGTACTTACTGGTTTGGGTTTGCTCATATCAAACCATTCTAAAACCTTCTCAACACTCCCGCTGAAATAATGATAGTTTTCTTGAGCTTCTGTCGCTGTGTATTTTCATGCCCAATATTTTCTTTGCTGCCCCTAACTCTTTCATATCAAATTTCTGACTTAGTAAAACCTTCAAGCTAATCACATCACTCATGTACTTCACATCAATTAGCATATCATCAATATACAGTAGTAGAAAAATAAACGAACCATCATTAAGGCATCGAACATAAACACAATAGTCATACTCACATCATCTGGAGTCAATCTTCAACATGTAGAGTCAAAACGCTTGTACCACTTCCTTGGTGACTATTTCAACCCATATGATGACTTCTATAACTTGCAAACCTGGTTCTAATGTTCCAGTTCAGTGAACCCTTCTGGCTGCTCCATGTAGATTTGCTCATCAAGATCATCATATAAAAACATCGATTTTACATCCATTTGTTCTAAGTGCAAATCTCAACTTACTAACAATGCAAGAACTATCCTAATAGGCATGCATGTGGTGATCTGTTTATGAGATAGCACGCCATGTTCATAGCCTCTACCTAGAAACATTTAGAAAGTCCTACATTCGTCCTCAAGCATCTTGCCCTTTCACAAAAAAGTCTTGTTCATCCTTTTAGCCACTCTATTTTGCTGCAGTGTCATATGCACTGTGTAATGCCACTAAATCCCCTACTCCTCACGATATTTCTGAAACTATGAATAAGTATATCTAGTACTATTATCAGATCTCAGATACTTTACCTTTCTACCTGTTTGATTTTTATCTCAGCTTTTCACACCTTAAACTTGACAAATACTTCTGATTTCTGTTTCATGAAATACACCCAAACCTTGTAGAAAAATCATCAATAAAAGTAACAAATTGAGCTCCATCCATTGACAATTTTCTAGTAGGCCCCACACATCAAGAGTGTATATAATAAAGAATGTCTTCTGTTTCATACTTGCCACTTGAGAAACTAATCTTAGACCATTTTCCAAGAACATAAAACTTATAGAAACCTAATTCATAACTTTTAATTCCTGCCAATAGTTTTCTCTTATGCAATTCTGCCATCCATGAACACTAAGATGACCCAGCCGTATATGACGAAGGTTTGCTATATCATCACGTGACTCAACCGAATTAACTCTACCTACAGTAGTGCTTCCTAGCAATATGTAAATGTTTCCAACAATCTTTCTACCCTTCATCACAATCAATGCACCCTTATAGATTTCATGGTTTTCTTATCCTTATCAGCTTAATAAGTAAGGTCACTATCATGCAAGACGTTTGACGAGGATATAATAATCCTCAAATTATTACGTCATTATATTTTTTTTGAGTATATCCCTCATCGGTAAAGGAGAGGTTTCATAGGGTAGTCGTAAGTTCTTCCACGACCACTCCTCAATTATAAGCTTTTCTATGACCACATAAGTCGTAAGTCATTTTACAACTATATAGTCGTATGTTCTTCTACGACCACATAAGTCATAAGTCCTTCTAAGACCACATAGTCATAAGCTTTTTTACAATCACATAATCATAAGTCATTCTATGACCACATAGTCATAAGTCCTTTACGACCACATAGTCGTAAGTCCTGTGACCACCTCGTGGTCGTGGATCTTTGTGTGACCAATCTATCTCTGACTGGCTTATCTACGGCGACCTACTACGTCGTGGGCCTGTCTAACAAGGCGGTTATAATATGCATTAATTCTAAATACCCATGCATAATCTCTCTTTGACAACAATCGCCGCACGATGAATGGGCCATCACGTCTCTCTGACAATAACTCCCGATGGACGGTTATCACCCGAAGCGTTAAGACGTCTTTTGGCGTGGGACAATGGCTGCCACTTCGCCATCTATATAAAGGTTAACGTCGGAGAGAAGAGAGATCAGATTGGATCCAATCCAAGCTAGACATAGTGCAAGGCATTTCACATTATTCTCTCAGTTGTAATCAATTCTCTAAGCAATAGCTATACAAGAAGTATGATTGTTATTCTCCTAGGAGAAGTCCCGAACCTGTATAAAAATTTGCGTGCCTCTCCTTTGCGTGATCGTAGTCCAAGTCTTCAAGAGTTTCCCCCGAATCCAAAAAATCATGCATAAGATTGGTATTAAAACACCGACAACGTCTAAAGAAATTAGATTCCTTTTTAACCTTAGTATACGTCTAACATCACGCTTTGTTCTAACAGTACCATCATGCATCTTAATTTCAACATTATATATCTCGACAATATTATGTCATGCATGATCACCAATGTAAACAGAACCTGACCTGTTTGAGGTGAATCAATCCATGTTAGGCGTGATGTTGTACGAACACCCCCGAATCAAGAATCCACACATCTATCAGCCGACTATTTGAACCCAAGAGAACATCTGTGTCACTGTTGTCTGAGTCATCTTTCCGAGCCACATTCGTTGTCTTCTCATCACGCTTTTCATTATTATGTTCTTTCAACTTTGGATAATCTCTCTTATAATCCCATCTCTTGCATTTGTAACTCTCGATATGCTTTCTGCTCATTGACTTTAATATGAATTTACACCTTCCAGACTTCTTATTTTCTTGCTTCCTTCCACACTCGCCCTTTGCGTATAAACTATCACCATGAGAACTCTCCATCGGCGTTCTACCTTTGTTGATTATGTGCTAACAAAGCCTCAGTCATGTCATCAGCATGGATAGCATCTTTCCCATACATCAAAGTGGTGACCAAGTGTTCATATAAAGGTGGCAATGAACATAGTAGAATTATTGCCTTGTCTTCAGTCTCAATCTGCACCTCCAAACACCCTAGGTTGGTAATCACCTAGTTGAAGGCGTTGACATGAAAGCTTTTAGACCCCGAAAAATGGTTTTGGTAATTAATGACATTATGTGAATATGAGACTAATATGTTTATTGAGTGTTTGAAAACTTTAGTACCAATGACAAATGTGAGATGCATGCTAAAGGTCAATATGAAGATCAATATGGCTCAAGATAAAGGTATAAGTAGTCTAAAATCCCTTTTTGGTTTTATCGGTCTTAGTAGAAAGGGTGAAAAACTGGATTATAAGATAAATATTGTACTATTAAGAGATATCATGGATATTAACTTGATACAAGTTCTTGTGCCATTTGGATCAGTTTAGGATCATGCATGCACTTAAAATTAAAATTAATAGCCAACTATGCATTGTTAAGAAAAATCGGTAGTATCGGAGTGTAAATGGCGGTACTTCCTTGATCCGAAAGTTTCGATAAAACTAGCAGTACATTTTTTCCAGCGACCACCCATGAAATTACTTTGTATCTCTAGAAAACGGAAGTACCGCAATTCTTAAGTGGAACTACTGGAACACGAAAGCTCCAAAAATCTAGGTGGTATGTTTTTTTTCTAGAGAGCACCAAGATTTGACTAATTGTTGAAACCGACAGCAGTACTAACATGAGAGAATAATCACAACAAGTGCAAAAACACATAATAGACATGAAGATTTGTTAACGAGGTCCGGCAATACCTACGCTCCCAAGAGCCGAAGATTTATTAACAAGGTTCGGCAATATCTATCTACCCTACTCTATAATACACCAAAATTATCTTTACTACATCCACCCCCTCAACCACCCCCACAGTCATGCCTAATCTAAGTCCACCCAGATTTGTGTACCAAAGTAATCCAACTCCATACAAATGAATGGCCTGGATCTCTCCTCAAATCTTATTCTCTTACTCATTGAAGATCCTAAGGTCAAAATCATTTGGATCATGCACATGAGTGAACCGGTACGCACCCCGCGCCCACGTACACGCCCCCGACGCCCCCACCCTCGCGCGCGGCTCTGCCTCCACCCCCCCCGAATCTTCCACCGACGCCTCCCTCCCACCCCGCGCCGCCGCCTCCTCCCCCGCTCCCACCTCGCCCCGCCGCCTCCTCCCCCTCCTCCCCACCCCGCGCCGCCGCCTCCTCCCCCTCCTCCTGCCCCGCCCTGCGCTCCGCCGCCGCCTCCTCCTCCCCCACCCCGCGCCGCCGCCGCCTCCTCCTCCCCCCGCCCCGCGCCGATGACCAGAGCGACGGTCCACATGAGGCGGCAGCGGTCTCGGGAGGAAGACGGCGGCCGCAACGACCGCGAGCGGCCGGATCGAGCTCGGTGCGAAGTTCCCTGAGACGACGGCGGCCCAATCCAGATCGGATCTGGCCCGGAGGCAGCCGGATCCGTGCGGTGCTAGACCGGCGGCGGCCAGATCCGAGGCGGCGGCGGCCGGATCCGGGGGTGACGGAGCGCGGTGGCCTGGATCCGGCGGGAGGTGGCATATGGAGCAGCAACGGTGGGCTTGTCTGGAGACGACGCAGCGGCAGCGTCGTCGAGCAGCCCAACAGGGTGGGCTTTCCATTTCAATAAGAGTAGTACTAATCGCCTCTTCCTCCTACTCCGCTGCCGCCGGCCGCCTCACCGGTAGCCCCCGCCGCCGCCTCTGACGATGCGCTCATCAAAGGTTCAATTTATATCTCTTCGCCGTCACTTCGATCGGGAAATGGTCCTGAGTACTGACCCCCCCTTCCTCCGCGTTTCTCCGATCCGAAACCCTAGGCCCGAGCGCCGTCGACGGATGTCGCATCCAGTCCATGGCCGACCTCCTCAGCGAAGGTACCCCCCTTTCATCCCCTCGCCTCCGTGTCCATCCGTGTGCGAGCTCCAGCGTGCTTGCCTACTGCTGGTGGTTGCACGTGTGCTGCTCTGTGCACGCCGCTCCAGGCATTGGCGTGTAAGTGAATGTGATGGTGTCTAATTGGCAAGAGGCCTGTTTTTACTGATGGAATCCGCAGCTCGGGACAAGCTGATTGAAGGTGATGGGATGGACGGAGCGACTGAAGATGCAGGGAAGGGTGGGATGTTCTGCACTGGGTCGGGGAGATCCGTGGCCCTCAGCGACAGGGCCATACGGAAGGCCAGGGCGTTGGTTGGGGAGGAGGCGGTGGAGACAAGTAACAAGAGAAGTAAGAGCTCACGTGCCCAAATTTTCGTTTGCTATGGTCAAAGTGTTGCGTTCTGCTGTGTGTTTCGTAGCATGGGATTGGCTATATTTCTGCTTGTTTCTCCATGCATGTATTGTGTTGACGAGTGTCTGTATTGCAGAGCAACCGTTTGGTGATGGTGTTGACTTCGAGGGTAATTTGAGGGAAACGGATATTTCATTTAGAGGTAAGACTTGTTTCCACCTTTTTCTTTTTGGAGATCGCATTGGATGTCGTAACTAGAGGTAGAAAGTGCACATTTTAGATAGGTTTGATGAATTATACTTTCTTGAGGTTGTGCAGTACGAATTCACTTTTGCATCTTATGAAATTTAGGTGGTGTGCATAAAGATATCATGCCCCCGATGTTCCAAACCGGATCAAGCAAAGCTGTCTTGCTGAGCAAGGACTCAATCCGGAAGGCAAGAGCTGTTTTAGAAGGTAGGAAGTTAACACCTATTAACTTCTATAAATGCCGGAAGTGTTTTATTATTTTGTGCATGATGACATATAGTTAGCTCCGAGTAATTTAGGATTTATTTGTGTCGTGTACCACTAGACAAATGTGTCATAAATAATGAGACATCATAATATATTATTTAGGAAATGTTGAGAATGCTGCTTGTGCCATACAACCAATGTTCCATACTGGAATGGGGAGGTCGGTGCCTATCAGCAGGGGCTCCATTGGTAAGGCAAGAGCTGTTTCGGGGGGACAAACAATTGCAAAACAAGGTTAGTCTGATGAATAAGATATTATTTTGCAAAGTTTTGAATATTTCGGTCAAAAATTCCAAACATGCCTTTACTTTTCGAATAACTGCCCCCTCTGTCAGCAGATGTGGCAGTTGTGGATGGCATGGAACAATTTCCATTGTTCCAAATTGGTTCAGGTAGAGCTGTATCGGTCAGTGTGGCATCTATTCAGAAAGCTAAGGCTGTCCTGGAGGAAAATAATACAAATGAGGGTAAGATTTAATTATTTTGCTATTTGAATTTGTAGTTTATCACTTTTACCTAATTATTGTACAATGACACCTTTTTTTGGTGCTGTGATGGAATTCCTCTCCTATCAGGAAATATGGAGGGTTTTGGTAGGCCTGACCAGTCTCTGACGTTCCAAACTGGTTCGAGAAGACCAGTCTTGATCAGTGAAAGATCTACTGAGAGATCTAGGGCTGTGGTGAAGGAGGGAGGTGCTGAAAACAGCGGTAAGATTGGAGTATCTGTTTTTGAATTTATCTGAATTCAATAATTGATATTAAGTGGTTACTTCTTTGTGTGAAAAGGACATTGGGATACTGACTTCCAGTTCCTAATGTTCCAAACAGGACTAGGGAGGCCTGTTGCTGTGTGCCAGACCTCGATTCAGAAGGCAAGGACAGTATTGGAGGAAGAAAATATTAAAAGAAGTGGTAAAAATACACATGGTCTTATTATTTGTTTAATGCATAATGCACAAGATCAACAATTTGCTTCTTTTTTCTGTGAGATCCAGGACATGGAGATAACAGTGTATGTGCTACAATTCTTCAGACTGAAACACCGAGGTCTGTTTTGACGAATAGCAGTTTGATTATGAATGATGGAACTGTTACACCAGAGGGAGATATTGCAATGCAAGGTATGCGATTTTCTCAAGTTTATTGTAAAATCTTGTCTCTTTTTGTGTCCGTGTGTGTTACTACTATTGATACATCTTAGATGTTATCCATACTGAGTGATCTTTGTCCTCCAATAGAGAAAAATCATGGGGATGTCCACTTGCCGTTGTGACATATCATTTGTCATCAATCCTTGAATCTGAGGGTAAAATTCCTATGTACTGATAGGTGTTGGTTTCCTTTCGTAAGATTGAGGACCAGCACTACAAGAATTGCTAATTGATTTCTACTCTATTTTTTTTATACAATGATGTTGTTTTATGAACATGATCCTTCGGTTATTGTTTGACTAGGTTGGACATTTTCATATTGCACTCATTAAAAAAATTCGAAGAATTTAGATCTAAACATTCAAATGTAAAATTGTGAAATTTTCAGGTCATAGGTTTCTGAAGCAAGGTTCAACCTAACAAGGCAAGAGCAAGCAGCAGGTATGAGAGGTTCTACGTAAAGCTGCTGTGACCCTTGTGTCATACATTGCACCAAAATATTATTTTCAGAAATTTAAGAAGTAAATTCGTAACTAAATCATATAAAAAATTTAAACTTATTCGCAGGACCTTGTAAGGGTTAAGGGCTAAGCAGCATAGATCAGAGATAAAGATGGTATAGTAGTAATCAAACTAAAATATGGTGCCTTAGATGAATTTCAGCGTCTTGTGCAAAATGGGTGAGGAAATGTTTTGTTCATTGTTTGCTCAAGAGAAAGCAGCGAGGGCACAAGGTATAACCAGTGCCTGGCTACTTCATACCTGCTGCATCTTATTGTGAGATATTTTCAACTTGATTAGTTAGATTGGTTACGTGCTCCATTGGTTAATGCCTTGACGGTTCAAGGATTTCTGATCTGCAATGAAGCTGCATGGTGTCACTAAATGAATGGCTAGACTGAAAGTGCTAAAGGCATAGAGGGAGGGATAATGCTTACATAAAATTTAGTAGTTACGAGAATAGGTGAAAAATGCTCATGGGTTAACTAATCTTTTGAAGTACTTGGGTTATGAAAATTTGTCAGCAGAGGATGTCAAGCTGAAATCGCTCAGGATGAGTTGTTGGATTGCCATTCCGGGGCACGAGCTTGACACAATCGCTGATACTTCCTTGATGTCCATAATTAAACATTTTGAGCCGCCACAGAACCGGCGTCTGGAGGCTATTTTGCCTATCATGTGTGTAGCCACCTTTTTTTCTCCTTTGGTTCAATAGCAATAAATAATGGATTGATTCCTGAAACTTTTTTGCTGGTGTGTCCTTCAGTCAAATTCATTGAAATTTGGATTTTTTTTTGGGTTGCTGCTCTTGTCCTGCTTTCAGAGTGATATGCAGAAAGTTGCTTGATTTCACGGCGAGCTAACCACAAACAACGCTAACCATGCCCAATCATAGCAGCATGCACTTAGCTTTAGATGGAAATCCAGGATTTATAATTCTGGGTAAAAAGATGGCATCGTTGGTATTATCAGAAGCGAAGGATATGTGAGGAAGATAATTACCACTACTGTGTTTGAACTTGAGAAGTGATTAAATCGTGCATCTAAAATTTGCATGACATGCTAAAATTACAGAAGTTTCGATTGGACCATGTTTTGATCAGTATGTAGAATCTACCATATTCTCAGCCTTATGATTAGATCATTGTACAATAGCTTGGAAGGAGCTGTTGATAAGGGAAATCACCTGTCATGAAAATGCCATTAATGGGTCCATTTGGGCTCGCCACTGGAAGAATATTCATATATCTATGACTCAGGGAAGGTAGCAGTGTAATGGAGTTGTAGCTTTGTGAAAATTTTCGTGCTTACATTTGTGGATCTCCGAAATTCGAGCTAAGATGTGTAGTTTTTTTTGATAGTTTTGATATTAAAGTTATAGATTTACAAATTTTACTTAGAAAAAATATACGATAACACTAAGAAATTACACCAACTGACACACCTACCAATTGTAGGATTTTTATTCGGTTACAACGGCGTGCAGGAAGAATGAGCTCAATCATTGCCAAAACCATTTTTTCTCGCATTATGTTTTTTGGCACGACCTGGCTTCGAAGCACTTTGTGGGAATTATCCATATAGTCTTGTTTGAATTTCGTCACCCTTTCTTCCTTTCAGTTATTTGTGTAAGAACTTTTGGGCTTATGTCTGCTCATCTCCCGATTTTCATGTGATTTCTTAATGGGAAGGAGATGCGAGTCATGTAGATGTTTTGATTGTGGCCTTGATGGGTAGCATTGTTACATGACTAACAATACGGACAAAAAAGATCTTGTTTGTAGTAACTTTCTAATGTCTGCCTGTTAATTGAAATTATTTATTCAATACATCTTTTAAAAACATTCAAATACGGTATCTATATTATATGAGAAAGGGTATTATTAAAAGTTATTTCCATTTCCATTATTATTTTCTTAGTGACGTGTATTGATTAGTGACGTGTTGTATGTGGTCGGGAAGGGCTTCGATCAGCGCAAAACGGAGTCAGAAGCTAGCTGAAGCCTTTACAAGTGGTCGAAAGCTATTACGACCATGTTGGTCATGGTCAGAAGCCGGCCGAAGGGTTTACGACCACATTGTCAGTGGTCGGAAGTCGGCAGTCGTAGTTGCGTCTTCGACCACAGCGGGCTTCGACCACGTTATCGAGAGCTGCGGTCGGTAGTCGAAGTTTCGACCACGTTATGACGTGGTCGGACGGGACTTCGACCACTATGAGCCCATGTATGTGGTCAGAAGGGGCTTCGACCATGGTGAAACTCGTGCATAGGGCTGGATATCGAGCTGGCTCGGCTCGGCTCGGCTCGGTCTGGCTCGGTAGGATAACGAGCTGGCTCGAGCTGGCTCGTTATAACTAACGAGCTAAAAAGTCAGCTCGGCTCGGCTCGACAAAAAGCTCGAGTTAGCTCGTTTGGCTCGTGAGCCAGGGCCAAAAAATATCTCCATCATATATTCATCCATGGAAGTTTGGCTCGTTTGGGTACAATAGAGTACAAATTAACACATGCATGGCTCGTTTGGGTACAATAGAGTACAAATTTACACATTAACACATGCAATAGAGTACAAATTAGGTCCATGGAAGCAGCATATGCATATCTAAATTCCTGCAAGCATGGCTCGTTTGGCTCGTGAGCGGCTCGCGAGCTGGCTCGAGTTGGCTCGTTATAGCTAACGAGCTAAAATCTTGGCTCGGCTCGGCTTGTTATCCTAACGAGCCGAGTCGAGCCGAGCCGAGCCAGCCACGAGCCGAGCGAGCTAACGAGCTTCGAGTTTTTCGTCCAGCCCTACTCGTGCACATTGGTCGGAAGTGGCTTCGACCACGACGAAAAGTGTTGTATGTGGTCAGGAAGGGCTTCGACCAGCGCGAAACTCGGTACACATGGTCGGAAGTGGCTTCGACCACGACGAAAAGTGTTGTATGTGGTCGGGAAGGTGTTTAAATCACGCGATAAACGGTCGTAGCTTCTGTTAACCGGTCATATGGTCTCGCGAAGCGGTCGCAAGACCTGGGAATCGGTCGTAGGCTTTTGAGCATTGCGTGTTGGGTGGTTTCGATCGGTCACGTATTTATGTGACATTCATTTTGTGACAAAAATATTTAGTTATACAATATATGAGACGTGAATCTTAATGAATCTGATTGTTCGTTTTATTTTTTTACAAATTTTATCTTATTTTGTATTTTATCGTAGCGTTAGCACGGGCACACTACTAGTATTCCCAGGAGCCCAATCGAGGCGAGTGTATAAGGCGTTCCCTTTCACGATTAAAATAAAAAAAATCAGCTATACATATTTATATCTCCGTTACATATTCAGATATTCTATTCACACAGCCCCTTTCTTGGCACATCCGATCGGTACTCAACAATTCCGCAGCTTGCTCGCCCGCGCACTCAACCGCGACGTTTCCCGACCCCTCACTCCACCACCTACTGTGCATACCTCTTCCTTGTGCCGTAGCCGCTCTCTTATAACTGGAGCACCAAACTGACCGAGAAACCAATCAGCAGCCGGCCACTCGGGAAGCGACCAAACCAAACCAAACCAAACTTTCTTGTGTACTGCACACGCACTTACCTCTCCTGGCAGCTAACTAGATTCGATCGTTTCGTCCGGTTGAGACGTGCAAGATTCGTCGTGCTTTGCCGAGGATTAATTGGCCGGCGAGCTCCTGCTTCTGCGGCTAGCTTTTCTTTCTTGGTCCTGATCTACTTGCTAGTTTTGGTTTGTTCCGAGGTTAAGGGAAGCAAACATGGCCGCCGCTGCTGCTTCTACCATGTCCCTGCTTCCGATCTCCCAGCTCAAGCAGCAGCGGTGGCACGCCGCGGGATCGGTGGTCGTGCTCGGGCAGCGGCCCAAGGACGCGCGGCGGCGGCGTTACGTCATGCCGGTAAATCAACCATCCGTTCTTGTCGATCTCTTGTACAAATTTCTTTTGCCCGTGCGTGGTGAGCTGACGAATTGGTAGGGGTGCTTTCCTCTGTTTATTCCATAAAGACGGCGAGGCTGTTCGGGCCGGCGATCTTCGACGCGTCGAAGCTGAAGGTGCTGTTCCTGGGGGTGGACGAGGTGAAGCACCCGGGGAAGCTGCCGCGGACATACACGCTGACGCACAGCGACGTGACGGCGAGGCTGACGCTGGCCGTGTCCCACACCATCAACCGCGCGCAGCTGCAGGGCTGGTACAACAAGCTGCAGCGCGACGAGGTGGTGGCCGAGTGGAAGAAGGTGCAGGGCAGGATGTCGCTGCACGTCCACTGCCACATCTCCGGCGGCCACTTCCTCCTGGATCTCATCGCCGGACTCCGCTACTACATCTTCCGCAAGGAACTCCCCGTGGTACGTGTGTACGTACAGATCACACACACATATGAGCGACACCTTTTAAGCCTTGGTCCACAACTTTTTTTTAATAGAATTTTGGACCACAGCTCGATGGCCAATCTTTACGAATTGAACTTTCTAGCTGTAGGAGAATTGAATTAGCAAGCTGAACGGATGCCTTGACGCAACTCCAGATAAAATGAGCAGAGTTGCAGAAGTAGTTCTAAAAGTTCAATGTTATTGTTAACTGCAGAATCAAATATATCAAGGTTTTGCGTAGTCATTAGATACGGAAGTAATCAAGACTTACTATCTTGTACTGCAGTTTCTTATATGTGTATTCCAATCCTTTCTTCTTCTGAGACGATGTGTGTGCCGTCCTATCCTAACCTCTGGCTCTGCTTCCGGCCTCCCAGGTTCTGAAGGCGTTCGTGCACGGCGACGGCAACCTGTTCAGCCTGCACCCGGAGCTGGAGGAGGCCACGGTGTGGGTCTACTTCCACTCCAACCTCCCCCGCTTCAACCGCGTCGAGTGCTGGGGCCCGCTCCGCGACGCTGCCGCGCCGGCCGAGGACGACGCCGCCGCCGCCGAGGAGCAGATGCCAGCGGGCGAGTGGCCGCGGCGGTGCCCCGGGCACTGCGACTGCTGCTTCCCGCCCTACAGCCTCATCCCCTGGCCGCACGAGCACGACATGGCGCCCGCCGACGCCCCTGCCGCCGGCCAGGCGCAGCAGTGACCGACGCCGACACGCCCGCCGCTACATGGTTCGTAGATTAGCGAATTGTTTAGTCGCGAAGGAATATACCCAATGCACGCATGCAGTGGCGCCAAAGACCATGCATGCCTGCGTTATTCTTTAATTGGTAACTTAGCTCAGCTCAGCTCAGCTCTAGTACATACATGCTTAGCCTAGTTAATTAAGGCGATTAGTGTGGTGATCCTGTAAATAGAACACTAGATGGCAATCAAATATGCCTCCTGCAAAGATAAGATCGATGTAGATGCTGCTGCAAGATGGCAAGATTAAGGACAGGCACGTTTCATTTGTGCAATTCCCCCTTGAACTGGACTGGATTTGTGTAGTGAAATAATAGAACACGTAAAGTGAAATGATTTACTATGCGATTAGACTCATTTGGCGAATCATGTCGCCATCATAAGATGTCAAGATGGCTCGGGAGTCTGAACGAGAATTCGTGGCGAGTTTGGTAATTGTGTGCTCTGAAAATGTGTTATCGGTAGCTTTCAGACTTGCGTACTGGGTTGATTAAACTGGCTCTGGATCTTTCTCTCCAATTGATCGATTCCTGGGCCGATGGATCGTTCAATGTGGAAGATAATTTCGGTTTTGCGTCATTGTTGGAATCTGCAGCTTTGTCTGCAGCCGTGATTTGGAGTTCGGCCGTGCTTGATGCGTATGTGCTTTGCCTTCTTTCCACCGCCAGACTTCCATGCTCTGTGTCGTTCCAAATTTTTGCTGGCTGGATTAGTCTTTTTTATGGTAACATGCTTATAGCATATTTAAGTATTAATTATTTTAATATATTGTCCGTACAAAAATAATTTATTTCTCAATCATTTCTTAATATATTCATTTGCTTTGTCCATTACCTCATACAAATATCCCATGGAAGGTTTTTCACTACTATCAACCAACCCGAGGACACACACTAATGATTCAATAACAATTACTATATGTTCACATTGACCCTAAAACTCAGCATCTTCCAACACAATGGAAGCAATTTCCTTTCCTACATTACTTTTGGGATATGATTTGGTCTCACCTCCGTACACGGGCGTCGGATACAGTGACATGGAGCCAGGTGCGGTCGGTGTCATCGCTATGCACGAACTTGACGATGAATAACGTATAATTATCAAGTGACATGGCGTATGTATGCACTGCTAACTTGATCTCTACATACATGTATGCGTACAGGCATGCATGGCCGGTATTCTTGTGCTCTTTGTATTGTCTTCGTTAATACCATAGGGTGGAGATAAAGGCACGATTGATGGGCCAAGTTGGTTAGTGTGAAGAACGTGAATGAAGCCCATTGTGAAGGGCCTAGACATCAGGAGGCGACCCATGTGTTGTTTGGGGCCAGTGGGCTTGGATCCAGCAGCCATCCCTTTCGCGCCGTGGTTGGCTGGTTGCACTCTACGCAGCGCGGTGTTATGGCCTGTTTGGAAGAGCTCCATCATTGAAAACGTGGATCTGAAGCAGAAGTTCTACTATGGAGCAGCTCCACCGTGGATCTGGGATTCCACCATGGAGTGTTTGGCTTGTACAGCAGCTCCAGATCCACGAAACTGAGGTTTTGGTGGGAATGACCACTTTTGTGTGTAACCAGTGGCATTGGTGGGTAATTACCACCCAACTTCACGGTGGAGCACCCCTTGAGGAGCTCCATGAAATCCATGGATCTGGCCATCAGATCCAGGATTTTGGTGGATTCAGATTTCGCGGAGCTGGAGCGTTTGGGTAAAATTTCGTGGAGTGAAGCTGTTTTTCGTGGATCTGGAGCTGGTGGAGCTCTCCCAAACAGGCTAAACCTATCAAACAGATACTATAGTTTTTCGTTGAAGTTATTCATCCATCATTTTTTCGCCTTTTAATCTGTAGGGAGGATAGGGTTTGTGCGACATTTACGTGGGGTGATGATCATGGTTAAGTTTAGATTGTAAGACTCTTTCTTTTAATCTGAGCGGTTATAACTTGGACCTATCAAATTAAAGGTTAGATATTTCGTTTTTTGTGAGAACTTTTAGTATATTTATTTTTTTTTCTTATCAACTTTGTAGTAATAAATAGATTGCTAATCAGCACTCAGGTACTTTTGCTAGCACTCGAATTTTGTGGCCGTGGGATGTAGCACAGAGGTTCGTGTTTTTTCACGCTTCACCCCTGCAAACGGATGCACATTTTTTACCTGTTAAGAAATCAGAAGCGCGGTCGGCCAAATTTTAACCACAGATTTGCATCGATTTCCACATCGTTCAGTCAAAAGAGAGGGCACGTTCTAGAAATAAACCCATGTAAAACTTATATTTGGGAAATGAACCCTGCTCACAAAGCCAGTTCATATAGTTCCTTGTACCGCAATTATAGGCTTACTGCAGTCGCAAAGGAAGAAATGTGATAGTAGTGGCAAATTGTTGCAGAATCGCACGCTATCTTGCAGCACATCAGAAGAGGCCGAGGCTTTCACATGATTAATCAGTACAGTATCTTGCAGCACATCAGAGCAGCCGAGACTTTCATGTGATTAATCAAGTACTTTAAATCTTTTGGCAACTAGCACCACGAAGAGTTAGCAGTCTGCAAAACATATTTTTTTTCTTGCCAATCTACATCTACAACAACATGCATAAATATCTAAGCCGTGGGCAAGTTATATTTCATGCATAGACATGTTTTGACGACATGCATAGACATGTTTTGGCAACGTATTTTTCATGTAAAAAATGGCGTTTGCATACAGAGTCATGAGCTAGCTCTGACCGTGGGCAAGTTTTTCCCCAGAGATTCGCAACGTTTGATGTGGGTATTGATGTGAGTATCTTCATATACCCATAAAAAGTATATTTGAGATGTCAAACTCCGAAAAAAATTTAAATTCAACTTCAGTTTAATTACTTTGAACTATTTTTATGGTATATACTCACTGTAGTTGCATTGAACTCAAAAGTAGTTCAAACTAGTTTGAACTGAGTTCAAAACTAACTTACCATAAATATATCAAGGGTATAAAACATTTTCATACCCAAACTCAAAAAAATTATCAATCATACACGTGTATCGAATGTTGGTGCCTAGGCACCATGGTGCATTATGTAATTTTCCTATATATATATATATATATATATATATATATATATATATATATATATATAGACACATATATGCGTGTCTCCTACACACATTAAAAATTTTAAATGGAGGTTCAATAACCTTCGGGGCATGAACACGTGCAATACCACTAAACACGTACGTAACGACGGTAACATGTATACCACTCTAGAGGATACTGTTTAAAATAGTACCCGGAAATAGCGAGGCAAATCGGGACTGTGTCCGATGACACGCTTCAATGCTTCGGAGGAATCGGCTTGCCGCAACGTGTCTCCTGAGCATGCAAAGTGCGGTGGCCGAAAGGCGGCGGAGCTCCGGCGAGCGGCGGCGGGGTACCAGGTTGCGGCCAGCGAGGGGGAACGGGGAAGGGCAGTGGGCCCCTTCTTGCTGTATCCGCAGCGATCTGTTCCGTCGAATTCCGATGGACCGTTAGATCGAATTTACTCGGTCCAGATTAAGGAGGGCGGGTGGTACCAAAGTTCGGCCCAGTTTTGTTTGGTTGTGGACGAATTCTCAGGCCCAATTTGGCCCATCCGAATTTGAATCTCAGATAAAATTCGCGATCCAAAGTAGGCCCTCCCGTTCCACTAAATGGGCTTGGAATAGCATAAAACAACGTGCCGCCCACTCTCGGAGCCCGGCGATCGAGAGGAAAGGGAAGCGTACGTGCCCTCCGGCGAGCCCCTCGCCGCCGCCGCCGGACCGGATCCGGAGCCCACCCTCGCCTCGCCGTCGATGCCGACCCCGAAGCGGCTCCCGTACTCCACCGTCGGCGGAGGAGGGAGGCGCGCGGCGTCCTGCTCCGGCGTGCTGCCGCCGGTGGTGGTCCTTGTGTTCCTCTTCGTGCTCGTGCCGTCGCTCTTCTTCGTCGCGCGCAATGGCGGCCACGTCCACGTCGCCTCCGGTCCGGTTCGCCTCCCTTAGCCCTGATATGTGTGGTGCCATCGATTCTTAAGTTCGGGTTCCGTTGCGTGATTAGCGCCTAGATTGGGTGGTTCTCGTTTGGATTTGTCTAGATTGCGAGGTTGACGCGCTTCTCGGCGTTAGTTTGACGAGGGTTATTGCGAGAATGGAATCTGTGTAGACTTGAGTGGTTTAGGGATTGCTATTTAGCAATTGATGTGCTGTGGCTACTGGCTAGTGTTGAATGGTAGTAGTGTAGCTGCAGCAATGATGCCCTGTTGCAATAGATGGAATTGTGAAGGAATCATGAGCTTGTGAGGGGCAATGGACGTTGTGACTCAAGTGATCTGGAAATAGCTCTCCTCTCACTCTCGCAGCGTTAAATTGTGTCGTTGCTAGGTTGGATGTGTGACGAGGGGGAAAGAGGCCGCTGTTAGGAGAAGCCATGTCCGTACAGATGACATTGTACTAGTGCTATGACAAATCAAACCTACATTTATCTGCGCAAACTAAACAATAAGGGAAAGAAGGATAAGTTCGTCATACTCACGGTGAACTCTCTAGGGCGTTATCATTGGCCAAAACTATATTTACATTTTGTTGCTTTTAGCTACTGGGAACGTTGTTGTACTGTTTGGATACACTGACATAATTAAGTGATGGCCTCTTTTGTTTACCTGCAGATCCCAAGGGTAGGGATGGCAATCAGGTATTTATCCATTCTGAAAGGGAGTCAATGGCTTTAATAGCCTAATTTTTGAGGATTCGTCTTACTTTAAAGCCTGCCTTGTAGGAAACAGATTGGCGAGATCAACTGGCAACGAACAACCTGAAATCCATTTTGTCTAAGGAGGTCAGAACATCTTGCAGTCAATAGTATAATTTTCTGGTTTTTGTTATTTAGTTATGTGGCAATAGGGGTGAAAACGGATCGGATACGGACGGATAATGTCTCTACCATATTTATTTTCATATTGTTTTCGGATACGGATACGAATACGGATAATTCGAATACGAATACAAATACGAATAATATCGAATACAGATACGGATCGAATACAAATCGAAACGAATACGGTTACGAATATTTATCGGAACATGAAAACCCCTTAAACTATGCATCCAAAATTAACGAAAATACGTATATAGTTCATCTTGTCAAAACATTCATGAAATCTAAACAAGCATAGTCTTTTCATCCACAATGAAAATATACCCAATAGTCGATCATAACATAACACATAAGTAGCAACAATTCGTATTGCCAATTTACAAGCCTAATTCTTCATATATCTATAATATTCACAAGATCTGCAGAATCTTCAATGTTTGCATTATAGGTTGGTCCAATACTCCAATATGTTCCATGTTTTGAAATATTACCTTAGGCACTAGGGCTGGTGGCTACTCCAATGTGTTCCATATACCATTTTTGTTAAAATTCAGCCACTATCCGGATTATCCGTATCCGTATTCGACGGATACTAGGCTTACTGTATTCGTATCCGTATCCGATAAAAAAATCCGTATCCGTATCCGATCAGAGAACTATCCGAAAAATATCCGATCCGTTTTCACCCCTATGTGGCAATGGGTCAGTGTGCATGCTTGTCTTCAGTGCTATACTTTTTTTTTTCATAATGTCACGCTTAGATTGGATTGCCTTGGATGCTCATTTAGTGACTTCTCGCATGCCCCCCACCCTTCTTGCACCTGCCTCTTGGGAGTACTATTCAGCCTGTAATTATGTATATGGACGTTGCGGTTATTCAATAACCATGACTTGTGATGCTGTTCACATAGGAAACAGTCTTGAATGTTTTGAAATTTTGCTGTACCTAGTCTTATACATTTTTTTGGTCTTCAGGTGATCGATGCTATAGCTGCTAGTCAACAAGAAGTGGGAACTTTGAGTCTTGATTTTTTTAGGAATCATGCATCTCCCTCTTGGAAAACTGATGATCTAGTCAATGACAAGAGCAATCCTAGTTTGGATGTTGATGACAAGGCTAAACCTGAAAACAGTTCTGCAGAACATGATTTACCTCTAACAGATAAAGCACCCAAGGATGATCCAGGTATAAAAATAAATGTGAATTTTTGAAAGCACTTTTTACATAGCCTGATTAGGTACGCTAGAAAATAAAGTTCTTTTCTATGCAGATGAACATCAAGTTGACATAGCAGCAAAAATAGCTCGAAGGGTAGGTAATCGACCTTCTTGTATACTCTTATCTATATTTATATGCATTTCTCTGGCATGACTTCTTACTTCTCTTGGTACTGTTTGGTCGCTATAGAAATTAAGGGAGAAAAGGCGGGAAAAGAGGGCAATGGATTTGGTTCGGAAAGATGATGAAGCGCATGTTAAGCTGGAGAATGAGGCTATTGAGCGATCAAAAGCTGTCGATTCTGCTGTCCTTGGAAAATACAGCGTATGGAGAAAAGAGAGTGAGAACGAGAACTCGGACTCCACAGTTAGGTTGATGAGGGACCAAATTATCATGGCACGTGTTTATTCTGTGCTTGCGAAATCAAAGGACAAGCATGATCTTTATCAAGAACTACACACCCGAATCAAGGAAAGCCAGCGGGCTGTTGGAGAGGCTACTGCTGATGCTGACCTCCATCATAGGTGTGCATCTATTTTCACTTTATTTCTCATCTTGTTCTCCTTTTTCACAAATAATCTACTTCGCAGTGCACCTGAGAAAATCAGAGTGATGGGTCAAGTTTTATCTAAGGCTACAGAAGAAGTGTACGATTGCAAGGCGATAACTCAGAGACTAAGAGCGATGCTTCAGTTAGCAGATGAACAGGTCAGGAGCTTGAAGAAGCAGAGTACATTTCTTAGTCAGTTGGCAGCAAAGACAATTCCAAACAGCATTCACTGCTTGTCTATGCGCTTAACAATAGATTACTATCTCCTCCCTCTGGAGAAAAGAAAGTTCCCAAGGAGTGAGAACTTGGAAAATCCAGAGCTCTACCACTATGCACTTTTCTCAGACAACGTTTTGGCTGCCTCTGTTGTTGTGAACTCAACCATCATGAATGCAAAGGTAACTTTCATGATTTTTTTAATCAATGCACTCTAGTATGCTAGTTGTTTCTAACAATGATGCTTGACATAACTTTTTCAGGAGCCGGAGAAACATGTTTTCCATCTTGTGACTGATAAGTTGAACTTTGGAGCCATGAACATGTGGTTTTTGCTGAACCCACCTGGCAAGGCCACCATCCATGTTGAGAATGTGGATGAATTTAAGTGGTTGAACTCCTCATACTGTCCTGTTTTACGGCAACTTGAGTCTGCTGCCATGAAAGAGTATTATTTCAAGGCTGATCGCCCCACCACTCTCTCAGCAGGTTTTTCGAACCTAAAGTATCGTAACCCCAAGTACCTCTCCATGCTGAACCACTTGAGATTTTATCTCCCACAGGTCTATCCAAATTTGGATAAGATACTTTTCCTCGATGATGACATAGTTGTGCAGAAAGATTTGACAGGATTATGGGATGTTGATCTTAATGGAAAGGTTAATGGTGCAGTGGAAACCTGTGGAGCGAGTTTCCACCGTTTTGACAAGTATCTTAATTTTTCAAATCCACATATTGCTCGGAACTTTAATCCTAATGCGTGTGGCTGGGCTTATGGGATGAACATCTTTGATCTCAAGGAGTGGAAGAAGAAAGATATTACCGGGATTTACCACGAGTGGCAAAACATGGTGAGATTACTACTATCATTGCTGGATTGCATTGATTTAGAAAAGAAAATGTTATGCAAATCAGTATGTTTTAGTTCAAACACAGTCATATCTCACATTATCCTCTTACTGTTTACTTCTGTTAGAACGAAGACAGGGTTCTTTGGAAGCTTGGGACACTTCCACCTGGCCTCTTGACGTTCTACAAGTTGACGCATCCCCTTGACAAATCGTGGCATGTCCTTGGATTAGGATACAACCCAAGCATAGACCGCTCAGAGGTAGATAATGCTGCTGTCGTTCATTACAATGGGAATATGAAGCCATGGTTGGAGCTAGCAATGACCAAGTACCGACCATATTGGACAAAGTATATAAAGTATGATCACCCTTACATCCGTGGATGCAACTTGAGTGAGTAGATAGTAGATACAATGTAAAGCTGCTGGAGAGGATCACCCTTGAGGTATGTACTTCGACTAAGCAAAGTAGTAGTAGCTGGATCTATCGATTTCCTGCTTCCTTGAAAATTTTGTGATGGACGTTCTCACTAACGATGTATTGTAGGCTTACAGTTCTTTTGTTCAATGTAGCTTTGTTCCACCATAAAAATTGTCAGGAGAATAACCTGCTGTTAAATGTGCGCATGGGGTTGGTGTTAACGTGTTGCTTAGCAGTATGTTTAGAGTAATGGGTACTGTTGGCGTTACATTGCCTTGCTGTGAATCAGATGGTTTAAGTGACAATCCAAGGTCAAAACTATGAATCAGGTGGGTCAAGGGATAATATTAGCAATAGCAATTGATTAAGTAATATCAAACAATTTCTTAACATCATAAGAAAAAGATTATATCTGCTGAGATTAACCACGAAACTATCAATCTAATTCTGTGATCCTTGTGGGCATGCCCAAGTAGCGCGCCAAGGGAACAGGAGCCACCGTCGGGACGTAGTCAAACGTTCGTCAAATTTTAATAAATTTCGGGAAAATTTGTGATGTGAATGCGAGGTTGAAATTTTAAATACCGAAGTTTTACTAAAATTTCCTTTATAAGCCTCTTTGACTTAACCCCTTCTTTTCCTTCTCCTTTGCTTACTGGGTTACCTAAACTCATTGGATATATCTTTTTTCATTTAGATATGAATAATATCATTTTAAATAAATATAAATAAAATTATATATAGATTTGGATTATCATACCATACGCAGTGGCCCGCACAGCCGCTCGTCAGACTCCATCAGCCCGCAGAAGAGCAGTCTCCTCGGCCCCCGGGCAAACACCGATCCACCGGCACCGGACCGATGTGATCTCCTCCGTCGCCAGATCGTAGCGCGCCAGCTTCCCAAGCCCGCGCACCTCATGCGTGCACCAGTACACTGCTCCGTCAATGCACACGGGGTCGCCGTAGGACACGCCGCGCATTGGCGACATGAACGCGCGTCCAGTCCTTGCCTCCTCCGACCGTGTACACGTACAGCTCTTGCTCCGCGGTCTCACGCGCGGATGGGCGTCGTGCCCCTGGTGAACGATCTTTTATTTCCTCGCCGTGGAATCGAAGACGAAGCAGTACGCGCAGGGGTTGTCTTGTGCCTCCATGCTGTGTCCGGCGGCAGCAGCAGGGCGAGCGACTCACCGGTGAAGGGTTCCACGACGTTGATGGCACCCTGGCGGGCGTCGATGAAACAGAGCAGGCCGTTGCATCTGCCTGCCATGTCCTCCGAGGCCCCGGCCGTGAGCTTGGCCGTGAGTCGCCAGTGCTCGTCGAAGAGGAAGCCCCCGCTGTTGCGCGACTAGTGGGCGCCGTCGGCTCGGTCCAGTCGGGGAAAGGCCACGACGGTGTGGGTCAGGGCCCGCGGTCCGTGGACCATGTGCGCGTCGACGAAGGTGGGGTTGGAAATCACGTCGCGCCATTCCTTGCAGACGCGGCGGGAGCGACGGAGGTCGCTCGCCGGGAGGCGGATTAGGATGTGGACGAGGACGTCTTGGGGAGGTACGCGCCGGCGGCATTGGCATCGCTGGTCGTTGCCTCGTTCTTAGAACCCTGTGGAGGCATTGCATCAACCCGAACCAAATGGACCTACCGCGCATGGCTTGCTCGGCAGGCGTATGTCGAGCTCTGCTCTAGCTCGGTAGATACCTGCCATGCTTTATAAGTCCATAGAAATAGTTAGATTTGTAAAAAAATGAATGTTCAAGGATTAAATTTGAAAAAATAGCTATTGTGCTATTTATATAGATAGTACCAAGAATGAAGCTATCTGAAACTGGGTCCATCTCTGATGGGCACATTACATCTCACTAAAAGAAAATCTTTCTAAATGAGACACGAAGAGCCAAACCTGAGGTTTGAACTCTGATGAACTGGGGATACAACCACCTTCACTAGCCACCCAAGCAAAACTTGTTCTCATTGTCAGTCTATTCTTGTTAACATGGTCTACTAATGTTTCATTGTTTACGTTATAAAGACTTTGTAATACTGCTACACTGTCGTTATTGTGTTGTAAGCTAAGGCCCTATTTGAAACGCGTGATTTTTTAAAGATTTATGTAGAAATTAAATTATTTTATGTAAAATTCATACGTCATGGGTTCAAACATATATACCCTAACTTAGCTCTGAGCCTACGGCAAAGCATGCACGCATGTAATAGTTTTTTTAAGCAACATATATAATAGTTGTTCAGGGTTTTTATATGAAAGCCCGGAACTTTTTGAGCAACTATTTTCCAGGAAATTTAAACTGCTTATGGGGGGAGATAACAGCTTGCTAAAGATGTCATGAAAATCAAAGCAACTCAAACTGTAGCACCCGGGGAAAAAAATCTATAACCGTTTTTCTCTCTTGCGCGTTTATTTACAGGTACTTGCACGACGAGGCGAACCCGCACATAATTCACCGGCACATCAAGGCGAGCAACGTGACGCGGAGTTCGTGCCCAAGGTGGCGGACTTCGGGTTCGCCAAGCTGATCCCGGACGGGGTGTCGCACCTGACGACGCGGGTGAAGGGGACGCCGGACGCTTGGCTACCTGTTGCCGGAGTACGCCATGTGGGGGGAGGTCTCCGAGAGCTGCGACGTCTACAGCTTCGGCGTGCTGCTCCTCGTGGAGAAGCTGCCGGGGGGTGTCAAGCGCGAGATCGTGCAGTGGGTAGCGCCGCAAGTGGGAGCGCCTAGCGGACCCCAGGCACGCCGGACGGTTCGACGCCGCGCAGCTCCGGACCGTGGTCGAGGCCGCCATGCTGTGCACGCAGAGCAACGCTGAGTGCCGGCCGACCATGGCCGAGGTCGTCGAGATGCTCAGGTTCGGCGGCGCGCGGCGGACCAATGAGATCGTGCCATCGTGCCGGTGGTGGCCGCCAGCAACGAGGAGATCACGACGACCGATCAGGACGACGTTACGGGCAGCAGCGAGACACTGGACAGGCGGAGCTGGAAGCTGATATGATCCTCCATGGATGCATCACCAGATCGCGCGGGCGTATTATCGCATGCCATTAGGATGCAAATTAAATTAATGAGTTGTAGTCCGTAGATTGCACTGTTAATTAATTAGCGTGCGCAATTGGTGGTGGGTGGTGTTTGGTGATAGAAATCATCAAGAGTTGTTAATCTTCCCGGCCTGCAAAGTTTTGTTTGCTTGCACGGGATTGTTGCGTTTGCTTGCTATTTTCTTGTTCGGTAATATACGTGAGCTAGCTAATTAATCAGATAGCAGATGTGCAGAAATGGTGAAGGGCATATATAATCTGCGTGCTACTTGGTTTTTGTGATGCATGCAATGCCGGCAGGGGGATGGGAGGCGGTGCTGTCGGTGAGACCGACGGGGACCACGTGGGAGTCGGTGCCGTTGGTGAGACTAGCGGGGAGGGGGAGGGGAGCTCAGGGGACTCTGGGGAGACGGGGAGGGATTGGAGGGGAGCTCGGGAGAGGCGGGGACTGGAGGGGAGCTTGGGAGAGGCGCAGCGGGTGGAGGGGGAGGCGGCGCTGTCGGTGAGACCGACGGGGAGCACGTGGGAGCCGGCGCCATCGGCAAGACCGGCGGGGAGGGAGGGATTGGAGGGGAGCTCGGGGGAGGCGGCACCATCTCGCTTGGTAGGGATTCGGTATGGCCAGATTGAGTCAAATATGGATGAGAGGAATAGATAGGTAAGGGGCAAAACCGGTATTACACCTTTGAAATATATGTAAAATGAGAGAATAGGAAAGAAATGGGAGAAAATGAGTAATGATGCCATATATCAAAAGACTCACAAATTGGAGTGGTAAATTTTTAATTTCAGAAAATTGAATGATACATCTCAAAATAGCAATTTTCTAAGTGACATAGGGTCCGTTCTTTTCGACCGAAACTAGCGGCTTTTGGCTTTTGTTACAATACCTAACTTTCAAATTAGGTATTTTCTCAAGACGGGGTCTACAAGTTAATTGTAGTACATGTTAAAAGCTCAACATCTGTATCAACCAAAATCGCAAGGGAGTATCTCTCTCCATAATCTCTATCACAAACAGCTAAAATCCAAAAAATTTAGCCAAAAGCCAAAAAGCCGTAGCCGCGCCAAACTGGCCCATATATCAAAATTGGCCTTGAACTTGTTACCCTCAGGGATGGATGTTCGTCATCAGTCATTTACCAGTCACCAGCTAACCCAACCGTAAATTTGTTATGGTAAACATACAGGAACGGAAAATTGAATGTTTTGAGTTATAATTGTTTACCATGTACGTATGTGTTCTTCAATTTGCATTTGGCCGTGATCGAATCATACAGAAATATCTATATATGGGTCCTGAAGTACACCTGACAGAAAAGACATGTATAGGTCGTCAGTATCTCTTGATGGGCTTGTGGAACAAATCAGCAGATAATCAAGGATTTTGTAGTCTAGCTAGTACTCCCTTCATTCTTTTTTTATTAGACTTCCTAAAATTGAGATACCATCAAACTTTTAAAAGTTTAACCGTCAATAAATTTAAAATTATCTAGATTGACTATACAAAAATTTACATAATT
Organism: Dendrocalamus latiflorus; assembly: GCA_017311315.1. Classification (NCBI taxonomy): domain Eukaryota; kingdom Viridiplantae; phylum Streptophyta; class Magnoliopsida; order Poales; family Poaceae; genus Dendrocalamus; species Dendrocalamus latiflorus. The sequence continues at coordinate 2,967,670 of CM029658.1, forward strand.
AGATTTATCGTTAAAAATATTTTCATAATATTATAATTTATTTAGTATATCTTACTATAAAGCATAAAAAGTACTCCCTCCATCCACAATTGTAGGTCGTTTGTGACTTTTTATAGTGTCTACTGTGTGACTTTAACTATAATTTATTATCATAATATACTCACAAAAATTATATATATACATATATGTATATTACAAAAGAATTTTATAAGATAAATCTAATAACATTATTTTTATATAGTTAATCTATTTATACTTAATATATATTAATGATCAAAACTTAAAAAAAACTTAACCACACATAATCCACGCTATTTTTATGGACAGAGGAAGTAGCGGTCAAAATGCATCTTAAAGGCTATAAAAAAATTAAAAATATCAAGTAAAAAAAGATAGTACAATTCTGATAGTTGTTATTGACCTCTCATAGAATAGCCAATGGCAATTGGTGGGCCCATGGGCTTAGTTATATCATATATTGGACGGTGAGGCCCGTTAACGCCCATAACGGGCCTAGCTCTATCAGTGTCCATAGAGTTTAGACTTCTCCTGACCTTAGGGAAAAGGGCCCAAGCTTTATCAGAGCGCATACAAAAATACACGCTGCTTCCGCTAAAAGAAGACAAAGGTACACTCTTGCTGCTTCTTCTACTTCCTCTTCTTGCGTTGAAAAGATGCGCTCTTTTTTCACTCTTGCTTGTCTGGAAAAAACACAGAGATACACTATACACTTACATGACCCAGCGCTACCAACAAAAATAAAAATAAAAAGAGAGGAAAAAGAGCACTTAGCCTATAGAAAAACTAACAAAGACAACACATAAGATAAGCTAATGCTGCTCCAATAATAGGAGGCAGGGAGACACACCATCACAGCAATACGTGCGACAGGTTCCCGTCGTGATCACCAAAGGTCGAGCCCACAATCAACAGGTTATAATTAAGATAAGAGACCGGTGGACTCGACTGCACATCACACACATGCACTTTCGGTGTCAACGATTGAGATATCGATTCCTTCGTCGCGTCCCTGTCATGTCCTGGTACTGCCCTAGCTCGTCGTAGGTGTCAATTCACTCCATTCGTGACACAGTACGCACGTACCATGTCTAATCTTTGGAGCTTTGAGCTGATCGCCGCACTGGACTTCCTTTACTGGAAGAAGAAGGCAGGGTGCAGTGCAACATGCCAAGTCAATTAAAAGATGAGTGGAGTGCTAGTAATGGCTAGAGAAATCTTTGGCGATTAACATCGGCTAAGGAGGTTTGGTGCCTATGGCTTTGCCTTCTTGTATTGTCATATCTTGATAGCGTCTACTATGGAAGGGTTGCACCAATAAAATCCATGTTTGCCGACGTGGCGTGCTCCAACAAAATATATATCGGCCAAGGTTTCCAGAAACGTAGGCCTCCGAGGAATTGCAACAAGGAGGCGCGTATTTCTGCTCAGTATGTACTAGTGCAGTACTCGTAAGAGAAGCTCAAAAGAATAAAAAAAGAAAATTGATGATTTGTCACTTCTAAGGTATTGGTTTTAGGACTTACCACTAATAAGATTTTTTAAGGCATTGGTTTTAGGACTTACCACTAATAAGATTTTTTTAAGGCATTGGTTTTAGGATTTACCACTAATAAGATTTTTCTTGTTACTTCGTCACTCATAAGGCAAAAGTAGCTGAGATTTGCCACTTCCACAGTGTTCTAGTATTTTTTTTAATGTTTCCCCCCTCAAAATCGCATATGACAAGACCAAAATGCAAACCTTCTTTCCTCATCAACTTCTTCCCAATGTGTCCCCTCAGTGGCGGACCCAGGATCAAAATTTAGGAGGGGAGACTAGTAGGACTTACTAACCAGTTTACTGAATACCGAGTTGCTGGCCTACGATAGACTTGTAGACACTAGAGGGAGAGAGGCTCCACGCCAAAAGCCAAAATATCGTTGTGGCTTGTAATCACCACTACAAATACAATTTTCTTCATCATGCAAAGTCTTTTTAAACCTGATAAAGTTTTCATGGCTAACGTGGAACTATAAGAGATGAAAGAGGTACATACAGCCGGTCAGCGGTAGGAGGGCCGGGGCCCCACCTGACCCACCGCTGGGTCCACCCCTGTGTCCCCCACCTGCACACTGCGAACGCCGCGTCGGCGGACCCAGCTGGTTGAACCACCGCAGCTGGCTGCTCTTCCCTGCTAGTCGTCGCCGCAAAAAACTGAACATCACGAATCAAAATCGACCACAGCCATTGCATTAACCACACAACACAGCAAATCTTTTTCCAAGAAAACCACATGCAAACAGAAGACCATGCAAAAATCCAATCATTCTTTACGCATTGAAATGCATGCTAAAATCCAGAATGCAACGACTTTTCTTGTCATTGCATCACGGGATCAAGCTTTTTAAGCGCTCGTTTTTCTTACTTGATCTGCCATCGTGCTTCTCGGCGATGAGGTTCCAGTTATGGGGTCGTGTTGCGCGGCGAGCTCCTTGAGCTTGCGTCCACGACGAGCCTCTAGTGCCCCCTCGAGCAAAGCTTCTCCTGCCCGCCACTGCTGTGGACGCCATGGCCATCTCCCTGCCTGTCAGAGCGCGCTTGCCTTACACAATATATTATGTTCATATTAGCTTTTGTTTTTGACTTTTACTTAAAGCTATAAACCAATCTGAACATCCGTCTTTCTAAAGTGACTTTTCACTTTTCTTGTTCTTGTCTTGCTCTAGGCAAAAAAAAAAACAGGGGTTACGAGCGTATCATGCACCCTACTTTTCTCGCCTCTGTCTCGCACACACAGATATCCCTCACTTTTTCCACTACTCGTTTCCTCCTTTTGAAAGTCAATTCTTTCGGTCACTACTATTTATTTTTAACGAAAACTATCATCCACAACTAATATAAATAGGTTCATAGAGCGAACACGATCATCATCTTGATGAGGGCCCGGAGGCCGTGGGAGTCATGAGGTGCGCTGTGGCATGGATGTGATGCTAGTCTTGTTTTGCTGCCATGGGGGTGGAACAGCAAGGAGTAGTTCAATAATGACATCATCCCACATTTGTGCACTCTCGCTCACCACCTCGCACTCGCTCTTGCTTGTCACAAATGGGAAGGAGGAGGAAGAAGGCCGGAGAATGGTGGCTTTAGGGTGGGTCTGAGGAGGAAGGGTTGGGACAAGATTGTCTTTTTTATGTGTTCTCTCTCTATACATATGCGTGTGTTTCTCTCTCTCTATCTCTCTCTCTATATATATATTCACTATATATAGGTATATTCATATTGATTTTTACTGATAGCTTTGGGCTATGGCAACTGATAAATAGTAGTGATTGATGAATAGTGGTGCATTATATAAGAAAGACGGTGCAACGAAAGGCACTACAATATTTAGACGGCCATGCGACTTACGGAATTGTGATACAATAAAAATACAAAGTACATTATAATATATGAAAGCAAAAAAGTAGTGACTGAAAAAAGTGGCTTATACAAATTGGGACGTTCGTATTGACTTCTGCTTCTGGAAGCATAAGACAATATGAACAGGCTCTCTCTCTCCCTCTCTTTGTATGTATGTATGTATGTATGTATGGCAGTGCTAACGAGCGCGTGCGTGCACGCTACACGTGGGTCGCCGGCTGGATCCCTGGTGCGGTTGGTGCATAACTCGGTGATAACTTTTGTTCTGGAGATAACTTTGTAAATGTAAGTAACTTGATGAATTACTGATGATAACTTTATGTTCTGAAGAGAGTAACTTTCCAGAGCATTGCAATGCGAAGTTATCACGTGAAAACTGTAAATAACTTCATGAATTATCGATGATAGCTTTATGTTCAGAAAATAATAATTTGACTTGCATGCATGTATACAGCAGGAGAGAGAAGAGAAAAAATACACTTGACTTGTGATTTTTTTATCTTGTTTACAAGCGAAAAAATACAATAACTCTTTCACCAAAAGTCTGATCCGCGATCCATTTACACAATTGTATTCGAAATTACGAGCTTAACAAAACAAGACCCATGTTGAGTATGTTTTAACGCTGCAAAATTCATGTCATATAAAGTTATTGTCGTGTATAAGTGAAGTTATTGTCAAATACATGTATAGTTATGGCCGGTTTAATAGTGTTACAATGGACAGTAACTCTACATGTGTTTGACAGTAACTTCACTCACACACGGCAGTAACTTTCCGTACAAATTATATGCTATTGACATGCATGTTTCTCTTTCCTCTCAATGCATACATGTTGACAACAAATTCACTCATACACAGTAGTAATTTTATGTATTACGGATGATAACTTGATATGCATACAATAGTAACTTTACCATAATTAACAAATAATAGTAACTGTTTATGGGGTGGGATGGTGGGGCGGTTGGCTGGTTGTGACGGTAGGGTTGAGCATTTATTTTACACCTGCGCGTTGATTTGTAATTCTCTCTCTCTATGTATGTATGTTTTGTGTGTGTGTATAGGATGTCGAAATAGGACACCAAGGTGCCTAGGCACCATACCTCTCTGCCTTTGGATTACTTTTTGGTGTGTGCAAATGCAATGGGTATGAAATATATCGGGCAAACCTGTTAGCATTCATTGATTTGGAAAGAAAGTTGTTGATTTGGAAAGGAGTCATTGATTTAGCATGCAGCACTGTGGTATATAATTGACAGGAAATCAATAGATAATTTTGGTGTGCAGCGCCATGGTAGGTAATTAATTATTTTGGCATGCCACATAATCAATAATTAATGGAGATACTAATTTGATTGTTTGAACTAGCTGATTGGTGGCCATACTATATACTGTATTTTATTTTATTTTCTTGTATTAATCTGTGATTGATTCATCTCTCTTGCCTAGAAGGAATCGTTCAGACTGGACACGCCAGCGACGACTCCTCAACAACAACTAACACCGTTGATTCTTCGAGACAACTTGTAGGGTATAGCCGGTAATGCTACATGATGGATAAAAGGCTAACAACATACTCTAGGGCATTGAAATGTGCCACTTTGGCACATGTGGGACCTGCAGAGAAAGCATTTGCAGTGCGGTAGAGCAGGAATGTAGTACATCGTACGCACGCCAATCCACTGTAGCTCATTTTTTTTCAAATCTATCCCCTCACATGCGAACTTACAAATCTAATCTCCTTCATGATAGTGGTAGTAGCGGCACCTGCCACACTACCCCACCGTAGTAGGAGGTGAGCATCACGGCAACTCGCTGCAGCGCGGTAGGTGACCAACGAGTGTGGCAAGGGGTGGCCCCTACCGGCCTACCACGCCACCCAAGCTTGAAACGACCTCCTGCTGCGGTGCACAGGCACATAGGCCGGTGGGCCATTGTCTGCCGCATACCGCGCTGGACCTCTTGCTGCGGTGCGGCGTCAAGTGACACGTGTCGTCTACCGCTGCTATTGCGGTCACCGAGGGGGTTAGATTTACAATTTTGAGTGCTAGGAGAATATATATGACCCTGTTCCAAACAACAGAAGCCAGAAGCCGTTTGAAACCCGTTGAATTCTTAATACAATTTTTTCTTTACATTATTTATAGAGATATAATTTGTATATTTATTTATTTATTTAAATACTTAAAAATAAACGGTCGCTACAGAATTATATTATTCAAAAGCCAAAAAAGAGTGGCACTTTTAGAACGGACCATATGCAATGGCATCTACCCGCGCGGCTGATCGAGCTGGCAGCAGCCGCGCCTGCAAGCACGCTAGCTCGCGGTGAGCCGCCCGATCGTTCTCTGCCTTTGGCCGTACGCCGGCCGGGCAGGTTGCACGTGTGTACTCGTACTGTCGCGGCTGGACAAATGTTTTGGCATTCCGTACACCTCAAGGGCCCGAAGTACCAGCCGGGCCGGGCCCTTCTGTTATGTTGCCTTGTCTGTGTCTGAAGTGATGTGGATCTGATGCGGATCAAGCTACCAATAAATGGAGTGTGTCCGCCCAGAAGCTGAGTACGTACGTACTCCATCCTTCAATGCACGTATCCGTCTCTCGTACCAGTAATTTCTCCCGGCTGTTTTAACCTCCCGTGCATGTGTGCCATACACCAGCAACAGCCAACAGGCCGGAAATCCCAACGGCGATCGGGATCCGACCAAGGCTACACGGACTAGAACAGTGCTCGAGCGGGACCGGAACAGGAACAGCGGGCAAAAGTTAGGATCGTTACTGGTTTAGGTCAGTAGTGGTTAGAATTTGAGCTCCCGTAGTCACATCCTGCTGCGAACATTCCGGCCTGCTCGAATCTTTACAGCAGCAAGTCGGCAACATCGCAAACTCAACACACACAAGGTGCATCAGGACCAGCTCCGGAGGTGGGAACGTGGATGCCTTCTTAAACCCGTTTCCACACTTTTAACGCTGAGTTGAGCATGCATGAAACGCTTTTGTGCTTATTGATGTCTATAAACTACTAAAAAAGAATAATCACAAAAAATTTAAAACTATCATCACAGATGATTTTCTGAACCGTATGAATTTATAGGTTAGTAATAATCGAATGTTACCATAGACGGTTTGTGAGCCATCTGTGATAAATACAACATAGGCGGTTTGTAACTAGAACCGTCTGTAATACTCTAACATCACAGATAGCTCAAGTAAAAACCGTCTGTGATACTCTAACATCACAGATGGTTCTAACTACCAACCGTCTGTAATACACAAGTATCACTAACGGTTGTAATATAGAACCGTCTGTGAAAGTCCTTTGTAGACAGTTTATACCACAAAACCGTCTGTGATAGTTCATACTATGCATAAAAATTTCTGTTTTTTGGCTAGTCTAAAGAAATGTTAGCTATGCCATTTGAAAACAAACAAATACAGAAGTAAACACAGCAGCACATTCCATTAGAATCCACCATTATAGCATCACAAAATAATGAGCAGATTATTCATCTAACACAACAAGAACATGGTAAGAATATATCTCCTAATCCTACGACCCAACTCTTAAATATGATAAGAATACATCTCCTAATCCTAAGAACTCAACTCTTAAACATGACAAGAACACATATCCTAATCCTAAAAATCCAACTCTTAAACATGGTAAGAATACATTTCCTAATTATACGAACCCAACTCTTAAAAATTGTAAGAACACATTTCCTAATCCTGCGAATCCAACTCTTAAACATGGTAAAAACATATTTTCTAATCCTATGAACCTAACTCTTAAACATGGCAAGAAAATATATCATAATCCTATGAACCCGTCTCTTAAATATGACAAGAGCATATCTTCTAATCGTAGAATCCATGGTAAAAACATAGAAGGAGAGATCCTAGCAGCGCGCGAGTTGAATGTTATTGACGTCGACTTGAGCACCGTCTTGGTAGCTAGCTGCTTCCGCGGAGCCTTGTAATAAAGAAGAGGCGGCGGTAGCACCACCTTTGTGTCACGATGGTGACACTACATAAGACACTTACCACAAGAGTGTCTTGTGCAGTGGACCGTAGTGTCACAACGGAGGCACTAGCTCATGGCAGTAGTCGACGTCGTCGAGGAACAAGTTAGGAGTGGATGAATTAGCTAGGAGCAGCCGGTAGAACTCACACATCTTGAAGTGAAAAGGAGAGGGGGAGTAATTAATAAAGGGCGAGGATAGGAGGAACCGGTGTCAGCTGTTCGATACGGAGAGAATGGACGGGTGAGATCAAAATCCTAGGGAAAATGTCATAGATATGTGTCGTGGCATTATCAGAGACGGTTTGTTATACGAACTGTCCATGATTATGCACATATCACAGACGATTTTTATAAATAAACGTCTGTGAATTATCACAGAACGTTATTAATACGAATCATCTGTGATGTCTTGTATTATTACAGACGATTTATACTAACAACCATCTACGATATTTTCATATAGGGTTATTAAAATGAACTATCTGTGATATCTTACTTTATCACAGATGGTTCGTATAAATAATCGTCTGTGAAAATGTTAACTGTCTGTGATGTAGTCGTTCAGTATAATCTCTTTTGTAATAGTGATACGGCTCTAGTCTGTCGAAGAAATGAGCTAGCCACACTCACGCAAGGTTTGGCCAATCCCCACCCTAAGAAAATACAGCTTTTCCCGCGGCCAACCTTGACAATCGATCAGGCTTGCAGTTGCGTTAACATGGAGCCGTGCCAGCTCGGTTGTACTACACCTTCAAACTTACATAGAAGCACAACTTACGAATCTTAAAGCAAAGAAATTAATATTATGTGGGGGCAAATATGTATAATCTAAAAACTAAATTACATCGAAGATTGCCTTTTCCTAATATTCAACTATATATCTATATCTAATTTTTTAATTTGATTTATTTTTTATAGGTTGATACATATCCTAGTATTAACTAATTTATTTCAAGATTTGTAAAGCTTCTTTTAAAAAGAGATGTACTGAACCAAACTCCTGTGTATGGGCATGGCTGGCTCGGCCTACGATCAGCTCAAGCTCCAAGGTCAGCAAAAATTTATTTTGAAAAATTGAGCTATACACTTGTGCATGGCTGAGAGGCCAGCCCCCACCAAACTTTGTCAAGTACCTCTCCACTATACTACTATGTAACTTTAAACTGTTACACTTCTCCAAACAGGATTGAGAAGTCCATATCCAGACTTTGTGACGTCCCTTGATCAGTACTACCTGCAAACCGGGATGGACTGGACCACTGCACCAGTCGCTTCCACTAGAAACTTAACGGAGCAATAAGACCCAACAAGGCAAGGATTTCAATTACGTCACGCGTTTATCTCTCATTAGATATATCAACACACGGCCACCCACCTCTCTTATCCTACCCCAGGACCAATCAGGCGAGTGTTAGATGTTATATTAGCAAGAAGACAACATAAATATTTGGTTTTTCAAAATAGTTTTAACCTCACTCCTTTCAGTTTAGTTTTGCATATGTATCTTTCCCCTATTTTCCCACCGATGGTTCCTCCTCATAAAAACTATCTTTTCAGATACTACTATTAATTTCTCATCAAAATCTATTTAACACGAACACGCAAAGATGATGGATGGCCATCTCATTTGGCGACTAGACTAAGGCCCTGTTCTTTTCAGTTTCTAAAAGCTGCCTTTTGATTTTTCTACAATAACTAACTTTTAAATGGAGTATTTTTTTAAGATAGGGTCTACTAGTTAATTGTAGTACATACTTTACTAACTTCATTTATATCGGTAAAAATCGCACGTGAGTTTCTGTTACTCTATAATCTCTCGTACAAAGAGCTCAAAATCCACAAGTCGCAGCAAAAAACCACAAACTGCAGCAAAAAAGAATAATCCCTAACTAAACACCGAGAGGAGACGGCGGCCTCATCTTCGGCTTATAGTAGCAAGAAGACAGTATAAATATTTGGTTTTTCAAAATAGTTTTTTTTTTCATTTTTCTCATCTTCGGCTTGTTCTGACGCTACTCCTTTCGGTTTAGTCTTGCATATGTATCTTTCCCCTATTTTCCCACCGATGGTTCTCCTCATAAAAACTATTTTTTCAGATAGTACTATTAATTTCTCATCAAAATCTATTTAATACGAACACGCAAAGCTGACGGGCGGCCATCTCATTTGGCGACTAGACTAGGTGGTGATTATTTGGGCTTATTTTTGGTGGCTTATGGCTGAAAAGTACTGTAGCTGGCTGAAAAAACACTGTAGTTGACAGAGGCTTATTTACCATAATTAAATTAAAAAAAATAAAAATATAAAAAATATGTTAGCCCATTACGTATAATACAAACAAATACGGGAAAAAAAAACCGGCAAAAAAGTTCAACAAAAAGCCAAAAGTTCAGAAAAAACGAAAATTATGAATAGCAAAAAAATAAGCCGAAAGCTAAAAGCTGAAATCAAAAAACGATCGCAGCCTAACTAAACACCGGGAGGAGACGGCGGCCTCGATCACCCGTTAATTGTAACGCGCGGAGACTTGCAGAGGTCTAGTGTGCAGCCGGAGAGGAACGCGCTAATGGAGATCGATTTGAGTGCCACCACCACCCCGTCACATGCGACGCATCCACGAGACGATCGATACCGCGCACCGGTGGAGTTGGACTGGCCGGCCGGCGTCGTATTCTGACTCTTGTCTCTCTCTCTCTGTCTCTCTCTCGGTGAGAAAACTTTTAACGCGTTCCATACGGCGGCAGACGCGACTGGACGAAAGCAAGGAATCAAGGGAGCCGCATGACCATGACCACGAAAACCCCCGAAAATAAGGCGAGGTTGGATTGAAAGCTGTCTGCATCTTGTAGACACGTACGCACGGCAAGAAAAAGCAGCGGCTCCCGTGTTTTCCGGCCTTGACCGCGCAGCGCGGCGTACATGGACGATCCGACGGTGTCGGTGGATCAGGCGAAGGCCGGAACCGAACAAACGAGAGAGTCAGAGACCGGCTTGGTGCAACTTTACGGTGTAGTAATACTAAATTACTAATGCGTGAACGAGTTTCCTCCCAAAAATATATATAAAAAAAGCGCGAACGAGTTCTCAGGACCCGGTATTTCTGCGTCTGTTCAGAAAAGGATACTCCCGGTCCAGTATGTGTATGTGTATCTGACGCTTTGAGTATTGCATTGACTAGGGTGCCTCTCGATTGGGTTGAAATAAGTTGGCTTATCGTTGAAATTGTACTATAGCTATTGAAATTATAGTGTAACTAATAGTGACTTATTTGGTATAACTAAATTTAAAAATAAAAAATAGGTTAGTTTATTACGGACAACGTAAACGAATACAGGAAAAAAGAATCGACAAAAAAACCTCAAAATATAGAAGAATATAAAATTTAAAAATAAAAAATTATAAGTTTAAGTCGAACGCTAGAGCGGAGGAACGTGCAAACAATGGACAGGGAGTAACTGAATTCTGGAGCACGCCATCATACGGCAACATTCCATCCAGCGAACCATAGTCATACGGCAACTGCACCCTCCCTTTTCCATCTCCTCTCGCAACAACACTAGGGAAGCAGCAGCACAGCCGCGTTGCCGACTAGAGAGAGGAGGAGGAGGGGGTAGGCAGGCAATAAATGGCAGTTTTGGGGAGCGCAGGCTCTATGGCGGCGTGGCAGGCCCTCTGTGTCGCCTCCCCGTCTTAACTCCACTCCTCCCCCCGCGCCGCGCCGCGCAGCGCAGCCCAAACCCCACCACTCGCTGCACCCAGGCCACAGCACACAGATTAACTACGCACCCTCTCGTACTTCACTTGTGCTGCTACGCACGTCGCCGCAAAGAGAGAGGCGCGCGCGGCACGAGCGTATGGCCAGGGCGCCCACTACGAGTGCGAGCCGGCTGTAGAGAGAGATCGGCACGGCCGCCTATGGATTTGGGCCCATGGCGGGGTTCCCTCTAGGCGGAGGAAGCAGCCGCGACAACCCGGCGCCGTCCGTCCCGCCCGTGCACCCCTCCGACGCGCCCTCCTTCCTCTACGCCACGCGCGGCGGCAGCTTCCAGCTATGGCAGCAGCAGCAGCAGCAGCCGTTCTACGCCTCCAACATCATCCGCTTCGCCGATGACGAGCCCGCCGCGCCGTCGCTCGCGGGCCCGTGCTCGTCGTCGTCCCGCGGGATGCGGGCAGGGGGTGGAGGAGGAGGCGGCGGAGGCGGAGGCGTGAGCTGCCAGGACTGCGGCAACCAGGCCAAGAAGGACTGCACGCACCTGCGCTGCCGCGCCTGCTGCAAGAGCCGCGGCTTCCTCTGTGCCACCCATGTCAAGTCCACCTGGGTCCCCGCCGCCAAGCGCCGCGAGCGGCAGCAGCAGCTTGCCGCGCTAGCCGCTTCCGCCGCCGCCACCGCCGCGGCCGGGCCCTCCCGCGACCCGACCAAGCGCCCGCGCGCACGTCCACCCATCACCACATCCACCACCTCCTCAGGTATATAGCCACGCTGCACCTTACCATCTCACGCGCGCGCTTCGGTTTTAGGATCTAACACTCCTGTGGTGTCTTGTGCTGATGCTGCTGCGTGTGTAGGGGATCAGCAGATGGTGACGGTGGCGGAGAGGTTCCCGCGGGAGGTGAGCTCGGAGGCGGTGTTCCGCTGGGTGCGCCTGTGGCCGGTCGACCAGGCCGAGGTGGAGGTCGCGTACCAGACCACCGTCAGCATCGGCGGCCACGTGTTCAAGGGCATCCTGCACGACGTCGGCCCCGACGCCCTGGCAGCCGCCGGCGGTGGCGACTACCACTTCCCCCAAGCCGCCGACGGGTCCTCGCCAAGCACCGCCGCCGCGGGCGAAGCAGGCAGCGGCGGTGCGGGCGGCAATGTCGTGTCATCGGCTGTGGTGATGGACCCGTACCCGACTCCCGGGCCGTACGGCGCGGGAGCGGCCGGCACGCCGTTCTTCCACGGCCACCCGAGATCGTGACCGCCGCCTCCCTCTTCGGCCTTCTCGCCGTAACGCCACGCCGCCATCTCTCTCGTTCGATCTGTCAGTTGCGTTAGCTTCTGAATTCTTAGCTTGTTGATGCATAAATTGATGTTTCTTCTAGTGCCTACCTAGCTTAATTAGGCGCCTTAATTTCGACTTCGTCGCTTGTTGGGAGCACTTGAGCTAGGTGATCGGTAATTCGGTACTATACTCTGTCGGAGCAAATGATTAAAAATCTGACTGTTAGGAGCTTGGGAAGCATGATTTCTTGCATTGTTATAGCTAGCTTCTTCTTCCCAGTGCTTACTTGAATTGACAGTGTTGGTAATTCTTGGTGTTGCTGTTGTTTTTCTTTGGTGCTAGTAATAATATAAGGCTTAAGGTTTCTTTACTTTTGCTGCCATGTAGCTTCTATCTGTCCTGCATAAGGTGCGACCCCTTCGCTTTACTACTAGTTTACCTTTGCTCTTCAAAAGCTGAGCCCTAGAAACCTAGTTGGCTTTAATTGGTAGGTCGTGGATCCTAGATATCGCGTCGTGTTAATTAATTGGTATGTTTCTGTTTGTTTATGCATAATTTGGTGAGTATCATATGCACGCTCATGGGGGAGCGAGCGAGCGAGAGAGAGAGAGAGAGAGAGAGAGAGAGAGAGAGAGAGAGAGAAGGAAGGAATCGAATGATCAGCTGATTGGGAGCTGTGACCGATCGAGCCATGCGCCGATCCCTTGCTTGATTTGAGTGTTATTTTAGGTTTCCGAGCTTAGCAATTGTAAGGAGATGATTACTGATCGGTCGTCTCACATTCTCGCGTTCTTCTTCTCTGACAAACTTGTTGTCTCGTTATCCCATCACATCACGTCCTGAATATGTAGAGTATCATATTTTTATGGCTTTTGTCCGTCATTCCAGATTGTCAGTGTGCATTCCCTGCGTTTGGCCACTATTGTTGCACAGAGAATTACCCTATTCTGGCACAGCTTTTTCTCCTTCTACGATGCATTGGTCTTCTCACAAGAAATGAGGTTTTTCACTTCTATTTCAATAGAAATGATGCGGTTAACTTAGTAATTCCGATATCCAGTAGTGCCAGCTAGACTACCAGTACATTGCTCTCATTTTGCTAAATCCGTGTTGACCAAATGTACATTACCATGGAAAGAAAAGATTTCAGAAAAGATTACGTTTTCTTAATAAACTGTTCAAACTTAAATTTCTTGTGTATAAAAGAGAAAATGCATGTGTAGACGCGTATATTGTTGGCAATAAGGATAGAACTTAAATAAGAGCTTCCAGTTTTGATTGTGATGTTAATGAGGTTATAGTTTGATGAAAAATTTACAATACTGCGTGCTAAATGAATTTTAAGGAAGTGGCACTTTCGAAAGGCACATGGTATGTCCTGTGTATTTGCTTAGACCATTAGTACTATTCGAGGGAATTGGTGAAATCTTGTAAGTAATGTTATCATGATAATGGTAATGTCTTCGATATTGCCTTCTCAACTTAGTCTATTTCAGATTAATTGGGTCTCACATCTGTATAGTCTATTGTATGCTTTACATAATTGCATTGATTAAATGGTGATTTTTTAGCTTATCAACTGCGTATCAGAACTTCCTAGCAGTGTACGTTTTATTGACACACCATTTACCTAGTTCTTGTGACCTATATATATATATATATATATATATATATATATATATATATATATATATATATATATATATATATATATATATATATATATATATATATATATATATATTCCCTGTTGGGTATACAGCTCCACGTACACACACTTAATTTTCCCTGTTATGATATATTTCACAAATGCAAATTCTCATTAAATAATGTCAATGCGCCCATTATAACCACCTGGTCAGTATTGATATGTTTAAATAATGTCTAGTGTTTTTGTTAGTCTGTACTTGGCCTATATGCGGTAATTTCCCTCTGATAGCGTATTTCTGGAATGTGGACTGCAAATTTGGAGTCCTTTTGTCAAGTATGATATGCGTCTCAAAACGAGAGAGTATGATATACTGATCTAATGTGGACATTGCATGATGATATGGTATAATCTCCAGCTTGTTTGCCACAAATTAATTAATGCTGAGTACGTAGTCTGTTCTAGTTCTACGTATGCGTTGTATGGTTACCAGGTGCTGTATCTAATAGTAGCTAGCCCACCTGTATGCATAGTAAAAGATTTCTGCCATTTCGCTTATTGCTATATGTATAAATACAAATAATTGGTGAGATTTAAAACACCTCCTTCGTCTTGAGGTTAAGAAAATCCTATAATAATTCTAAAAAAGAAAAAATTCTAGAAATTCTCATTAATTAATCTGCAATTACTATGCATACAGATGGACTGGCTATTAGATAGTAGAAATTGCTAACGTGCAATTGGTAGCTCCAGCAACAATCTGCCTTCCAAATTTCCACCATGGATGGAATTGTGGAAGGAACAATCAGACAATTTTTTACATGCTTGCTTATGCATTCACTAGGATTTCCGTGCTGCCCAATGACCACATTGTGATCCTTGTGACACGTGGGAGCTAGTAGTGGGCATCTTATACTGCTAGCGTAATACAGTATATATCTTGCTTGAGCAAATCCCTGATTAATTAATTAGCAATATAATCTCTTTGCGCTCTAGGCATCTCTTCGTCTTTCCTCGGTCTCTTTCGTTCCTTTTCTGCCTCCTTTCCGGAACAAATTCGTGCTCCGTTTCGCATTCCCTATCTCAACAATTTGCTTCAGAGAAAGAGAAAATGAGTGGGTTCTTTTTGGTTGTCTTTTAGTTTTTAAATTCTGGATATTTGTGTGAGAGAGTTCAAAGAAAGATAGTTGTATATATTTTTAGCCGGTATAACTGAAATCGGTATAGTATTTACTACGATCGACTTGTATATCTTATCTTAAAAATATACTATTACCATATGAACCCTGAACCCTATAACCGGATGCTCCCCAGATCTTATGGACCACTACTCTGTAGCTACAGCGATCGCTGCAATGCATAGCTTCCGAGGAGATGGCGCCAAAATACGCGTGCCCTCAGGGTATAGCCTGGTTGAGTCATGTCTAACAAGATGGGGTTGCGCCTAGGTGCGAAAAGTGTCGTCGAAGCATGCGCAATTGCATGTATGGAGCGTGGGATTTTGGACGATTTATGCTCCATCTTTCCTACGAATTTCTGGTGAAATTTCTTGGTTCCAAACGTGCCCTGAGAATTTTAATGAGTCGGTTAATTGGCGCGTGTTGAATCTCTTAACAGAAAGAAAGCAAGAAACTATGACGATTGCCGGTAATAGCTGCAGGCACTTGGCAGGGGACTGAAAGTAGGCCCTGGGGCAAAGTGAATAGTGTGAGAAGACAAAAGAACAGGGTACTACCTATCTGCTGGCACTTTTTTTTTTTTTTTTGCTTAAGGAAAGGATGAAAAATTCTCGCAAATGATTACGTTCATTGTTGATACTGCTAGCAGGAATAGGAAACCATGAGACATGACATATTCTAAAGCAATGTACCACATCTCCATCTTCTTTTCCTTGGCCATGGTAGTACAGTAACCAGCAAGGGTGCCTCATGTTGTTTCTCTCTACGCCCATTACGTGGTGAACAGCTTAGTAACACCACAAAGCTACCACACTACCAAGATAGAAAAATCGTTGGCAACAAATGGAGGGTAGCACATGAAAAAGCAGTGTACTATCGACCTTTTCTGCCCTAGGCACACTGTTCGCCACTGTTCTCTCCTCTGTCCTGTTAATGTTCTTGCTCTCATGATAAGTGAGGAAAGGAAAACCAAAAGGGGAAAAAAAAAGAAAGAGAGAAAAACTTGTCATGGATGGATGGTGCAGCCTTAAGACTTGTAGGGCTCTCCATTGGGAATCCGTAGGCGCTGTTTGAGTGGGGAACACGAGAGAGCATGGTCCCATGAAGTACGTGCATTGAGCTGTTGGCGAGAGGGGTCACGTGACGCTATCACCCTAGCAGAGACTTTTTAGCATTTTTAGCACATTTTAAATTGGTATTCATAAAAATAGCTGTACTAATGTAAAATTTACAGAAATATCACTTTTACCGTACAATAGCTGTGTGGCAGCTCTGGTGAGATGACATGTGGCCTCTGCCGCACGACTACCGTACAGCAAGGCCCTCGACCACATGGCCACTATGCATGAGTTGATTAGGTAGGGTAATTAGTGCTAATCTAGTGTTAATTAAGGATTTTGTTTAGGTGCACTATTTCTTTGATTTTTCAGATGTAGCAAATGGTCTCTAAAAACTACAAAATTTTATATGAAGCCTTCCAACGCAGTGTACTTGATTGTGTAATTTTTTTCGTAATTTTATCCATCCTAAATTCCATTGTAGAATTCTTTTAAGTAGACTCTTCCTAGGAATTTTTTAATGTAGCAAATGAGCTCCGAAAATTATAAATTTTTTTCGAATGTTCCATACAAAGTTAATTTAATTATGTAATTTCTTCAGAGTTTTACATGTTCGAAATTGTCTCAAAAATCAAGGGTGAATGTCTCCGAAAATTGGATTTCTGTTTTTCAAAATTAGGGTTTCCTGATTTTATGTGACATGGAATATGCGAAGTTTAGTACAACATGAGTACATTATGTCGCCTCACCGCTTCGGGCAGCTGTTTGAGTTAGGATTTTATGGTTCATTTTGTATTTTATTACGCAAGTAACAGGCATCCCCAAAACTATTACTTTGCGTGTTACAGAAATATTTCGTACATAAATCTTTCAACTTTTGCTAACCTCACTACTACTACGGTACCGAGCGACATAAGCAATCGAACCATGTATGAACATAAATCTTTAAAAGATACGCAAAACATGGCGGGTAGGACTAGAGGCTACTACGGAGTTGCCTGATCTACTGCGTGGACCGGGGCTATTTGCCCTTACTGCCGAGTTCAGTCTTGTAATCCTTGCCGACCGCCCTGGCCTTAGCCGTCCTTTCGTGCTTTCTCTCGTGCTCTGCCTCGCGAGTCTTGTGCTCTCTGCGTTTGCACGCCTCTAGATGAGTTTGCGTCTCCCGCTAGATAGGCTCGCTATGCTCTTCATTGCACCGCCGCTCCTCTCTCCTCTAGCGGGCCGTCTTGGCATCCCACTCCTCATAGGCGAGATGTCACTGGTCATGTGGGTTGATCTCTCGGTCGATCCATTTGCGGAACACGTATAGCGGATATGAAGACTATGGGTAGATTGGAGAGGTAGTTAGTACGTGATTTTGAACAGAAATGCCAGGTGAATATACTATAACCAGTCCTTACTAGCTGGCAGAACAGCGCTGTGTTCCAACGCTAGTTGAGGTAGTACTAGGCGTAGTCATGGTAACCCTAGTAACGCATGTCCAGGCTCAGCCGCTGCTTTGACTTAAAAAACTTGCACATGTCCCCGCACCAGCAGAGGGACGGTGTCTCCCCCTATTGACACTGATTTTGTAATCAAACTTAAAACATGAATAAATAAATAATCATTATCATCATCATCATCATTATCATAATTAAATTAATAAATTATGCTGATGGCTAAAATCTGTTACGACCGGTATAAAGAAATAATACATGGAGATAAGGAAGGAAGAGACATGAAAAGATACATGTGGTCACTGGCCACGACCACGGTAGGACGACCCTGTGACCAGTTCATTGTATATACCAGTGGTTCACTGTAACTACGACCGGTCGAAGGTCGTATGCAGATATCTAACAAAAAGTTTAAATTGACCGCAACACACATGGGTCTTGAGCACGCTGGTTTCAACCATGTTGGTCGACCACGCGGTGTTGACTGTGTTATGTCAACCAATTTGGTCGACCATGTTTTTTCGACCACGTTGATCGATCATGATATTTCGACCACGTGTTCGACCATGATATTTTCGACCCCGTGGGTTGACCATGATAGTTTGACCATGTCGGTCAACCATAATATTTCGATCACATTGGTCGACGATGATATTTCGACCACGTCGGTCGATCATGAGTTGATCACGTCGATCAACCATGTCGGTCGACGATAATATTTTGACCACATCGGTCCACGATAATATTTCGACCACGTGGGTCGACCATGATATTTCGACCACGTTGGTCGACGATAGTATTTCGTCCACGTTAGTCTATCATGATATTTTGACCATGTTGGTTGACCATGATATGTCGACCACATTAGTCAATGATAATATTTCGTCCATGTTGGTTGACCATGATATTTTCACTCTTCGACGTGCGTTGAATGACCCACTAGTCAACCAAACGTATGCATGGATACCACCCCTATAATGATAGGAAAGTGGTGCCATAACTGCATGCATGCAGAAGTTAAGCACTTTCTAACTAAATGATTAAGTACCCGTAGTTAAACCATAACCTATAGGTGGGACGAAGTCTAGTTGGCGCACATTCTGCATGACCGCAAGCAACACCGGTTGCAGCGCTTGAACCGCCCACGTCCGACACACTTGTAAGCCTGTGCGTGTTGCACCAGCAGTTTTAAAAAAAAATCAATGAAAAGAAAATCAAACAGAGAAGTTGCTGTAACTTCCCTCTTATCCTTACTCTACAAATAGTGGGTGAACGGAAGAGAGAAGGGGATCGGCCGCAAGCACAAAGAGGGGAGGTAGAAAGCTATTAGAGAAGGAAACGCTGGGCAGACTCTTGGAGAGGGGCACACAAACACACCCGAAAGCAACAAAGCCAGGAAAGAAGGTGAAGTTCTTGCCCTTCTTCTTCCTCTTTTCCTTTGCCCCTTGGTTTGGCCATTGCGATACGAATCAAGATACTCTATTTTTGTCTATGTTTTGGCCCTCTTTGATTCGGTCTCGTTAGTGGATACAAACCCGAATAATGAGTGCTTGATCTCTCGTTTTTTAGGTCCGGTGCTTACAAATGAATACAAATCAAGGTAAGGCATGAAGACCTCGTCTCCTTGGTTCGGTCCCTCACAAATGGATATGAACCAGGAATGAGAAGTTGGAATAAAACCCCATTTCCTCAATTCGGTTCTCTCAAATGGGTACAAGTTAGGAGTGGGTATATGTTGTCAAAAATAAGTTGAAATACAAAGGCGCAGGGAAATTGCTTAAAGAAGATAGCCTTCGCTTTAGTTATATCCATACAAGTGCTCGGCATTCATGAGCACTATATAACCTATAGCTATGATCCAAATACTGTAGCTATGACCATCTGTAGTGCATCTGAGGGTGCTTGACCAGGAAGATGTGGGACTAGAATTCACTGTCTTGCACATACAGGAATACTTCCGTGGTCCATAAGTCTCGGTCTAGGATCTGGGTTTTCCTGTCCTTGAAGATGGGCAGACTGTGGTATCCTAGGTACTGTATGAGCTATCGCAGGAGTCTGAAAAATTCTCTATCATCCTCTCCATGGGAGAAATGATCCCACGGACCTACGGACGATGTTCCAACCATCGCTACCACTACTACAAAAAGGGTCATCACAGACGATTTGGAACTGTCATCACAGATGGTTTTTTGAACCGTCTGAATATATAGATTAGTAATAATCGGAGGTTATCATAGACTGTTTATGAGCCATCTGTGATAAATATAACACAGACTACTTGTACCTAGAACCGTATGCAAAGAACACTTTCACAAATGGCTCAAAACAAAAACCGCCAGTGATACTCACACATTATAGATGGTTCTACCTACCAGCCATCTATGATGGACAAGTATCACAGACGGTTGGTATATAGAACCGTCTGTGGTACTTTTGCATCACAGACGGTTGGTAGATAGAACTATCTGTGATGTGCAAGTATCACAGACGGCTTTTGGTTCGAGCCGTCTGTGGTAGTCCTTCATAAATGGTTTATACCACAAAACCGTCTGTGATAGTTCAATCTATACCTAATTTTTTTTTCTATTTTTTGGCTAGCCACAAGAATTGTTAGCTGTGCCCTTTGAAAACAAGCAAATACAACAGCATATTCCATTTCTATTAAGATTAGAATCAACCATTAAAGCATAACAAGATAACGAGTAGGTTACACATCTAACACAACAAGAACATGGCAATAACACATCTCCTAATTTTATGAACCCAACTCTTAAACATGGTAAGAACATAGAAAAAGTAGAGGTCCTAGCAGACAGTAGAAGCTCAACCACACTGATGAGACCTCTATATGCCTAGGCCATCTCGTCCCTAATGCAGTGCGCAAGCTAAATGTCCTTTATGCCCGCCGTCACCGACATCGACTTGAGCGTTGTCTTGGTAGCTAGTTGCTTCCACAGCACCTTGCTGCCTATAGACTTGTGTGTCGTCTACTTCATAAGGGCCATCAGGGTCAGAGTCGAGGAGGAGGACAGTGAGGAGGCTAGAGAGATTTTGAGCGTGGTAGAGAATGGATTTGGGTGAGTATGTATAGGGGAGGGAGAGGTGAAAGTGGGAATTTTTTTGCGGAATGGGGCAGCGACGAAGAGGTGGAGCTACAGTCCATGGGGTGGGGGTTGGTGGGTTTCTATTAGCTGGGATTGGGTTGGGGAGGATTGACGGGCCCAATAACTAGGGATACATAATTATCATAGATAGTTTGAACCACAAACCATCTATGATACATAATTATCATAGACGATTTGAACAACAAACCGTCTGTGATACATAATTATCGAAGACAATATATGTTTATACCGGTGCAATGTAAATAGCTAGTCTCAAAAGATAAAATAGCAAAGTTCTATATGGCTTATATATGCTCATTTAAAAAGTTTCGATGAGATCTACAACTTTGCAGTTGAGGCGAACCCAAATTCTGAACAGAAGATCAAAATTTTGGCAAAAATAGATATTAAAAATTTATGATGCAAATTTGAGGATAAAGATGGCCAATTTTGGGGGTCTTAGAGGGTGACTGGCATGAGCCAGTTGTTTTTTTCCGATCAGGCTCATCGTTAGCTTTTCAACGAGTACAAGAACGTCAAAAACGGATATCGTATGCAAAAGTTGTGTTCGTTTCACTAAATGTATCTTGGAACGGAATCCTACTTGGTCTTAGGCGGGAGATTATGAAATTTTAGAGGATTGCGAGCTGGGAAATATCACAGACATTGTTTAATATAAACTATTTGTAATAACTTCATTATCACAAACGGTTTAAATAAAAAATCATCTGTGATATTGCCATATATTACAGATGGTTCTTGGTAAGAACCGTCTGTGATACTTCACAGACGGTGCTCACCATGAACTATCTGTGATATTATCTCTTCACATATGGTTTTTAGCGCTGGCAGCAACACAGATGGCCTCTAAGCCTAAATCGTCTGTGATTGCATTTAATATTGATGGTTTTAGTGAACCGTCTGTGATGAGGTGTGTAATATAAGCCTTTTTGTAGTATTATACTTTGCTCAGACCTGGATTTAGTACACCACTGTGAGAGCTCGATATTTACAGCCGAGCGAAAAGGAAACCCGATGCGTTGCCATCGGGAATTATAGACTCCTTCGCGACGCACAACACCACGGCCAAGGGGGACAACATGCATAGAGTGAAATATGTGCGGATGAGATAGGGGGAAATGGGAGATAGCATGGACGGGTCAACATATGTGCGAAGAAGGGATGGGGCAAGGGGGTGGTATCAGGGGCGGAGCCCAATGGAGGGGAGGGGGTTCCCAGGAACCCGGGTCCAAAATTTTTTTAGTTATTACTAGTAAACATTCACCCTTTGTGCACCCCCCTTGGTCCAATATGGTGTACCCCTAGCCCAACAAATACCCTCACTCGCCCTGTCCAGCCCATTCTCCCACCGTCCTATGCTCCCACGCACGGCCCGTTGCACCCCCCTCCGTTTTGCTCTAGCTCCGCCACTGGGTGGTATGGACGAGCCAAAATATGTGTGAAGAAGGGAGGGGACAAGGGGGATAGCAGCGAGGGGCCAACATATGTGTGGAGGAGAGGGATCAAGCAATGCAAAAGACAGCCACCGTAGGTGGCCGTGCGACCTACGAATAAAAAGACGAATTAAATAAACACCGTGTGTCACTAATTATGATTAAATTAACATGAATTAATATGGAAAATTTGGAGTGCATAAAATTTCTAAAAAATTACACAATTAGGTCGACTATGTCGGGAGGCTCCACAAAAAATCATAATTTTCGAAGCTCGTTTGTTATATGTAACAATTCTTACAAACAACATAATTCAATGAATTTTGGAGTGAAATTCAAGATAGATAAAATTATGCAAAAATTACACAAATAAGTATGCTATATCGGGAGGCTCCACACAAAATTTCATAATTTTTAAAGCTCATTTGCTATATATAAAAAATTGAACAAGCAGTGTACCTAAATGAAATCCCTAATTATAAATTACATTAGTGCTAACTAGCCTACCTAATCTGCTACCGCACGGTGGCTGTGCATGCCTCGTGCTGCCACACAATGGCCATGCGGCCGAGGCCATATGTCGCCCTACAAGTGCTACCACACGGCCAAAGTGCGGTAGAATTGATATTTCTGTAAATTTCACGCGACTATGGCCATTCTTGTAAATACCGGTAGAAAACATGACAAAAGTGCCAAAAAGTCTTACCAAATTCTATAAGAACCATTCTTTTAGGCCTGCGGCTGTTGAGGTTGTGCTTTTTGAAATAGTGGAAATGCTGACACGGACGGTGCACGCGCCTGTGGCTCGGGAAGCCGTTTGGAAAAGCCATGATGTTTGTTTCAGCTTTCGGAGAATACAAAGTCCAAAGCCACCCAAAAGCTTGAAAAGAATAAGGTGATATGTTCTATACTTTTCAGCTTTTGGCTTGTGGCTTCTCCCGAACAAATAAATGGGACAATTTCTTCGGCATCTTTTCGAAGTGACATATAGGGACAGCCTTTTTGAAACATGTTAGACCATGTGGATATGTCATGAATATAGTGATGATGAATACTTGACGTTTGGGTTGCATTGAAATTTGTGTTTGTGAAAGTTCGGTCGATGCACCTTTGTATTGGAGAGCAGTCGGGGACTCCGAAATACTATAGCAGTCAAAGGCCTTAGTGTCGGAGAGCAGTCGAAGACTCCGAAGTATTGTAACAGTCGGAGATCCTAGAGTCAGAAGGCAATTGGAGACCCCGGAGTTGGAGACCCTTTAGAAGCTACAATGATCCGTTCATAAGCTACAGCGAACTAGTCATAAGGTACAATGAACTGGTCGGTAGTCAATAGTCTAAGCTACAGTACCTGATCGGTAGTCGGTAGTCGGTGCTACAGTATCTGGTCGGTGTCTCGGTAGTCGATGCTACAGTATTTGGTCTGTACTTGATAGTCGGTTGTTGTAGCTATAATACCTAGTCGATGGTCAGTGACTACAGTACCTGGTCGGTGGTCGGTAACTACAGTACCTGGTCGGTTGTTGTATCTACAGGGCTTGGTCATTGGTCGTCGTTACTTGTGGTTTTTGAGTACTCGTTAGGTCGGCGATCTGACCGGCCTGTGCATGGCGGTCAAACTGGTCTTTTTGAGTGGTCGTAATCTTCGAGTTCTTATATTGGGCCAGCAATATGACCGGCGTGTGCATGGCAGTTAGACTGGTTTTTTTGGGTGATCTGAGATTGATTTTTGGAAAGAGTGGAAATTGAGGTCGTGGATGATTTGGTTTATATTTATGGATGGATAAGGATGTGTGATGTGTATGTGAACTGATGTTGGTTAAGTTGAGAAAAACTTATGCTGGAAAAATATTCTTTGATCTTCGCATGTGCAAGTTGGGCGTGGAGACGATCATGGTCGATGACGATAAGGACTGGGATGAGAATTGGGAATCTGAGGTTTAGACGGTCGAGAATGTCATGAGGTGGTCGGGCTCACGCTGGAGCATGTGGAGATCAAAGGTGGATGATGCGTGGAGAAGCTACGGAAGGTGCGGTCCTAGAGGCTTCGGCACAGATTAGTTGGAAGGAGTTAACTAAAAGGTTTAGAGATTCTAGAAAACCCGTGTTTGGAAGAGTTTTAGATCCCTTAATTTTTGGAATCGGATAAAATTACTAGTCCATGTTGTTGAGGATACAGATTGGGGCTCTAGCATATAAAAGCAGGAAGAGGTTAAGTGTTACATGAGCGCTTTTGGAGAGAAAGCTTTTAAAGTTTTTGTGTTAGGGTTTGAGGGGTGCTGTGAGTGCACTTTGTAGCCATAAAACATGATTTAGAAATAAAGATCAGATTTATTCCAGAAAAGTTAGTCGGCGCCAGCGACGTATTTTCTGGGTGTCGTCTTTGACTTGTTATCGTTACGAGCAGAGTAGTGCATGGCGAGATAGCGTTTCTTTGCCGATTTGGTCGCTCGTCGTTTCATCCACTCAATTGTCGCCAATAGCATCGGCAGGGAGAGCAGACTAGAGTACATCAACTCAAAAGCGCTAAATTCTTGAAGGCACAGGTGATCGAGAGGCTCTGTTCTTGGTACCGAAGTTCGAGGACGTGAAAACTGGTCGAAGATTAAGCGAGCGGTCGAAAACCTTCATCGAGCAATAAGATATTTCAAAAAAATAGAGACAATCATTCATCCACCCTTTAATTACGATATTTAGTCTTAAAAAATATTTTATCGGTATTTAATTTATTAGCACAAACATTCATGCTAGACCAAAATTTATGGTCACAGTCGGAAAAAAATCTCCGTACAAAAGTTGAGCTATCTCAATGCTTTTTTTTTTTTTTTGATATGAGCTATCTCAATGCTGATCGGCTCAGTGCTCAGACCAGGGATGTGTGTGCAGTGTGCTGTAGTACTAGTGCATAATACACGAGACTTCCTTGTCAAAATACTCACAGCTTAATTGGTGCGGTAACTCCACTTATGTATTCTACAACTATGTGCTTACGTATTTAAATATATTTGTGGTCTTCTGTCTTATTTTTAAAATAAGATAGTAACAAAAAAGTAAAGAAATAGTTTTGAAAATTTAAATATTTATATTAACTTTTAACTTTTCTAAATAGAATCTAATACGAATAGGGTCTAACAGTGGTAGAAGGCTGAAGCTTTTCAACAGGGCCTAGCAAGTTAGTTGCTGTACCAATGCAGTTACATGGCTAGTCTCGTAAACTAATTAAACTAGGAAGACATAGCAATTATGTGGTGATTAGTTGGACTTTTTTTTTGGTGGCTTATAGCTGAAAGCACTGTAACTAGCTGAAAAAACACTGTAGATGACAGATGCTTATTTAGCATAATTAAATTTAAAAAATCAAAAAATATAAAAAATATGTTAGCCTATTACGTATAATACAAACAAATACGGGAAAAAAAGAACCGGCAAAAAAGCACAAAAAAGCCAAAAATTTAGAAAAAAACGAAATTTGTGAATAGTAAAAAATAAGCCAGAAGCCAGAAACTTAAGCCGAATTGATCAGGGCTTTTAAATTTACACCATTGTGACCTAGACAACATATATCATTCTTTTTTCTTACGATTAATATATGTAGGAATTTCTACCTGATGAGAGAGAGAGAATGTGCTAGTTCCTGTTATAAACATATCTTTGGTTGCACCTGTCTCGGAGAGTTTGACCTTCTTGCGGCTTCTAAGCTGAACTCTCTCTCGAATAGCACCTATTTACTTACGTCACAATGCACAAAGCGTTATATACATATGTTATAACTCCTGCCAGATTTAGATTTTCACAAACAGTACATTGTTCGGTGAGGCCACATGGCTAACATCGACTAGCTAGCCCTAGCTAACTAAGCATAACATGCAGGTTTTGCATGCAAAAATTTCGGACAGCCTGGTCCAGCGCTGGAAGGTGCACGAGAGCATCAACAGTGTTACCAAAAAAAACAACCTCTAAAAATAGAGAGGAGAAGCTTAGAAGCGACACGGTACACTAAATGACTAAAATATTTGAAGGGCCTACTTATCGAAAAGAGGATGAAGGAGGCTCTATGGCCGGTGTGCACCTACGTCGCCGTCTCCTCCTTACCATCACCTTGGCTCGTTGTCCTTGATGCCTTCATGCTCACCTCCACCGCCGGGAGCTGTAAGCTGCCGAATATGTGCAGAACATGAGGAGGGACCGTACTATCCTCATGGGCCCATGCAAATCTGTCCAGATTCGGCCGCCGTCTTCGCCCAGGTCAACCCACACCGCCATCGTCGCTCGGGTTAGCCTACGTCATCTCCGTTTGAGTCCGCCTGCGCAGCCGCCTGAGCCACCGTGTCTGGGTCCACCCGTACTGCCGTTTGAGCCACCACCATCGCCCGAGTTCACCTAAGCCGCCATCGCCACTTGGGTTCTCCTAGCTGGAAAAGCAAGGAGTAGCCGCAGCCTGGCCGGAGAAGCGAGGAGCCACCATAGGAGGAGAGCTCATGGTAGAGGAGAGGGATTGGGCGTTGGCGATTTTACCGCTAGGGGAGTAAAGGATTTTTTTTGAATTTTTTTATGAATAATCCATTTTTATTCGAAATAACAGAAATACACTCGCACCAATATTTTTTTTACAGAAATAAGCTTCAGTCGCCTAACCGTCGGATGACTGGAGCCTATCGCCCAATGGAAAAGCGACAACAAAGGTGTCTGTAAGCCGTTGGGCGACAGGTTCTAGTCGCTCGACAGTTGGGCGACTGGAACCTGTCGCCCTGTGGCTGGGTGACAGCAACTACAGTTGCCCAGCCACAGGGCGACTACAAACAAGATGCTGCTGCACACACTAAGATGAGCACCGACAACTCCAACCCTCATATGTCTAAGGAATCACAACCAGCTTTCATAATTCTCACTTTTCACGAATGCAATGGCCAGCAGCAATATTTGATTATTGCCATCAATGCCTATGGCTGTTAGGATCTAGCACTTGTATTTGCCGGTCAAAAAGGTCTCATCAATTGAAATCATGGGCAACATGTGCTTGAATGCCTCGATGCATACACCAAATGCTAAGAATGCCCTCTGCAACACCGCATAACCTGGCGGCCTTATGGAAAACTTGTCCTTCACAGTGATATACGTGCCCGGGTTCCTGTCCTGCAACATCTTAATCATACGAGGAAGATTGTCATATGCCGCCTTGAAAGACCCGAACCATTTTTCCAACGCCTTCTGCTTCACACGCCACGTCTTCGTGTAGCTAATCTTGTACTTGAATTTCTTCTTGATAGCTACCACGATATGTGTGGCTTCCATGTCTTTCTTCTCCACTATCGATCCACACATCAGATTGGCTATAAAGACGGACGTTAGGTTACGATGCCTTGCAAAACCACTTTTGAGAATACAAGAGTGTGGCTCCACCTTCAACACAATCCAGTGAGTCTCATACTTGGGTCTACGTGTGTGCACCCTCCAAGAACAACCAGCCTGCTCGCACTTCACGGTGTACTGCTCTTGGCTAGATTTCATGACCCAAAAGTCCGCTGCATAGAAAAGGCCCATAATTTGATGGCATCCTGCAGTGATGCCTTATCAGCAAACATTGAATACAACCGAATCTCTGTCCCATGATACTCCCACGGTGATTCATGCTCATCATGTGCGGAAACACTCTCAGCATCAAACCGGTTCCATTCTTGCGAGTCGGGAGCTTCATCCTCATCCGAACTGTCCTCGTCGTCCTCCTGTACAGCTTCCTCTTCAGCCCATGCCGTTTGGTCATCACACTCTATCTAGTGCTCTATGTACTCCATATGCTCCCCTTCATCATCTTGTCCTGTTCCCTCACCATGGCGTGACCACTCTCCCTCTCCTCGATGTACCGCATCGGCCTCGTCATGAGCATCTTCCTTCTCTTCGCCAACATGCGAGCTGCTCGAGCTGCTCACACTTCCCAGATGATGGTCATACGCATGACCTTACACAGTTTCTAATGGGCATGATTACACAAGCATCACACACTCGTATTCACGGCACCGGCACCCATGCATAAACCCCTTCCATGCAACAGTGCGCATCAATATTCTCAACTCCCAACTGATGTCCGTGGGAGACCGGCTCCAAAGCCCTTGTATGACAACGCTGCATACCTCGGGGTCCAACAAAAAACTACAGGTAAGCCAATGCATCACATCTGAGATTCGAGCATTCTCTCCGTCCGGGTGTACTATAGTGGCTGGCATAAAACCGCTCAAATCCACACCATTCGGACCTTCACGAACGATTCCAGCACCGTAATGCACACTCAATGTAGTGGGTATCGGCCTTGCTGATGTTTGCTTATATATATGTTTCAATTTTGCAACATGTCAAATCGCATCGCATACTACGAAAGTACTGATGTACTGTAATTCACATTTGACCGATCGTTCGATTGTCGTAACTAACTACACTAACCTCGTAGTATTAACTTCCTATTGGCAGCCCGCGCGCCAACGCCACACTTTTTTAGCTACTCGAGCTATACCCTACTGCAAATAATTCCTACTGGTTTCAAAAATTTACGTGGCATAATGATTTAAATGCATATGTACTAGTTACAATAATACATATGTTTTTCTAACATACCAACGACATTACATTCATTCGTATTTAATCACAAATATTATGTATTATTGTTTTTTACAAAGCAAATTATGAAATTCTTACAAAAATTTTGACTGAATTTTGTAATGCTTACAAATTTCTATGGACGATTAATTTGTACGTAACGTTCACTGAATGTTCTACAACTACAATTTTATACGCATGCCAATGTGCTAACGATACTAATTTTGTACAACTATGTTGACTAAATTATACACAACTACAGACTACTACGACTGCTAATTTTCTAAAACTACATTGACTACATTTCCTATACCAAAGTTCAATTATTTCTATCTACATCTAAAATTTTCTACTCAGACTAACACTAAATAAAATATCTACTGCATATACAAAATTTTAAATACAAAAAATTACCTCACAAGGGTCGCTTCTTCCTCTCCTCTCCTCCCTCTCTTCTTCTCCCCTCCTCCCTCTCCTCTTCTCCTCCCTCTCCTTTTCTCTCCTCTCTTTTCTTTCCTCTCCTCCGCCGTCTCCTTTTCTCTTCTGCCCTCTCTTCTATCGCTGTTGCTTTTGTTCACCACGCGGCCCTTTTATTTGCGCTTCCAGTCGCCCAACCCTTCAGCGACTGGAAGCGCAGTCGCCTAACCGTTGGGGACAACAATTGCTGTCGTCCGACCGTTCAGCGACTGCAATAATTTGTCCAATGGCCAGCAGATTGCTTGCGTGTCGCTTGGCCGTTGGGCGATATGCTTTAGTCGCCCGACGGTCCTATTTTTGTAAAATTTTTTTGGAAGGGTATATTTCTGTTATTTTGAATAAAAAATGGATTATTCATAAAAATCGGATTTTTTTCCTTTTTATTATAGTTGTGGGGTTCAGTTTAGAGGCAATAGTAATTTTCATATATTGCAGAAAATTATAATAAGATTAGAGGCTATCCATGGGACTCAGCTTAAAGGCTACTCAGCCTGTAAATTCTGTGGATACCCTGAGATGCTTGTAGAATTATTGGCATTTTGTCACTGACTCACTCCATTTCACACGTCACAGATAAACAATTCACCATTTTGGCTCCACTACCGAACTAGCTAGTGATCCGTAACTCCTTTGCATGGAAGAAAAACCAAATGATCAGATGAACTCATGATCATCGAATGGGCCCATGCATCAATCCTTTGAGCAGTTAGAATATGTTGGATCATATCCGTCTCCATGGCACAAGCTAGCACTGTTATGCTGCTATATGTGTTTTGAGTGGCCATTGGGGCCAATGATCTTTATGCAGTTCTAATCTTTTCTTTGTACGAGCTAGATAGGGCATCCACTTTCTGAGTACTCTTTGCTCTCTGTGAAAGGACAGGAAAGGTTATTGGCTTAGGCCTTAGGGCTCCTTTAATTTGTTCTTGCTTCCATACAAAAGCCATGGGACATGCACCTTGGTTAGCTTTCACCTGTGCAACTTTTCTTCCCATATATATGCGACCCGGAGCTAGGTACGTAGCTCGATTGCCCGTATCTTTAGGGCTTGAGGGCTCCATTGCTTTCTCACTTCATTCAGGAGAAAGCTTGGTTTCTCTTTATCCTTAGCTTTAATTTGTTTTGACAGAAAGGAACATAGTTGATATGATCTGATGTATTACTACTACTACAACAACACAAGAAAAAAATTTCACTTTCCATCACTGACTCCGGCCATTTTCAATCTGATACTACATTCACTTTCTTTGGGTCTACGTTGACTCCTTCTGCTGAAATGATATGACCGAAGAATTCTACTTTCTTCATCTAAAACTCACACTCGGTAAACTTGGCATACAATTGATTTCTTCTCTTAACCTCTTCAAAACCAGTCTTAGGTGTTCTTCATGCTCCTCTTCACTCTATGAGTACATGAGGATGTCATCCATAAATACTACTACAAACTTGTCAAGATAATCCATCAAACACATGAAAACTGCTAGGGCATTGGTGACTCCAAAAGGCATGCCAATGAACTGATACAACCCATATATTTTAGTGGGTGCTGTCTTTTATCTGTCTTCCTTGCAAACCTTCAAAAACTTGGTTGTAGATCAATCTTGGAAATGATCTTGGCTCCCCTCAGTCTATCGAACAAATCATCAATTCTAGGTAACGAGTACTTCTTCTTGACTGTCA
Source organism: Dendrocalamus latiflorus (assembly GCA_017311315.1). Classification (NCBI taxonomy): domain Eukaryota; kingdom Viridiplantae; phylum Streptophyta; class Magnoliopsida; order Poales; family Poaceae; genus Dendrocalamus; species Dendrocalamus latiflorus. Next base: position 2,998,722 of record CM029658.1, read on the forward strand.
CCTCATTCAAAGTACGATAATCTACACACATCCTCTATTACACTTCTTCCACCATGCTTGAGATGAAGGAACTCTCTGCGCTTGGCAGCCATTATTCTGGTTGGAATATAAGCCTTTCGGAATTCTTCTGACAAACTCCTTCGAAGTGATGGTATCCTTGCTAGTATGAATGGCTTCATAGTTGCTCCACCAAGCAGATGCACTATCAGCAAGTTGAGGTGATGCAAACAAAACATGTTCACGTTTGTTGCATTAGATGGTGTTCGACTTCCTCTTGATGTCACGAAGCCAATCATCTGCTTTAAGAGGCTCTGCTAATCCTGCAAAACACTAGCGGATGGGTTTTTTGAAAGTCTGACCAACATGTTCCCATTCCTATCCCTTTGTCTAGCTGCTGCTCCTGAAGTCAATCCCCTAGCAACCTTGTCTGATTTTCTGCATTGACGTTGTGACTTTTCTCCAAGGCAGCAAGAATTCTGGCCAAGACTAGGCTCTTCACTATCACTATTACCATTACCATTTCCTGACATCTTGACAATGAGTCAGATTGCTAGACCTTGCAGCGGTTTGCAAAGAGTTTAGACAAGAAGATAAACAAATTAGAGGGGTTAGGGTAGAATAGAGTACTGAGACGGGATGGAAAGAGCATAAATAAATGCAGTTTGCATGACATGGTGCATAAGTATAGCTAGGGATATAGAAACACTTAAGTAGAAAACATGAATATATTCAAGATGTAGCAAGAAATCCTAAAGCATTTAACTTATAACTTGGTTATTTTAGTCAACATACAACGTCTAGTCCGAGAAAAATCTATTACTCGTCCTCAACTTCAATTCTGAAGCAGTGTCATCAACACAAGGAAAAATAGAGTATTCACATGAACCATCAGGGGCAATAACTTCATTTGCTTTCATAGAGAACACGTTGTCAAGGAAAGTTACATCACGAGATTCCATAAGGACATTTGTAGCGATATTGTTAACATCAGATTTGACCACTATAAATCTATACACTATTCTGTGATGTGCATACCCTAGAAAGATATAATCAACGGTCTTATAATCAAGTTTCTTTTTTCGGTAATGGCACCTGCACGTTTACAAGGAACCCTAAGTTCGAAGAAAAGATATGTTTTGTTTTCTCCCCCCTACATCTTTCATTTGGTGTCTCCTCACGATTACGAGAAGGCACTCTATTTAGGATATAATTTTCTATGAGAACTACCTCTCCCCACCATGAGTCTACCATACTTGAACTCTGTAGTATGGCATTCACCAAATTGCAAAGAGTTCAGTTCTTTCGTTCAATAACTTTATTTGATTGAGGTGAGTATAGTAGAGTAACTTCATGAATGATTCCACTTTCTTTATAGAATTGGGAGAATTCCTTGGAAACATATTCACCACCTCGGTCTAGTCTTAACCATTTGGTTTTCTTTTTAGTTAATTGTCCACCTCAACCTTGTATATTTTAAAGTGTTCTAGTGCTTCATCTTTTGACTTAAGTAAATAAGTATAATAATACTTAATCACATCACTAATGAGAGTAAATAAATAACACTTGCCAAATTTAGTTGATATGCCATTCATCTCACATAAGTTAAAATGAATCAACTCAAGTGGTGAAGTATCTCGTCTCTCAATGCTATGGAAAGGTTTTCAAGGATGTTTTACTTGCACACGAACTTTGCACTTAGAGCCTTTCTCATAAGTATAATTCGGAATTAAACTCATTTTGCTTAACTGTGCTATGGCTTCAAAATTAACATGATATAAATGAGAGTGCCAACTATCATTAACTTTATTATAATGGATAACAGTAAAAATGTTTGAATAATAAAAATCAAGAATAGATAAGCAGAACATACCTATGCTATCATAGCCTTTCCCCATAAAAGTACCAAATTTGGTCAACACAACTATATTCAACTCAAAAATAAGCTTTATTCCCTGCCTTCACAACATGGACCCGCTAAGGAGATTACGAAACATAGCAGGCACATACAGTACATCTCTAAGAATGTACGTCTTGCCAGAAGTGAGCTTTAGGCAGACCTATCCAATCCCACGTACTGTAGCAGTGGCGCTATTGCTCATTTGGATGGAATCACTTCCTTCACCCTGAAATGAAGAGAAGCACGAATGATCAACACATATATATCTAGTTGCACCTATATCAATTCATTAATCAATTGATGAATTTGCTATAAAAGCCTGAGGCACATAATCATTTGAATTGGAACTAGCCAGAACCGCATTGGCTTTAGCCTTCTGGCCCTTGTGCTGATTAGGAGAATGTCCCTGACCCTTGCGGTTACAGCACTTGCTGGCTTTATGGCCAACCTTGCCGCACACATAGTAGAAAAAAAGACCTCCTCCTTCTTCTTTATTGTCTGGGTCTTAGGTTTATTTTGGGGGCTAATTCTTGAATTTCTTGCCGTTACATTTAGAGTATGAGCCTGGGCATGGGTCTTGCTATCACCATTACTGGCCTTGACACGCTCCTCGACATTAATAGTGTTCGACAGTTCATTGATCGTTAGGCACTCCTTTATATGTTTCTGAGTGGTCACAAAGTCACACCACAAAAATGGTAACTTGGCCAAAATAACTTTTACTTGAAACTTCTTAGGTAGGAGACAATTGTACTGATTAAGATCACCGACAGCGAGCTAGAGCTGAATGGTTTGCATCCTCCTACCATGACGTTGTGTTGCTTTCCAAGAGGAACATAGGGGAATCGGAGACGACCCAAGATAATTTGAGGTCAGTCAACCATATCTTAGTGTTAGCTTGCCAACGTTTGAAGTTAACAGCATCAAATACTTCTGGTTTAATGAAATTAGATGATAAAACCATCTTAACACCGATAGGTTTTCTAGATTGTTGAATATAATGCGGTTTTAGCATAAATTTAATAATAATTCTAGAATTAAATATGAGCAAAATGGTATGATTTCAGTATTCCTTTACAATGAATTATTCGGATGATCCACAGTTACCACATGATCTACTCGCATTGCATTGTGCGTCGGGATCAACATATTTAGATTCTCATCAGTAAGCAGTGGCAGACCTAGGACTAAATTTTAGGTAAGGCGGAGTCATCGTGCCCTTAGTGGCTTGGCTAGCTGGGTACGATGCACTCGAGCTGTCGTGTGTGCTGGCTCCTGGCCGGCTGGCCACCGCGCTCCCCTTGGATGGCACTGGCTTATGCTTGCAGGTCGTAGGCTTGCAGTAGCACCTGCACACCCGTGCCCCTAAGCCCCCACCTATCGCTGTGCTGCGCCCCTACTCTTTATCATCGCCCATAGGCCCAAGAAGAGAACTGTGGTTGTCTTGTCTTCTACCTCTGCATACCAGCTCCATGTAGCTTGCTATCGCTTCTTATTGTGTTGTTATCAGTAGTACTTGTCAAGCCACCGCCGTTTGGGTATTCAGTGTATAGGAATATTTGACAACATTCCTTATTTCCCCTGACCCTGTAGCTATGCAAGTAAAATTCAATTGTGTTCAAGCAGCCAGTCGAAGAGACAAGATAAGAGTACCCATGCACTACTTGCAACTTGGAGTAGCTGAGGAAGGAGAGTGGTGGAACATGAACAAGTAGCTGAGGAAGGAGAGCGGTGGAACATGAACATGACCCTGCTTTTTTGTTTTTTGTTTTTCCCTATTCCTTCATATTGTCCGTGATGGGCTAACCTGTTTTTTATTTTTAATTTTTTTAAATTTAATTATGCAAAATAAGTCACCATCAGCTACAGTAAAAATAAGTCAGTTACAATGAAAAAAAGTCATAAGTCATTGTCAAATTGAGCACTACCTAGGAATCCATAAACATGTTAAGGCTAGATGTATAACTTTTACATTTTACACCAATGGAATACAGAGCATTCCATTGGTGTAAAATGTGATGGACTAACATGCTTGTTCTATCTTTAATTTTTTTAAATTTAGTTACGTAAAAAAACCATCATAGCTAATGTGTATAATAAGCTAGCTACAATATTAAATAGTAAAAAATAAATCATAAAGAAAGTCCAAATAAGCAGAGCATTATATGTTTAAGTGTTGACAGTCGCTCTATACTAGTCACCGGCTGCTCCAAACAACAGTATCGACTGCCCACGTGACCGGTATACACTCCGATGGTAAAATTACCAAACTAGAGATTGGCAACTTATTTATTGATAATTTAACTGAACCATATGTATCACTATTTTTGATACACGAATATCACAATTATTACTTTAGAAATATAATTCAGTAACTATTTAACAGAATGATCGTAGAAATTAAGTATAGAAATACTGAAATATAACAGGAATTTCTGATAAAATAAGACAATATTTATTAAGGGGTGTGAACACAACTTTCCTCTTACTAAGAAAATCAAAATTCCTTTGTTGATTAGTGCTTCATTGACCACATCTATATAAATCCAGCCTAGTCGATATTTTTATTGTAGACCTGGAATATAGTTTAACTAGTAATCATACTTAGTGTGGTAGGAGTATGCGTAGGAAAGGCTTGACCAGGTGAGCACGAGGTACAGCGGCCGGCCAATGGCACTATTTATAGGTGAATGAAACTTGGGCCCTACGAAACCTATGGTGAAAAAAATAATTTGTGTTCTTATCCACCAGGCTGTCTCCGAGTTAAGTTAAAATTTGCGTGTGAATGACAGTTGGATCCTATAAGAAGGGAATGGTGTCTTCAAATTCAATATTTCAAAAGCTATTTTAAATCTTTTACTCCACTAGTCACTGTATTAGATTTGAAACTTTGCATACATGTTACTAATGATCTCAGGAACTTAATCCATCTAAGGATTATATGGATCTTAGCTAAAGTTTCAACCTTTCTCAAGATAAGCAAGGTTGTTCGAAAATCAGGCAAAACTCAAAAACATGAAATATGACTTGCTTGTAGGTTGAGGATAACTATAATGGCTTTATATGAGTTCCCACATATCACAGCAAGAACAAGCACATAAAGATTTAAGTCCAAAAACTAGGAAAAAAGATATCGCTAGAAAAGCTATAAATCGGGCAACCTTCAAGATCTTCCTACAGCTAGCCTCTAAATGGATAAAATATGATTCTCATAAAGCATCTTTATCATTTAGACATCCTTAAAAACCAGCAAGATCAAAAGGGAACGAGAGAGGACAAAACACTAACAAAAAAGGGTAAAATCAATAAGAACAAGAGCGCACCATATAGAAGTCACGTTGATTTATTGCAACTTTTATATAAATATTTTACAGTCACTCTACCATAGAGGACAGAAGTTTTACAAGAGCACTCACCTAAGTTTTCACCACAAGAAAACTCTAATGAATAGATGGTTTGTTGATCTCATTCACCTCCTTAGCAGCATGCTTCCAAACCAACCCATTCATATAGATGAAGCAACCAACCTAAATCTAAGTCTATTAGATATTATCCATTAGCATGAAACTTGTTAACTACACACACTGGGTTTTACATTCATATATGACTTATGCACATTTCTCAAAGTGCATAATCTCAAACCCGCTAAAGAGCAAGCTTTCCATCCACTTGGCCTCCTCAACATCTCATTGATTTAAACCACTCTCTCGATGCCCCCCAAGCACTGCGGTTTTGGTCCCATCGTCTTTTTCGATATTTGACTTTCCCGCCAAAATATTCTCGCTTTGACCGTGGACAACACCTCTTCCCTGAGCCAAGTCCATAGTTATATCTTCTTTTGCAAGCAATCTCCACGTCTACAGCGTATAGATTTACCAATGGCTCACGCATCGACAAGTCTCTCCATGTCGGTTCCTCTTAACCATGCATCACTTGCACCGACTATACCATTCAATGAATTATTGCTCGAATACTTACAATTTTTTAAAGTATTTTTTGATTTTTTTTTGAACACGTGTCACGCTAAAAAGTATTTTTTTAAGTGTTTAAAAAATATTTTTTTATTTTTTAAATATTTTTTTAAATTTTTGAAGACACGTGTCGCGCCGTCGCGCGCCCCCCTCCGGGGCACCTGAGCCCATTCGAACGAAGAATGGGCTTCATGGAGCCTAGCGATTGGCGCTAGCTACCTACATTTAATAGCTGCACAGGTTTGTCAGGCTGTATATATATATATATATATATATATATATATATATATATATATATATATATATATATATATATATATATATATATATATATATATATATATATATATATATGTATGCTACTACGTTTTGGCACTCGATCTTTAAATTGTGAAGTGACGGCCGGATGGAGTACGATGTGCGGAACTGCGGATTACTACTGCTGGGCTGCTTCCGTAGCTAGGCAGATCGATCGATCGATCGGTATTGTGGGAAACTGCAAGTGAATCATGAGTTGAACGTCACCGTAGCAAATGCCCCTTCGTATTTACTACAGTTCTCTTTGATCGGTGTTTTTGTTTATCCGGTCTTCAGATCGATCAAAGATTACTCCATATTCTTGCTGATCCCATTTCAGAAAAAAAAAACACACAGTAGTTTGGCAAGTGCAAAGAAAAAGGATTAAAGGAGTATATGTAGCACATGAGATTATTTAGAGCAAGAAATGTACATGTACAGTCCATTTATGCTCCATTTAATGGCCTTATTCTTTTAGGCCGGTGGCTTTTGGTTGATGGTTTTTGTTCGTATTTTTAAAGATGATAGTAGATGACGGAGGCACAGACACAGACAACGTATATGATTTTAAATTTAAAAAATTATTTAAAGAAGTAGTTTTGAAAAGCTACTTAAAAAACTATATCACCGTTTATTTCGGTTTCTAGAGAAATTGAAACTAAAAATGATCAGAATCGGGCCGATTAATACGCATACACTGTAGTCTAAGACTACGCGCCGGTGATGATACCAGGGTGAGGGACCTCATGCAAATCTGGAACTAGTAGCGGATGCGACTCTACGAAGGCAGGCTAAAGGTGTGTTTGGTTGAGCTGTGGCTTCTGAAAAAGCTGCTGTGAGCTGTGGGCTGTGGAAAAGCTGCTGTAGGTTGTGGGCTGTGAAAAAGCTATAAGTTGTTTGGTTCAAACAAGTATAAAACTTACCTCCTATCTCTATTTTCCTTGAAACAACTGTGAAACAGCTCTCTATTTTCAACATTTCAAAAAGCAGAAAGTCAAAAGCCAAAAGCAGGGTCCAAGGTGCTTTCAAAACTGTACTACCCAAAAGTAGCTGCTTCTGAAAAAGCAGCTTCTGATTTCCACCCTTTTGGTTAGCTTTTGGCTTTTTGGAAGCAAAAGCAGCTCTCAAAAGCTCAACCGAATGTAATCTCGCTAGCATTCCACGTCGAGATCTCCCTCATTATTTTTTTAAAACGATCTTCCTCACATTAATTGGATAGTTTAGATCATGAGTTTCGCTGAATGGGTAAGAACTTGTTTGAAACACATAGGATTTAAAATACTTTTGCTAAATTTAGCAAATTTACAACTGTGTCAACGTACTACCGCACCTCTTAATCAGTGAAACTTTACTCCTGGTCTAAAAACACTTATTACCACACGATTATGCGTCGAACGACTACTCAGGCCCTGTTTGGAATGCGGGAATTTTTCCCGATTCCTGCGGGAATTGAACTGTTTCCTGCAAAATTCCTGCAAAATTCCTGTGAAATTCCTCTGTTCCAAACAGGCCCTCAATGTGGTGCTCATCTCGGTTTAAATTTATGACTTGTAGTTTTTTTTCACGGTTTGACATTTATTTTGCATTCTAACTGATGATAGTTTTTTGGTATAATTAAATTTAAAAATTTTAAAAATAGAAAAAATATTATATCATCACAGACAATACAAAAAGAATATGAAAAAAGAAAAAAAAGCCTAAAAAAAGATAGAAAAGACGAAATTAACGCCCCGCTCGTTTCGATTTGCACTTCTGGCTTCTGACTTATTTTTCACTAGTCATAAATTTCATCTTTTTCTGAACTTTTGGTTTTTTCAGCTTTTTTGCCGGTTCTTTTTTCCCGTATTTGATTGCATTATACGTGATGGGCTAACATATTTTTTTTTATTTTTAAATTTAATTATGCTAAATAAGTCACTATCAGCTACAGTGCAAAATAAACCAACTACAGTAAAAATTCAACCATAAGCCAGGCTAATTCAGCCCAAATGAGCATAGCTTAAGAAACTAGAAGTTAGAGGCCAAAACCAAAAGTTGAACCTTAAATAAGCGGGGCAGACTTTGTTAATTTAGTTGTACGATGTCAGTAAATATCATTTTTACCAAATTAACATGAAATGACGCACCAAGTTTTATTTCAGATTTTTACTAACCAACATGTTTTTTTAAAAATATACTGATCACAAGTTAACATAGCACATTTTACAGATGACAGCAGAAATGGTGCGTTGCTTTGGGCATCACCCGGCGTCAGTACACCAGGCACAGCCGCACATGCATACCACGCATTCAGCCCATATAAAAAGATGCCCATCTCAAGCAGATGGGCCAAATGTTTCGCGCAAATCCGGCCCGAGTGCAAATTGGTCTATACAACTTGATCCCGCCGTCGTAGAAGGGTACGGAGCGGTCGCCGCCGGCCGCAACTCCATCAGGTCGTCGCCGGCACCTCTCCCCTTTCCCTCTTTCCCGTGTTCTCACTGACGTTGAGTGAGTGGGACCTGTTTATTTTCAAAAGTAATTTTAATTTTCTTCTATTTCTGTTGCTAGATCAAATTTCTACTTTTGTTTTTCTCCGATAATTTCTCGGCTGGATTTTTATTACCGTTTATGGATTTTATCGTATTGACTTACCTGGACGATGATAGCGACGTCTCTATCAGAGATTGACACTGGATCAAGTTAGGTGCAAATAAATCGCATCTTATTTTCTTCTGATGAACGACACCACTATCAAATTGTAGATCCTATACATCAGTAGAGATCATTGATAATCTGTTCCCGCTATCGTGATCGTCTGCAACTACGATATTGCTGCAAGATAAAAAGTCCACTGCGAGGAAGACAAAGAAGTCCAGCACATTCATCGCCTCAAGGTTTTGATAGTATCATTTTCTTCTTTTATAATTATCAATGTAAACGTTGTGTATTTATGTACTTTATGATTAAGTTATTAATGTAAATTAGAGGTTTCCTTTGAAAAAAAAAACTGATCCCACCGTTGCTTACTGCTTCCAAGATCCTAGGCGCGTCAGGCGCTGGTGCGTGAAGTTGGAAAGCCCAACTCTTATCTTCCGCCTCAGTATCTGTGGAGCACACTGCACACTGGACGCCCCCACTTCCTTCCCTTCGCTCCCCTCCGCCCTCCCACTCCGCTCCCGCCACCGGCCGGCGATGGCCACGGCCGCCGCAGCCGCAGCTGCCGCCTCCACGTCACTCCGACTGCCGTCTCCATCCCCGCTTCGCCTTGCGGTTGCACTTGCACTCTTCACTGCGTTCATCTCGCCTTTTTCTTCGAACAAATTCATGGCCTTTTCACCGTTCGCCTTCCCTAATCGACTCTTCATTCGGTCTTGTACTACCTAGGGCCTGCCGCGACGGTGGTGTTGGGGTGTCCCGGCGCATTCCCCAGGGCGGAGAGCCTTCCACGCCAATCGGCGGAGGCGGTTCGTGTTCTGTATCTGCGTTCTGCGCCGCTTTTACTTTGCTTGTGCGCAATGTATGATTCTCGATTGGAGCTGAGAAGTGGCGGCATTTTTGCACTAATTTGTTTGATTTGTATGGTTGATTAGGGGAAAAAAACGTGATTTGTCGTAGTTCCAGGTCATCTGATTAGCCTCGTTGTGATGTTGCTTGTACGGGATTAGGAATTTCATGAATTGGGGAAATTCTGTTGTTGAGTGGCGAGCACAGTACGAACAGTGTACTATTGTAGTGCTAGTATTATTGTGTATGTGCCCTTGCTGCTCAGCATTGAACTGTGAACCTGAAAGAGTTCGGAGATGCAGAGCACAGCACTAAACCTGTCAACTAGCATGACTAATGTTAGAGGTTTTATGGTTTACACAACATAAATCTTTGGGGTACTGATGCAAATTTGTGATTGATGTATAATTTTCATCTTATATTTATTTCTAAGATTTGATACTACTGTGTACCTGCCAGGATTCGTGATTTGGCTTTTCAACTGGAATTTTGATGATGGAAGTAGGTAGTGCGACGATGAAATAGTTTAATTAATTAAGAACTTATGATTCCATAAACAGGAGCACTTGGTTATGCACAGCCAATAAAGGTCCCGAAAAATCCTTCAAGAAGACCATTGAAGTGGACAGGCTGATTGATATGTTGAGGAACGCAAATCATGGAGAGGTAACTCTGCTGTGCATCTTCAGTCTGATTGGTAATTCTACTTAGATCAGGTTACCATTTTTGCACTACACTTCAGGTCTGAACTAGATACATTGCCACTCCACGCTTTCAATTTCCTTCAATATGCAAACGTCTGGTCCGTAGTTATTCTTGCTTTGAGCATATGCTTCCACAGGTTCTTTGTTCAAAATCTGTAGAATTAAACTGAGCAATGCTTGATGACTCAAAACACTGGACCTCAAGTTTGATTAAGAATCTGAACTATAAAATATTGGCTTCTGAGCTGTCAGATTTACCTTTGGTTTCTTACTAGGCTGTTCTACATGCATGTAAAAGTGTTAAGTGTGCCTAAGCATGTCACTGGTTTAGATTAATATGTCTATGGTATTTCTAAATGGTCAAGCATTATTGGAAATATTTTATGTGGTTATTCTTTGTTAAATCAACTGAAAGAATCCTTGCTTATTTTAAATTTATTTTTGACACAAAAAGTTTACCTGATTAAATTGCTAAACTGCTCTTCTTACATGTAAACAGCTTGATCAAATAGTGGTTGAAAATATTCTGGCATTCGATGAGGGTTTCTGGGTTCGGCTGGCTGCTAGAATTGATCTGTGCAAATCGGATGATGATAAAGCATGGTTTCATTTTTGGATTCTTTTTTTTTGCTTACTGTGGACACCATTCTCTTTTGTCTCAATTAATCTAACTTTGTGATTGTTCTCTCTCGTGTGCTTTTTCAGAAAGATTATGAAGAACTGGCCGAAAATGTAATGAACATAGTTGACCGTCTTGTTCACAAGACTGATGTAAGAACCATGTTCCATCATGCATAACTCCTCATTTTAGTACTACTGCCTACAGCTTGATGTGATGTTCCAAAACTTTGGTATTTTCATTGTATTACACTTACACGTGCCTTGCATGCTGCTAATTTGCCCCTTATGTTATGCAGGAAAAGATTGAACAGTCAACTGATGTGCTGAAGGCAATTATTAGTCCTGTAATGCATGAAGGAGAAGAGGTGAAGTGGCCACCAAGAGACCCGGAGGCTCTCAAATTGATGGAGAAAGTAAGCACACATCTCTCTCCTTTTTTTTACTATGTTCTTTATTAGTGCAGGCATCTGCTTATGATTTTGGTTGACTCCACAGTAATTTCCAATCAGTTTTTTTTTAATAATTTTATACTAGACTTAAGTGCTATCTCTCTACACAAATCACCTAGTGCTCATTGCTCCTGAGGAACAAGCCAGTGATGTCTTCTATCAGTGTGAGAAGCTTTCCATTTTGAACCATTCTGTGATCTGTTCCCTAGCTGAATCCATATACCTAAATACAGTAGTTCTCCAATATAAATACTTTCTTCATACCACAAGGACATTGGTGTATGGAGCAATTAACCTGACGCCATAAGAGTATGTATTTTTAAGGACTCCAATTACAGCGTACCAATATTTTTTTCACATGTAAGTTTAGCCTTATCCATTAAGCCGTTGCACTTTTGCACACCTTGCATTGGTGTTGCCCTTAACATGTATTTCATCATGTTCTTTGCATTTGAAGTGGCTGTAAAGTTGAGCCTTTCTTTAACCATCATCTGCACTAATTGACTTGGGCACCCCAAAAATCCAAATATTTCTTCTGCTTATATAATTTCTTTTGAATACTGTTACTGTTGTCTCTACCTTCCATCATTGTTGGCTTAACAGTTTTATGGCGCACTACTGTTTACCTAGAAATGCCAATTTTGTGTTTCTGATTTTAATTGACATTCTTTTATGCCATCTTGGTATTCCCAGGAAATATCAAATAGAGAGAAAGAAGGACAGCTAGACGAGGGATTTCTGTCAGAAGTTAATGCTCAGCTGAGGCAAGTAAGTGTTATTTTCTGCTTTTTTAAGCTAACTATGTTGTGTACTATTCCTAGTGTAGATTAATTTTATTTTTCATGTTATTTACATATTTACGTGTGTTTAGGCTAAAGAAGATGGTGATAAGCCAGGGCTTCAAGCTATGCTGCAAAAGGTGTTGCAGCTATACGCTTCGAAGTATCTCCAAAAGCGTAGTTATGCTTACAAAGGTAATCTTTTGTGCGCATTCGTTGTAGGCTGTTCAACTTCAAATGTTAAGAAATGACTACACTGTTAGTTGATTCTTGAGTGTCTTTCGTTTTCAGGGGGAGAAGTTGTAGTGTCTGAAAAGTTTCTCGAAACTGTAATACAGGGTCTGTATTATTGCCCAAAGAGATTGCTTTATTTTGCATATACCAATTACCACCTTTGAGAGATTGACATTGTGCGATGCAGCTCCAGAAAATGAGTGGAACAAGCTGTTGCTTGATGGACTTACAGTGGGGAAGGGAAATGTTTCACCAGAAGAACTCTATGCTGTTATTAAGAAGAGAATTGAGAGAGTCTTAATTCGCACAGTAAGATCCGTAACATTCTTGAGTTCTACAGAGAATAGGACCCACTATTTTAACTTGTCAGTGCCTTGTACTGAGCTTCCCCTCGCGCTGTTTTGGGCTGTTTTCTTTCGTTTTTTGTTTGACAGGAAGGAGGTTCCTATCAGCAACGTGTACTTGTTGAGTATCTAAATGAGATACAAGCCAGAGCAGAGGAAATTGTGAAAGTGCTTCAAGGACCAACTGTGTAATGTCTGGTGGTTGATTTTACACAACACAAGCTTTTTCAGTTCGAGCATAATTTGATGCGACACCTGCCTAAAGCTTCTAGAAGGTGGTCACAGATAACTAAAATAGGTATGCTTTTTACCTTTTTGTATGCAGTTGAGAACATCAAACTTCTATTCAGTGTGTATGCATTATTACAGTTTCTGCCGCTAGATGTCTGATGAAGGGGCCTGTACAGACAAAGCAGGTAAACCCAACGAGAAACGCAGAGAGAGCCAGAAGTGCGTAATGTCAGTATATCGCATATGCTTGTTCAGAGTGATTGCGCATCACATTTTGAGCTCGAAGTGTTAGCAGGATGCTTGGTGATCCGTTTTTGAGCTAGCCTGTCTGTCGGTGGCACTTCATATAAGCAATTGATGTGCTGCTAGTGTTGGCGCCTCGATGGATAATGGATCCCTTGTATTGTACTATCCACTACTGGTACAAGTCATGATGCTAATTCTCGTGGGAGATGATCATCTGACGGAACGAAACAAGCTCCGTTTGAGTAGTAGCTTCTTGTAATTTCTGCGCAGATTGAACTGCTTCTGTGAACTTCACATGTGCGGCGAGAAGCGGACGGTACTACAGTCGATGGTATTTTATAGATGATTTTTAATTAAAAATAAATAACAGTGATAAAAAAATAGTTTTTGGAAAAAGATGAACAGTAAGAAAAATGACACAAAGATATGTACCTAAGACAAGAGTAAAAGGAATAGAGTGTCTTGAGATCTCTTTTTTTTACGGATGGAGAGGAGTTGGAAGTCGGATGATTGTGGGCCTATTCTTTTGGACCGGAGCTAGCGGTTTTTGGCTTTTGTTACAGTACCTAACTTTCAAACGAGGTATTATTTCAGGACGGAACTACAAGTTAATTGTAGTACATGTTAAAACTTCAACATATGTATTAATTAAAATCATAAGCCAGTATATCTCTTTATAATCTTTATCATAAACAAATAAAATTTAAAAATTTCAATCAAAAGCCGTACCTGTGTTGGATTTTGACGAGCGGCCAAACACGTGGTGCCGTGCCCGTGTGTTAGTCCGTTCCCGTGTGGCACTAGGACTCTACCCACCAAACTCCGGTGCCCCGAGTTCCAATCAAGCAGAAGGGTGGGAGACGACTTCCCTGTGTTTTCCGTTTGCGGAGGCTGTATGCGGGGCGCCGTCCTCCGCGCCCCCGTCCCGATCCCGCCTCTCCCCGCACCGGCGCGCCCCCTCCGCCGCCGCCTCCCACCCGCGCCCATGGCCTCCTCCTCCCTCCGCGACACGGAGGCCAAGAAACCAGACGCCCCGCCCGCGCCCGCACCGGCCCCGCAGCCGCCAGAGAAGCCGCTCCCCGGCGACTGCTGCGGCAGCGGCTGCGTCCGCTGCGTCTGGGACGTCTACTACGACGAGCTCGACGCCTATAACAAGGCCCTCGCCGCCCATTCCTCGTCCTCCGACCCCAAAGACAAGCCCCCCACCAACGATAAGAAGGCCAAATCCTGAGGCGCGTCAGGACTCGTATGTGTACGCATGCCAACTTCTTCTGTTCCCAAATTGGGTTCTTGATCGTATCAGACATGGCATTACCCATTCCATTACAGCGAAACATCACATTCTGACTGTGTATGCTGCAATTTGTACTAGAGTGAAATGCTTTGTTACTGCTTACTTTCATTCTTTCTATGTGTGACACCGTAGTACCTGGGCACCATGATGCAAAAATAGGTATTTAAGTATCGCTTGCGAAATATTTTGGATGTCGAAACTACCATTCAAACTAGAATTGTTTTTTTTATGGTAGTTTGATTGTAGGTCCGTGCTGATTTCTTATCAGCAAAGCATGTGATAAAAAATCGTTGAAAAACTTTCAATTTGAGTATATTTTTGCAAATGTATGTATTTTATTTAAATTGTTGTAGATAAGTATATATTCTAAAACTAAAATTTTCAAAAAAATATGCCTAATTTTGGGTTGAATTTGCGTGTTTGAAATCATGGTGACTAGACACAATAGATGAGGTCAAGTGAGTCACGATGTGAACAATACCAACTCATTTCTTGAATAAGCATTCTATAAGCGATTCTAGGCGTACATTTAGCAATGAGGGATAATGAAGAAATCTCATGGCTAAAGAAGGTAGAGATCAAGAACGGGCCAGCGGACTGTGGACTGGAGTAGGAGCGAGGGTGATTGTTCCCAGCCACCCGGGTTTGGTCCTTATAATTGACACATACGGTTTGCTTATTCAATTATATATATGTGTGTGTCGCACACTTCTAGAGTATGTACTCCCACTTCTCATATAACATTTAAACAAAAAAGCTATACCTCTTTATCATTTTGAGAATACTCTAATGATGATTATTAAATACTCCAAAGTGAGTTCTATGAAAAATTTCAACAAAGTTCGCTTTATATATATAGGAAAAATACATTACACTTCTAGGTGTAGTTACTTCCACTTATGATATACCACCTAAACGAACTTAACATAATCCTTTATATATTTATATACCATGGTGCCTAGGCACCAATATCAATACCCGTTGATTTGCTTCGAGATTCGCAACGTTTAATGTGGGTATCTTCATATACCCATAAAAAAGTATATTTGAGATATCAAACTCCGAAAAAATTTAAATTCAACTTCAGTTTAATTAGTTTGAACTATTTTTATGTTATATACTCACTGTAGTTGCATTGAACTCAAAAGTAGTTCAAACTAGTTTGAACTGAGTTCAAAACTAACTTACCATAAATATATCAAGGGTATAAAACATTTTCATACCCAAACTCAAAAAAATTAGCAATCATACACGTGTATCGGATGTTGGTGCCTAGGCACCATGGTGCATTACGTAATTTTCCTATATATATATATATATATATATATATATATATATATATATATATATATATATATATATATATATATATATATATATATATATATATATATAAAGGTCAGTTTTCAGCAATCAGCAAAAAGATATGTAAAGGACACGCAAACTGGAGTCATATCAAGCAAGCCAGTGAAAGTCATATCACACCAATTATGCACTACAATTGAAGTCATATCACACCAATTATGCACTACAATTGAAGTCATATCGCACCAAAGGAATACTCATCATGACACAAATGAAAGAAACCAGGTGATGTTATATCATGCAAGCCAGTGAAGCCTATGATATAGATCAAATTAAATAAAGAGACAGGCTCCTCCCGCATCTATAAAAGGAGATGCCAGCCAGCAGACCGGGAGGAATCGAAACATCAGAGCATTCACCAAGCTAGAGCAGGCTTCCACTAGCATTCTCTCTTTAGTGTAAGAACACCACTATAAGATATCCATCTAGAAGAGAAGTTTGTAATATTTTGTGGGTAAGGTTGTTCTCTGTTTTTTGTGTTAATTGTCGGGTTCCCGAAAGAAAAAACCATATGTAACCTATTTTATGGAAATGAAGTAGCTTTTCTTTGAAAATCACTTGGTCTTTTTAGTCTGAGAAAACTCTTCGGCGGTTCTCTGGTGAGCCTTGAGTTTGGCACAGCCATTATAGGGTAGGGAGAATGTTGCGGCCGTAGAGAAGTGTTCCCTTCGGGTGGAACTGGCTGGGTGGCGATAAAAAATTGTCTCATATGGTTACGACTAGGATCGCCTAGAGAAAGCTTAGCTACTTTTAAAAACAAATTAGCAAAAAATATGGTGAATACTGAGTAGGATTTCTACATCATTGTTGCACTACTGGTTCTCTTGTTAGTTTCGCCAACATACACGCACACATATATACATACATACACATATACATACATACATGCATACACACATATACATACATATACACACACATACATACATATATACATATATATACACACATATATAGTAGCGCTATTCTGCGCTCAGTTTTGCGCATCAGTAAGTTGTCACCAGTTGTTCGAAAAGTTATCATCGACTGTGAAGAAATTTACCACTAGCTACGTACTGTAAGCATTGGCAGTAACTTCACTCGCTACCGATGGTAAATTCAGGCAGAATCGATAATAACTTTTCGGCACTGTAAAGATTTGATAATAACTTCATTCAGAACCGATGAAAACTTTATTCAGAAATGTTAGTAACTTGTCCACGTATTCTACACCTGCGCGCTGGTTAGTGTGTGTGTATAGGAAAAATACATTCTATTATCGGGTGTAGTTGCTCCCCCTATAATATACCACCTAAACGAACTTAACATATTCCTTTATATACACATATATACACATACATATAGATACACGTATACACACAGGGGCGAAACTAACCCAAACCCAAGCCCTATACATATAGATACACGTATACACACAGGGGCGAAACTAACCCAAACCCAAGCCCGAAACTAACCCAAACCCAAGCCCTGGGTTAGACCAGCTGCCCAAGACCTGATTCCTCCAATGCATATACATACATACATTACATACACGCACGCGGACGCACAGACACACACACACCCAAAAAAACCAAACCTCACCTACCTACCTATATATGGCTAGATTTTGTGCAACAATCACTAATGCATTTTATTTCACCTTAGTAGAATTCTAGTCAAGAAACCCCAACCAATCACGAATGCCATTAGAATCAGGAGAGATCAGCGAGTTACATCTTGTGTCTCATCATCGACGGTGAATACTGCAAGGTGTCACTTATTCACGCATTGACGTAGAACTTTCCGATCATCGTCCGAACCACCAGAGGGATCCTCACCGTGTGGGTGCCGTCCTCCCATGTCAGGCTACCGAAGGTGTACCTCCCTTGCACCTTCAGTCTGGCCTGGAAGGTCACCATGAATGTCAGCTTGTCGGCGGTTGAGTTGAAGGTCAGGAGCGACGGGCTCACGGTGACGGCCACCCCTGGAGGAGCTTCAACTCGGGATCTGTACTTGGACACGGCTGGGCCGACGTTGGTGACCGTTCTTGACACCGTGAGTTCGCCCCTCAATTCAGGAACTGTGATTGATGGGAGATTCAGGTTGAACTGCGAGTTCGTCCTGTGTAGACAGGTTGTGTGCTGTCGAGTCATGGAGCTGATGGCCGAGCTGTTGTAGCCCATGGAGCAAAGGAAGCGGACGTAATCAGACACTCCATCAATGTCGTACACAAGACCGGGGTGCGCAGCCCTATTTGGATCCACATGACCACCTCCATAATCGAACGGATTCGCCTGCTTGTAGGGCGCTGCCTCGGATACCACCTCAAACCCATATTCGTCACGGACATCGGCTGCAAAGTGTAGGACTTGTTGGGTGTCAAACAACGTCTTTCGATGCAGAGAAGAAGATGAGCGTTACCTGTTGTGACTAGTGCTGATTTTACAGCAGCTGGGCTCCAATTAGGATGCATTGATTTGAGAAGAGCGACCACGCCTGAAATGTGCGGGCAGGACATTGAAGTTCCTGAATCGATCTTGAAGTTCACAGATCCAGAGGACGACGATATGGCCGCAGCAGGTGACCATGAGGCCAAAATGTTTACACCTGGGGCGGCGATGTCTGGCTGCAGAAGTTGGTTGTCAGAACAAGATGCAGGGTTTCTTTTACGAAGTAGCTTCGACACTAACGTTGACTGCATTAAGGATGAACTTAGTTGATGAACTGAAGGAGATGCTTTACCTTCAGAATAGAGGGGGACAGAGAGCTTGGACCCCTAGATGAGAAGTACGCAACTTCTGGGGCTATCAGTTCCCCTAGAATTGTTTTTGCCAAGCCAAATTGAACCGTTGGGTTCCTGTGTATGGAAAACAAAGGTTCGTAGGGATTGTCTGATAAGAAAAGCATATATTTGGATTTTTTTTTCACAACTACTGAATCATATACAAGACTGCTTTTTATATACCTCATGCTACTAGTGTATGCAAGTATAGCTGTTCCAACTTGATAGTCTACTTGAACACAGGGAATATCATATGCAGATGCTATATCCTTGGTTAAGAACTGTGCGAAAATAACTCCAACACCACGGGCCTTTTTAACCGTCTCTACTGCCACTGAGGCTGATCTCTGTACTCGTGTTTGGAAGCAGAGCACCACATTTCCTTTTACTAGAGTAGCATTCAAAGATCCTGCAGTGCAGCTTCTGCAAAGACATCAGCCTAAATGGAAGTCGAAATTTTAGGATTGATCAAGAGAGATTTGAGGACGACAAAGTTTACCTTGCGTCAGCATCATCAGCATTGTTAGATGAAATGTCTTCAGCATAGACTATACGCATGCTGTTTGCAGGATGCTTTCCGGAGTACAGTGTTTGACCCTGCATCATCAGGACATCAGAATGCCAGGTGCGAAGAGGGACACATACCAACAGTTTTCAACCATAAGTTCAAAGCAATAATTCAGATGAAACTCTCACCACATAAGTGCTGTTGTTGCCGAGGGTGATCTTTGCAAGGAAAGTCCGATCAATGGTGCCCGCAGCAACGGTCACAATCCATGGCGCCGAGTTAATCACCGTCTCTGAATAAGGACCGGAGTTTCCTGCAGAACAGACCACGACGATCCCTTTCGCGACGGCATGGAGGGATCCAATGGACAAGACATCATCGACATAAGCAGGGAGAGGTGGTGCTTGCCCCAGGGACACCGAAAGCACATCGACACCGTCGTGTATGGCGTCGTCGAAAGCAGCAAGGATGTCTGCGGCGGTACAAGCTCCGGTAGCCCAGCACACTTTGTAAACGGCCAGCCTAGCCCTCGGCGCCCCTCCCCTCGCTACACCACTGGCAAGTCCCCTGAAGTTGGCATCGGCTACCAAAGCACCGGCAGCAGTGGACGCCGTGTGCGTCCCATGTCCGACGAAGTCCCTCGCGGACATGAACTCGTATATATCGGTCGTGTTCATCTTCCCGTGCTCGGCTTCATACCCTTTGATGTACCATTTCGCGCCTATTATTTTCCTATCCTATCATGAATCTGAAGTCACCACCAGGATAACCAGTAGAATTCCCTCCTCTCCTATTGCAAGTAGTGGTAAATTTTCACAAGAAAATGGTAGGCCAACCTGTTGCAGTTGGAAGCATTGAACCTGTCTCCGGCGACACATCGCCCTTTCCACCGCCGTGGAACCTCGCCGATGCCGTCGTCTCTAAAACTGGCCGACTCCGGCCATATCCCTGCAAACCAAGAACGTCTCAATCTTCTCATTGCAATGTCAGTGCCAATCCTAATTGCTGCTACTGCAAATGAAGAAATAACCTCACCTGTATCTAGTACACCGATGATGGAATCCTCCCCAAATCTACTCTCCGAGAGGATTCCACCCGAAGACGACGGGTTCACTCTCATGAAATCCCAGCTCCTGGTGGTGTGCAGACCAAGAACGCGATTCCGAACCACCCGCACAACCCCAGGCCAATCTTCGACACCACAATTTAATTCGAGCCAAAAAAAATAAGAGAGAAAGCAGCATTAGTTTGTGAAAAACAACAGTAAGTTCGCTGAAATGTGAGCTCACCGGAGAGCAGCGCCGCCTGCCTGTCCGTGAGCACGGCGGCGAAGCCGGAGAAGCCGTGCCTATAGCTGTAGAGGATGGCGTCCTTGGCCGCTTGCTCGCTGCAAAGCACAAGGCCATAGCTTGGTAAGCACATATCACGCCCAATGCTCCAAGGTAGTAAGCAACCGTGGAGAAAATTGATTAAAAGCTAACTAGCGATCACTTCACTCCACCTGCCAAGAACGGCGGCGAGCATGCCGTGGTGCGAGTCCTGCACCAGCTCCGGGTGCAGCTCGGGGTGCCTTTCCCCCATGTACACAATGTACACCTGCAGAGAAATCAAAACAACAGCAATAAGATTGATGCTGCCAAGAAGGGTTCTTGGATCGCAAAGCCGTAAGGACACACCATTAATTCTGGATGGCTCGCATTGCTGCAAGAACAGAGGCCAAGCTCGAGCAGCAGCAAGAAGGCGAGCAGGGGAGCCATGGCCATGACCACTCTGTGCAAGCGAGCTAGCTGGCTGATAGCTCAAGAGGAAGCAGAAGCTGACGCAGAAGCTAAAAAAATGGAGGAGCGGTGGAGTGGTTGAAAGGGAGGAGCCGAGGGGGTTGGTGTGGTGTTCTCTCCTGGTTGGATTCAAATCTCCTACTAAATACGCCTCCACTGCACTGCATCACTGTGGACGAACGAGATTCTCTGACTTAGCTCCTGCTAAGTCACGGTGACTTAGTCATACGATCAAGCCGTTCAATCTGCATCCAACGGTCCAGATTTTTTTACTTCTATTTTTAAGTTTTTTTAGCTTTCATCTAACTAAAAAATAGAAGTAAAAAAATCAAAAACTAAAAAAACTAGAAATAGAAGTAAAAAAATCTGGACCGAACGACTTGATCGTATGGCTAAGTCACCGTGACTTAGCAGGAGCTAAGTCAGAGGATCTCGTTCGCTCTCGGCTGCCGGATGCTGCGCCCTGCGTGCTGCCTGCGTGCGATGCGCGTGGCAACGATGTTGGCCTTCGGCCGAACTCCCTGTGGCTTCTTGTTGATGGTGCTCGGCTCACTTCGTTTTATGTCCTTCCTTTTGTTGCTTGTTAACGCTAGTGTGGTGGTATTTTAGTGTGAGGTATTTTTAGGTGTTCTTTTGAGCTATGTCTGATGATTTTTATCTATACTTTTTAACATAGTAGCGGATGGTGGAGACGTCGACGTGGATAGCGTACATGATTTCAGACTCAAGAAGTTATTTGGAGAATTGTTTAAAGATACCATCCCATTTTGACATTTACTTTTAAATAAGCCAAAAGCAAAAAAAAAACAAGAGACCTTGTATGAAAGAGATTATCAATTATGGATCTGTTCTTTTTGGCTGAAACTTATGGTTTTAGTTGCGCCCTGTGGCTTTTATGCTGTTTGTGTGAGAGACTACAGAAACAAAAACTCACATGCGGTTTTTGTCGATATAAATGAAGTCGGTATAGTATGTACTACAATTAACCGGTATACCTCATCTTGAAAAATATTTTATTTAAAAGCTAATTACTGTAGAAAAAACTAAAAGACTGTTCTTAGAAACTAAAAAGAATGCCCTATGTGATTGTGTTAGGTTCACCGGCACGTACAGCGAAGCGATATCCCGTGAGCAAGCATGCATGGTGGTTTCGCACTGTTTCTGTTAAGCGAGTACTACATGGAGAATGCAAACATGGGATGATGACTTCACCAACTCTTTTTGGAAAATCAAGATGAGTGATGGACTACAGTGATCGCTGCACTAATCACTTTCTTATTGCTATTACGGCTGTATGATTACAAGTGGAAGTGGGAACCTCGTCGGTACTCCATTTGTGTAGCTGAACAAAGCTCAATGTCATTAGAATTCAGAAATCCTACTTCGTTGACTGTAGGTAACCATAGCTGGAGTACTAACTCACAGAGGAGTGCTAGTGCTGTAGAGATGACTTCGTTGACGGAGGAGTGGACTTCTGATTAGTGGGTGCTCTGTTTTCAAGTTCCAACAAACCAGCTTTCTCCTTTAAGAACCTCACTACTCGTTGCTAGATTTTTTTTTCCTTTTTTATGTTGAATCCTCATGTCTCTTTGATGGCCTTTGGTCTTTGTGCTTTCCTGATGAGGACAGCTGTGCAGCGTGGGTCGGCGGTGGTCCACCGGAGCTGCTGCCAGGAACTGGGGAACGAGATCACGACCTCACAATTCGGAAGACCGGCAGCTTTCTTCAGTTACAAACCTGGATCAAAATATAAAGGAGATTTACTTATCGATTTACTAAATACTAAATTGTCAATCTACGATAGTCTATCGTATTGCTATAAGAAATAGAAGATTGCTATTGCGGCTATAATGGACTATCTTAAAAATTATGATACACATTACGTTTTGCTAAAAGAGGGCAGTAGCACCAACTTCCCGATACAGGAGGAGAAGACGGCGGTCGTCGCGCGGTCTAAATAGAACTGGACAGCGACCACCTGAAACGAGGCGTCAGCCTCATTGACCAAAAGGGGTATACTAGATGAAGTGGGAACCGAAGTTGAACTGGATGGCTTCAGGCCGACGAAACAAGTTGACGATTCGCGCATGAGGATCATACACGGTGAGCTCCTCATTCTCACCAAAGCCATAGGAGAGAAGGAGCCCGATGTTACAGCCACGAAGAAATCACTCACCTGCAACGGTTATATATCGATGGTGACTAGCTCAATGTTCATATATTGATACCAATCACATCGAAGAAACACGCAAAGATCAGAGAGTGCAACGAGAATTGCTATTCAAAATTAGATTTCAATTCGCCTCCTCTTTCTAAGATTGAATTAACACATGTATTTCACTAACAATAAACAAGATCAGACGAAAAGAAAGAAACAAAATTAAAACATGTCAATGTCGCTTGCTCGCACGAGCATGCATACATGCATGATGCATGCAACGACAGTAACGCAAGGTCAGACCGTCGTGCTAGGGATCAGATGATGTTGGAGAGGCATGGCAGTTCAGGGGCGGAGGGCCCGATAGGGCAAGCTCTGGCTTGGGCCAGACCTTGAATTTTTGCAACAGACCCCCATATACCCCTCTATCCAATAGGCAATAGCCCAATAACGTAAACCCTAGTCTCTGGCTGACTGGCTCTCTGCGCTTCGGCTGCTCCTGAGGAGCGCGGCGGCGACGGAACTGGGGGAGCGGCGGGTGCAGCGGCCGACGGGCGTAGCCGGCGGCGGGCAGGCGGGACTCGGGAGGCGGGCGGGCGGCGGGAGGCGGGCGGGCGACAGGCAGTTAGTGGTAGTTGCTGTCTCAAGGTGTTGTTCATCAATTGAGGATTTCTTTGAATATGTGGGGTTGATTGTGAGTAGCACCAGTGCATCATGCAAGAGGAAGGATTTGTTGCTTGATAAGCATCGTCGAAACCTTTTGGCTAAGTTAGAGAGTGGAGAGGTTTCAGCAGGGAGAGGAAAACTACAAGAAACATCATTGGCTAGACCTGGAGATACAAGATGGGGATCTCATTACAAGACATTGCTTCGAATTGAATCAATGTGGGATTCTGTTATACAAGTCCTAGAAATTGTGCAACAAGATGAGCGTAATCCATCAAGGGCAGGAGGTTTGGTCCAAATAATGGAATCTTTTAGCTTTGTGCTCATCATGAAAATGATGTTGCAAATCCTTCGCATTACAAATGACTTATCTCTAATCTTGCAAAGGAAGGATCAAAATGTTGTTCAAGCTATATCTTTGGTTGTTGATGTCAAAACACGTTTGATCAATATGAGAAGTGAAGGTTGGGAGCCATTATTTCAAGAAGCTAAAGCATTTTGTGAGGCAAACGATATTCCCATACCAAATATGGAAGATGCAGTACCAAGATTTGGTCGTTCAAGAAAAGGAGGGAGAAACAATATCACTCAAGATCATTACTTCCGTGTTGATACCTTCTATGCTGCTATA
Organism: Dendrocalamus latiflorus; assembly: GCA_017311315.1. Taxonomy (NCBI): domain Eukaryota; kingdom Viridiplantae; phylum Streptophyta; class Magnoliopsida; order Poales; family Poaceae; genus Dendrocalamus; species Dendrocalamus latiflorus. Next base: position 3,023,142 of record CM029658.1, read on the forward strand.
GATGCTATTACCAATGAGTTGGATCATCGCTTTAACGAGGTATCTTCAGAATTGCTTGTTTGCTTTTCATGTCTTGATCCAAGAGATTATTTCTCTAAGTTTGATGTGGATAAGCTTGCTCGGCTTACGGAAATTTATTATGAGGATTTTTCCTTTGATGACCGCAAGGCTATAAAATATCAACTAGAGACATTTATTATTCATGTAAGAAGGCTTGATGAGTTTAAAGTTTGTCACGATCTTGCAAGTCTAGCCAAAAAACTAGTTGAACTTGAGAGGCATATTGTATTTCCACTTGTCTATCGCCTCATTGAGTTGGCATTGCTACTACCGGTGGCGACGGCATCGGTTGAAAGGGCTTTCTCAGCAATGAAGATTATCAAGACTGAATTGCGCAACAAGATGTCCGATGGATGGCTTAATGATTTGATGGTGTGCTACATTGAAAGGGAGATATTTAAAGGACTTGATCTTGAAAAAATTAAAAAGATGTTTCAGAAAAAGAAAGATAGGCAGATGCAATTGCCTAAGTCTCCTAGACGCAATTAACAAGATTAATATTGGTATTTCTCATTTGATTCCACTTGTCTCTTTTGTGTTGTCTACACTATACATAACAATATTAACTATGTTTGCTCTTTCTTTGGCAGATTATTTCCATTACTATGCTCTACAAGGTTATATGTTAAATTGGTGATATATTATTGTGATTCTTCAATTTTTGGAGGTACTTTTCAATGTCTTGCATTATTAAATATCTTTGCACTTGGATTATTGTTGATGGGTCTGATTAGTATTATAGCTTGAATAGTATTGCTTTCGATCCGCCCACCTCATTTTTTTCCCGTCCTCCGCCACTGTGGCAGTTCTTGGACATCTTGCCGAGCGACTGGTTGAAGCGCTCCATGGGTTCTTCTCGCCGACCTTCTTGAACTGAATCTCATTGAGAAGAAGGTAGGCTTTAGACACTCACCGCCAAGTTGCAATTAAATGATAGGCACTGTTTCTTAGCATCTTTTCTTGAATCGTGTCTTCAAACACATCAAGCAGACACAAGGAAGCCTGCATTCCGGTGGTTGGGCACGGTGGGAAGACCAAAAGCAGCAACTGGTGTCACAGTTTACCCCCACCAAGGAAGCCTGTGTTGAACAAGAGAGCTTTTGGGACTAAACTCACTAACATTGACATAAACAGAAGCACATTGGATTCAACAATCCAGAAGAAAGCAAAGCTGGTACAGGGTGGTGATGACATCTTAAAGAACTGCAAATTGGCTGTGCAGAGGCAGCTCGGGCAGGGCCGGCCGATGGGCACGACAGTTGCAGGGTACCTACGGGCCGACCGACGGTGAGGAGGTCAGCCAGGGGTCCGCCTTGGCTTTCTTTGGGGGCTGAGAAAAGGCGAAATAATTTACACTTTTCAGCAAATCATTTACAAAGGCAGCAGCAAATTTGAAAGCAACATAGGGAGAAGGATAATATATCCGTTCGTTTCCCCTACGAGTAACGATACTAAAAAGCTTCGGCCTTGTTTGTTTGGCACTTTAGCTTTTGGTTTCTTCAAAAATCAAAACAAATGAGACAACTATTTAAAGCGAATTTTTCAAACGGCTTTTCGAGTCTAAAACCGTGTGCGCTGTCTGTATCGATGTCCCTCCTGTCTACCATCATCTCGAAAAGTGTAAACAAAAGTCATGAGCTACAGCAAAAAAACCATCCACCAAAACCTAAGAACAGGCCATTAGAAGCTGTTGGGATGACTACCATACTTAGCATTTGTGGTTGTGGTAAAACCATGCTTTTTTGAAAAGTTAGGCAAATTTTGGCTGAAAATACATAGTACATATGATAAGTGGGCTAAGACACTACAAGTATGGTGCAGTATAACTGGTCGTTGAGCAAACAACAGCCAAAGAAAGTCGAACTTGCCTAGGTTGAGTTGGATTTCGTATTCAAATAGCATAACCAGGTCGTGTTTGGTGTGTGCTACTCCTATGCCTTTGTTCAGTACCGAAGTTATACAGGTTGCTTGCTACAAATGATCATTTTGAAACTAATGTGTTTGAAACAGAATTGTCTGAAAACGCACGTTTGGACCACGCCATTTGAGGTGAGCTGAGCTGCGGTAGGAAGAAGTGGGGGCGACTCTTGCGGCCCTACTCGGTTGGGCTGAAAAGCTGTAGCTTATTGCTGAAATTACACTGTAGCGACTGTGCTCCTTCAAGTTTGAATCGTCCCGACGACGAGTCGACGACGACACCACGGAGCATCAGAGCAGCACACACATATCACGTCACGTGTGCTTGATTTGAAGAGTTCCCTGCATCAGCGAATGAAATTCACGGGTCTACAGTGCTACGAATTTCTCCCGTAGCTGTCGGATCAGGAAGGAGCAAAAACACTGTAGCAGTTGTATGGTGAAAATTAGTTTGGATTGATTTTTTTCAATGGAAAATACACGGTACAAAAGTTCTAGCTGCTGCAGAATGCAGAGGATCCCTCCTCTATGGCTGCCCAGTACACACTGAAGAACAGTAGCGGCTTGTGTGGGCTCTGCAGCGCAGATGACTGTTTAAATTTGGAAGCATTCATTGAAGGGCCTGTTTGGTTCATGACCAGAATTTGCCTAGCCACAAGTTAGGCGTGCCACAGTTTTTAGGTAGCTGTTTGGTTCACTGACGCAACTGTGGCATGCCACACTTTCTTAGCACTCGGCCCCACACGTCATAGACTCAGTTTCTTGCCAAACTTTGCCACAAGTGTGGCTTCAATTTTGTTAGCCACACTTTCTGTGGCAGCCACACATTGCCTAAGTTTAGGCATGGCAAGCTTAGGCACCAACCAAACAGGTGCTTATCGAAACAGTCTTTTTGAATAGCTTATCGAAACAGTCTTTTTGAAACGACTTATCGACATTTGATTCGTTCGCACAAGCATTCATGTTAAGACTAAATAGGGTCGTCTCTGGGGTAGGGCAGTAGGGGCACCCACCTAGGGGCCGTAGCCCATGCATTTTTACCTATATATCTTAGTGTGACTATATTAGGCAAAGGTGGGAAATTTATGTTATTGTAAAGGCCCAAGGCAAATAGCTAATCACAACTGGTGAGTCGTGGGGTCGCGACTTTTCTTATTTTTCCTTCCCTACTTCAATGATAAATAACACTTTAACATTTGACACAACAATTACACTATTCAGAACAAAACATAGATCTTTTTTGTAACTTTGGCTTATTCGCGATAAGATTTCTTTCAATGGATTCAATTCTCTCGGTTCATTGCACTAATTTTATAGACAAGATATATAGTTGGAGTTTTTATTAGATTATTCTTGTTACTGCTTCGGTTTTAATCAAACTATCAAAACACATAACTCTCTTGTATTTTTGCTAATGCAGACTTTCTCTACAGTGCTTTGCCCTTAATAGCATGTTATTGTTTTTTTGGACTTATTAGTTATTGCCAATATTATGGCCCCATACAAGTGCATGCTTGTTTGAAATGCCTTCTTGGTACCCTCTTCCACATCAATAAAAAATAGCTAAGTCAGCGAGAAGAGAGCACTTGAAGGGCATTTCTAACAATCATGCACTTGTAGGGGTAATTCAAACTCTAAGTGACTTTCGAGGGGTATTTGCAATTTTTCCTTATTTTTATTATTGTACTTTGTACAAACAGGAGGTTATGAATTTTTGCGATGTATTGTATATTGCCTTTGGAAATTAACAAAAATGTTACGTGTTTATTTCGAATAAAGGGCCCTTCGCTTCTGCCTCGCCCTAGGCCCCCAAAAAGTCAGGATCAGCTCTAGGGCTAAAAGACATCAGCCGCAGCCGAAAAAGAACCTACCCAACGAGGACAAAGGGGATAAACAATAGTGCATACCTGATGTGAATGATAATTTTGCAATGTATACATATTCAGACTGCTAGTGTACTATTTGGTTTGTGCAAAATAACAAGAATAACACAATAATTGATTCATACATATACCATGCATATGTATTGCTCTTTTTGTTTCCTATGCCTTCAGATGTACATGATGTGCTAAACAGGAGAAGTGTGAATGATCGATACATATACCATGTATATATGTTATTCTCTTTGTTTAGTACAATTTTAGGGAATTTTTTTTACGGATAATCCGTTTTTTATTCGGAAATACATAAATATACCCGCGACAAAATTTTTTACAAAAATAATCTTCAGTCGCCACCCCATTGGGCGACTGCTATTTTTCGCCCAACCGGGAGGCGACATTTAGGGAATCTGTGTACCGTTGGGCGACTACTGCAATCGCTGTACGGTTGAGCGACTTTGATTGCAGTCGCCCAACCGTTGGGCGACTTCAATTGCAGTCGCCCAGTGGATGGGCGACTTTACTCAGTCCCCGTGAATTTTTAGAGTTTTATCAATTTTGTAGTTTTAAACTGGAAAAAAATATGGTATAGTTGTAATAAAAGTTTATGTTTATTGTATGTTGTAGGTGCATTTAAAATTTTGAGAAATTTTTTGTAAGTACAATTGACTGTAGAACGTTTCATATATACATTGGTATGTTTTAAGGGTTTGCAATCCGCGTGATTTTTGTATGTTTTGTCAATTTTTTAGTTATAAACTGCGTAAAAATCAGATAAAGTTGTAATAGAAGTTTATGTTCAATGTAAGTTGTAGATGCAAAAAAAAATTTGGTCAATTTTTTTTAGGCACGATTGACCGAAGAACGGTCGATACATAAAGTGATAAGTGATGTGACCAGTGGCATGTGTGGAACTCTGTACTTGTAATGTTCAGAACTCCACCGCTAGTCGTAACATGCCTTAGGGAATATTACATTTTATCTACTGGGTGTAGCGTGGTTGTTTGCCCTTTTTGTCGCGCCCTGAAGATGGCTCCGCTGCATCTTTCTTCCTGTCAGTCTTGGTCTTGAGAGCTGCCTCACGAGCTTGAAGCTTTTCCTCCTGACGCTTGATGGCTGCTTCACGCAGACTTAACTTCTCCCGCCTCCTTTGCAGGTCATCCTCCTTGCCCTTAAGACGGATTTGGTCCACCCTCACGCGACGCTCTTGCTCATGCCGCATTTGTCGTTCCACCTCGCGAGCCTGATCCATCTTGACAAGGTATTGTCCTTTGTTTTCCACCTCGCGAGGGTTCCGTGGCCATGCCGGCGGCACCCGATCCACCCATTCGATGAACTTGCAAGCCTATGTGTGTCGTGGTAGATGTCATGGATAAAGTTGAAGAACGATAACGAGAAACAAAGGATTTAGTTGTCGTCGTTACCACGAAGTCGTCATCCATGTCTGGACATTTGAAGTACCTACGGCCGTAGTTGGCTCGTGGTAGTGGATCCGTCCAGACGCACAACATCGTCCTAAAACCGCAATGGCACTTCGGACGCTCATGCCACTCCGGCACTCCAAAAGGGTCGGACCTCCAGGAAGACATTGTTGTGTAGTAGTATTGTACATGAATTTTAGCATGCATTACAACACCAACTACTGATCCGGAAATGCATTGCATCGTCTAGCTGTGTGCCCCTCCTGACCGCATCGCCCTGGCTTGATTTGACGACGCGAAATGTCCGTTGCATTGAAAGGGCCCAAAGTTTGATGGCATCCTGCAGCGCTTCCTTGTCAGCAAACATAGCATGCACCCGAACCTCTGTTTGATGATACTCCCATGGCGATTCATGCTCATCATGTGCGGAAACACCCTCCGCATTATACTGGTTCCATTCTTCGGGGATAGGAACTTCTTCATCATCGGAACTGTCCTCCTCGTCGTCCTCTACAGCTTGCTCTTCATCCCATGCCCTCTGGTCATCAGATTCCATCTAATGCACGATATACTCATTATGCTCTCCTTCATCAGCTTGCCCAGTTCCCTCTCTATAGCTTGACAGCTGTAACTCTCCTCCATGTACCGCATCGGCTTGCCCAGTTCCCTCTGTATAGCTTGACGGCCTTAACTCTCCTCCGTGTACCGCATCGCCTTCATCACGAGCAACTTCATCAGCTCCACCGACGTGCGGCCCGCCCGAGGTGCTAGCACCCCCCGAAGCATAGGCGGACGCACGAGCTTGCGCAGCTGCTTGTAGTGAGCACGGTTGCACAAGCAGGACACACTCGTATCCACGGCGCCGGCACCCTTGCACAAAGCCCTTCCACGAACCAGAGCGCACCAATGTCTTCAACTCCCATCTGATGTCAGTGGAAGACCGGCTCCAAAGCCCTTGCACAACGACGCTGCACACCTCGGGGTCCAATGAAAAACTCTGGGTCAGCCAATGCTGCACATCTGTCATTTGAGCATTCTCGTCATCCGGAAGTACGAGAGTGACTTGCGGAAAATCGCTCAAATCCACACCAGTCGGACCATCACGAATGATTCCAACACCATAATACACTCTCAATGTAGTACTGGCCATTAATGATGTATGCCTACATGTATGATTGAAATTTACGACATGTCAAATAACATGGGAGTTGAAGACTGTAAATACAACATAATTAAAAAAAATACCTGGATCCAAATCGATTGAATAGCTTTGACTTCTCTTCTCTCCTCACCTCCTTTTCTTCCCCTCCTCCCTCTCTTCTCCTCTTCTTTTCTTCCTCTTCCTCCTCTCTTCTCTCTGGGCAGAATGAATGAGTAGAATGGCAGAACGAGGGGAATGTGCTCGGGGTTAGTGGGCGGCATAATTGCAGTCGCCCTACGGTTGGGCGACTGCAATTGCAGTCGCTCAACGGTTGGGCGACTTCAATCGAAGTCGCTCAACCGTACAGCGATTGCAGTAGTCGCCCAACGGTACACAGATTCCCTAAATGTCGCCTCCCGGTTGGGCGAAAGGTAGCAGTCGCCCAATGGGGTGGCGACTGGAGATTATTTTTGTAAAAAATTTTGTCGCGGGTATATTTATGTATTTTCGAATAAAAAACGGATTATCCGTACAAAAAATTCCAATTTTAGGTTATTAAAAGCCGATCATGGTTTTTCTTGAAGAATGGGAGGAGGATGCGGATACATATATGCTTAGCAATCTTTAGTTAAATATATTATTTGGCTAGAAAGAATTATTGAGCCATATTAAGTATTACTAGGTGAACTCTAGGTCTTTATTTATTATATTTGAAGATACGGAGCTACTATTTTATTTAATTATATGCAGATACATATTTAATATGTATAAGTAGATATAAGCCGTGGTAATCAAAGCCAGAAACAAGGGTGCGTGACCAGATTATGCCTCGCTCATTTCGGTTTGAGCTTCTGGATTCTAACTTATTTTTTACTATTCCTAAATTTTGTTTTTTTCTAGCTTTTTGGCTTTTTTGAACTTTTTTATCAGTTCTTTTTTCCTATATTCATTTGCATTGTTCGTGATAGGCTAATCAGTTTTTCTATTTTAATTTTTTTAAATTTAGTTACACCAAATAAACTACCATCAGTTACAGTGTAATTTTACATATAATCTAGTTTATTTTAGCTCAACCGAACGGTACCAAGAGTGTGGGCATGTGCGAGAGGAAAAAAATCAACATGTTGGGCATCATGCTCAGCGGCTACCAACGCAGCCTAGCATCCCTTCCCAGGCACCACCACAAGAATTTCCTCTCAACACAACTGTTCCCTCACAAACAGGTCTACGAGTTATGTTGCGTTACCACTGCTAGACAATTGTTGATGTCATGAACCGGGGTTCATGCGGGATAAACACCACCAAGAAGAAGGCCGGATGGCGTCGGCGTAGAGAGATAGGAAGAGACTATAGGAGAAGAAGACTTTGTTATTCTCTGATTGATTACAATAGCATGCGGTAGCTCTCTTATATAGATGGCTCCCCCCTAACAGATGGAATCTAACTCCAATCATATCTCTAACTAATATCATATCTCTAACTATATCTCTAATATAAGGAAACCAATCTCTAACTCAAATAGAAACCAATCTCTAATTCCTAATAATAGACCGACTAGGCCTTGGGCCCACCTCTATGACATTACACCCCTCCCGGACATGCAGCTCGTCCTCGAGCTGCTAGACGGCGGCCAATGGAAGACCTTCGACGCCGATGTAGAAGACGAATGGTGGCGGGGTGCTGCAGTGGAGGGAGACAGCCGGCCAAATCCAAACGGAACAAGGCTAGACGAAGTGTAGCGCCTTCGGTATATAATGCCTGCAAAATAAGTTTTTTTTGAATTTTTTGAATTTTTTATTTTTTTGTGTGTTTCTTTGGTCGGTCACGGGCTTATAAACCAAACGACCCGACCTCTCCACTATGTGTGCTCATTTGGAAATAACCAGAGAGCGGCGGCCAGTGCGGACCGGCGGCCCCGGCGGCGGCGGATTCTCGGGCTGGACGGCCCGACTAGTGGAGCGGCTGCGGCGGCGGCGTCGGCTCGAGCGGGGACGGCCCGGGCGGCATCGGCTCGGGCGGGAACGGGCCGGGCGGCGGCGGCTGCGAACGGAGGCGGACCGGCGGCGGCGGCTGAGCGGGCGGAGACGACACAGGCGGAGTCGGCCGGCCGAATCCCGATCTTGCCGATTCGAGGCACGGCAACGGAGGCGGCGGTGTAGGAAGCGGCGAATCGGTGGCGGAGAACGCCGGATCCGGTGGCGGAGGTGTCCCGGTCGGCATCGGCGGGCGGCAGCTACGGCCCGGTTGAGACGAACCGCGCGGCGGCGGCTGGAGACGACCCGGCCGGCGGCGGCAAAGAGTAGTGGCCAGTGCGGACCCGAGAGCGGACGACTGCAGCGGCGGTTCGGGCGGAGGGGGACCCGGCGACGGCGGCGCACGGGCAGGGGTGCATTTGGTGACCCGACCCAGGCAATGGCAGAACTGGCGAGGTGGCCCATGCCGGTCGACGGTCGGCTTCACCGAGCAGACGGCTTCGACGGCTATTGAGGACTTGGGTTCGGACGTGAAGATAGTCACCTTCTGTGCAAGATTCACTCCAGCTGCTGCAGAACACATTGTATTTATGGTGGAGGAGTCTTCGGGTGGATCTTGCTTTTTGTTGTTGTTGAGGATCTGTTGTTGAACGATGAAGTGTTTGGCTCTTTATTTCTTGTTGCGCCTTTTCTCTATCTGCGATCATCTTCTCAAGGATAGCATGCATGTTGAGGAAGATGTCCGCCGTCTTTTTGTTGATGTTGGCCATCTCATTAGCGCTAGCTTTTATTATGGCCAACGACTCGGCAACCGGACGAGTCGCAAAAACCATGGTAGCAGAAGTCGTGGGAAGGGATCGACTGCTCTGATACCAAGTTGTCATGAACCGGGGTTCATGCGGGATAAGCACCACCAAGAAGAGGGCCGGATGGCGTCGGCGTAGAGAGAGAGGAAGAGACTATAGGAGAAGACTTTGTTATTCTCTGATTGATTACAATAGCATGCGGTAGTTCTCTTATATAGATGGCTCCCCCCTAACAGATGGAGTCTAACTCCAATTATATCTCTAACTAATATCATATCTCTAACTATATCTCTAATATAAGGAAACCAATCTCTAATTCAAATAAAAATCAATCTCTAATTTCTAATAATAGATCGACTAGACCTTGGACCCACCTCTATCTATGACAGTTGAGGTCTTTGCTGAGCATAAATTCTCAAGAGTGAGGTGACATGGATGGCATGGGCAGCACTAGAGGAGGAACAGGGGGATCCAGTTCGAGCTGAAGAAATACGGAGCCTTTATTCGGTGCTGCCGTCCATCTCAGGTCAAGTGGGCAAGAAGAGCTGCAAGAAAGTATGTCGTGTCGTTGGAGCAATCGTGATGTCAAGACAAATCAGTGGGTCCCACCATGTCTCATGTGGGACGGCTAGAGAAGGAAGGCTCTCATGGCCTTGTGCCAAGGGCTGACCGAACACACGACTCGGTCATATTTTGCTTAATTGATCTGACAGCACTTTAGGGATAAGGTTAGGAATATGATTCGGCCTCTAGCTGGTTATGGGATTGATTCGGCCGCCGAACCCAAAGCCGGCCTTAGCATGCGTGAGGTGTGTAAATGCGTCTTAAATATCATGACCCTGTCTCTTGTAAGCATTAGATCATCTTTGATAATAAGATTAAAACAGAAAATTACTTTATTCTTCTACGATGGCTAAGTCATCTTAAGTGAAAATTAAAAATACATCGATATTTAAAATTGTCAACCTTCATGCTAAAAATTTAGAACATGATAAGACTATGCTTGGTGGTTATGAAGTCCAGCACGTGTGTTTTAATGAATAAAGAGTGTTTATTCTTACATTGACAATAGATAATCATATAGTGATCTCGAGAGATTATATATGAGTATCTTGATCATTGAACGACCTGTATCAATGTCCAGTGTCAGATTTACGAGAGATGAATTGCTATAAACACAGATCAACTGTATCATTGGAGTGAAAAATTAGAGACTAGCGACAACACTAGAGTGCTAGACACAAATAGTATTATGGATTTCTCTCAACCTTTTGCCCCCTTTGTGTTGCACAGTGAGCAGCTGACATTCAGCAATTCACCGACCAGATCTGACTTTTGCTTCATGCAAGTACAGCAAAAGGAATTCAGTACAACCAGAAACCGTCCAATTTTGCCCAATGAGGCTCGAGCCACTTCTTACTTACTGGGATGGTTATAGTAAGGATATGATGTCGGGTAGCCTTTTTGTTTCATGTAGATAGCAATTTTCTTCAGCTCTCCACCCGAATATAGGTAAGCTCGCAGCGTAGTTCCTATTTGGGTGGTCGACGATCAGGGTAAAATATGTCCTCGATGTTTTCCTTGATATAGTTAGCCGTTTTGTTTAGATTCTTTGCAACACCTGAAGCGACCAATCCAGAGCTCCTCCTAAACCTGCACCACCCTCATACATCAGTAAAAGATCATTATTTGGGGAGAGCAAGAAGAGGAAATCTGAACGGTAACTTTCCTCCCCCAGAATTCCTGTCCCGCAAGGTGCCCAGGTCTCTGTCCTTGTTGCCCAGAGTGGGTGGAAGCTATGACAGGAAACATAAAGATATTAAATTTACGTTTACTCTGCGCAAAATATTGATGGGCCTAATGGATTTGGAAGAATATTGAATAACAAAACTGAAACCAAAACCCTCAAGATGACTGATCAATTGACTAAACATCATGGCAAAATATTGGGGACAACAAATGGACCTGATTTGGTCAGTTTTGTGGTCTCAAAAGCAACCAGCATTATCTCTTCACCCCTAAACAGAATGGAACTATAATTTTCTTCAGGAGGTACAACCAAAGTTGCCATTTGCTATCCATAACTAACAATGAGTTCGCACAATCTCCTGGTATGAAGTATTTAATAGCTTAAACATGGAAATGGATGATGTGTATGTTGTATTTTGGATATAATTTCTGTGCAGCTGGCTATGGTTAACAAGATGACAAGTCCATGACCTAAACAATGTGCTTGCTGGGCCACATTCAAGTCCTACACTCCTACTGTGACATAAGAAGGATGAATTTAGAGTCCAAACATATTTCATACTCCTATTTACTTTGTACAAGCACAATGTTGCAATGACAAACAAAAAAAGTTGCAAGGAAAGAAGGCATTGATCACATGTCATATATTTCAAGTTTAAATCTCATCTAGATGTACTTCTCTTAGGGATGTCCAAGTGAGTGGTCACTATAAAGCTGGTAACAGTGGCAAACTTGGCACTAGATCATTGTCATGGGGTTGCAGGTACTATGGAGATATCTGCAACTAAATTTACAGATGGGCAGCTGCCACCATAAATTGATTCTGGCCAGTATGTGGACTTGATATTGAGAAAAGGGAGCTTTAACCAGCCTTTTTTTGGTACCTATAACAGTTAACCAGAGTCCAGAAACAAGTTAACCATTAAAGGATCATTTCATAAACAAAATGCTACTGTTACAACCAAGTCAGGTTTGCAGTGTTTTATTCAATTGTGACCACGTATAAAGCAGATACAACATCAAATAAAAAAACTTTACACACCTTCCTTTGGAACATATGCTGAAGCTTGCTCGGTGGTTGGTGATTTTCTCTCAACCATTCTGCTGTCAACCAATAGCTGCAGGGACATTTCACACTTACATTGGCACGAAGCAAGTACAAAAGCCCAGCATATAGAAAATCTTTAACTAGAAAATGTATAGTTCCACGTGTACATCTTAAGTATCACATATACTATTGGAGGTAGAATTTTCATTCATGTCATTCTTTGAGAGTGCTTCACTGGTCCAGTGTCAGTCAACAAAATCCAACAACCAAGCAACGAGAGTAAGATTTTAACTACCATTCTTCCGGTTTTCGTACAGGGCTGAGCCACAAGGATTTGCAGGAATCATGTTCGATGAAATGTTGAAATGGATGTGAACATTCCAACCATTTGGGTTGATGCTGCCTACCAATATCACACCCAAGAAAATTAGCGCAAGTATCTTTTTTAGCATGCTTAGGAATGAAAGCGATGAATCATTGTTAGTGCATGAGGCAATCAACAGAAAGATCACATTGCAGGTCTAGGCCAAGTTAGGGATTCCCTCGTATGATGGTGATGTTGACATGGAGGAATTGGGCACTAGACTAAAAATAACCCAGTCTATTTCTGTAGCTGCAAAGGCAGCATGCTAGCATACAGGTGTTATGTGCACCACTGAATCTAGGCCTTATTCATATGGCTTTCTGCTTCTGGCTTCTACTTAGAAAAGCCAAAAATCAATATGAACACTCAGCTTCTCGAAGCGGCTTCTTCACTCCTCTCGCTACCGTCTTACTGCGGGGATAAGACAGAGGGTCACAGACTCATCACGCACCCCACTCCTTTCGCTCCCGTCACGCGCACGCATCTTTTCCTCACTTTTTCCACCGCTCACCCACTCCTTCTAAAAGCCACTTCTTTCAATCACTACTATCCATTTTCAGCTAAAAGCCAATACGAATGCCCCCCACTCCCTAACAGGCCATGCTATGAGGTGATGGACGTCTTGCTGTGACTATGATCATTCAGTTGGCATTCATGAACTTAATAAGGAAGGAATACTACCCTCAACTGACTAGGCAGTGTCTACTGCAGACCGCTGGACAGTCTAATAGTCTATCCAGAACTAACTCACAGAGTTCCAGTCTTGTTATGATAATGGGTTGTTCAATGAAGGATAGAGATGAGCTAAAGAAGTGTGTTCAGTTTCCAAATGTATATATGCTATAAGCTACGGTTCTATTCATATATCATAAACAGTGGTCAGTCGGACATGTTAAAAA